>CADCWY010000005.1:1310244-1965366 GCA_902806535.1 Hypoxylon rickii | reverse complement strand
GAGCGAAGTCGGAGAAGACTAGCTGATTGATATTGCCGTACTATTTTCTTTTCGCTATTTTCTGGCCTTTCTAGGCTGTATTCCACGTTGCGATTGACCCGCATCAAAGCGACACAGACAGGTACGATACACCTGTGGCTTTGACGTCCAATATGATTTGTTCGCTGTGGCGTTGTCGCACGAGAAGGAAGAAGAAAAAAAAACAGGGGTCGATCCACGCCGAATCGTTCAAGGATTAAAAGCACATGGATCCATGTCAGACAGGAGCTGAAGCTTGGCGCAAAGTTCCACTTCGTAGGTAGAAAAGTAGAAAAGTACCTGTCAAGGTAACAAGCAGATAATTCAGAATACACGGCAACGCAATCCGAAAAAGGCCAACTACATCAATAGATATTTCAAGCTTCTCAACGACTTCAATCGTTATCCACAACCCCGAAGTGCTAAACCCGCAATTTCCAGTCACCTAGGTTGGTCGCGCAACCGTTCCCACCTTACGATTTCTACTACCCGCGACCCCGAACAAAGCCTAGTCTCCCGACTCGACCGTCATCCGAGGAAATTTAATTACAAGGAACCGAGGGAGCACGGGAGGGTTACGAACATCGTAGACGAATGCTGTTCCCATCCCACGACACTACGACATGAGGGTCGCTAGCCACCGCATACTCCGCCGTCGCCAATCATGTTCTCCTCGCTGAAGAGCTTCTCCTCCAACATCAACTCCAACTACTCCGTGTCGCAAACTCTCACCTCCACCGCCGGCCCTTGGAAGATATACGATGCTAAGAAGAAGTCCACCGGGAAGACCTACTCCGTCTTCGTCTTCGAGAGGAAGTCACTAGAATCGCATGGTAAGGAGTCCTACCCGCGAAGTTCTGGCTATGTGAGGGGTTATGGTGGGTTGCACGTAAGGTCGCGTCAGGCGCTGATTACCCTCGACAGGGAGCTCGCTTGGAAGGTCTAGCGCATCAGCATTCAAGCGTTCCGTAGAAGAGGTGAGAGATGTTCCTTCGGATATCGTGTCCCACTCTAGAGTTACTATCCGCAAATTTATATATCGCATCAGGAGACACCAATACTAAATTCCGCGCAGGTGGTCGAGCGCTTGAAGAAAGAAGCGTCGTCTCTCGCTAGACTACGACACCCGAGCATCTTAGAACTAGTTGAGCCCGTGGAGGAAACCCGAGGCGGTCTTCAGTTCGTTACCGAATCCGTCACCACGTCATTGGCGAGTCTCCTGCAGGAGAAGGACGACCAGGAGAGGGCTGGTGGGGTCGGCGGCCGGTCCAGTCGATATGTCACCGAAGACTCCGAGGGCGTCAGAAGGAGGCGGGAGATCGAGATTGATGAACTTGAGATTCAAAAAGGCTTGCTTCAGATCAGCAAGGCCCTAGAGTTCCTTCACGAGAACGCCGGCCTCGTCCACTCAAATCTCACCCCTGATGCCGTATTAATCAATGCAAAGGTGAGTCTATTCTGGGTTCCTCATTTCCTAAGACTGGGCCGCCTTTCATTCTCGACTTTCAACTCCAGCTGGGAGTTCGAATGTATTTTCTTGGGTCCTCGTTTTGGGATTTATCTCTAATACGCTCGCAGTCCGATTGGAAGGTCAGCGGGCTTGCCTTCTCTAGCCCACCAGAAAACTCAACAAAACCAACCTCAGTTCAACCCATCAGTCTCTCTGAGGTTCTCAACTTGGACCCTCGGCTACCTCGACATGTGCAAATCAATCTTGACTTTACATCTCCGGACTTTGTCCTTGACAACAATCTCACAACTTTTGCCGATATGTTCTCCCTGGGTCTTTTGTGCGTCGCGTTGTACAATTCACCCCACAAATCCCCCATAGAAAGTGGTGGGAGTATTTCAGCTTACAAAAGAATATTCACTTCATCGTCCACCGTGCCGTCTTCCGGAAATGGGTTTTTGTCCAAGAGACCACTACCGAGAGACCTTTCGGCCCACGTCCTGCCTCGGTTGATCACACGACGGCCCGCGCAGCGTATGACGGCACGAGAATTCCAGGAAAGCGAGTATTTCGATAACATATTAGTGTCGACCATCCGCTTCCTCGATGCTTTCCCGGCCAAGACGCCAAATGAGAAGGCCCAGTTCATGAGGGGCCTCAATAAGGTCCTACTATCCTTTCCGAAGTCGGTAATGGAGAAGAAGGTGCTCCCAGCTTTGTTGGAAGAGCTCAAGGATAAGGATCTTCTATCCCTGATTCTTCAAAACGTGTTCAAGATAATGGATTTGTTGCCTTCGTCCAGACGAGCCTTTTCGGAAAAGATTCGACCGAGACTGAAAGAGGTATTCGTTATTAATGCTAAGCAAACCCAAGAGAAGGACCCGGCCAGGGATGCGGGCCTGATGGTTTTCTTGGAAAACACCGGTCAAATAGCCGAGAACTCGTCCGGCAAGGAGTTCAAAGATGGTGAGTTTAACTTTACACGGGACACAGCACCATGAACTAACCCAATTATTCAGATGTGTTACCGATTCTTCTGACAGCTGTCGAGTCATCTACACCATCATTAGTTGATGCTGCTTTACGCAGTTTACCAGTCGTCTTACCGGTTCTAGATTTCAGCACCATCAAAAATGAGTTGTTCCCTATCATCGCCGCCGTGTTTAGCAAGACCAACAGCTTAGCCATCAAGGTCCGCGGCTGCCGAGCCTTCGTTATTCTTTGTGGCGGTTCAAATGAATCGTCGTCCGCTGATGATGGGCTTGACGGACTGGGGCCCGACAAGAAAAAGAAGGCATCGTCGTCGAGCGCTCTAGACAAGTACACGATGCAGGAGAAGATAATTCCC
Organism: Hypoxylon rickii; assembly: GCA_902806535.1. Classification (NCBI taxonomy): domain Eukaryota; kingdom Fungi; phylum Ascomycota; class Sordariomycetes; order Xylariales; family Hypoxylaceae; genus Hypoxylon; species Hypoxylon rickii. Next base: position 1,962,550 of record CADCWY010000005.1, on the reverse strand, counting down.
CTCATCAAAGCTATCAAGACCAAAGAACCCGCTGTGATGATGGCAGCTCTAGATGTTCTACGAGTAGTCGGCGGCAATGCTGATGCTGATTTCGTGGCCATGGATATCCTTCCAATTTTATGGAGCATGAGTTTGGGGCCTCTACTCGACGTTAAGCAATTTCAGTCCTTCATGGATTTAATCAAGTCACTTTCCAGAAGGGTTGAGGATGAGCAGATGAAGAAGCTGCAAGAGCTTTCCGTCGTTAATGGGGGAGGAAGAGCAGCAAGCCCCAGTGATGATTTTATAGGATTTGGAGGTGTTACCGGAACCACGTTCGACTCATCAAATGGGGCCACGGAGGACGATTTTGAACGGTTGGTGAAAGGGAAGTCTGCGCCTACCGCCAAAAGTTCAATGGATACTAGTTGGGACGCCACACCGACAGCACCAGCGGTCACGTCGCCGTCTGTCAAGTCGCCGCAATTTTCCTGGTCCACACCAAGCCCTACTGCCACTGCTGCCCCTGGTCCCGGCCACTTCGGCGCAACCAAGGCTCAATCTTCCTTCCGCACGGTCACGCCCGATCTCGCCCAGTTCGGAACCCTAACCCCTTCGTCCACCCAATACTCCCAACCCTTACAACCGGCCACGAGCAACTCCACGAGCAATAGACCGCAGAACTCTTCGATGCCAAGTTGGACCTCCCCCGCCGCAGCGGCGCCAAATCCTTGGGCTTCCAGCTCATCCACTACGACGTCACAACCAACCTCATCGTTTGGCAACATGTCCTCAGGGATGTCTAACTTAAGTCTCGGTGGCCAACCTAGACCAGCTATAAACCAATCATCCTCCTTCTCCATCGCCCCTCCACCTACCAGCGGAAGCACCACGCCAGGTTTCAGCCTACCGCCCCCACCCGGAGTCCAGCGGCAGAGCTCGGCGACGTCGTCGTTCGGACAAACATCCGGTGGTTTTGGTGGCCTGTCGTCTCACCAGCCGGCCGGGAGCATGAGCGGCATGAATTCGGGGATGGGAATGGGGAGCATGAATAAGGGGATGGGCAGCATGAACAGCATGATAGGCGGTATGAACACGATGACGCGGAGCCAGCCGGCGGCACCGCAACCCCAGCAGCAGCAACAGCAGCAGGCGCAGGCGCAGAAGTCGGGGTTGGATAAGTATGAGAGTTTATTATAAATAGGTAGACCTACCTAGTAATGGAATGTGCGGGTTTGATAGTAACCCTATGGCATGTTGGAAGTGGAATTGATCATTCATGGATGGTGATAAGTCCGGCGTGAGAATTTACTACCTGCTGCTAAGATGTCGTGAGAACGGCCAATCACGCAAGAGCCATGGCTGATATGAGGGATAATAGGAGAGCGAGCTGGCGTGAAAGGGGGTTCCCTTGCTAGATACCATGTTCCTACGTGGTTACTCACAACTTCCGTAAGAACCCTACCACCCCGATTACCAAGACCACCAACCCCAATCCCACGGCCACTTCTTAGGAACGGAAGCATATAAGACAGAATAAGTTTGTATCTATAGTAGCCAAGTCGTTATGGCCCAGTGGTGGTCGAATAGTTCGAAGTGTATAATACCAGTTTGAAAATCTATCCAAAACCCGTGGGCTTTGGGGCTAGATTTCTCAGTTGGCTATTATTTGACCTTGTTCTTATTTGGCGTCGTCATTCGGAAGCGATCCCCTTCTCGAGACATGTTGGCCTTCATCCACAGGGCGTGATTCTAGTGAAGTGTGGCATACAACTGGCCGAAAGTATGCTTAATGTACGACAGATAGACATCGAGTCTTGAGAGGTAATAGGGGCCCGGCGGCCAAACAGCGGGTGCCAGGTATCCGAGTGTCCCCTATAACTGCAATCGAAAACCGTTCATCTTTTACGAATCTTTTCTCACCATCTTTCCCTCTTCTGTAAATGACCCTTCTACCTGGCATACCAACCAATTCGAAGTGTATTATTATAACAGTTTCTTCTAATGAGGGTTGCCCAGGGGATATATGGGTGGTGGAAAATGTGGCGTCGCTGGATCATCTTAGGTTATTAGACACCTGCAAACATCCAACCCTAAGCAGCTACTCTCTACGTTTCTTATAGAACCATCCACGCTTCTTCGTCCACGCTGCTTGACTGTCTCACCTTATCACAGCATAATAAAGCCGTGTAACTGTGGCGGCTGTGAAATTAATGCCGATCTCAACTTGCTGGCAATCATCGTTGTGCATTCCGTCGAACTGGACTCCCCGGCAGCCTTAACGGATCTAACCAGCGAGTACACCATTTTAGGAGCTTGAAATTACCTAGGCGGTTGGATTGGTCCTTAACGGGGTATACTGGATACCTAGGTTCCCTCCCCCCCCTACACTGGCCAAAGGAAAAGTGAATACCTAGCAAGTGAAAAATTGTACTTACCTTCCACCCTTTCCCACCCATGATACACGATACGCCCCGATCCCACTCAACACAAAAATGACAGGTAACAACTGCCCTGCCGATGACGCCGAATCAGTAACCGTATTCCAACAGCACCTAGATCGCTGCCATCACTTGAGCGCTTGGTGTGACTTACCAACCAACTCGGCCTTGATTTCCCTAGTCAAATCACACGTCAAGACACTTACAGCAGCAGTTCTAGCCCTTGACCAACTATTATCACCTCGATACCATTTTCCAACGGCTCAACTACGAACTATGATAGAACGCTACAATCAACACTTGACCGCATCAATGAGCTCATCCCTGAGGTTCTGGGTCTCCTATCCCTCCGTGCCGAGGACAAGGGCAATGGAGATGACGATGGGCTGAACGCGATATTTGCTCGACTTTACGTCTTGGATAAGGAAGACGACTATGAAAACTCGATATCTCACAAAATCAAGGTGCTACGGACCCTTGAAAACTTTGAGAAATGTTCGACTTCTGGCTCGGACTCAACGCAAGGAAGGAAATACACTCCTGGGGCTTACCGGGTTCGAAGCCCAGTGCCGAGTTTCTCGAGACTTTTACGCATGTCCTTGGTAAACACTTCTTCCAATCGATGGAATGCTAAGTTATATTTTCGAACAGACGGCTAGATGTTGGACTTGTTGGGAAGGATGCTAGGCAACTTGCTCCAACATATGTGCAAACCTATACGGAAGGCAGTGAACCATACACCGTCGACCCCCTTGTTACGCCGGTCGGAGGAAGCTTCGCTACCGTGACCAGAGTGACGTGTTGTCCAACCAACCAGTCCTTTGCTCGAAAGAGCTACCACAATCCTTACAATAATTCTTATCGTGATCGAGTACGACGGGAGCTTGCTATTTTGGAAGCCTGTCGTCACCCGAACATCATCCACTTCGTTGAAGCCTACCAAGTAGCGGGTGATCCCTTCACAATGCACATTGCAATGAGCCCATGGGCGCCGTACACTCTTGCCAGATTCTTATACGCTCCTGAAGAGGAGAGAGCCAAGCCGTTCCCATGGCTCGTGTCAGGTTCTATGAACACGATTCTGTGTATCATCCGAATCATGCTCGTCATCGCCGGCGCAGCCGAGCATTTGCACGGCCTATCCATAAAGCACAAAGACATCAAGCCAGAAAGCAAATTGCTCTACACGAACGAAAAGCGCACCATTCCCAACCTCGCCGACGTGGGAGAAAGCAAACCGTGCAGGCAAGGGGGGGGCAACCAAGTGCGACGACAGCACATACTGCTATCCTGCCCCCGAGCAGACGAGCCACCAGGAGAGCAGCCCGAAGTCCGACACCCGGCAGCCCGGGCGCAGCTGCGCGCAGCTGCTGGCAGTCGCATTTGGCCCCAACGGCGCGGCGGAAGAACTCGTATGCGCCTGCGCCCGGACGAGCGAGAGCCGTTCCTGCAACATTGCCAGCGAATTCGAGCCCTTCATGTGGACGTTCGAGCGAACTTTGCGCCTTGCATCTGGGCGAGGGTATCCGTCACAGCGCGTACAATCTCGTCGCCGGGATGCTCGAGTTCGACTTGTCCCTCGGATACGACGTCAAGACCGTCAGGCGGGCACTTGAACGGATGCTGGAAAAATCGGAAGTGCTTCCAGAAGAGTGGCCAAGTTCACCCGAAAAGGGAAAGGGGCGGAAATGGCGTCGAGTTGATAAATGAAATTGATGTCCTTTTGTCAGGCCCATGCTTTCTAGGTAAGCTTCCAGATGAGCGAAATAGGCGCTTTGTACGGGGACGGCGAAATTCGGCTTGTAATGGGACAATTGTCATTTGGGAAGGATATTTGAAAGGGCTCCCAGAAGCATTGCTTATTGCGACCGGCGCGGAATGTTGGATACCCTTCTTTATATATAACTACCACTACCTAGAATACTCAGATACCTAATAAATCAAACATAATAGGATTATAGAAATGGACGTCAGCAGGCTGAGGAATCGAGCCTTGGAGAGTAGACGGTTATGATTCCTGGGCATATTCTGGTTTAGGTGGAATGTCTGGAACTCATCACAGTATGAATATGTCAGTTCATAGCATGGGTTCTTTAAGTGTGATTTCATTTTATTGTCAACATCGCCTAATCTCTCATGGGCATGACTGATGCATGGTCTGCCTTGCTCGGCCTATTTTAACACATCACGGCCCTCCTTGTTCCATATCATCAAAGGACATATGCCCAAATTCTGCCATCTTACATGGCCGATGCCTATTACCACCTCAAGCAATTAGCGATGCTCGAAACTAGCCTTAAGCACAAGGGGTAAAAGGGCGAGCTTCCTTGGGCGGTTTGAGGTTCAATACGTCTCCAGCTCAAATCAATAGTGTTTCTGGTGATGGAGTTCACCTCCTTCGAAGTCGTAGGTGCTAAGCGAGGGTTCTTTTTCCACCGTTGTAACTTTGCCTGTGTCCGTAGGTTGGTGGAGGCGAAAGATCCAGAGAAAGGAAAGATCCTTCATTAAAAGCCCTATGCATGTAACACAGCCCCAAACGCCTTGCTGTAAAAGAAATGCCACTGAACTAACGCCGTCCTTATGCCGTGGAAAGAAACTTTTAGAGTAGACGACAGCTCACCAATGGTGGCCTTGCAACATGCAACTGGTGAATATCGTTCTGTTCTTGTGATGCCCGTTATAGCTCTGGGCTAGGTGGATTGTTCGTCTCTTGGATGGTGAAGATGTGACGACTTTTGTAACCCTCCTCTGTTTTAATATTAACTACCTGGTCTGGCTGTACCATCTTATGGTTAAGGTCCCACCCAGCGCGACGACACAACTCGGCAACAACGACATCACAATCACCAAGGAGGTCGATGTCGAAGTTGATGTGACTCACTGGCGTGCGTGAGATGTAGATCTGAGGAATGTGTGGCGGTAGGTAAGGGACTACCTCAGACACGGGTGCGACTTTGAGCGATGTGCCGATGACAATGACTAAATCAACGAGGTCACGATCGTGCTTAACTAGACGTTGGCTAAACTCGTCAGGTAGTTCTTCGCCAAAGAAGGTGATGTCTGGCTTCATGACACCGGCCGCTGGTATGTCGTATTGCTCACCATCGTCGTCGTCGTCGTCATGGCTTCTGCGTCGGGATTTCTTGCCTGCGGGTCTGTTGTACGATCGTTTACGCTTCATAGTACCGTTACTTCGGAGAGCGGCAATACACTTGATACATCGTGGAATTTTGCCAGCTTTAATCTCGGCAAAGATGCTATCACCCTGGACATTGTGGCCGCATTTCTGACAGGTAGCTGTAGCGAAGGAGCCATGGCATTGGACAAGCTTCTCTGGCTTGATACCGGCATTAGCCTCAATATTATCGATATTCTGCGAGTAGTTGGTCAGGAGCTTTCCCATGTTCTGCAGCTTCGCGATAAAAGCGTGAGTAGGCGAGAACAGTCCTTTGGTGTCGGGGAGTATGTCTTTGGCGACGGAATAGAAGATGGTGGGGTCATCTCGGAAGACGTCGATGTTGAAAACCTCTTGGGGGTCGCTAATTCCTAGGCCAAGTTTTTCAAGTTGTGAGTACAGACCAGTCTCTTTGGATCGAAAGTCAGGGATTCCAAGAGAAGTAGAAATTCCCGCCCCGGTCAAGACAACTATGTTGCGGGATTTCTTGAGTAGATTGACGGCATCGTCAATCGTGTTGTACTTGATGAGCTTGGCACGCTTAGCCAACTCTCGAGACAGAGCAAGGGTGAGTAAGCCAAAGTAGGAATCATCAGGAAGGCCCTCAAGAAAAACTGGAGGGCGTACTCCAAACGCCGTAAGCAGTTTCTTGGCCGTGATAGCGCCAGAGTCTACCGTTACTTTGCAAAACTCTTTGGGGCCGATTGCTCGTAGCTGGTGGCGATAGCGTACAGCTTGCTCGGGTGTGACAGCATCAACTGTGGAATACGTTAGAATGAGATGTGGCATGAAAGAGGGGAGGGAGAAAAATAAAATAATAAAAAGCATACCGTCGTTAAAGAACCTATCTTCAGCGATATCCTCGATGACATCTTCGAAGAGTGATTCAGTTTCCCAGGAATCACCTAGGTCGTTAATACGCTCTTCTAGCTCATTGCGAGGCTGGCCAGGCTGGCCGTGATGACCATGTGGTCTAACATTCAAGTGACCAACTTGCTGATCGTTCTCAACCTCAACTCGGGCTTTATGAGGTTCAGGCTCCTTCACCTCCTTCACTGGCTTAACATCCTCGACATCTTCGACATCCTTCGCCTTTTTCACGGGCCAGTGCTTGCGAGGCCTTCCAACAGGACGTTTCGCCTTCATGGTGATGAGCGAACGTTGGGGTGACGGAAAAGAGGTGGGTGTGTGTTGAGTGAAAGAGAGAAAGAGAAAGAGAAAAGAAAGTGCGAGAAAGACCGAGAGATTCGAAATTAAATTCAGCACGGCAACTTTCAATGAACGAATCGGAGTTGAACTCTGCGTAACGAAGGTATGTGTGTAGAAATATAGGCGAACCTGCTGAATTGACTAATAATTAATCCAGCAACAGGTAGGCAGGTATTTTTCGGCGGTTGAATGACTGAATCTGATGAATCAATCCTAGAAGGGCAAAGGATTATATGATTAGCGGAAGAAAAGGATGGAAAGGAAAGACAAGTTCAGAGTTTTTGAAACCTCTGCGGGAAATAGTCGAGAATGAAAGTATTGGGTAGGTAGGTACCTTAGTATCTAGTAGGTATGGAATATGTACCAATCTACTAGGTTAGGTAGGTAGGTAGGTAGGTGGCTAGCCAGAGTTGTCGGGTACCAGGCTGGTCAACGCGTTTGTGTAATGTGTGATGTGTAATGTACTGGGTAGGTAGGTAGCTAGCTACCAGTTGGACGAAGTGGTGTTATTTTGGTCTGATTTTGGAGGAAGAAGAGGTAGAGGGAAGAGGGAGGGTTCGTCGATGAATCAAAACCGACTTACCTAGAAATTATGTAGGTAGGCAGATAGGTACCACCAGAAGCAAGTGGCATTGGTTCACCTAGGGACTGTGACGGTAGGCAAGAACGCGAAAGAAATTGTAGGCTTCTTGATTTTTGGGGGGTTTGTCTAGAAGAGAGGGAGGGAAAAAAAAGAGCACGAAGTCGCACGGGTCGAATATGCCGGGGTCAGTTGGGTAATAATTTGGAAGTATTTTTAATGCGAATCAGAAACGAGACGGTTTAAAAAATGGAGATTGGAGAGAATGAGTTATGAATTATGCGACAAGGACAAGAGGGGGGGAAATAGTAAGAAAGAATTGATGAGTGTCGACCTCGGGAGTGGTGAGTGATGATTTTTTTGAAACTCCAGAACCGATAAGTTTACCTAGCATTGGGACCTACTACGTGCATACATCGACGTAGGTAGTAGACCAGTGATAGTATCCCCTGATACCTATAGGTACCTAGGTAGGTAGGTACCTAGGTTCAAGTGCTACGAGACTTGAATGGTCCCCAGGCAGGTACTAGGTACCGGGTAAGTAGCAGATCAAGATATCGATTAATTATGTGTAGATATCAGGGACGACTAGGAATTAATTGAGGAAAAGGGAGGGTTGAGGAGAGTCGAGGAGAGTCAGAGGCGTCAGGCACGTAGGCACGGGTATGGATGTTGGAGGTAGGAACCTTGAAGGTATCAACATCTATCGTTGATGTAATCCGGAAATTTAGAGCGAAAGAGCATATTTGATCTATTGACGTACGGGTATGGACTAATTGACATTGATCGGTTTCTGTTTTCTTGGCCTTTTTTCTTTTCCTTTTTTTCTCTCCCTCATTCTATTCGGTTACTACATACATCTATGATACCTAGTAGGTAGTATGTAATTCATCCATGATTTGGTATATCAATTAATACCTGTTTACTAGGTACCTACCTAGTAGTATTATTTACCTCTGCTGCTCTGCGAATACCCCGGGTAATCCCGTGTTTTTTCTCCTTCCCCTTCCCACATTTCACTACCTACATAAATACATTGATATTCCCCTTCGTGTCAAAAACCCTCTCATCAAGTTTGCCAGCTACCCACGACTAGCAGGTTTAGACACATCAAATCGGTCGTACCCTACTAGTACCTATATGGCACATACAATGCGTATATGTACCACACAGGTAGATTGGAAGCGTTTGCCTTGTTATAATTACATATCCCATTTCCCATCCTCGTTCCCAAGGTAATTCGTTAATAGCCATGCTGTTCCCCCGGCCCAATCTAGTAAAAGAGGCAGTAAAATAGCAAATAATAACTTAGAATAATCAGGGAAATAAGGTGCCCATAGCCTACCTATCTATGTAGGTACCTAATGATTCAAGTCGTTCAAATATCCCGAAATGTGCCAAGACTGGGAACTTTCCGCAACTCCGAGTTATTCTCACTGCTTCATACCGAGCACTGTCCGTTAATTCCGCTATATAACTCAGCTTGCACTCAGTATCCCTCATGTGTCGAAGCTGGCCCTCTGTCGGGTAGGCATCGATTGGCCCTTTGGCGTGTCGCTGCGACGAGTTGAGGAACCCTAGGTATGCTCTAGACTTGGTTCCTCGTTCGAACCCGTCGTAGGTACTTGGGTACATTCCATGTTGTCATCCCCTTTTCACGTCTCACTCGCTAATTTCATTCTCGGAAAACCGCGAAATTTTCGAGAGCTACTTCGGCACTGTGCTGCTGCTAACAAAACTCGACATGAGTGCTGTCCGTATGTCGTTTACATGTCAAGGCCTAATTCATACAAGAAATGGTAAATAAAGCACTGCAGCAAAGGGACGAACGACCGCCACGTGGTGAAGGGTAGGTTAACGTACCTACTATAGTAGTAGGTACCAAGGTACCAATGTCGCTACCCCACAATCTTATACCTCCTATTTGCATGAATTGTTGATTTCGTTTGATCTTATATTACCATAACGGGTTAGTTGCACGTACCTAGGACTAGGTACATTGCTGGTTAAAAGGGCGAGCGCAAGGGCGAGCACAAGCTGAAAATTCGACTCATAGTTCGAACTTGACATCAACACTACCGCAACTACCACGACAGCTAGTTATCTAGAAAAATTATCACACAATACTGCATTGAGCGTAGAACCGAATAAGAGTAAACAGTCTGCCCTTTTCACAACAGTTCGCTTCTAATTCAAACAAGAAGTTGGGTCACGATTTTGGGTCTTTGGCTCTGATCCAAGTCCATCTGACATGATATGATAACTGGCGCCCAATTCTCCCAAATAATTCTTTTCCATCACTTGTGAGCGATTAGGTACCTGGTAAAATACCTGGTAACTTCTATGGTTGTTATTGATAGTTATCAATCTCCCACGCACTCACAGCGCGCAACTTAATTCTTAATTTCTTACAAAACACACAAAATTCATTAATACAGAATATGCATGCAACGAACACCCATATCCTCGATTAGTAAATATCATGAGATTCCCCAATCCGTCGACGACCCCTTTTCTTGATAGGTTCAACCACGGCCCTCAGACCCCACCCCAGCAACAGCAGGCTCGAAAGGGCTGCCAATTAAGACAACACATGCCAACCCACTCTGCTCATCAACAGTACCGGCAGGCTGAACATCGATTTGAGTAGGTATGTAGGCAGCCTGCCTCTCCGCCGTGACCCAACGCAGCCCCCAATCGCACACCTCCCACTGGCCAGGGCGAACCCACAGTCGCCGTTCCGCACGGCGGCCATCCCACTCCCGAATCGACAGTGACGATGCGTCGTGATTCATGCCGTGCGACGACGCTACCCAATGCACGTCCTCTTCGCACCTTAGCGTGGCCTTCTCGTTGCTTCTCTAGGTACATGCCTAGTACTGCTTTCATATCAAGCCACCAGCGACCTGACCGCTTCGCCGACAGCCGTTCCCGTCGTCAGCGGCTTTCGAATAGTCTCATCACTGCAATCTATAGAGCGTAATTTCTTTCCTAAAGATTGGGTGCTACAACGCTACAAGCCAAATTCATGTTTTATAGGAGAAATTACCAATCTTGTTTCTTATTAAAGGCCGTTACATTCTTCACCATCACTATGTACCTATCTGCCCGCGTACACAAATCAAACCCATATTCCCCTCTTCAACAATAACCCAGTCACTCACTCCGAGGCTTGTTTTATTTTCATTTTTCATTTTTCATTTTTCGTATTCCTCTTTTTTGCTACGAATGGTATTTTGCTATCTATCGATCATTTCGCACCCGACCCCGATCCCAACACACACATACATACACGACAAGCACGCACCACGTTATAAGCGTGCCAACAAAAAAGTAAGAAAAAGAGAGAGAGAGGCGCTCTCTATTAAGGCCACTTTGTCTGGCTCACGCCCAAAAGCTCTCTCGTCTTGTCTATCGCACTTATAAAGAACGGAGGGAATCCAGACCTAGAAGCCCATAAAACCGCACTTGGAAGGGGAAAAGTGCCCAACCCCGGTAAAAAAAGGAAGTCTTTTTTCCCAATTCGCCTAACCCTAACACCGAAACGACCGTTCTAATATCCTCTTGGTGGCATCAACCCCACCCTACTATCGTCTTCATCTACACACGATCCTGGCTTACGAAGTATGCTGTTCGTCCCCACGATGAGTGCGTATTGAATTTTGTATTGAACCGCAACGGTGCTTCGAGTTGAGGCCCGTGCTATATTAGGGAGGTCTGCGTAACAAGCGTAGCAACGAGGCTAGCCATTGCTAACCAAAACCATTAAAAGGCTTAGATTAGAATTACAATACAGGCTGTCTTACTCGCTCGTCTTCGTACGCCATTGCGGCCTCCGGGTATCCACTTTTCGGATGCCATCAAACTACCTAGTAGGTTGATGTAGACAAAAAACATTCTCATACCGCCTAGGAGATGGATTTCTGCTTTTGAGGAGGCTGTGGGATGCTTAGCCGGGGCACCTGCGACGGGCCGGACTCTTCGATTTCGATGGGTTCCTCAGTCAGGACGGGGGAAGGCTCTAGTTCGTTGTTTGATAACGGCGATGGCGTTGGGCGTGTTGGTGGGAAATCTCGATCCCCTGTTCTCTCAATCGGGGACCATCCGGCTGCCACACTGCCAGCGATAATACCGGCCATAACCGTAGGGGCTCCTAGCGCCGAGTTCGACCGCGACCTCATGGATCTGGACCGTTTCCTGGAGTCAGGGGTTGGTGCCGGTGAGGGGGAGCTGAAACTATCTTCACGTGTTGGGGTTTGTGGTGCCCTGATAGAGTTTGATCGAGAGTGAGAGGGGCTCCTTGTCCTCGAAATGAATGTCTCACGAGGGTGTCTGACGGCGAATTTCAAGTTGTTGAGACGGCCACCCTTTAGTTTCTTGAGGAATGCGAGTTCATCTCGAACATCGGTAAGAACTTCGGGGTAGTGGTTGAACTGCTCCTCATCCGAGATAGTCAAGCCAGGAACAACATTGCGCCTCTTCTTCAGGGACTCGGGAATGCATTTGCTGATCAATTCATCCGGGATCAAACGTATAGCCATACCTACGGGTATGGAAATCACACCGAGGACAACAGCGCACGCCCATTGAGGGGCCGTTTGGGGTGGGTCGCGTGAGGCGATACTGAACGGGGCTCCGCCCACGAAGATGATGAGAACCTGAGCGCCAGACACGGCGAGGTTGATAGCCAAGAAATACCAATTCTGCAATAGACCTTCAAAAATGTTGAAATGGTTGTCCAACCGACGATTGCTATCGCACCGTTAATATAAAATCTTTAAGGAGAAATCAAGGATGTGCTTATACTTACTTCCATTGGTTGAAGATCTGCATCCATACGAAAGTGTTGAAAACCAAAGTATCGCGGCGATCAAGCTCATCGTCCGCAACTATACCGATAGTGGTGGCAGCATAGTACAGTATAAACGTAATGGCCAACTGGTAGATTGCCTGGCCAAGAATCATCTTCCACATCGTTATCGAAATGATGCTGGCGCCCCGCCGCTCCGGCTTTCGATCTAAGCAACTGTCTTGAGGAGGGTCCGTGGCCAAGGCGAGAGCAGCAAGAGTATCCATGATCAGGTTAACCCAGAGAAGCTGAACGGCTGTGAGAACGGAGCCCTCATCGCTACTGGATACGGCCGTTACGAAAGTCAGAGCAACAGCGGTGACGTTGACCGTAAGTTGAAACTGCAAAAATCGCTTGACGGCATCGTTGACAGCGCGACCCCATTTCAAAGCCTTCACGATACTTGTGAAGTTATCGTCCATGAGGATAATAGCAGATGCTTCCTTTGCGACTTCGGTGCCAGCAATACCCATAGAAAATCCAACGTCAGCCAATTTGAGAGCAGGGGCATCGTTCGTGCCATCACCGGTGACAGCAACAGTCTCGCCCATATCTTTCAGGCGGCGGACGAGGATGCGCTTGTCCTCGGGGCTGGAGCGTGCAAGCACACGAAGACGTGGAATGATCTCGTTTTGATGGAACTTGCTGAGATTTCGGAATTCTGGTCCCTCCATGACTAGGGCATCCGGTTGTTGCAGTATGCCACACTCCTTCGCGATAGCCTGAGCCGTTAGTTTGTTGTCACCAGTCACCATGCGAACTACGACACCCGCCCTTTGACACTGCTTGACTGCCTCGGGGACACCTTCGCGGAGGGGGTCCTGGATGCCAACCATGCCGATGAAAGTCATGTTGTTAAAGATGTTCTCGAAGACCACTTCGTTTTGGTCACCCTCAGCGCGTTTGGCATCTCGTGGGGGCCACCTTTCAAAATCGCGATACACAATACCAATAGTTCTGAGCGATCTGGTTGCGTAGTCCTCAATGAGACCCTTGATGATTTCCGTGTTGTCTGGGGTGAGAGGGGCAGTCGACGTGTCATGGGTAGGGTCGCGGAGGATCGATGAGCACTTCCCAAGGACAATTTCTGAGGCACCCTTCACGTACAGACGAGCCCCGCCATTCTTCTGCTGCACGACGATACCCATGCATTTCCGGCCAGAATCGAAGGGGATAAGTTGCAAGATTTTCGCATTTGCACGTTCTTCGCTGACAGGTCCCATGCCAAGATAGGCCTTAGCATATTCGAGCAATGCGGTCTCTGTCTTTGATCCAATAAAAGTCTTGACGCCGTCAACCTCGCCTTCAAAAGCCGTTGAGTTAAGGGAGATGGACTTGAGTAGAACTTCCTGGGTTTCTTGGCTGAGTGCGCTGGCGAAATCCTTTTCTGATGGTTCCTCGGGTACACGGCCGCCTTCGCTTTCGGACTTCCCACTGCCGAATCGATGGGAGATACCTATTGTACCGGACACTACCGTCATCTTGTTTTGTGTCAAGGTACCTGTCTTGTCGGAGCAGATCGTGGTCGCATTACCCATAACCTCGCAAGCTTTCAAGTGGCGCACCAAATTGTTATCCTTGATCATACGGTTGGTGGCGAAAGCCAACGCCAATGTGACAGCAAGGGGAAGACCTTCAGGAACGGCAACAACAATAATAGTGACCACAACAATGAAGATCTCGATAAACTCTTGACCCTTCTGGGAGGGTGTCAATTCCCAGTTGGAGGGTAGGCGAACCAGGAACATGATGAAGAGGACGATGAACAAGAGTAAACCCGCGGCACCTCCTAGTTTCGCAATATACTCAGCAATGACGTTGAGCTTGGACTGAAGGGGGGTGATCTCGGGGTCTTCGCTTAGGGACATCATCGTTTTGCCGTAGCTCGAGTAGATACCGGTGGATGTAGCGAGGAAAGTACCCACGCCTTCCATTACTCGACCTCCAGATTGGATAAAGGGGTCCAGCTTTCTGGTATCCTCCCCGTTTTCAATGGCGGAGAATACTTCGTCTGCAGGTTTCTTTCGAATGATATCCGATTCGCCCGTCGCTTGAGACTCGTCGCATTTGACATTGAAGCCTTGGATGAGGATGCCATCAACAGGAATCAGATCGCCAGGTTCGAGATGGACCACATCGCCAGCCAACAAGTCGTAAACCGATATCTCCACCGTCTTACCCGAGCGGATTACCTTGACGAGACGGTCTGACTTCTTCCTATTGAGCTTCGCGAATTGCCGTTCCTTCTGCCAGTCGTTCAGGGAGCCAACCAGTACCACAATAACAATAGCCACAATAATTGCCACGCCCTCGATCCACTCGACAGATGGCTCGTCGTTATTATGCACAGCACCAAATGTCTGGTAAAGACCAATGGCGAGTGAGACTATGGCAGCAACAGAAAGTAGAATGAGGACCTTGTCGTTGTAAGTGATCCATACCAATTGTAAAAAACTCTTGCCCTTTTTCTCGGGAATTCGGTTGTCACCGTAAACTCGTTTCCTGTCGATGAAACTATCCTCGGCCCCGTGCTTATGGCCGGTATTTGACCGGGCAGGTGTTTGCGGGCTATCCAAACCCTCGTTTTTCGCCTGAGACTTTGCATGGCTTGTGGCTTCCTCGAACGTTACTTTCCCATCCAGATGCTTCTCGTCCGGACTCAAGCCAGTATCTCGGTTGCTGCGAAGCCCCTTTTCCATACCGGCTAAACCTCCAAGCTGGTAAAAAGCGGATAGATTCTTTGGGTTGAACATTTTGGTCAGCTGACCAGGGCTGTATGCAAAGGGATTATTCTCGACTTCGAAATCGGCCTCCTTGCCCTGATCGGGTTTGAGGGCAGTCTCGTCCTTCATGATCTTCTCATTGTCGAAAGAGAATTTGGATGTGGCGCTCTTATCGCCCTGCCACGACGCTGTTCCTGTAACTGTATCACCCTGGGAGGAGCCAATTGATCGTGATCCGTCTTCGCTATCGACGGAATTCTGCCTGGAACGATGGTGATTCTCCGGAACCGAAAGAAAAGCCTGTCCTCTCTCATTGCCTCTCGACGTGACCGGGCTGGACACATTATGAGGGCTCGTCGGTCGACTGTCTCTGGCACTATCAAATGAATAGGTTGGCCGCACCTCTCCCTTAGAGCTAGCGTTGGATGGTTGAGAAGTCAAGGGAGCAGCTGTCCTCTCTGACGCCCAGCTCGCTGTCAGTGCTGTAGGGCTAATCGAATCGTCATGGGGAGATACGGGCGACTGTTGGGGAGCAGCGGCCGCGGGCTCCGTATCGTTCGTCGTGTCGATTGTAATAGTAGGACTGGAACGTCAAGTCAGAATGCCGGAGAACAATGTACGAGTGGACGTTTTATCATAAGCAGTTTAGTTAAGTTAACTTACGCTCTCGCCCTACGTGGCGCTCCCTCGGAGCCTTCCTTACTAGGGTCGGACATGACACCTATAGTGATGGGGGAAAAGGGCTACCGAATCAATACGCAAGGGTATAGAAGTCGTCTAATACGAGCAGAGCCTCGTAACTAAAGGCTTGCATGCAAGTATGGACGAAAAATTGTGCGCAAAGAAATCAGCCATCGACTGAAGAATGACCACGGCGCCGTTGGGAAGGCGAGAACCGAGGATCGGCAGTAAGATTCAATCTGGGATTGAAATTCTGGAGGGTCCCTAAATCTCGCAAAACTTATCCGCTCAAACGGAGGCGCAGTGATGTCTATCGTAAGGTGGTATCCGTTTGTGATATTTCATATGACTCGGGCGCGTATAAAAGTCAAGACAACGGGGCTTAATGGATGCGACTACGGCGCAGACTCGGATCCAGATCAATTCTTGATTTCAAGATGGTGTTCGAAAACAAAGAAGTATTTGGTGGGTTTCAGTGATCGGCGGCAGACGGTCGAGACGGTGGAAACGTTAGGGTCGAGGAATATGGATGTTTCGCAAGAATGATATGAGTAAACAATACGACGATGGTATGGGAGGAAAAGGCTATGGCATGTTTCGGGAAGGTATCTGTAACGACTAAACGAGGCACAGAGGTCTGTTCAGCAGGCTAGATACCTTAGAATAAATTGCGAATGCCGTGAACTTGAATCGAATTACCTTGGAGAGGGCAAAATGTGTTCCAAGGTTGGGGAGATTGAGGCTGTGCAAACCGCAATACTTTATTCGTCGAACCCAGCTATCAATGGATCAGGATGTGGATGGCGAAAAAGGCAAATGCCAAACGTTAAAGGCCAAAGGGGGAAAAAAAAAAAAAAAGCTGCTTCAGCTTTAAGGTTGATTAGATAGAGTTAAGAGGTAGACGAGGTCTAGGCAATCCAAGTAGAGCAGAGCTGGAGCTACTTGTTTTGTCTATCAATCAATAAATCCTTTTCAATTTATCAATCCCGAATAAAGGAGAGACAGACACACAACCGTGGACGGAGCGTGACGGAGAGACGGGAGAGATCTTTGATGCAAGTTTTGTTTGTATGGCAGAGGTCCGGGTCGGGTCACCGTGGGTAGATGGATGTCGTAACAGACGGGACACCTCGGGTCTGGGAGGTTGTCAATGTATTAAAACAAACAAAAATAAAGAAATTGCAAAATCAGGATTTTTTAACAAATCCGATTCGACTGTGTTGACAGTTGACAACCAGAAGGAGTGTATGGAAGTTGGATGAGAAGAAAGTAAAAGGAAAGGCAAGACAGGTACCTATGTACGACAAGATTGAGCTTGGCCAATGGGATTATTTCAGTGTCTGTGGATTGATGGTTTAGGTACTAGAAGTCACTGGTACTAGGTACTATACCGACTAGGTATCTGTACCTCAGTCGCACAGCGTCTATAGTCAGGTCTGGTCAGGTCTAATCAGGGGTCGCACTAGGTACCACCTTTTTCTGGAAGGGTTACCATACCAGGAGTGGTGTGCTTGCATGTGGTATTAGATACTAGCACACACACACACACACGTCAATGGACGGATGTTGATGTTTAGATCGCTGCTACTAGTACATATGTACTTAGTAGTATCCAATACATCAAATAGCACCATAGGTGCAGATGCAGATGTAGCTTTTGAGGCGTTAAAGTAATAGCTCCAGGCGTTAATACGTGGAAGAAACCTCCATCGCACGGCCGAAACGCGCTAATCACTGCATTAAACATCCATTTTTGCCCAGTCTTCCGATGTCGATTCTTCAAACACATGGTATTAATATTTGATCTCAAGTCTGTACCTACCTAGTAGTATGCGGTATGCGGTATGCGGTACTTGTACTTACAAGCACCTACATAACAAGTAACAAGTAACAAGTATCAGTATAGCGCCCTGCCCAGAATGCCCAGGTGCCGCACTAGTGAAAAGTTTATCGCGGCTCCAAAGATGAGCCTATTAACCAATCAAAATCGACTCTTGTTCGTCGGTCTCTTTTGTAACCTTAAATTTCTATCTTCATATTTTTCCGCTATTATTATTAAATCGCTATTGAAAAAGCAGAGGTACACAATACCCACCAGATGGCCCTAACCTGGCAGCCCTGGTACCCCTATTCATCCATGACAGCACTATTTGATGCATCAATAGATCCCTAAGCAGCTAAGAAGCTACCTAAGCACTGTATTTATCAACACTCAACAAGTATCCCTTCCCAGCTCACATCCATTGACGATCCCCTCTCATCTTTGCTCATAGTAATTCGTTCAGTTCCTACATCCACGAGTATGCACCATCCATGGACATGCGTATGGTATGGACGGTGCTCACTAACCTACGGGCACTTGGCACAACAAAACATAGACCGCGTGGTCGGCGTTGTTAAATTGCAGAAATAAACCAAGTTATGGGCCCTTAGATAAAGGCCTGATCGTCGTGTCATTCTTGTTAACCGACCTCATGAGATTGGAAATCCCCCGTTTTGTTCGCTGTTCAATGCGTACGGAGATACATACGTATGCCACGGTCCTCGCCCAGCACGCTGTCCAGGCCGTTTCTTACTTGTCCAGGAAAAAGCTACGCACCTCTCGGCGAATTAGAGGCAACCGGACAAGGTTCCTCTAAAAGCGCCAAGGGAGGCAGTGCAGCTTGATTTACCACCTACCCTCGCCAACTTGCTCCCTAGTGATCTTAGCAGTCGCCCGCCTTTTGTCCATGGTCGCTTGGTCTCTTGGTCTCTTGGTATTGCGATTTCGTTCGGGACCCATCACGATCTAGGTAATGCACCTGTAGACCTCCAGCTGTAATTGCAGCGTTTGCAGGCTTGCTAGGTGGGGTCTTACTGCTCCCTGCCATGGGCAAGCCGCCAAGTCAGGGGGTTTTATATCAACAAATCAACCTAAGTACATCATGTACCTACTCAATCAAGTACTCAGATAAGTATCATGATACGATGGCGCATGTGAATCCAGGAGGAAGCGAAAGAAACAAACTGACAAGAGTGCTGGGTAATTAAGCAACCAGACAAGGTAGCTAGATAATCGACGTAATAACCCCATTTTACCATGTCCAAAGTTCCCATGCTGATCAGTACGATGAGCTCAAGGATGCCCAACGATATGCCTTACTGGTCATCTAACTCGTCTGTCAGCAGCATTACGAGCGAGCGAGCGAACGGCATTTCCTTCGGGAACAAATTCGAATCAACCTTTCCCATGTGGGGATATGTCCGGGGTAAGATCTCCTACTCGCAGATGCTTGGAAGAAGAGGCCCATATCCAGGTCTGTGATGCATCACCTCACGTGCTCTCAAGTCCTTCACCTTACAGTCTCGATTGATAAAAGTTGATGAAATAGCTGGTGGGCTAGTGATTGGCCCCTTTAAAGCCTAGGAACCAACTTCAAGTGAAGAACGGCAACTAGAAGACTTGGCATATGTCGTAGATCTCGCTCTTAAGCGTTCGGAACAGAACTAGATCGAGAATAACGATCATAGAAATCGCCATAAGAATTAGCAGACGGCAATGGCCGATCATGATATACCACACGTAACATCGTCGGTACCGCAAAGGGGTTAGCCATTGAACAACCCCCAGGTGCTTCATACGATAGGGATGATAAAAATGGCTACCTTCTGCACCTCAAATCTTCAAAAACTAGAATTGGGCTTCTCTTTCTTACTTGGCAGCTTGGATAGAAGCCTTCGTAAGTCCTATTAATAGGGCTCGTAAATTGCGGTCTAGATACAAGCGTATCATCATAGATGCCTTGACCAGGTTTGCAACGACACCTCACCAACCCGCCAACTTACATAAGGTTCACATAAGGAAACCCACACTTCCAAGGTTGAATGTTGGCAGAACGCTTCGTATTCAGCCAAGACGGCTCTAAAAGCAACTTTTTGTCGAAAACACTATACGCCGTGTCATGCTATGCCTCTGTTATAATGTTATACCCCAAAATCCAGCATATTGACAGCTCATCGGGTTGAATTAAAAGACTTTCTCTCCAAAGCATTCAACTCGATGCAGTGTCACGAAGGAGTCAGCCTCGCCGCCGCAGATAAGGAGCCACAGCAACGCCTAGCCAGTGACAAGTCTCGCATCTGGTCCACGTGGGACACTGGGGACCGATCTCATTGGGGAAAAGCGCTTCGCTCCTTCTACCGTGCTGCCGTTGTATTCGCGTGGCGGGCGGCGGCCCAGATGCTACGCCGGGCAGTGTCTCATTTGCTGATAGGTGAGAGGAGGAGTAATTACCTAGCAGCCTGCAGACAGTCAGCCAGATGCAGGTTCTTAGTAACGCAATCTACACGTGTAGTACTCTCTAGAAATTTTATTGAGATAATAATTTTGTATATTGCATGGCTTATCATTTTCTTCTCGATATATCAAACCAAGGAAGGAAAATTGCTCAACGAAATAACCTCGTACACAACTCTACCTCCCTACCTCACGAAATGCTCAAGGTTGATACGATACGCAATGCGTATTGATGCGTATCTCGTAAGATGTAATAATTAATATCAATCACGAATTGCGCTTATTAAATCCACGGGTGTAAGTACTACGTACTGCTAGGAACGTTCCTAACACAGATCCGTACCTGGCAGCCGTAAATCAAACCTTGGGAATCTTGGCTTCGCATGTGAAAATATGGGGAAGAGCGGGTACCTATCCCGTATGGCGCTCCCCGTCTGCCCGTGAAGCGCCCAGAGAGTCGTAGAAAGGCGACGCGCTCCGCAAGCCCGCGTCTTTTGCGTTTTTGGTCTCCTCCAAGTTTTATTACCTCGATCATATCCGTCAATGCTAATGCTGGTGGACCTCAACCTCTTTGGAGAATGGATCTGTCTGGAATTCACTTGCCTTATCACTATCAACCACCTGCACTTGAACCGCCAGCCCCATAGAGCACCTGCAACGTCTCCGTTATCACTATCGTACCATCGCCACCCACCTGAAGATTCCGACGAAAATGCGTTGAAAAGGGCTTCGGACGAAAATCATCTGAACGTCGGAATACTTCATGAAACCAAACGTTTGAAAGGATTTCCTACCACCCACGCATAGCAGGGACTACACAGAAGTGTTCATTATCCGTAGTAAGCACTTGCATGGGCAGGCATTTCTGTTGTGTGTAAGTTACCGTGGCTGCGTAACTAAGAACGTCCCGTCCCGGCTTCTCGTCAGTATTTCCTCACGCCTTAACATCTAATACGCGGTTAACCCATTTAACTCCCGAGGTCCCTATCAATGCCCAGTAATCACTACTAGGTAGGTATGTAAGTTGTTGTTGATATTTACTATTTACCGCAAGACTTTCAGTCGCAGGCTCCAATTGTAAATACAACCCCAAACCAGACCTTTATTTTGGTTACCCATCTATATGCACTTACAAAGTGTCCCAAATTCAATATCAGATATATTGATATTTTCAGATCACGAGATCCAGTCGTCCTGCAGCGTAACATCCGCGCCTAAGGCCCCACGATATGAATGATGCTGTAAAAATAACGCCAAGATTGATCAATTGGTGTTTCTTATCTTAGGTAAGCCTCCCTTCAACACCACCTGGGCACCAACGAGGGGAAGGAAAGGGAAAGAGCTTGAAACGCCATCAAATAGATAAGAAACACGGCGACGATACACTCCCGCGGGGCTGTGCGTGCCTGGTGGAGTGTACTACCTACCTACCTACATAGGGAGCCTGTGGTGCACCGTCCCAAGCGCAGGTAACACCGCAAGCAAGCTTGCTGCGATCTCGAATCTCCTTGGCTCTTCACCGTCACACCGGAGTTCGCAGCTTTGCGTTCGACCGTTCCCATCCGTCCAATGGGGAGCGCACCAGCCGTTGCCTCCGTGCCACTAGTTTCACCTCCTGCGTGGCAGTGCTCGATAGTCCCGAGTCAGCTCATTTGCCTGGGAAACGACCTATCGAAGCGGCGTGTCCATCGTCATCTGTCAACACGCCCGAATAGGAACCCTCAATATTTACCACCTATGGCGGTTGTAGACAGGCGACCCGGCTCCCGAGGAGAGGGGCGACGTATCAAAGATTAATCCCCATCCGCCCTCCTCGCAGGGACCAGAACAAATGCTACCCCCGGCCCAGGTGCTTAAAGGCCATCCTAAGCTTTCGAGTCAGGGCTTTAGCGCAGACGGACCCATACACGTACCAAGACGACACAACGAAACGCAGACGCCAGCTTTCGACACGTCTTGGGCCCTTGGCTTCATCGCCTCGCCGTGCTCTCCGTACCAGCCACCGGCCATGCGAGATAGCATAACCAATTAAGACCCCATCGAACAGAGGCTTTTAGGGGTTAGGGGAGGGTAGGTAGGTGCCTAGGGTGCCAGGTAAAGAGCCAATATTGCACTGCAACACCCTCACCCGTCGAACATCACCATGGCACGCCTTGAAATTGAGTAGAATGACAATGCGTAGGTGTCTGAGGTAACCGACAAGTCTACCTACTTAGAAACAGGGTGGAAATTTGCCCCCATTGGGCCATCACGATTCCTGATTATCAAGTTCTGCATAATAGACTACACGCCGGTCCAAGCATCACTGTAACGCCCCCTACCGTGGCTGGCTGGCCACCCAAGATCTCAAATAGCATATGAGCGAATAGAACCCATTCCAAACCTTCAGCCGTTCTAATGTCTCGCGGTTCGGAGGTTCGTCCACGCGTTGCGCAACCTGAACTCGCCGCCATCCTCGCCACGCAGAGTAAGGCCGTAGAAAACAACACCAGCTTACGGTAAGCACCTATCTAGATGTCGATTGATAAGTAATGTTTGCACCATGGTTCGCCCAATGCAGACTCGTGTGCCTACTAGGCACCTACTAGGTAGGCAAGCAGGTAGGCAAGCAGGATGAACAACCCAACTTCTCCAGATGGCTTACGTGTGACATGACGTCCCTTCCGAGGCTACTCGTCACCAACATTAGAAAACGGCAGTCGACGTAGAATAGGTGAAAGCAAGCTTTCTCCGGAGCCCCGAATAAGTGTGCACTATCCCATAGAGTTGTCTTTCAAAGACATGTGTAGGATCCCTTATTGATATAGGCCAGATGCTAAAGCTTGGGAAGTCAGCAACATGGGCGATTACTTGGTATGTCGTAGATGAGAATCGTGCGAAATATACACCGCGAGCTTTTCATTTCTTCTATCTACTGCCCAACTTCAATGTCTTGCATCTAACCCCCTATCTGTTCCCGTACCTCTGACCCTATATCAAACCCCCTTTTATTTTCCCTCCGCATATCCTCCCTAACTCTACCGACCCAAATCCACACGCCTAACATGCACAAGCTCCTCCCTACCATTCTCCCTGTTCTCCCCATCATCAACACCACCAAAGAACCCCCCAACCGCGCGTCCCAGGACCTCCTCCCACAAGCCCTGCACCAGGCCGCTTAACTCTGCGCCCGTCTGCTTGAAGTCAGGAAACGCGTTGACCTCGAGCAGCCAGGCGGCGCCGGCGGCGTCGACCAGGAAGTCGAGGCCGAACAGCTCGAACGCGTTGGGCAGCGGCCGGAAGTGCATGGGCATGGCGCGAGCGGCCGCCTCGAACGCCTCGCCGCTGAGCGCGCAGATCTGCGCGAACACGGCCTCCTGCGTCGCCTTGTCCAGGGGCAGGTCCCAGAACCGCTGCACGGTGCCCTCGCGCACGGAGCGCTGCAGGCAGGTGTTGGTGAGGTGGGCCTCGAGGTCGACGGCCGCGGTGGTAGCAGTAGCATTGTCATCGTCGTCGCCATCGGCGGTAGAGCCAGGCGCAGCGTACGGCTTCCCCGCGAACAGGGCCAGCATCTGCCTGTAGACGTAGACGTCGAGGCAGCCGACGCAGGCGACGTAGGTGCGGATGTGGAACTTGCGGTTGTCGCCGGGCAGCAGGAGCGGAGGGTGGATGTAGGGCTGAGCCACGAAGTGACGAAGATGCGACGTCGTAATGTAATCCCGCTCGGCCGCGTCATCACCCCTGGCGTCCCCTCCAGCCGCGTCTGCGTCCTCGTCCTCGGAGTCCGAAAGGCCCTCCTCCCATTCGTCAAAGATTCCTTGCAACTCTTCCATCGTGCTGAACAATCGTATGCCCTGACCTCGATCACTCATGCTGGGCTTCAGAATCCACCACTCCGTCTCCCCTTCGCCCTCCGCATTCCTTTCCAAGCTCGCGCGGAGGTCGAAAGCCTCGATGAGCGCATCGTCTAGGAACTCAGCGTAATCAAGCTCGAAGGCTTCGCTTCGCTTGACTTGTGTTTTCAGTATCGACTCCGGCCGTTTAGCGACCCAGTGCTCGACCGTCGCGGTCAGGTAGTGTTTCCGTATGAGCGCCTTGCGCAGCATATAGCTATTCACAAGGCATGTCTCTGGGTGCGCCTCTACGAAGTCCCAGTCGATGGCCTCGTAGGGTGTGATTTGAAGTATGCGGCCACCGCCGGTGTCTGGTAAGAGCTTGCTGAGCGACACTGGTTCACCCGGAGTCTGCGACTCCGGCATCGAGAGCAGCGTATATGCCTCTGGTGGAAACAGCTTCTGTAGGGCAGACAGTATGAGGGGCTGGACATAAGCATCCTCATAGGCGATTAGAGCATAGAAATGCTGTTTGGGCCGGTATATCAATGTTGACGACGACATGGCCGTCTCTTGAGAACCCGGCTCATCCCTGCAGAAGAGAGCAACAATGAGAAAACGGGACCAAGAACACATACACATGGCAAGCATTCGACGCACGTAGGACACTTGAAGGCCCCCATCGCCGCATCTCACCTCTTGTCTGTCTAGAAAGAGGTGAGGTATTGTCTATTTGACGGACCGGTTATGCGGCCATGCAAGCTCCAGCTGTCTATAATGCTGCCACCGCCCTCTAAACCTGAATGCAATATACGTAGTAGACTCACAGTTTCAACTCCTGCCCAATTAGGTGCGTTGCGGCGTGCCAGAAATTTGCCTTCATTGGTGTGACGCTGTAGGGAGGGTCAGTCTCATGGCATCGGTGCTGTGTGGAATGCAATGGCTACTTACCTTGTGAGACCCTCCTTCACTGCCCACCCATCGTTTCCGGGTGGTGACTCCTCGACGCTCTTATGAACGTCGGTAAACCTCGGCGCCCACTTGAAATGTCTGTGTGGATATCGTGTTTGGCTATTCTGTTCGGCATCGCCATTCTCCTTTGATTGGTACCCAGCAGAGGTCCTTGCCTCCTCGCCCTCCCGGATTCTTTCCTCTTCCTCGTCCTCATCTCCAATACTGCCTTCGACCTCTTCGAAACATGCCCCGTTCTCGCCCCAGTAGTTCTGCAACATGTCCGTCCATAATGTCTTGTGGGTTTCAACGCCCTCGACTAGAGGAACGTTGACGGAATATAGGTCGACACTCTTGTCCGTGGGCCATTGGTCGTACAAGTTCTCGATGACGCGCACGCTATGCCGGGCAGCTCCGTCGATGATGACAGGGTCGTGGTTACGGCTGAAGAATGCATAGCTTAATGCAATGGACTTTTTCCTACATACGGCAGCCTCGAGCGCGCCTCCCAGCGTCCCGGAGCTTAGGGCGAACACGGCGGTGGTGTTCCGGCCGTAATTGGGACCCGACACCACGAGATCGACGGGCCCCTTCTCGTGGAAGAAATGATGTAGACCGATCTGTGCACAGCTAGCGGGTGTACCGTCTACCAGAATCCATTCTTCGTCCTCGGTAATCTTGCTCGGCCGGGTATATGTCGCGCCCTGTGCTTGGGAAGCAGCACTAGGTGAAGGGTCGAAGGTTGCGGACGGGCGGTAGTAGAGCGGTTTTACGGTCTGGCCGATCATGTGCGCTTTTCCAATCCAAGAGCGTTGGGTATGTGGTAAGCAGACAGAGACGGTGTGGCCTCTTTTCTGCAGCTCGCGGACTAGACTATGCACATAAGGCGACGAAGTTGGGGATGGCGGGCCATCATCGTTGGTTACTAGTATGTGCATGATGAAGGTAGCACTGCAGCTGTTCCAAATAGGATACTGCGACTAATCGGGCCTGTTAATGCTATAAACACTTGCAACAGTACGAATTGTACCCTCTAAGAATGCGAGAATCGTCAATATCATGTGTTTATGTGACATGTGTTAAGGACATAGAAGAGGTTCCGAAGTCTGTTGAGGGTCGAGTTTAGTTTATGTGGGTGCCGAGCTGCGGATATGGAATTGTGCTGTGCAAATAGAATAGCAGAGCGGGGGCGGGGTACTGTGGATTATGGATTCGAATCGAGGTCTGAATAATGGATTCTGGATTCTTGACCACATGCACCCAGTAGATACGGATCGTGTGGATGCAGGATGGCACCTTTCGGTTGCCTATTCACGCTTGGAATTTGGCATCCTTGGAAGTGGATAGACAGACGTATGCAGCTTGGAATTCTCGAATATGACGTGATTCTCGGATACCTTGGCACGATTCGCAAAACTCCCCTCGTCGGCGTACGGATTATCCGTAAGTGCCATATACCTTGTATCATTGATACTATGTACTAGGTTAGGTAGGTAGCATTTTGATAAGCTGAGAGTAGCCGCGCTGTACGAATCGATATTGATTGGGTACTACTAAGGTATGGATAGATTCATACTTACTTACGTGTGTACCTAGTAGGCGTGTAGACGAGTAGGCGGGGATTAAGATTAGGTATTCGGCGGTAACTACTACATTTGATGTAGGTACTGGGCACTCATCGAAAGGTTTACAGCATTGATGTTCACGAATAAACGAGGCAGACGTAAAGAAAAGCAATCGATTCATTCTGGAGGCAAACTAATATTACTGGGGCCGACTTCCGGATGCCATTAATCTGGCTACACTCATGATCCGCGTAGAAACCTGCGAATTGTCATCTCCAGCCATTTGTCCATGAAACGCCATTGCAAACTTGGTCACTACGCCTTGACACCAGAAAAGCTGGCTTGCTTTCCGTTCCGGTCCCTTGTTTTGCCATGTCCCTTTGCCCCCCAAAGCATACGCACAAAAGGAAAAGACTGGGAGGTGCGATCAGCTCAAGTTCCTTCTTGACGACCTGGCCCATTACATGCTTCCCAGTCGCTGGAATCGGTTTCGAATGCTGTCCATGGTTGCCGACTAGGCGCGCTGACGCTTCGAAGATTCCTTACCTCGAGCCAGCGGCTCGCCTTCTCGCTTCTGACCGTGCGATGCAGCTCGACTCTTAGAACGACGCCAGCCGTCGAAAGGGCTACGCGCTTTTTGCGCCTTGACGGGTGATTCCTCTGCGCTGAGTCGCTCGCGAGCACGGGTAGCTCGGACCGTGGAAGGAGGAGAGGCGGGAGCGAATCGAGGGGCGACGGGGGTGCGGAGTTTCTTGTTAGCAACGCCCTTGGGAGTTTGGGGAGCCTCCATGTGCTCTTCGGCATCGCCTTCGATAGGGCCGTCGGCTGGGTCTTCGGGCTGGTTGAGTGCGTGATCCTCGATGTCGGTAGCAGCTTCCTCTTCTTCAGTGGTGCTCTTCATGGGGGCCTTGCCCTTCTGGACAGATGGGAAGAGAAGACGAGGCTTGATTGAAGAACGAGTCAGCGGGCGCAGTCGCTCGGAACCGCCAAGGCTACCGCCTAGTTCCTCGTTCGCGTCTTCGTCCACCGCACCATCGGAAGTCTCCTCCATCTCTTCGCTGGAGAACTTGCGAAAGAATCGCTTGCCTCGGCTGTAGAAATATTGTTAGCATACACGGAAACGTTGGTAAGATGAGAAATTTTAACTAACAAGACGTAAACGACACCGTCCTTGCGCTTGAGAGCTTCTTCTACAGACTGCTTGCCTTCACCAGGAATAGAGACCTGCTTGTCCTGGCCTCGCTTCTTGGAAGGCTCGGAATGATCGCCGTAGAAAGGGTTGTCGGCCTGGTTGCCGACCTCGGGAATGCGGTCGCGGGTGTCAGTGAAGATCTCGATGGGCTGTTCGACATCTTCGGCGGCGAAGCTATCTAAGGAAATGCCGGTGTACTTCTTGGGCTTTCTCTTCTTAGGAGTAAGCATGGCATCATCGTCAGATGAGAATAGGTTGCGCGCGATGGCGCGAACCTTGGCCTTGGACTGCTCGTCCGGCTGCTTGTGAGGGGTCTTGGCGGGAGTGGGAAGCATGGCGGCGGATCGCGATGTGGTCGCAAGAGACTTAGGCTTCTGCTGCCGTTGCGAAGAACCGATGCCAGCCAAGTCGCCTTGAGAGGTCAAAGCATCAGATGCGCGACGAACGGAATCCATGGCAGGTTGACGTTTCTTCTGGGGAGAAGTTACGGGTGTGCTGAAGGAATCCGAAGAAGTTGGGTGATTTGTAGAAACGCGAGTGCGGCGAGCAGGGCGAGGAGAAGGAGTGCGTTGAGCGGCTCGCTGAGCTGAAATACGCGCAGATTTGCGTGGAGAGAAAGGTTCCCAGGAATCCGCGTACCCGAATTTAGGTGTGCCTGGAGTGTGGACTCTGCCAGGCGGTGATGGGGTAGAAACCTCGAATGAGGCCATGTTCGCGAGTTGCCGGGGTGGTTATTGTTTTGGTATTTCCCTTTTCGAATTTTCCTTCGAGAATTTGCGTGTGAAGAGGGGTCCAACGATCGTGTGCGTGGCCGTGATAAGCCAATTGACCATGAGAATCCGAACGTTCACAAAATTTTTGTTAGTCACTCATGCGATTTTCGATATGTTCAGCGTGTTTCCTTCCAGATCTATCAAATCTGATGGATTTCCCAAAGCTTCGATGTGACCAATTTGGGCTGGTCACTTGTAAAATTGGAAGCTAAGTGGAAAACAGAGCCCTCAAGATGGGATGGAAGGATGGTGAAATGAAGCCGATGAACAGTACGAAAGCTGAAAAGAGAACTGCAAAAGATATAGTGCGTGGTGCTCTCGTCTCGACTTGATTCGACTCGAATTATTCCATCAAAGTTCAACTTGTCGCCTGGATTGACGATAGATATTGGATGGAAAATCCAAGTGAGAACCTGATCAGAACTGAGAGGAGTGCTGCCGTAAAATGCTCAATAGCAATAGTTGCAACAGCAGTTCACGCGACAGCAAACCAGAGCAAAAGAGATATTCACAGCAATAGATATCATTAATTAAATGATAGTGGTGAAGTTGAATTACGCCGAATGTAAAGAAATTTGTGGCGGGATGAAGTTGTAGATGGGGAAAATCGGTCGGAACGAGTTAGGTTAGGTAAGTTAGGAGGGATAAGGGTGGTAACAACAGGAAAAACTGGACAGGAATGGGATAACGACGAGATGGACGGGATGTGAGAATGGGAAGAGTAGGTATGAAAGTGGCTGGGTTTTCTGGGGGGGGGTATTAGGTACTATGTACTAGGTTGGCAAGCTACTACAGCTTTTTTTGCTAGTCGTACCAAACAAAGCCGCAGAATGCTGCGGAACGGTGCAAAAATCAAGCAGATTTGCTACTAGGTAGGTACGCACACATGCACAATTAGAGAGCAACTTGAGATTTTAGGAACGTCGGGGGGTTCGTTAACTATCCCTAAAAATTCAAAATTCACCCTTGGAACGTGCAGTAGTCGCTAGTCCAAAATTATGACATTCTCTCCAGCCAAGGTTTGTAGGGGCGGAAAGGATCTGGTACTATGTACATGATGTATTGATGTACACACACGCACTGAACACATGCTGAACTCACCCCCTTGTTCCTCTCCAGCGGGCTGTTTTGATTAAAACGGAGTACAAATTCACGTCCTAATCACATCTGAAATTAGGCGGGTATTCTTGTACTCCGCACAGTATGATACCGTATCAACTCACACTATTTGGTACTACCTACAGTAGGTACCTAGTATTTTGTGTGAATCACCCCATCTGACCATCCCTCCAGCAGTAGAGTCTTCTCAAGACGCGTGATGTTATCCCCTGTACGCGTCGTACCGTAAATCTCTAACCCCACCGCGTATCGAGCGGTAGAAAGCCCTATCGATTGATCGATTGCAAAGACACGCACTCGTTTATTGGTCAATTTGGTAGCCAGCACATCTCCATCTCCACTCACGAAAACACTTGTTGTGCGACAACACATGTCAACAACGAAGCCCATAGACGAAACATTGTAAGAAACGTAACCTTAGGAGTTGTTTTAGCTTGACGTCACCAATCACTACCTACTAGGTAGTACTAAATAATTACTACTAGGTAGGTAGGTACCTAACTCCATAGACGTCTAGGTACCCAATTGTCTGAGGCTATAGGCGCTTTTACATCAGCACCCCTTCTAATACGGGCTACAGCTATAGTGCCATGGATAGCAAGTAGAAGCTATCGATTACTCCACCAATCGTCGCTTTCAAGATTCACTCCGCATAGAAACACATCACTGCGCAATCAATCAATCTTCATTCATCCCTACCTAGTACCTAATAACCCAGGGTATTCGCGCACACACACACACACACACTCTCTCTCTCTCTCTCCCCTGCGCAGCCATGTCAGACAACTTGGACTCCTCCGATCACGAAGACCTCTTCGCCTCACCTTCCAAAAAGCCCACTTCGCAAGACCAACCCGAGCGCTCCAAGACCCCCTCCGGCCCGCCGCCCACCAGTCGCTACGATGACTCGGAAGAAGGGCGCGAGGCGAACTTGCGCCGGGAGCTAGAAGGCGTGCGGAACATCAACGAGCTCATCGAGGGCGTCGTCGGCACCCTAGAACGAGCGAAGGGCAACATGCATGTACGTCGCTTCTCGCTTACGCCCTTTCTACCCATACCCTCCCTACCTCCCCCATACCCCTGGCTTGCCAGCTCCCACCCTACCTACTCACTTCCATCCCTCCCTAACCCCTACCCCTATGACGTGTAAGAGAAAACCCTCGCTAATCCCACCCTCCGCGCGCCAAACAGACCGTCTCCAACACCGTCCACACCGCCTCCACGCTGCTGAACACCTGGACGCGCATCCTCTCGCAGACCGAGCACAACCAGCGGCTGCTCCTGAACCCCACGTGGAAGGGCGCCACGCAAGACCTCGCGGACGTGGAAGCCGAGGCCCAGCAGAAGCAGCACGAGGCCGAGCGCCGCGCCGCCGAGGAAGAGCTGCGACGCGCCGACGCCCGTCGCCGCGCCGAGGAGGAACGCCTGCGTCGCGAGACGGCTGCCGCGGCTGGCACGCGGGGCACGCGCGGAACGACGCGCGGGACGAGGGGCGGCGCGGGTGCTGGGAGGGCTAGGGCTACGGCGACGGGGCGCGGTGCGGCGGCGGGGGGGACGGCGAGTCGGCCGGGGTCCGCGGCGGATACGAGGACGACCGGAGGGAGAGGTGGGTCGGGGATCGGGAGGGGGTTTTTACGGGGGAGATCAAGAGGACCGCGAGGATATTGAGGGAAGGAAAGAAGAGGAAAAAAAAAAGGCTAGACTTCCTAGTTGGAGCTTGCTGGATTGTGTGATGACTATACGAGGTATCGATGCGCATGCTCTATACACGAATGATGAATAAAACGGCCTGTATGACGTCCTCGGATTGATTTCGCAAGATGCTTAAGGTGCTTGCTCTGCCCTGTTCTGCTCTATGTCCCATGGTATGCAAACCGAACCCTTTTACTTCCACCCCCCCTATCATACACAGCGCACTTGTTCATACGAAAGTTGTCCATACCCAAGCGTAACCACTCCCCATCCCGTCTCCTCTTCCCTCGCCGATCACCTCACTTCTTCTTGAAGAAGTCACTCATCTTCCGCATGCCAGCCGTGTTCACCTTCTTCAGATCGCGCACGCCCCGGCTCTCCCCGGCCTTCTTCTTCTTCTCCTCCTCGTTCATCCTTCGCTTCTTCTCGGCGCGCTCCGCCAGCTCCTCCTCGTCCAGCACCCGCTTGCGCGAGTAGTCCGCCATGCCGCGCGTCGCCGCCGCCTCCTGCCGTAATCTACTAAGCTCCTCCAGGTACGTGTCCAGGGGCGTGAAGTCGATGGTGTTCGGGGATGGCGGCGGGGATTTGAGGAGCGCTTGGAGGGAGGCGGACTGCGAAGGTGCGATGTAGGCCGAGCAGAGGAAGTTGAAGGCCGTGCGCAGGCGTTGGAGTTTTATGACCTCTTCGGAGGCCTGGAGAGAAGGGGCGAGGTCGGTTGTGGTGGTTGTAATGGATTCTTCAACGACTACTGAGGTCGTCGTCGTGGAGGCCTCGGGCGTGGAGTTCGCGGCTATGTCTGTGGTCGAGACGGACGATTGGATTTCGGCGGACTCAACTTTGGGCGTTGATGCTTCTGAGGTAGGTGTCTCGGTCTCGGTTTGCGCATGTGTTGGCGTTTGAGAGGATTCCGTGACGGACGATATGGTTGCGCTTTCG
Organism: Hypoxylon rickii; assembly: GCA_902806535.1. Lineage (NCBI taxonomy): Eukaryota > Fungi > Ascomycota > Sordariomycetes > Xylariales > Hypoxylaceae > Hypoxylon > Hypoxylon rickii. The sequence goes on along the minus strand of CADCWY010000005.1, from coordinate 1,930,597 downwards.
GTTTTGGCAGCAACAACTGGCGCCTCCAATGTCTTGACCACGAACCTATCCTCCATGCTCTTCGGTAAGCGTTGCTCACTCATCCTCTGGGCTTTGCTTAGCATCTCAGCCAGCAGCTTTTCCTGGTTGAATCTGAACATGGTCTCGTCGCCTGCCTCGGCTGTGTCGCATATCGCGGCCATTCGCGACTCAAGCAGGGACCGCACGTTCCCCCATCTTAGTATCTCGGACAGGTGTGGTGAAGTCTCATGCAGTAAGTCGAGGTGGTCGTCGCTGGAGACGAACATTCGCTTCCCATCCTTGGTACTGGTGGACTGGTCGGCAAAAGCAGGTAGTATGAGGAATAGAGGATCGATAGGCGTAGCGACGTAAAGTTCGGCGCCCTTGGTAACGTAGGCGCCAAGTTCAGGGCCGTCGTCGGCCGTCTTCTCGTGGATCTCGCCCGTGCTTCCACATTCTATTAACCAACTTCTGGGAGTGGAATTAGGTGCGGTGACTACGGTAAATTCGTATATGCCGGTTTCCGGACATACGAGATACTTCGTCGGCTTCCCGTATCTTGGGTTACGCAGCGAGACTATCTTGGCATCTTTGGTGGCTTTGGTGGGAAGGATGAAAAGCTTCGGAGGGTTTGTAGATTCGGCAGGTAATGCATATTTCGACTTGGAGGATGGGGTTGATGTTGTTGACTTTGTATCCTTTGTGGCAGAAGCCGAAGTGGTTGCTTTTGATCTTGTCCTTGCCATATTTAGGGTTGATGGTTAATTCTCCTATTCTTGCTAGACCATGGACTATCTAGGTTGATTACTATAAGTACTAGGTAGGTTATCCCAATTGATTTTCGCTAGGTGTCTAAGATGATAAACACTAGAGCATTTGATACTATCTACAGTTATCAGTGATCAATTGGCACCTACTACCTATACCCATCAATATTTTGCTACTATAGGGGTCGGGGCATTTGGTGATCTGCTTGTAGGCTTGATCAACTGATCCTATCGATAGGTACTAGGTACCTATGAACCCCCTGGCAAGATATTTCCAAGGTCCCTTATCCTTACCAATTTGACGCGTCGGGATATTATGTCGCGTCAAGCCGAAGCCCCCAAACGATAAAAAACGCGTCTCCACCTTTACATCGCACCAATAAAAAGCCGTTAACTCGCATAAGGTCACGATCGCCGCTTATCGATTATTCGTCCAACACATTCAAACTCGCATGCGCTTTCAGGGCAGTGGAACAAGCTGACAAGGTCCAACATCCATTCACGTCCTAGTGTTACAAGTTACAAGTTACTTGTATCTCTACTGCCCGTCGATACTCGATACTTTACACATCACACCGGATTCCAACTTCAATCCTTACGGAATTTTTTAATTCCCTTATTTTATCTTGCCAGGAAAAAGACGAATTCGTACTACCACCTAACACCTTTATATCCTACAGACCGATTCAACCCCCTAAACGACTCGACACACCCTTTATTCCGTATTCGCCGAATGATATCAAGATAATACCTATCTACCCTCCCTGGTAGCTAACAAGGATATCGGACCCCTGCAGGTATCGCCTTGCTGTGAGGGGACACAACTTCCGCTGTGTATCTGTAAACACCATTACAGATTCGTACAGATGAAGAATAGCGGTGATATCTAGTTACCATGCCCGCTATCCCCTTCCGATAGCACCAGCCATACTTCTCTCACCCATCAACACCAACCCACTCACAAGATGTTACGGTCAGGCGCAGACCCTGACGCCCAGTGGCCCCCGCGATCGCCCCACGATGTTCTGTTAAGTACACCCAGAGGACGCGAACGATTGCGACGAATGGCCGAGCGAGCATCAGTCTCGCCCACACCCACCAAGAGAACGCAAAGGGCATCCACCTTGGCTTCCCGAACTGGCAGTTCTTTTCGCGACAACCCAGATCCTGACGCAATGGATATAGACGACGACGAAGAGGAGGAGGACGAGGAGATGCTGCAATTGAAGCTGGAAGCCATACAGGCAAAGCTCAAACTGAAGAAGTTGCAAAGCGCAAAGGCCAAGAAGGCTCTCGGGGCCGATGCAGACCCTCTGAGATCTGGATCTACGGATATCTCAGCGACTGCCCGAACGCGTGCGCGGGCGAACTCCTCAAATGCAGCTCCGTCGATACGCCCACAATCGCAAACGGAAGTGCAAGTTCCCGCCTCCCCAGTAAGAAGGAGGGCACAGACAACGCAAAGCGATAATTCGCCCAGCAGAGTCCGTCTGGGTATAGATAAGGGAATCAAAGCGAGTGATATCTCCTTGAAGAGGGCCCCCAGTGCTAGAAGGACTGCGGACGAACAGAACGCCCCTCAGGGAGGTTATCTCCGAAGGACTCGTACGCCAGCTCCTGGCAACTACGAGCAATCATCCAAACAAGAGCGGCCTTTAACGTTTAGCGAAAGATTGGCTGCGGCTAGGTCGGAAGAATCGACACGAAAGGAACAACAAGAGAGAATACAGCAAGCGAGGAGTAACGCATTTCAACTTGGTAGACAGGAGATGGAGGAATTCAAAAGTAATGCCAAGGAATTGCCCGATCCACCGTCACAGCCAGAGCAATATAGCCGTGAAGAAGTCATGGCAGGCGGTCGTATAAGACGCAGCGATACAATGTCAGGCCTCCGGCGACCCTCTCAAGATGAGAGTAGAGCAGGTTCTAGCTTTGAATGGACATCGGATTCGACCACGCGCAATAAAAAGATCACCCCTTCCGAGGTTCCCGAGGAAGAAGCGTCTGCGTTTGAACCGTATTCTAGCGTTCATCTCTCCAAACGTGTGATACCACACTCAGTCCTCACTCGGAACCTTTCGGGCAAAAAGACGTACGTGATTAAGGATTTGTTAAAACACGTCAAGGCTCCTGAATTCCAACTCCCCGAAATTGAGCAGGACATTGTCGTTTTCGGCATCCTAGCTTCTAAATCTGATCCACGTTCACACAAACCCACAAACAATTTGAAGGAGAAAGCGCAAGCCGATCCAGAAAGGGGAAAATACATGGTTCTGCAACTTGTGGACTTGAAATGGGAGCTTGAGCTATTTCTCTTCAATTCTGGCTTCGAACGATACTGGAAACTCACCCCCGGTACCCTCCTCGCCATTCTCAACCCGACCGTCATGCCACCGCCACCAGGTCGCACGGACACGGGACGCTTTAGCTTGGTCATCAACAGCGGATACGACACCATTCTTGAAATAGGCACAGCACGAGACCTGGGGTTTTGTAAGTCAATCAAGAAAGACGGCGAGCATTGCAACGGCTGGGTCAACCGCAAGCGTACCGAGTTCTGTGAGTTCCATATGAACATGGGGCTTGCCAAGCATCGCCAAGCCAGACAAGACGTCAACGCCTTCAACACGGGTCTTGGGCCCAAGAAAGACGGTGATAGGAAATACAAGAACTCGTACCGTATGCACGACTGGGAACAACGCATGAACAACGATGGCAAAAAGAAGGGCGCGGGCAGCAGCAGGGCCGGCCACTACGACAGAAGCACCCAAAGCCAGTGGTTCATCTCCAAACCCAGCGCGGCTAGTATGATCGACAACGAGATGCTGGGTGGACAAGTCGCAGGAAGGATGGAACGCAGCGAAGCCCTGAAGCGACGCCTTGCCACCGAGGAGAAGGAGCGGGAGCTCATGAAGAAGCTGGGCAAAATGGGCTCCGGGGCTGGCAAAGAATACATGCAGCGTGGCGGTACCTCTTCCAGCGCCACCACCACGACCGCCGGTCTAGGTGCGGACGAGCAAAAGCCAGACACTGATGCTAGATCGCTGGGCCTCATCCCGGCTAGAGGCCGCGAGCCCAGGATGCATCTAAGTCCTGTTAAGCGCAAGCGCCCCGAGAGCGCGCTGTCCTCAGGATCTTCTAGTTTAATGTCCTCGTTCACCACCACCACGAGCGGTGCCGCCAGCAGCAAACCAGCTCTCGGGTGGGGCGGCAACCTCAAGGACAAGCTCGCGCGCATGAAGGACGGCGAGGCGCTGCGACCCGGACGCTCGAACTCGATATTCAGCGATACCAACACGCAAAGCAGTAGCGGCGGCGGTGGCGGCAGGAATAGCGCTGCCGCCGTGCCGGCCAAAGACACGGGCAGCGGCGATCGATCACCGGCACGCAAGAAGACGCGGTTTGTCACGGAGAAGGGCATCCGCGAGGCCGGGCGCGAGAGCTTGGGTGGCGAGCTCGCGAGCGCTAACACTGCCGTGACGACGTCGACCTCGAGCGCCTCCAACCGTCCTCGTCCTCGCTCCGCAGATCTGGACAGCAGGGGGAGAGGGCGGCGTGGAAGGATGGTCGTGCTGGATGAGGACGACGATGATGAGTTGGAGATCCTTCTATAGAGTAACAGTAGCAGCAAGCATGTCTACGAGAGAAGGGTGGGGATGTAGGAAGAAGAAGGAAAGCAAGCAGGGATGCTGCAGCAGCATGTCCCCTTGCGAAGAGAGAAGACTGGTTTCCTTTGTTAGCACCTTCACAGAGCAAGCATAGCGCGGCGTAAATCGACCGGGACAGTGTCTACGACGAATTCAGAGGCGTTTTATTTGTTTGCGCGGGGGAAATTCTCTTCACACGCGGGTAGGGAAAGGAAAGGACAGGAAGGGAATCAAACTGTATGACGGCTGTCGACGGGGCCGGGCGTGGTTCGGTTTTGATATCGACCTTCGACTTCGTCCACGTCGGTCCATGGACGGCGGATGGGCGGAGGGGATGAAAAGGCATCGGAACGGGACGGGACAGGACGGGGTTCTTGGAGTTGGACAAGCTCGAGAACGCCGGCAGATACCTAGGCAGCCTAGTTTGAATTGATTGCATACCCCCGTGGTGTCGAGTCCACTCGTACTTTTTGCACTTGTCTCCAAGGTGAAGTTTGTTATTCGGAGATCCGAAACTAGAGCCTTGAGAGGAGCCGTACATGATAATGAAAGTAACACAACTGATTTTTCTGTATGGCCGTAGCGCTGTTCACCACCAAAAGGGTTTACTCCGGTCAGAATCACACCAGCTGAGCTCATCTACGTAGTTTATTCTACTAACTACTACCTAGCTACTTAAATACGTATACTCGACCTAACCAAGCAATCCAAGTGTTGCCAATCATTCCTCGAAAGTCACGAATATCGTGATGTGAATGTCTATGTTCAATCGAAACCTACAAGATTTAGAAGTAGTCGTACGTGGAGCAAGAATCTCAGACGCGGAGCGGGAGAAGCTCCCCCAGAAAGGAATGACTATTGAGAGGTAAGGTAATAAAAAGGAAGGGAGGACAAGATGACCTTGAGCCACTATCCAGAGAAGATGCCGTGAATCTACGATGTGCAGGCTTTCTGCCTGCTGGTCCTTTTCGTTTTGTTTCGACCTGCTTTTCTTTTTTCTCTTTTTCCGTTGTCTTTCTCCTGGATTCTCTTTTGCGGTTCGGTTCGCAAACTTAGTGGGTTGTTGATTTCCCTCGCGCCCCAAGTCCACTTCCAAACCACCACCTCCTCAACTGAAAAGGAAATGTGGAATTGAATTGGAAATGCAATACGATGGGTCTGCACACCCCCCTTTACGAGAGGAATAGCTAACAGTCTAACTATATTAATCATTCTGTCACCTCATCCTTGACCCCCTCGACCTCTTGTACCTGATCTCCCGTGGGTTTCTTCTCAACGGTCTCTTCCAATATGGACTCGCCGGCCGTGTTGGTAGCGAGAGTCTTAGTCTCTTCTGTGGATTTGGATTCGCCTTCTGGTTCGCTTTGCTTGGGTTCCTCTGATGTGGTCTCTACTCTGGTCTCTGCCTTGGTCTCCGTCTTTTCCTCTGGTGTAGGCTCAGATGTCTCTTGCTCCGACGGGGCCTGCGGTTGGGCCTCCTTGGGCTCTTCGCTCTTAGCATCCGTTTTTGGAACATCGCTGGGGTTGGGTTCGGTTTTGAGTTGGGGCTCCGGTTTCGAAGGGGTCTCCGCCTCCGTCTCAGAACTGTCCACGGTCATGGTACCCTCCTCGTCGATGCTCCAAAGGGTACGAGTCATCGAGAAACTCAACACAGGCTTGCTGGAAGAGGCCGCAGGCGGGGGCCCAGGTTCCACACTGGTCGAGCTCGCCGCCTTAGTGGGAGCTCTTCGCTGAGGACCTCGTGCGCGGCCTTTCCTCGCGTCAGAGAGCGGGACCTTCTCCTTTTCTTCAGCAGGTTCTTGCATGGCAGTGTCCTCCTTCTTGGGGGCCTGAGGGCCTAGCTTCAGACGGTTATTAAGGTCTGATAGGAATCCCGCTTGTAAGGCGGCGATCTTCCCTCCGGCGGGCCTTGCGGGTACCGCAGGCTTTTGCTTCTGTACCGGCTCAGGTGTCTTGGATTCTCCGGCTGGCTTCGAAGGACGGATAGGGACTTGCGGTTTAGGACGATCTGGAATGACTGGCTTCGTAGCGGCGTCGTCGCCTGATCCTTGCTTCTTAGGACGCGAAGGCGTTAACGGCTTCTGTTCGGTGCCCGGCTTTGTCGCTTCGTCTGTCTGTTGCTCTTCTGTGGCTTCTGGGGTGGAAACAGTTGCGGTGTATTGCAGAGAATCCGGCGTATCTTCCCAAACATCTCGACTTGGGAACCTGTGGGCTGCTATTTTGGGCCGGGTGAGGGCCTCCTTAGCTAGGTGTGGCTGGTTTCCACTCCAGGATGGGGGCTTTTGCTGTCGGTACAAGAAGCTGTCAGGCGTCACAGCTTCCTTTTCGGCTAGTTCCTCTTGCCTTCGAGCGAAAGCCTGGGCAGGAGTCTCTCCCTCTCGCGGGGGGATTTCCGCTGCTGCTGCCTGCTCCTTCTGACGGGCCTCCAGGAGTTCTGGTGTTGACACTTCGGCAGTAGAATGCACGCTGTTGGGAGCGTCTTCCCAGATATCCCGACTGGGAAAACGTTGGCGGTGCTCCTTCAGCTTTTCGGCTTGAGTCATGGGCTTCTTATTGCCCTTCTCGTCTTCCGGGAACAGGGGCTCGTATTCTTCAACATCCTCTAGAGGGGTCGAGTGCATCTCCAACGGCGGGGGACTGTACACACTCGTAGGTCTACTTGTGGGACGACTCCTAGGCTCTCCCATCTCGTAAGTGCTGCCGTGTCGTTCCGACGGAGGTTCTACAGCAGGATGAAGTTGGTAAGGTGACGGGTCCTTGGCTACTTCATCAGGGGCTAGGATAGGGTGAGTATGTGCTTCCTCGGCGCCTTTTCCCTCGGCGGACTTCTCGTCACCGTATTTAACAAAACCTTTGTGACCTTCTGATTCGTCTACGTGGATTACGTTATCACCGTTAGTAGCGTCGTCGTCGTCCTGGCCAACACCTCCTTCGGCTCCTGCAAAGCTAGACTTCTGCGGCGACGTGGGGTCTTGCTTGGGTGCGGTAGATGGGGGGCGGGGAGAGGTGATCCGTGATGTATATTCATCGGCAGCCTTGTATCCAACCTGCTCACTAGGCGTGCCAACATATTCGGCTGAAGTACCTATCAACAATTGGTTAGAAACACTCCAAAGTTTTCTGGCAGTTTGCGTTACCAAAACCAGCGCCGCGGCTGGCTGTCTCCCGAACGATCTTGTTGAGATCCTCGCTGCTCATTGAGTAATCATGGTCCCGTTCACGAAGATGGTTGTAGCGCTCCTTCTGCCGAACGTCAGGGTGCTTCTCGTAGTAGGCCTTCTCGAGCTTGTCGTGCGATTCAACCCCATGACCATGGAGGCCGTAGACATCGGCCGGAAGATCTCCGAAACCGCTGCGAGAGCTGGTCTTTCGAGCATGATGCCGAGCAGGCTTGGTTCCATCGGTACTCGCAGTCCTCAGAACGGGTGCGGGCGAGGGCGCCTGCACATCGCCGGCATTGGCCAGCATAGGAACACGCTGTCCGATCTCGGGGATGCCATGCTCGTTCTCCGTGTACGGCTCACTTTGCTGAGAAAGTTGGCTGGCAGTACTTGCCTTCTTCCTCAGGCTACGGGCGTAAGTCTGGTCCTCGTAAGAAGGACGACCGATACCAAAAGCAGCGGCTCTATCGGAATCGGTACGGGTGACTTGAGCGACCCGCTGCTTGGCGCTCTGGGCGGGCATCGTGGGCTTCGGCGCGTACAGCTTGATGTCCTCACCTACGGTGCGGGTTTGCTCGGGCGAGGTAGACGATCTACGGCTCGCTTCGTGGGACGAGCCCAATTCCTCAATAGCGGCAGCATATTCCTTCCCTTCTTCTCCTATATTAGGCATTTCCACGCTCATAGGTCGTTCTAGTTCCTCGCCAAGATGTGTCTGGCTGTGTCCAGCGGAACGAGAGGTCTTTGAAGCGAAGGCACCCTCGTTCAAGGGCGAAGGAGCAAAACGGTCAGGATTGGGAGAGACGGAGCGATTGAATTTGCGAGTAGGACGCGGAGGAACTGCAGGAACGGAGGGTGCATTGTCTTTCTCCTGACCCCTCGCGGGACGAGGAGGGATAGCTGGAGTAGATTGCATGGTGGCAGCAGACATGTTAAACAAAGCAGAGGTACCGAATTCTTTTGTTAGCTCGAACGCTCGAAACAATCAAGGTTGCCAAGCGGTCGATGACAATAGGACCTGAAAGTAAAAGTATTAGTTTAATAGCGTCTTGTATACACTTGGGCAGGAAGTTCACAAGTATATAAGAGTGCTTAGGACTGCAACGCACCGCATAAATACCGATAATCAGAGTATTTATGGAAGGTTGTGAGTAAGTCGATCTGAGGTGTGTCTCGGGGTATGATCGTGATGTATCCGATACACTAGACTGGATCGAACCGGGGTTTAAGGGCTTGTCTAGTAGACCCAGCTGTTAGATCTAGTCCCTTGTCATATCATGCGGTGAAGAGATAATAGATAGTACATGTAGGGTAGGGACCTCGACTTTATAACGGGATAGATAGGAAATTTGTATTGGTGGTTGTGATAAGCTAGGGCAAAGGAGGTAGGCGATGAAGTGGTTTCGTTTCATTAGGCAATGGAAAATGGACACGAACACGGCAGAAGAGCCACGTTTTTTCCTCGTTAGAGAGCCATTGGAATGCCAAATTCTTGAGCGTTCTCTCGTCACTCTCAGACGAGAAAACTGGAAAACTGGGGAGATATGTGTAAAGTGGGCTGCCAGCAATGACAAGAAAGGAAAAATGCGAACTAGATATCCGCTTGACCTGGCGCAGAGGGGTGGAAAGGGTGGAAAGGGCAGAAAGGGGTGCAGTGATGCAGCGATGCAGCGATGGAGCGATGGAGGGGTTGTCCCTCCAAAGAGCTCAGCTTCGGCCACTTACACGGTCGATGGGTTGATTGGCCTGTGGGCAATGTATGTCAGACGCAACCAGGCCAGCAATGTTAACTCGATCTCGATTGGCGATGCCTCCGCTGTTGTTGTCTTTTCTCGCACAATTCTCTTTTTTTCTTAGTAGCCGGATATTCTAAGATGTAATGTTGTATGTATATAAGTAAGTAAGTAGAATTGAGTTGTAAAGGTCCTTCGGTATTTAGATGCGTATTAGAAAATGAATTGTCGATAAATGAGGACGATGATGTAAACGGTTTAGTCGTTATGAAAATTGCAATAGCGTAATAGCGTGATAGCGTGATAGCGTGATGGCTTGAAAGCGTAAACCGTAAACCGTAAGTAGGTATCTTAGGGACCTGATGCCTTTTTTATACAACAAACAAAGGTGGATGCAATGCTTCGATCCTTCTTCGAAATATGGTAATAGGTTTATATGGTAATGCTAAGTGGCATACGTTCGCAGAATATATTGTTCGTAAGCAATTGAGTCTTTAGAAAAGGTCTGAAAATATTATGCGACCAAAAGATCAACGAAGATCACGATGATGAAACCAAGAGGGACCTGGATGACTTAAATACCTGTCCACATTCGACCGCTTCCACTTAGTAACAAGACAGACAGGTTTTACGAATTCCCGTTTATTCCATTTTTTTCAATCACGGTACCTGAGAGGCCATTGCCGTGTCCGTTTGGCCATGCTGCCATGTCATGGAATAATCTTGATTTCTATTAGCTACCAGCAACTCATCCCGGACAAGGATGTCAAGGCATTGAATCACGACAACTACTCGACTCAAGTACCCCGCGTGTACCGCATCTACTCTCGTCAAGCTTCTGTTATATCAGGAGGGGTACGTCGAAGGTACGCGACTTGTACAGCATTGCGGCGGTTCTAGTCTCCTCCCCAACTCCCTGCAGGCGGTCAGGAGGCCGAGCTAGCCAATCGCTATCGTCCAATATGTCAATGGGTTGGAGCTCGTTAGCGGGGGTTTTCTCCCTACTATGTAGTACATGTACCGAGAGAAGCGTACCTAACTATGTACGCTACCTACCTACCTAGTACGCTACTACGTACATACATACATGTACTGTATGTACTACGTAGTAGGTAGTTACTGTATCACCCCTCAACATATTCTCTTAGCGCCTTCATCGACGCAAGCATCTATGAATCTTAAGACGGGATTGGTTTTATGCAGGTGATACCAACCCGTAAGAGAGACGAGGACGTACGTAACTATACGGAAGAGCTCCAGGAGAGACGGATGATACTAAATGCGCAAGAGAATCTATATCGTCTTGTCTTTCTAACTGGCCCCGTACTAACTACTAGGTACGAACAGTAGGTATTTTAGCTTTCCTTTCCGAGGCCTAGAATGCCAGGGACTCTTATCCGTCGGAAGTCATGACTTAACCTAACCGTCTAATACTCAAGACCACAACGTAAAGCGGGACGAAAGGTGTTCCAACAAGTCACCACCTGGTATCAGCCTCACCATCTAGCCATGACTACACCACATCTAGAATCCACGTATCCACCCCACACGCTCGACTATGCCATAATCTGTTCTAGTCCTCGAACAAATAGTCAGCTGTTTCTATGGTAAGATGGTAGTAAGGTAGGAAGTACCTCAGGGATTTCATACCTACTGCGTAGTAGTGAATCGAAGCGGCTTGCAACTTACGTAGACTATGGTCCCCGTCATGATCCATCACCAGAAACCCAGGAGACCCTGATCTGCACATAAACCTCGGTGTTTGTGCTCCACGAACATCTGTTGACGGAGCTCGTTGACGAAGCACAACATCTACAAAATCTAACCAAAAATAATAATAATGTGTCATTGTGAAACCCGAGGCCGCTGGAAATGGAATGAGAATACACTAGAAACGCATTGATCCCATCCACATATGCGGCACGCCAAACAGCTGCATCGTCGTGGTCATTCCCCCATCCCCCCGCTCCGCATATGCATCATGTATCCATAGGAGCTGCACTGTGGCCATCAACGGCAAGCCTGCTAGGAGTCCGGCAAAGTCAATTCCTCTCATCTGGGATCAAAATAACTGAACCTCATTTTCCAAGTGAGTCTTCGAAGCAAGAGCCAGCATACACACAACATAATAGGGGTCAAATAAAACATCCTATAAAGCCCCCCATCCCGTCCCCCTATTCCCACTCGTGGGACCTGCTAGCACAGTAGCAGCCATGACGGCATGCAGCATTATGTATTTCCCCACGGTCTTGGCCCTGTCTCGGTCCTCTCCTTACCTACCTACGTAGACCTCCCCAATCCGTTACTTACTTACCTACTTCCAATATACTCTGCGTGCAGTAACAAATATCAATTCCACTTATCCAGTACCCGTAACCTCTCGGAAAGAAAACAGAAAGAAAACTCTGTCGATTCCAGAGTTGCCGAAGCGGACCTAAACCCTAACCGAGACGTTGGAACCTTCGATTGGGTTCTGGGGGGAGGTAACTATGTAGGGCGGGCAACGAATTAAGATACGATACTACGTAAGTAACTCGTACCCAGATAGATTATATCTACCTAGGTATGTAGATCACTGTCTCGCGGACGAGATGAATTACCTACATCATCCATCTGCGGAACCGCGGTGACTGGGTACCTACCTAGGATACTTATCCGTGGAACCCTTTCACCGAGCGAAGTGGGTATGCGTGGCTTGTGGGGGGAGATAGGTATGGCAAACCGGCAGGCGATAAGGAGGATACCATGACGCTGTAGAGATAGTTCTAGATCTCCCTTCCAGAACGGCTGATCATCCGCGCCAGGGTGACGGAAGATCAACGGTATGGTTTTGGTCTTGGTCTCTATCGTTACGGCACCGTCGGGATCCCTTGCTACGGTGCTCTTCGCGGTTACCATCCTATCGGTACGGATGCTGAGTGTGCTAGGTAGAAAGGGAGCTAGTCTAGCTCATGTTCCTATCACTCCGGCCTACAAGTATCTACCCGATGGGTATGTCAAGTCACCTGGGCCCCTACTGTGAACGTAAAGGGTGTCCGATTCAAATACCAGCACCAGACTGGGGTATCTCGTCCATTCTGGATGCAGCAACAGAGACAGGAAAAACAAGAACATTCCGCAGCCATCGTCGTGCTTGCATCGTATTCCGTTACGCCGTCCCCCTGACTGGAAAAAAAAAACTACCAAGACGTAAAGCAATGCATATCCTCCCTTTTTTCACCCCTTTGCATAAGAAAAGATTGACACCCAGAAGCCACGCCTATCCCTTCCACACAGGCACAACTCCTCTTTTCGGTAATCCTGATGGTCGTCAATCATCGTGTCGGCGACGAGCCTCATCCTGACAGCCAAAGTCCTACCGTATTCCTACACGAGCAAGGAGCTGCGTGCAAAGCCATCTAGCCCTCGGAAGTCGCCGTAGTTTCGCATCGTAAGCTGGCTTATACGATCATCTGTGCGACACCAGCGCCGCCCAGGGTCTTGCTTCCGACGAAAGCCTGGCCCTTGATGCCGGCAAGGGCGTAGCATAGGGCCGTGAACGTCAGGACGACAGCAGCGGCGATCAAGCTGCTGACGGCGACGGCGATGCTGACCCACTGGATGATGGCCATGACACCGTAGGTGGCGGCACGCATGTAGTTGGTGGAGACCTTACGGATCGCAGCATCAAAGGAGGCCGAGGTAGGGCAGATTCGGAGCAGGAGCGGGACCTCGATGAAGAGGATGACGAAGCAGGAGACGCTGTTGGTACGAATCAGTATACTAGCGTTCTTTTCGCAACAGATATGTGTGTGTATATATATATATATATAGGCGTGAGCGAGCTTACAGGGCAAAGACGGAGAAGATGATGAGGAGGGGCGTGAACAGGTGGAACAAGTTAGCAATGCCCAGGGCAAAGCAAAGAATCATGGACAAGATTCCGAGCCTAGACGAAGAAATACGTATTAGCTTGCCGTGTACGGACCAAGTAGTAAACGGTTGCATTCGTAGCTGGAGCCGCTGTCAGGACACGAATCCGTTTGAGATACTAAGTCGGCGACAAGACCGATAGACGGCCGCACGATACGACCAATACGGTCTGGCACCTCGCTCAGGTGGAAGTTGCCCGCGGCGTCGCGAAGCAGTACAGCATCGATGGGTGATCGGGTGGCTTACCATTGTCCGTAGATACCTAGTTGCGCATTTGTTAGCTACCTGGGCACACACTATGTTGAAGGCTGGGAGGAGAGGGAGGGATGACCCACTGAAGTTCCTCGTCGCAAACTCGTCCTTGAGCGACATGTTGATAGTATTGGGGGGTTGGCTGCGGTAGGGTTTTTGATATCGAAGTATAAACCGGCGGGTTTAGTGGTAAATTAAGAGCGAGGTAAACAGTCGAAAGAAGCTGACGACGACTAAACGGTACGGCTGGGACGGGTCAGAGTCAATATGCGAATGGAAGGCGATGACAGTTGATGGCTTAGTTTCGATGGTTTAGTCGTAATGGTACGTTGTAGGCAACGTTCGTTATGGATAGAGTAGATCGTGTGGTGGGGTGGTATGCGAAATCAGTGTCAACAAGTTACGTCGGCGAAAGATGGAATGTTTTTAAAGAAGTTTGAGATTCCCAAGTGGATTTGGCGACGGCTGACTGTGACTGTTGTCTGTGTCTGTGTTCTGTGTTCTGTGTCTGTCTGTTGTACGGGGATCGGATTGGATTGGATTGAATTGGATACCTGGTCTGGTACATAGTACGTACTGCGTTCGAATTGTACCTAGTACTACCTAAGGTATTAGGTACTTATGTACGAGTACATGGGCAGTCTTCAATGCTCTAATGTTAGGTGTCGATTGATCTTATTTTAGCGGCGTTGAAGCCCTGAAGCCCTGAGCATGATACCGTAGCAGTGGTAGATGTAGCACTAGAGGTACCTACATTTGATACTTGGTATTGATACGATTTGCAGTAGCCAATAGACAGCCAAGGCGGGTCTCACCAGCCAATGGCCAAACAAACAAGTACCCCGTCACCCTGGCGCCGAGATTCCGTTGCAGCCCTGGAGCCTTGGAGCCTTTTCTGTATCAATTACATACTCTAGGTACCGGGTACCTACTTATACTTCCTGATAACCTTGGAATACTACGAAAAGGCCTAGAGGCACATGGATTCCCTATAGAAATAGAAATCTAGCAACGCCGCTGGAGGACGTCGAATACGTGGAGTCAATACACAAGCCACACAAGCAACGTCAGCCATTCCTGGATGTTGCTTATATGGCTTATATGTGGTAATTGCATCGAATATCTAACTAACCCAAATATTGTGTCAAACGACCAACGACCAACGACCATTCATATAAGCTACATAGGTACTGGTTGTTAAATATGAAAGTGATATATGATCAAACGGGAGTATAGTCGTACAAATAAGAGTAAGTGTACCAGCTGGGTTTTATAGTTATGACAATCCCGGTGCAATCAAGGAATGGGAGTAGAGGTGTACGGCCAGATTCACCGGATCTCGTCACAATCCCCCCCTCCCCCGTCCGATTTCCCAGAGTTATCGAATTTGAAGGAAGAAGATTCCTCGGAAACATTCGAAAACAACGCCGAAATAAAAACGAGTCGTTATGAAGACGAAGCTTCTCGACCGCGTATCCTAACAAATCTAGCTCGTATAGGAGACTTCGGTTATGGCTCACTGTCATCCACAACGAGCATCCACGCCCTCCAATATTGCGTCCTCTATTCCGTCACACGCGCCCGAGATTTGGTCAGAACTACTGAGCTGCTTCACAACCCATTTGTCGGCAAAGCATTCTCCAAAAGCCTCGAGCGTAATGCCGCAGAGTGCTGCCAAACACCCTACTACCTAAGTTGTCTAAATGATCTTGGTAAAGGCAAAGATGAGTTGCCTTTACCAACCCCGGAGTTGATGTGTGGCTACAAGATACGGGGCAGCTTTTCGCGCTTTTACAACCCTATGATAAGGGTACCCGAGACGACGAGAGGTATAGAAGCGATGACGGATGCTGACGTATTATTCCCGTACCTCATTGTCGAGACGGAGTCCTACGAGGGGGAGACCAGGGAGCACGGAGCCTCTAAGTTCGCCGTCTCTGGTGCAGCGGCTCATTCTCGAACCAAGAATATCTTCAACGGCCCCAACTTCGTCTTTGGTCTCGCAGTCAGACTCGATGGGGCCACTCTCTGGATTATGTGGATGGAGGGGACGCTGGAGGACACGAAATATGTCATGAGTGAGATTGGTATTTTTAACCATGAGCATCGGTTTTATGAACTACAAGATTGCCCCCTCAACATACACGAGTGGGCCTTTTCGGAGAGGTTGGAAATGGTGGAGTCAGAGTTAGAAAAGTTTTGTTCCAGCTTGCCAAAGAGGCCAGACGAATATACAGAATGGCTGAGGAGAAAGGAACGGTCGGTTCTCGAAAGCTATTAGTCACCGTATGTGCAATTCCGTATACAGGAGGACCTTGAGAACACTGCCCTAGAGTCGAAATCTGGATAAGAATTGGGTCTAGAGATCTGAGAGATTGGACCTTTTCGTGTGGTTGGGTTTAGACTGGTCTGTGGGTTAGGTGTCTATCATAGGTATCATAGGGTGTATGTGTGAATTTACTATTTCCTCAGACTTCTTTTCTCTTTCTACTACATACCTACCTACATAGTAGGTAGGTAGGTACCTAGGTAGGTACCTAGTAATATAGGAGGTACATAGCATAAAAGGATTGGTGACTTATACGAGTATGCATCTAACCTAACAGAATATGCATCAACAGGGGCATTTATAAGAGAACATTGGAAACATGAAACCTTTCCATGGAAGGCAATTGCCAAAATATCCAACTTCGCCAATCTGATTGCGGGGACCCTTGTCGATGTCACGTTATGATGGAAAGATCAGAAAATTCATCTTTACTTGATAAATGTTGTTTTTAAAAGAAACTCTAGAAATTTCAATTCATCGTAGAAC
Organism: Hypoxylon rickii; assembly: GCA_902806535.1. NCBI lineage: Eukaryota > Fungi > Ascomycota > Sordariomycetes > Xylariales > Hypoxylaceae > Hypoxylon > Hypoxylon rickii. The sequence continues at coordinate 1,914,310 of CADCWY010000005.1, read as the reverse complement.
GGGGAATGGGGCTCATCTTGGTGAGACGTTGAACCTCATTGATGTAAGTCGTGCTGATTAGCTCCTCAACTACGACTATAGGGGGATATACTTACTAGGTATACAAAAGACTAAGATAGATTTACAGATAACATCCACCACACTCACTATGAGCTTATAAGTCTAGGACAAATCCATCAGAGTGAAATACCAAAATCACCCTACCCAGCAAATATGACCCCATTCCACGACATGGCCCCAGAGTGGTGGCCCTTCTCAGCCGGCGCAACAGCCATCGTTGCCGTGCTCACGTTGTACTTCATCACCCGCCAGCTGTCATCGCGCAAGATCGACCCGCGGGAGCCCCCGGTCGTCGCCCCTACGATTCCCGTGATCGGCCACGTCCTCAACATGGCGCTGCAGGGCGGCCAGTACATCAAGAACCTGGGCCTGCGCCACAGCAATCTGCCCATCTTCACCCTGCCCGTGCCCGGGTCGCGCCTATACATCGTCACCGACCCGTCGCTCGCTGCCGCCGTGCAGCGCGCCTCCAAGGTGCTATCCTTTACCCCCATAGTGCCCGAGGTCACGGAGCGCGTCCTCGGGCTCGACAAGGCCACCGTCGACATCACCCGCCGGAACCTCGACCCGGGCCCCGGCGACGAGCGAGGCTTTCTCGCCGACATCCAGGACATGGTGTACGCGTGGCTCGGCCCCGGGGACTACCTGACGGAGCTCTCGCTCGACGCGGCCCGCGAGATGCGCGACGAGATCGCCGCGTACGCCGCCGCCGTCGCCCGCAGCAGCCGAGGGGCGCCGCCCACGGACCTGCTCTCCTGGGTGCGCCACCTCGTCACCGTGTCCACGGCGAAGTACCTGTACGGCCCGCAGAACCCGATCGCGCAGGACCCGGCGCTGGAGGGCGCCTTCTGGGACTTCGACCACGGGCTGGGGTCGCTGCTGATGAACGTGTTCCCGTCCGTGACGGCGCGCCGCGCCTACGCCGGCCGCGAGAAGCTCTCCGCCGCTTTACTCGAGTACCTAGCTGAAAACCGCCAGGACACCGGGTCCAAGATCGTCCGCAAGCGCGTCGAGATCGCGCGGCAGCACGGGTGGGCTCTGCCGGCGATTGCGCGCGAAGAGCTCTCGTTCCTGTTCGCCGGCATCGTGAACGCGACGACGTCGACCTTCTGGATCCTGCTGCAGCTGTACGCGGACCCCGCTTTACTCGCGGCGGCGCGGCGGGAGATCGAGGCGGTCCTCGAGCCGGGGCCGGACGACACAAAATCGCTCCGCCTGCGCATCGGCCACCTCAAGGACGACAAGCGCTGCCCCGTGCTGGTCGCCGCGTACCGCGAGTGCCTGCGCCTCGGGTCCGACACGTACTCGACGCGCCTCGTCAAGGAGGACCACCTGCTCGCCAACCAGTACTTCCTGCGGAAGCACGCCGTCGTGCAGATCGCCGGCGGCGTCATCCACGCCGACCCGCGCATCTGGGGGCCCGACGTCGACGTCTTCAACCCGCGGCGCTTCCTCGCGGACCCCGACGCCGCGCTGCCCTCCGAACCTAAGGCTGCTGATAAGCGCGAGGCGGAACGACGCGGCGAGGAGGCGGAGAAGCAGACCAAGAAGCAGGCGGCCGCCTACCACCCGGCTGCCTTCCGCGCGTTCGGCGGCGGCAAGACCCTGTGCCCCGGCCGCCACTTCGCCATGCACGAGATTCTCGCCTTTGTTGCCCTCGTCGTGCTGCAGTTCGACATGGAGGCCCCAGGCGGAGGCAGGATCGAGGTGCCGCGGAAGAACGACGGCGTGCTGCCCGTGCACATCCTGGAGCCGGTGCGGCCTGTGGAGGTTCGCATTGCGAAGCGGGAGGGACGCGCGGGGGAGAAGTTGGACGTGGAGTTTGTTATGTGAGGAGGCTGAGAGAGTGGGCTTTTGCAGCGAATAGTGTTTGTATGAGTATAAGAAGGTACATACAAGTCAGAATGGTTAATACGTATATATAAACCTACATACATATCTACATATTTGTATTTGTTTCCTAGTCACGCGAACGAGTGTATGATCAATTAGCGGAGTTTGGAGTTCTATATTGTGCCTGTGGTATTTGCTGCGGGATACTGTACATGAAAGAGAAACGCATCGACTCGCTTGGTAGCTATGGCCACCGGAGCAGCTCATCCAACCTATAATGCTTCGCTGGGGGGGCGGTGCCTTTTGAGAGTGGGGGGCGCTGGCGAAGCATCGGGGGCACGCGGTGCGACTGCGTGAAGTCCGGTAGCATATAGCCGTCCCCCGTTTCGATAAAGGCCACGTATGCCGCCTCCCGCTTGTGGCGGGCGTCGCTCGTCCGACAGGAGCTGGGTCGTAGCTTTGGCCACGTGCTGCTTTTGGCTGTGATCTCGATTAGTCTTCCCGAGAGGCCTGCGAACAGTGTAGGCGAGTCATCTGAGGGGGAAGCTAGCGAGTAGATCGGCGACGAGTCGTTCACAGTCGTGGGAAGCCACACGTTGAAGTTGGGCCGGTAAAAGTCATGCCTCGACAGCGCGTGCCAACGGCACGGTAAGCCAGCCACGTGGTCACACCTAATTCTATTGTCACGGAAATCGGGCTCGGCCACCATGGTGGGGGGACGTGGCGTCGGGTATGGCTCGCTGTTGCTACAGGGGAGACCTTCGGTGTGGTAGTAGCCCTTAGGCCAGCGGTAATCAAATACCTTCATGGCAGACGAGTACGCGCTCCCGGCGACGAACCGTTCCAGGCCGCGAGTAAGTAGGGCATTGATTGGGGTCGGCAGATCAAAGTTGTCCTGGAAGACCATGTCAAACGGAGAGGGTGAACGGATGTCTTGTAGCTGAATTGTTCCGTCATCCCACGAGCTAAGAAGAGAATGGCCGCCTTGGCTTCCAAGCGCGCTCGTATTCACAGGTAGAAGAGCCCTAACTGTTCTATACATTCTGTCGCCGTCATTGCTCATCCTAGTAGCACGAGATAGCTCGACTCCTGTGGGCGTATACTTCAGATACTTGAGAGGGCTAGAGCCATTGTTTTGGCTCACAGCCAACGTGTCCTCATTCACGAACTTGATGGACCGAATGAATTCGAACCCGCGCTCATCCGGGTGTTCATTTAACGGTAGATCTCCGTCGGCCCAGACGTAAGGGGGTTCTTTCGCTTGGCCGCCATCCTCGCTGATCCCGTTCTGGATGCTTTGTTGATCGTGAGTGAGACGATAGGTCAGTATGGTCTGCTTACTTGCTGCCGCGAGCACACCTTGCCTGTAATTCACATCAAGCGACTGAATTTCAGACTGGGCCACGGCTTGGTTCTCAGACTGGTCGTCCGGTCTATGGGAGCCTCGGAACTCTAGGAGGGGTTTTCCAAAATCGAGAGGGTCCATGGATAATAGGTGGAGCCGCCCGCTAGCTCGACCTACGAATACCTGGGGGCTGTCTCCTGGGCCATGGTGATACTGGTTCTGCTTGAGTATAGACACGCTCGTGATGTCGTCCTTCCCGGCACGATAGCCGAACGGTGCACCCCTGCTGCTAAGCCACTCATCCATCGGAGCCTTGGACCCTCGAGTATGTCGCACCAACGCGAACATGTCCTCCCCGGCACCCCAGAACACAAGATCTTGGGCATCGTTGCCCTTGCGCTGGTGATGGGCATCCACCAGAACGTTACTAGGGATCGATTGAGAGGGATTATACACGTGTCTGTTGTACGTAAAGTTGGGCGCTGCGGCTATGTAGGGATTGGGAATGTGATTGGGCATGTGATTGGGCATGGGAATGGGATTTCGACTCTGGTGTATAGGATTCTTGAGCACGTCTATGACGAATGCGCGTTTATCCCAATCCCTTGACTGCGAGGTGAGAGAGCATGCTCGCTCTCTCCATTCTTGGGGGGATGAGACCTGTGAAAGAGTCAAGGTATTAAAACGTGAGGTCACGAATATGCGCCAACCGCTCTCGGAAATGAGATGGTATAGACCTTTGCATGTTGCAGCCAGATGGGCAAAGCTCTTTGCTGTGTCCAAATACGTCAAGACGATATAGAGTACGTCTGAAGGCAAAGTCGCGAGGTTTGGGGCATCTGCTTTGCTAAGGGATTTTGTGGGCTTCATGGCGTAGTGGCATTGGCGTGAGTGTTTGTGTTGTCCTTAAAGATTTCGAGGATATAAAGGGTAAAGGTAAAAGGTAATAATATCGTATCGTGGTGGATATGATGAAATTGATAAGATGAGAAGAGATGATATGCGCTTGAGGGTGGTTATGACGTAAAACCGTGGCGACTTAAAATGGATACCGTTGTCGAAATGTGTTGGTGTGATGATTCTCGAATAGATAATCAGACTGGATGAGATCGCAAATGAGAGCGAAAATGAGAATCGCCAGTCCAATATTATGTATTAATATGAAGTGCGAGGTGAGGTGAGGTGACTTTGTGAGGAGGGAAAGTTTCGATTTAGAATCAATGCATATAACGAAGTGGGTCAAAAAAGCAAAGCGAGTAAAAAAAAACGAACAATTACCAGCCACCGACGGTGACTCTTCACTATTGACATTGGCATTACAGGGTTTGATAGAGTCATTGGCGTATATACCTAGCAGGCAACCATCGTGATGTGACCAATCTCTCTTATACTCTAAAGATATATTGCTCAGATTAAAGGCCCCACGGTGAGAGCTATAAATGCTTCGATCTTGATGAGTTGGAAAGTAGTCGGCGGATATCTTAATAGTTGAAAATCGTTAAAAAAGCGAATCTTACATACATTGAACGATGAATCGCATATGGAGGCGAGTCACAGCATATATCGCAATAAACATTACCGACGCAAATGCGGAGGGTAACTTTGATAACAGATGTTCCTCTCATAGCATTTGGAGATACCTATGTGTGAACTCATAAATTACAAAATAAGTATCACGGTATCTTCAGAATGAGATTGAGAGTAGATTAATACGGGCATGTATTTTGAGGCAAATATTTGATACCTCGAGTATATTATTCTGAGACTTTTGACTAGAGATCTCCTACTTGAGTGACGCCCCTGAAGGGCCCACTGGAACCCCTATCATGGCGACACTTAACATATCCGACTTATACCTTTCAACTGCACTCATCCTCATCTCAGCACTCCTATACCAGTACATACTCTATCCCGCTATCATCTCACCGCTCTCCAAGATACCAAGCGCTCACTGGTCATGTTCTATCACACCAGCCTGGATCCTATGGGCTCGGTTCAAGAGTCGTGAAAACCGCACCTTGCACGCCGCTCACCAGCGACACGGGCCCGTCGTCCGCGTCGGCCCCAACGAGCTGAGCGTGAGCAGTTTCGAAGCCGTCAAGACCATTTACCAGGGCGGCTTTGACAAGCACGAGTGGTATTCCGTCTTTAACAACTATGGGTACTGCTTCCTATTCATCACATAGGTGCCAGCATATATACACATCAAGTATCATTATATTCGGGAGTATATACCGTATCGTAGACAACCCATACTAACCCCATCTCACAGCGTCCCCTGCACCTTCTCCTCCCTTCCCTCTAAGCACCACTCCTTACGAAAACGCATGGTCTCCCACGTCTACTCCAAGTCGCACATCCACCTCTCTCCCTCCCTCGCTGCCCAGGCCACCGCCATCCTCAACATCGGCCTACTACCCATCCTCGCCACCTCCACTGCCACCACGCAGCAGCACCCCCCCGGCCTAGACGTCCACGCCCTCTTCTGCGCCGCCGCCATGGACTTCATCTCCGCGTACTGCTTCGGCCTGTCCCGCCACGCCGGCTTCCTGCGCGACCCGGCCTACCGCGCCCACTGGCTGGCCCTGTACGCCACGCGCAAGGGGCACTCGTTCTTCGCGCAGGAGCTGCCGGGGCTCGCGCGGGCCCTGCGCGCCGTCGGCCTGCGCCTGACCCCCCGCTGGGTCGACGCCGCCAACCGCGAGCTCGAGGCCTGGTGCAAGGCGCGCAGCGACGCCGCGATCCGCCTCCTCGAGCACGAGGAGGCAAGCTCGGGCTGCTCCGCCGTCGGCACGTCGGACGACCCCGTCGTCGTCCGCGCGCTGCTCGCGGGCGTCGCCAAGGAGGACGCGGCGCACGGCGCGGCGTCGCTGCTGCGCGCCACGACGCTGCGAAGGCGCGACCTCGCCGTCGCCTCCGAGGTGTTCGACCACGTGCTGGCGGGCCAGGAGACGACGGGCGTGGCGCTGACGTACCTGACGTACCACCTGTCGCAGTCGGCGGGCCTGCAGGAGCAGCTGCGGGCGGAGCTGCGGACGCTGGCGCCCGACATGCGGGTCCGTGGCGGCGTGGTGGCGCACCCGGACCCACGACGGCTGGACGCGCTGCCGCTGCTGCACGCCGTCGTGCTGGAGACGGTGCGGCGGTACGCGCCGGCGGGTGGGCCCGAGCCGCGCGTCACGCCCCGTCGGGGCCCGCCGTGTCGCCTCGGGCCGTACGAGGTGCCCGGCGGCGTGCGCGTCTCGGCCTCGGTGTACAACGTGCATCGCGACGAGGCCGCGTTCCCGGATCCGGAGCGATGGGACCATACGCGGTGGTTGCGCCGGCCCGGTGGTGCCGCGGGGGTAGCAGTCAACCCCGACCTTGAAGCGGATTCCAGAGGAGAAGGGAACGGGAACGAAAAGGATATAAATCGGTTCTTCTGGGGCTTCTCGAGCGGCGGTAGGATGTGCCTGGGCTCAAATTTTGCTATGCACGGTAAGTATAGCAGTGATCCTTTCTCTTCGCTCTATCCCTATTCACGAGCAACGCCGAGAAACATGATATATCCTTGGCTTTTTCTAAACACCGACAGAGATGAAACTCATCATCGCCGCTATCTACACCAACTATACCAGCTATATCGTTAGCGACTTGGGCATCGAGCCGACTGACGCGTATACGGGCCATCCAAAGAGCAATTCGCTATATCTACGTTTTGAACCGGCTATTTGAGGGCCGGATTTTATTCAAGATGACTTGGTATTCCCTAGGAAGATTGTAGGTACCTATGCTATAATATTTGAACATGTGTTACTGGATACCTACCTCTAGTTAAGCAAAGGGGAAATATCGAAAATATCACGAAAAGACCGATAAGTTTGGGTTATTAGCAGTTTTGTGCTACCTAGCTATTTTTATTATGCTACATGAATGCATGCAATCCTCCTGCGTTGCCCTAATGTTACCATCCGATTCGTACATCCTAGCTCTCAACCATGCTGCCCAGGTGGTCTCTGAACTGCCACTGCCGCCACTTGCAACCTGAACCTTGCGAATGAATGCCTAATCATGTAGGGTGGCTATCTACTATAAGAATCAGACCCCTCGGGGCCACGTACTTCCACGCCCTTGGAGTAATACCTTGGCAATCGATCGCAATTTTGGTTATACACCCAGTCTTTTTTCCTTGGTTCAGTGACCCACGACCGTAGAGTAGTGAGACCAGGCCAGATCTCGCGAGTGGCTCAGGAGAACATTTTCTGTCAAGGGAAGTTGCAAAATACGTTCGTGTTCCAACTGGCTTAAGGTCTTAGTGGCGTGTTCAATAATGTGTTAAAGGTGTTGAGTGTTGAGTGACTTACTTCGCCTGCTTTTGCCATCCCGGCCACCACCTTCGCCACTTCTGCTGCCATATCCGTCAACGCAGCGTACTCTATGATACTAGCCTCTGGAGTATTGCCACGCATGGCCGGTAGCCCTTCGAGCAAGGCATTGACTAGAACCGATGGTGGCTGCTCCGATCGTCGTTGGCACCCCATGAGTTGGAGGAATGCCTTGTAAATTTCGCCGCCGACGTTCCAGTCATTGACCTGAGAATGATGGCCCTCAAATTGTCGCAGTAAGTCGGCTAAGGCATCGTAGTCGCGTTCAATTATGGCAATTGGAGCGACTTCCTTGACGAAAGTTCGATGAGCGTCGATCCATGACTCGGCGCGGAGCAGGCATTGGACTTCGAATGCCGGATCTTTCTTGACGCTCCGCATGTACAATGCCTTGGCATGCCAGATCCATTGGCTGGGGATCTTAAACTCTGTCGTGAGCTTCTTGAAGCTGCTGGAGTCCTCGATGCCTATCATACCAGCATGTCGGCATAGGTGATCTTGAATGGCTTTGGATCGAGCATCGGGGTCTGTGAGATGCAAGAGGACGAATATTGCCTCGAGCCAACTACCCTCATTCGTCAACTGAGCCGCAAAGGACACAGTAGAAGCGTCGGCCTTTTCCGTCGCATTCTTCCCGAAAGAGACGCGCCCGGTAAAAGCCAGGGCTTGGCCTAATTGCCAGCATAAACGATAATCAAGAGGGGAGAGTTGCGAATTCTCTGGCCGCAGTATCTCTTCCAGGTCAACTTGATCGTTGGAGTACAGTCGCAACAAGCCCCAAAGCAGGTCCTCACGCTGGTCTCTAGCCGGGTCGCTCCAGATGCTCTTGATGCCGTGCTCGACAAACCAGGCGGCAGGGGGCAGTTCCTTATCCTGTTCAACGTCTTCTCTGTATCTGGTCACCGCATCTGCTATGCTGTCTTCCGCAGAGATGGCGTACCAAAGTCTCAGGCCAAAGGCTTGCTTCCAGTTCAGACCAAATCTTCGAGAGATGAGAAATGACTCGGTACGGTTCTCCAATGCCCCTTTGGTCCCTTCGCAAGCGCATACGTTTCCACTAAGCATCTCGTAAAGAGCGCGGATGGGCTGCGAAAATTCGGAGAGCACGTTTGCCTCCTGCCATTCCTTCATCTGCTCTTTCATATCCCTCTTGACCGTGTCGCTGGTGCCAATAAGAGAGATCAAAGTAGCCAGGCGAAAGTTTTTGCCATCAAGAAGATGCTTGCAGGCTTCGGCAACCCGATGGCCAGCTAAAGCTGCGAGAGCCTTTTCTTCACTTGACCCTGCCATCGCGGTGGCACTGTTTGTCTGCTCTTCCACCATGCGCTCCCAGAAGCGAGATAGGCTTTCTCGACGTAGCTTTTCCGAAGCATCGGGATCGTTCTGCAGCTCGGTAGGGACTTTGTTGTTGTCAAAGAGGACGCTGGCGAGTTCCCAGACTAGCTTTTCGTGTTCTTCCGCCGAGTTTTTGACGCCACTTCCGGTAGAGAAGTCCTTCAACGTAGTCCTCGGGTTCAACCTAATTGTTGGCACGTTACCGATGAGTTGAACTTGTGCTAATTTAACATGGGCATCAACAGCTCTGGCTCCCATCTGTGTAATGGTGTTAGTAAGAGTTGCAGGAAACTTCATGATTGTACGCACCTCATTTGTGAATTTGGCGATTCGAATGTCCTGAAACTCCGTTACGATGCCCCCTTTCAACGCAGTCATCAAACCATTCCTATCGAGGATACGATCCGACCTGCCGAACGGCAAATTGCTTGGAGTTGCGGAGAACACAAGAGTACCATTTGGGCCCCAGGTAGGGCGCACAGTATCATGCCAGAATCTATCCTTCTCATCCATCTCACTTTCATCAAGATTCTTCGTAAGTCGTTTGTAAGGCCACTGATTTCGCACGCAAGTTAGCAAATGTTATTTTCATTGAAGCACTTCGGTATAAGTACAAGTTGCTGGATCAATCCACAGCCGCCGAGCTCCGAATTAGGAATGGAAAACAAATTAATAACCGACCTTAACGCCCTGTGGCCGGATCGAAGCCTGTAGATTCTCAGCTGGAGTTTTGGCCTTTTCAAATAATGAGTTCATCAGATCAATGCTTGTCGCAAAACCCCGACCATCCGATACAATCCCTTTTTTGGCGGGGGAGTTTCCACGAGGGGATTCGTTCACAGTACGGAAGTTCTTGGCCTCGTTCATTGTTCTCAATAGGGCCCGATCCCGCTTCTGAGGGCTGATGGTTTTGCTAAGCGTCTCCATCCAGTCGTCGCCAGACGCAACCTGAACCTTCACTGGCGTCGCTGAGCCTTTGATTGCGCGCATTCGTGCTCTCATAATGCCAGCGGGTGTCTCCGGTACAGCGTCAATTTGCGACCCATCAAACGAGTGATCGTCTTGCTCCGCAGCGAGATGGTGCCCAAGGGAAGCACTCGCATCTTCGTGTGCCTCAGACATCGCATATTCATCGTCCGAGTTGTCTTGGTCCATGGGAACAAGAGCAGTGGACGGAGAACCCGCAGAGCGATTAGCTAAAAAAGACGACCGGGTTGTGCTTGGCTCCTCTGTCGTCGCAACCCTGCCATTAAAATCACGCTCATCATCAGGGTCAAAAGCACCGGGGAGTACCGGATAGCTCGGTTTGCTCAAGATGTCGCTTGTATCGGAGGTGGCATCTTGTGATTCGGTAGATGGGGAGGAATCGTCCTGTTTCGGAGCACGACTTAATGCACCTTTGGAGGGCATGGGTTCAGTATCTTCGTCGTCAGAATCGTCGAGGCCATAAGTGGTGAAATGCTCAACCGAGAAAGTCCACTCGCCGGTTTGCTCGTTGTAATTTTCAAACTTGGTGTCGGGAATTCGCTTGAGACGCTCAATGTGCTTAAAGGTAGGAACCTGCTTTCCCTTTCGCGAAGCACGAGGCCAAGAATTTTCGAGGTTGATGATGGCTGGCACGTTCAATCCCTTACCAACTGGCGGCTTCTTAGCGGCATTGGGGTACACGGTTGCGCTTCGGGACTCCAGAATAACGATGTTGTGGAAGATGTTGTCAATATCGATGGCGGTTAGGTCGACTGGCACCTTGAATTTGACGTAACCCACGCCCTCGCGGCCAACGGTGAAGTCGGATACTTTTTGACGCTGAATACGGTTCATATCTTGAATCTCTTCCTTGCTCGGAGACATCCAGTAGTCACCAGCTTCTCCGTCAGTGGCGGGGGTCGACGGTGTTCGGGCCTGGGGTGAAGATGCTTCCTCTTCGTGCACAACCGCTAGCTCGTTGCCCTTCACTTGCTCCATTTCAGGGATCGAGCTGGTTTTGGAACCGTTAACTCCATTGGCCTTGGGTCGAATGTAACCTAGCTGCTCTGCGCTTGGGGTCGAGTTCATGGAACCGCTCGCGGCTTCTCCATCTTCGATGGCCTCTACGTTGGTAGTGTCGAAGCTGACACGCTTGATCAGCTTTCGAGAGCTGTTCGGGGTTTCAGGCAACGACCTGTCCTTGGTGGGGGTGGAGAACAGATCGCTGCGCAAGTCTTTGTTAATAACAAGCTTTTTGACGCTACCGTTGCCATAGAACCGAGGACCAGAACCAGTGGAAAATGCACCAGGTGCCAGGAGACTATCCTCGATGTTAAAGCTACGTCGAAGGTTGCTGGTCGAAACGCTCTTGGCAAGAGAATTGCTAGTACCGCGAGACAGACTGCCGCCGAGTAAGCTCTGGGACATCGCACCTGGGGTGCTCGATACACTTGAGGGGCTGTTCGGGGTTCCGTATGTGCTATACGAGAAGCCATATCCACGCTTCTGAGGTGTTACAAACCGAGCGGCAGAGGCCGGGTTTAGCTTGTACAACGGCAGGATGGATGGTCGTCTGGATTGTTTTCTGTTGGTAGGTGTGGCGAGAGGACCAGGATCAGCAACCTCGTTGCTGCCAAGGCTGGCAAATAGAGATCCATAAGCTGATAGGTCGTTGATGCTCGCAGTCAGCGGCTGGATAGGCTGGCTTGCTTGGGAGTTTCCGAATAGAGAGCTCCCCATCGTATTCTGGGCCTGCGGCTGCGCAGCTGATGCTCCGAAAAGTGATGATCCTTGCTGTTGATTGTTCTGGCCTCCGAAAATTCCACCAGACGGTTGCGTAGCCCCGCCGAACAAAGAGGGTTTTTGCTGATTTTGTCCAAGATTGCTGAACATGCCACCACTTTGTTGTGGCTGTTGCTGGGTCTGGTTATTCTGGCCCAGCCCACCAAACAAACCACTCCCAGTGTTGGTGTTTTGGGCCGGGCCGGTGTTGCCGAACATGCCGGTACCTCCAGCGGGCTTGTTACCAAAGAGACCTCCGGACTGATTATTATTGTTGGACTGACCAAAAGCGCCAGCGGTGTTGGCAGAGCCGCCGAATAGGCCACCAGTGGTCCCACTGGTATTGGTACCACCTCCGAAAATGCCTGTGCCCGCGGGCTTCTGCTGATTGTTGGCGCCGAATAGAGAGGATCCCGTCTGCGACTGGTTCTGAGCCCCGAAGCCAGGACCGCTACCGCCGGCTCCACCACCACCACCACCAAAAACACCACCAGTGTTTTGGGCGTTCGAGTTGCCAAACAAGCCACCGCTGGAGTTTTGGGTGGTGTTGTTGGTGTTACCAAAAAGACCTCCACCGTTACCGCCGGTATTGGTAGTTCCGAAACCACCCGTGTTGGTGCCAAACCCGCCGGTAGTATTGGTGTTCGTGTTGTTGTTTGCTGCGTTGCCAAAGCTGAAGCCTGTCTTTTGCTGGTTGTTGGCACCTCCGAACAACGAGCTTCCGGTATTGGTATTTGCAGCCCCGAAGCCAGTGTTGGTGTTCCCAGTGTTACCGGTGCCACCGAAGCCACCAGTATTTCCAGAACCAAATAAGCCACCGGACTGGGCAGGCTGGGACGTTGTGGTACTACCGAACAAACCACCAGTTGCCGCGGGTTTGTTCCCGAATAGGCCGCCGCTGCCGCCAGCTGCGCTGAATCCACTCGTATTCGAGTTGTTCTGCCCGAAGCCTCCAGAAGAGGTCGGTGCACTATTACCGAACAAGCCACCACTGGCACCGGTGTTAGGCGTTGTGTTAGAGGCACCAAACGTATTTGATGACTGGTTGCTTGTACCGAAACCACCAAATCCGGAACCGACTCCAAATGTTCCGGTGCCAGCAGCACCCCCGAAACGGCGACCAGCTACATAGTCAGCAAGTCTCAGTTCTTCGGAGGACCACTTCTTGTATGGATCTTGGAATAGGATGTTCTGGAAAGAGTTTTGCGCGGAATTTGTCGGACTCTCTTTTTCCACCAAGGGCTGGAAATTGGTGATATTAGCGGTACCGGGAGGATCGCCAACTGGACCCAAAGCCGTGCTGGTGGGTGCACTCGATCCGCCTCCGAAAGCACCAAAACCTGTCGAGGAGGCGGCGGCATTGGTGGTTCCGCTTCCAAAGAGCCCACTGCCGCTAGTCGTACCGGTGTTAGAAGTGCCGAAAGCTGGCTTGTTGGCACTGCTACTACCAAAGAGAGACCCGCCACCACCTCCACCGCCGAAAGGGCTCGAAGTCGACGCGTTGTTCGTGGAGCCAAAGCCTCCAAAGCCACCGCCTGAGGTCGTAGTAGTGGAGCTACCGAACATGCCGCCGGTCGTAGACGTAGTGCCGAATGCGGGTTTCGACGCACCGAAGCCGCCGCCGGCGTTGCTCGTCGAACCAAAACCGCCTACGAAGAACTGGATGTCAGCATGCTGATCGCGTAAATGATACGATGTCGTGCGAATACAAGCAAGAGCGGCTACGCGGCAAGCCAATACTCACCGGTGTTTCCACCGAAGCCAGACGACGTGTTGCCAGAGCCGAAGAGGCCACCTCCAGTGTTACTGGAGGTACCAAAGCCGCCGGTGTTGTTGTTCGCGCCAAAGCCTTCCGAAGGCATACTGGGTTAGTTGCATGTGAGGCGGAAGGGGAGGATGGCGGAACGAGACGGAAGAAAGCAGAAAGCATACCTGTGTTGGCTGCGTTGTTGCCACCAAAACCACCGAAGCCCGAGGTGTTATTGTTACTGGCGTTGCTGCCGAAGCCGCCGCTACCACTGCCGAACCCGCCAAAGGTCGACATGATGGCGGCTCTGTATTCGAGGAAATCTCCTAAGTCAGCTCGTGGTACGCGACCGGAAATGGAGTGGTGAGAAGAGCGCGATGGAACGCGTGGGTTGATGGTTCTTGATGATCAACGAAATTAAGTAGAAGTAGACATGGAAGTAGGAGATTCGGTCGTCGTGGATGGATTGTCGGACGATTGTTGGGAGAAGATGGGTATCAAAAAGAGAGTCGGCGATGAATGCGCAGGGGGAAAAGGTATGTATCGTGAACAAGGTTCGACACTTTTTTTTTTCCTGCGATCCGCGCTGCTGGGGCCAGAGCGGCAAAATTAATAGGAGTGTTAACGTACGTAGAGACCTCAATTCCAAAAGGAAAACAGAGGATAAATTAAAAGAGAAAAAGACGAGGCAAGGATTGTTAGTAGAAGAAGAAGAGGTCAATGGTAGAAGTATTATCACACACGCAGGTGCGAATAAAAACCCAAATAATGCAATGTGAATGGGACAAAAGCTTGGGTTTGTAGGGGATACAGTTATGTATTCCGTAGTGGTGACGGGATTAGCTTGAAGAAAAGTAATCAGGGTTGGTCAAGGCGTCGGGTAGAGTAGGTAGAATTGACACGGTTGGGTTTGGGGGTTTTGGGGGTTTTGGGGGGTTGTCGAATGGTCGAATGGGGAGTGCAGCAGGGAATACCAGTGGAGGCTAGACCACCTTGGACTTTTCTGCTTTAGTCAGTGCAGCGCAGCTCAGGTTCTTTTTCAGGTCTACAGGCCGTCGCGAGGCGCAAGGTTGCAAGGTGCGAAGTGCAAAAAGGTGCTAGGATGGACGGTCGGTTTTGTATGTAGGTACTTGGTACGTACTGTGAGGAAAAGAGGGAAAAAAAGAATTAAAAAAAGGAATGGGTCTACAAGTTTGCTTCCAGCACCACGGCGCAAAACCCGTGCATTTGTAGGTACCTGTTTTTCTAGATGCCTCAGGCCTAACAACGAATAATTGATCGTATTCAACTGGAGGTACACTACTTGTTGCTTCTCGCGAGACCCTGGGTAATCGGCGCCTATGGATTCCTAGGAACTAGGTACATGTATAATAATATCTAGCAGTTCGACGCCGTGTGTACTATCAGCACACCTAGTATCGAATGACTCTAGGTTTAGTGTTGCCAAAAATACATCTATGATCTATGATATGTACCTCACTTTATGACGCATACTCGAATGGATCACGTGTACAGCAGCCAGCGGCTGCCTACGTCTTTTCTTAGGCAGCCTGTGATACTCACCCTGACCACTGCAGGATTTCGTCTCTGACTCTTCAAGATTCGAATGTGAACAATACGAGTCTATTCTCTACGTCCGAACACAATTGGGTCTGATAGCTGCAGGGCCGTTGGAGGAGTTGAAAGGAGCTTGGGCCATGAGCCATGGATGATGATAAAGCTACATGTACCTTGTGTACCTACATACATAATATACTTAGTATCAACGGTACACCAAGCCTGACCACTTGCGACCAACTCGCGATTTTGATTTTGGGGAATGTGCTGCACTTGTCCTAGAGCCAACCAAGAAGCGCAATTCAAGAACAGCCAGACTCAAAACTCGCCCTCGTTTCCGGCACAATAGTTTTACATTCTAAATCAACTACTCTTCTTGGATGCTTCTTTGTGATAGCCATACCAGGTATCAATCCAGCATCCATAGTATGAATATCTCCAACTTCGTATGGAACATTGCTACTCACGAAATACCCAGTAGTACAGACCCGTACAGTAATAATGATAACATCACCCAATGATCCTCAACATGCTACTAGGTACTATATACAGTACGACCGGGTAGCCTGCATGCACCTAGTCACCACTATTACTACCTACATAGTACATATATCCTAGGCTATTTAGGCGTGCTTACCCATTACAGCGATAGTGCCTAGTCCTCTACGCCAAACTCGCCAGGCGCGTTTACGTGTAAGTAGGGATGTACCCAGGTACTTTGATCTGTACGTCCCCTGCCCCCTTGATTTTTTTATTGGATTTTTTCTTCTTTGCAATTTTTGGCGACTAGCGCTATTGCTTGCTATCTTGCAGAACGGGAAAACATCGCGAGTTCGAGCTGCAGTTGTTACAAAACAAGAAAAAACGAAAATGAAGTTATAATCATTCTCACCTTGCCCAGCCTACCTAATACATAACAGAAGACTAAAAACTTGGTATAATCCATTGATTGACCCGGTAATTTTTACATTTGCATCTGAAATTATACAAACTTTTTTTCTCTTCTCCTTTATTTTCTCTCCTTCATTGAACCGTGCTCCGTCTACTACCCGATTGCCCAACCGTCGTCAAGCTTACAACTTGGGGTTTGGAGCTAGTTGAAGCTTCTGCTGTTTTGCGAGCGTTGGCATCCCATCCCGCGCTATATACGAGTCGCGGACCCAAAATAATCTCGACCTCGCGAAAAAGAAGGGACGAAAGTAAACAAAGGCCATAGTCTTTTCTCTTGCCCTATTCGCTGGCTTACTTGGATACACATTCACGTATTTCTTGTCGCATGCAATTGTGCATGATCCATTCGCGCCCGATTATCCTTCCAAGCCACCGCCTACCCTCGGATCAAGCTCGCAACGGGTGCCCTGACAGCTCGAAGCACTAGGATTCGCGTCATATCCGGCATTCCAGCAACGGGACTGGCCAACCTGGCTAGCCTAGGACCAACCGTGACCGCCACAACGCGCCTGACCGCCTCCAGAAGCTCCAGCGCGTGGGCCCCGAGCGGCGCGCGCACAGCAGCAATTCGGCATAGAAGCATAGAAGCGAGAACGACACGTCGGAATCATGAACAACTACGCGAGCAATAACATGAACGAGTACAACGCCTCGGTGCGCCCTGGCTCGACGAGGCCGGGTTCGCGTTTCGCGCCGCCGATCCGGAATCCGGAGCACGCGGAGCCCTGGGACCAGATCAGCGACGAGCACCGGAACGAGATCAACGATTGCGTGAGTTTTCCCCCTTTCCCCTTTTTAATGCCCATGGCGGTACCAAGTCCACACGACATTCGAGCACGCGCTCTCCGCGAGGCGAAAGAGGCAAAAAGGAGGTGGTTGGGGCAAGCAAAGAGGTGCACGACAGGCTAACCAACAACGGCGTGATCCCGCAGTTCCACCTCTTCGACATGAACAAGGACGACCAGCTGGACTTCAGCGAGTTCCGGTACGCGCTGCAAGCGCTCGGCTTCTCCAACCTGTCGCGGCCGGACCTCATCGCGGCCTTCAAGTCGGCGGCGCGCCCGCGGCCCGGCTGGACGCCCCTGCCTTCCCTGCCCAACCAGCCGCCGCCGCAGACGACCCCCGGCGTCGTCGACCTCCGCCTCTCGCGCGAGGGCTTCCAGGCCGTTGCCGCGCGCTACGTGGCCGCGCGCGACCCCCGCGAGGAGCTGCTCAAGACGTTTGCCCTGTTCGACCGCGGCGGCAAGGGCGTCATCACCGTCGACGACCTGCGCTCCGTTGTGAAAGAGCTCGGCGAGGACGTGCCCGACAACGAGCTGCATAGCATGGTCGAGCAGTTCGACGTCGAGGGCAAGGGCGGCGTCAGTCGCGAGGAGTTCCTCGGCATCTTCCTCGACAGGTGATGAGTCCGCCCCCAACAGTTCGTACAGATATACGCGTCTTCAGATGCTGTCGTGCCGAAAGGCATAAAAACAAGCACGCGGCGCCGCTGCCCTGAAGGAGCAGCTGGGACAACGGGGATGGTATGGGGAGGTAGAGACAGACGAATTGTTACGGGCTCATACTCCTATCCCATGTCCTAGTCTTGGTCCTCAATTATTCATCTATACATAGGGGCCGACAGTACCTCCCCAAGCCGCCTCATTCGTTCCAAACAGCCGAGGATAGGTGGCCATGTCGAAGCCAAGCGGCAAGCCAAGAGGAAGCCGGGAGAATAGGGAGGATGTCTAGGATGCCTAAGGTGCAGGAACAGGCAACCAGAAACAGAAATACCTAGGGGTAGTGGAGAGGCCAACATGCTTGACGGCTTCACTGTCGGAGCATGTACTATGCAAAGATACAAGAGGACAGCCAGAAACAGAGAGGCAAAGCGACACGATCCATTGACGACGGAGCAAAGCTAGCGAGATACCCCGAATGTATTACTCATCCTCCCAGTCCAAGGCATGTCCCCCTTCAGGCTTCTCGTCCTTATCCCGCCCCGGGCCGAGAGAAGCAGGGCAGCGCATTGGGGAGCCAGGTCCGAGGATACAGACCAAGTGCCATGATAAGGGGATGGGAAATGGAAGGAAGAAAAGGAAAATCAGGAGCGGGAGCGTAGGGCGGGTTTTGGAATTGTATATACCCCATGCTTGTTTACGGAGTTACTACCGTAGTCGTTCTTACGGAATAGCCGTTCATACGGAATTGTCATAATTGCACTCTGGATTTGTTCTACACTTCCTACTAGGTATCAACTCTTCCGGTGTATTCGTGCGGTAGATATGGTGCTTAAACGTAGATTCCACGCGGGAGATATCCCAAAGTATGGTAGGTAGGTAGGTACCTAAAGAAGCGAACTTATTAAGACGAGTATAACATATCAGTCAGTATTGGTCTATCTATATACAGTCAGACGAGACGAGGCAGACGCAACGAGTTCGGCATTCGAAACGAATATGACAACCACTTCAACATCCTTCGACACCGGCCCAAAGAGGCATGGATGTAGCACCAAATAGGTAGGCAGGTAAGGAGGGTGTACTTGTCCACCTTGTGGTGTTGATCGTTTTCTTACTATGAACCTCTGGCCATTAAATGAAAAAAGAACCCCGTCTTGGTCTCCCTTCCCCATGAGAACCCGCCGCGGAGTAAGCAGACGAATCGTACAGAACCACAACTTTCTAGGTAAAGGATTTTGTTTTGCCTGCTAGTGAAATACGCCCCTTTCGTAGTTAGCTGGCACTACCTAGGCATCTGTCTCCCGTTATAGTGCCAGCCCCAGAACCCAAAGACCCCCCTCGAGAAAACGTAGACCAGGATGGGTATCACCCAGCTTAGAATGCATAGAAAGCTAGTTGTGGATTCAGATAGAGAGCGTAGAGCCCTGAACCGGACATCACGGGAAAAGGAAAGTCTAAAATTGGATGAGGTCTTGCCCCTGGTTGTTATTGGTCTGCTGTTGCGGTGGTCGAGCTGCGAATGGGTTGCTTCCTCCACCGAATCCATTCACACCAGCTGGTCCAGTGGCTGCAGGCATCTGCTGCGCTCCATATGATACTGCTGGCATGCCGGTGAATTGTTGCCGAAGGAATGGGTTGTTGCCCGTAGCATCCGCCGTAAGCCTAGAGGCACCCGCACCCGCCGAGTTGACAAAGGTACCAGGTGCCGTATGTTGGGCTGGAATGCGGAGCTCGCCAGTGTTTCCGAACGTGTCCATGCCATCACCACTGGCGAGAAGGGCATTGAGTCTCTGTTCGTGTTCACTGAGTTGCTTCTGGGGTTGCTGGGGTTGGCTGAAAGAAGGCTGAGGCTGTAGTTGAGGCTGAGGTTGAGATTGAGGTGGAGGAGTAAACGTTTGGAGGCTCTTTTGCTCGGGGAGGCTTTGTAAGCTGTTGAGCGTGGGGATAGACGGGCCCCTGCTGGATTGCGGTCGTCCAAAGCCAGAAGCAAAGGGATTGTTCGAGCCAGTCGGCATCGGCTTAAGCGCTGATTGGCCTTGGTTGCCGTTGGAAGCCCAAGGGTTATTGCTACCCGGCTGGACAGGCGCCGGCTCCGGAGATGCGGTAGGCTGAGGTTGGAATTGCTGCTGTTGCGCATAGGGGTTGTACCCGGTCGGCTGCATTTGAAATTGCTGCGGTTGCGGCTGCGGCTGCAACAGCTGCTGTTGCTGAGGAGGTTGTAGATTCTGTTGGCCGTAGGGGTCGTACATTCCAGTTTGTTGATTATTGAAGCCATTATTGAAGCCATTCGTGTAACCATTAGTCGGGTAACCGGTGTACGCGGTGTTCATATATCCAGTGGGCTGTGGTTGCATCATCTGACTCTGATCGATCGGGTTTCCAAGCCAGTCCACGTTGCTGCCCTGCTGATAGCCCATATTCATCCCAGTCGGCTGGGGCGCGTTGCTTGGGGCGGGGTCGTCATCGAAGAGTGAGCTTGCGTTGCTTTCTTCCAACTCGCGCCTCCTCCGCTCGTCTTCCTCTCTGCTTAGCTTGATGGCTTTGGCCAGGTCGTCGTCATCATCGTCAGCGCCTTGGCGGCTTTCTCTTTTCCTTCGATCTTCCTCTTCTTGATGTTTACTGGCCTCTATTGCCAGCCTATACTCGGCATCGTCTTCCTCATCGCTAAATCGTCTGGGGCGCTGGCGTCGTTGTGCTGGGACAGTTGGTCCGTCCGATGCGAACTCTTCGATACCGGTCACACGGGACTTCCAGGTCTTCCGGTCGCTACGTTCAGCGCGAAGTCTCTCTTCGTCTAGAATCAGAGCTGTCAACTCCTTCGCGGCGACTCGAACTGCATGTTTGTCATTAGCACTAGCGCGGTCTCCAGTATGACGAAATCACCAACCATTCTGGCCCACATCCCGACCGTCTTCATCGATGTAGACAAACTCGCGAAGTGTCTTGATGATGTATATGTTCTTACGTGCCCAGGTTACGATTAACTCGGACCCCTCATGCAGACAGTAATCCAGCACTTTCAAGGCCTTCAGGACGTGTCTCCAATTCTTTCCTTTGTCGTTCAGACGCTTGTCGAGCATATCAACAATGTCGTAGAATTCGGTGGATCTAAGAAACGAGTTAGACGATCCAAACAGCTCGGGCATCAAGTGCGAGGATAAGAGCGTACGAATTGTAAGTTAATTGAGCGATCTCGCTCATCTGCGTTCCGGTGGGGCCCCATGGGTCATTACTCGTCGCTGGAAGGGGAGGGTTAGCAATCCAGTTCGTAAAAGACAAAAGAACATTCGCCGTAGGTCAATGACGAATAGGTGTGATTGCAGACGGACCTTCGCGCACTTTCACCTGGACGCTGGAATAACCCTTGGTGACATTTTTCACGCTTCTCATAACCTTAGACATCTTGGCGGTGTTGTGGAAATGAAAAGAGTAAGAATCAGGCTATGGT
This sequence comes from Hypoxylon rickii, assembly GCA_902806535.1. NCBI lineage: Eukaryota > Fungi > Ascomycota > Sordariomycetes > Xylariales > Hypoxylaceae > Hypoxylon > Hypoxylon rickii. The sequence continues at coordinate 1,893,480 of CADCWY010000005.1, read as the reverse complement.
CGGGCGCTATGATTACAAGCGTAAGAGGCGTAAGAGGCGAAGTTGGTCGCTGGTCGTGGTCGATGGAGCAGGATGGTACGGTGGCAGGATCGCAGGGTGGCCAACAAGTCGGGCGCAATGAAAGCGCAATCCAGCCGGTGGATTAATTCTCTCGGAACCAGCGAGCAGGTGAACGAATGAATGATGGAGCGACCAAGCGGTTGTCGCAAACTTGCTGAAGAACAAACAAGAGCCGGTAGCTCCGACCACAAATTGTCCACCCGTTACTCAGAAGATGAGGCAATGACAAGTAGCAAAAGCCTCTTGAAGTTCTGAAATAGACAGAATATGATATGATATGATAAAAAGGGGAACGGGAACGGAGAACGAAGAGTGGGAAACGGGGGCACGGTGATTTGGAGAGAGGAGGTTGGCTGATTGCAGTTGCAAGGTGCTGCTGGTTGAATTAAAGAATAGCCCTGAGTGCTGGGCTGGATGGGCTGGATTTGCTGGATTGCTGGAGTGCTGGAGTGCTAAGTTTAATTGACTGATCGACTGACGAAGTTGGGAGGGGAGCAAGCCCGAGCTTTGGTTGCGTCCTGTGTCCTGTGTTGTACAATGTACACGTCGAAGACAGGGTCTGGTACTATCAACGCTACTACATAGGTACCTAGTAGTAGGTGCTAGGTGCTAAGTGCTAAGTACCTGTAGGCGTAATAGCGGGACTTGGCGCTAAAGAGAAGGCCTAGAAAGTCGAATCGGTGCTGTTGACTACGTGAATGCCTAGGTGTTCTTACTACCTCTAGGTCTATACCTAGGTAGCGCTGAATATTTGATGATGCTAAAAACGAAAAAAGAAGATGCAAAAGATGGATAGTGGTGTAGTCAAGGAATAATTAAGTATCCAATTATGAAATACACCTAAGTATGGAATTAGCATAGAATGAAATCAGGTACCTAGTAGCAAGGTGTAGAGGAATCTACTGTGTACTAGGTAAGAATAACAACAAAAAGAACAGGAAAATTAACGGTTAATGGTAATTGCCCTCGACTGTGTCAGGCCCTGCGAATAGTGTCTATGAGATATAAATAATCCTGTGCTTTAACAATGTAATAGCCTACTACTAGGTAGGTATGTGCTATGAAGAGGCCATCAGATGCTCTTAATACCAGGTATTCTTATATGACCAATCTTGCAATTCAAAGAAGAAAGACGAAAGACGAAAGACGAAAGACAAGAAATTAAGTTCAATGGTTCCTCTTCCAGTGGCATAAATCCCAATGCCAATTCAACCCAATTCAACAGGATTGTCAGGGTCAGTTCCACTTGCTCCTTTTTTTTTCTTCTCTTTTCTCTTTTCTCTCGGGTGGCCATTGTGACGCGGCAGAACAGCGTCCCATGAGCCCCAACCTACGCGTGCGAGCATGCTGTTGGTTGGTGCAAGCGGCTGCACCTATCCAACCAAAATCTCTCCAGTTCTTCTTGTCGTGTACACTACGTGGTACAGCCTCCAAGTACACGTCTGCATTACCACCGTATGTAGGTACATAAAAGGATGGTAACTGTACGAGGGTACGAACTCCGTGATGCAGGTGATCGTCTTATTCTTTTGAGTCGAGGATGACGTAACGTGTGGAGTCATCAAATCTCTCAATTGAACCCTCCAAAAAGCCCATCCTCATGTATCTCCGGTGTACCTGCGTACCTACATGCCTACACGCCCTACACGCCCTACACGTACATTGCGTGAAGCACCTCCAGGTGTAGATATGCACGGAATTCCATGCTTTACATATAGATCATTACATACCTACATACCAACTTGCTTACTGGAGAGGAGAGGACATCCTATCATAGGGGCTAGAGTAGCATTTGTATACCGATCAGGCCCAGTCAGCCGAGATCGAAATGCATCCCTATTACTATCTAGTGTCTATTTCCAGCAATTGTGGTGCATTGCCAAGGGAACGAACCATACAAATGACTACGAGTATCCAATAGTAACAGATATTCTCCGTGATATATAGTTTCCGAGGCTCGAGGCCCAAGACAGTGTGGCAGCTTCCAAGATATAGTTGACATCAATAGGTAGACATCACTAAAAACTACAGACGTTGGCAATTCCATCTATTAACAGACTTGGAGCAATGCCAAGCACTTCAACACCATAACTCCGAACCCAACGCTATATATGTATCAATATCAAATCAAGTCCATACTAACAGGCTAGATACTAAATACCTAGTAGATATACAGAGGTCTTGATCATTACCTGTACTCAAAGACTTCACACCTAACAACCCACTAACCGGCCCCGGGAGACCCAGCTTCTTCCTTCGGCTCGACCTCCATCATATCCAACCACTCCAGGGCAAACGCCGTGACAATTTTAGACCAGTCACGTACAGTAGGCATGTCCAAGTGCTCCCCGTCGTCCTGTATGGTATGCCACGTCACCGGAAAAGGGGACGCGATCGCGTGCAAAATGGGCACACCACGGAACATGAAGGGCCTGTGGTCGTCGTCGATATGACTCGTGTGGAACGCGCCCGGCTTCTTCCCCGCGTCGGGGAGGAAGGGTTTTGGCGGGCTCGTCTCCAGGAGGCCCAGTTTGCGCATTCTGTCCTCGATCTTGGCCATGGCCTGGTAGGCCCAGTGCGTGGGCAGGAACAAGGACGGCACCGTGGGGTTGGCTTCTCCGAGGAGGTCGAGCAGCACGAATATGCTGATCTGGTCCAACGGGTTGCGGTAGAAGGACTTGGCCGGGTGAGGTGACATCTCCCATTGCTCGGCCAGCGCTCTAGACAGTCGTTAGCATCCAAGTTCTCCGATATTTAAGATGTGACCATGCGTGGAACCTACCGCGACCCGTATAATGAGTCAGTCGTTGTCCAACTTTGAAATGCCTCCTCCCCATCGAGTAAAAGGATTTGCACGCCCATATCCATCTCAACAGTCCCACCCTCGCCGAGTGCAGACATCTCATCGTACATCTGCGTAACAAATTTATCGAGCGTTCTCGCGACGTGCATCAAGATGGCGCAAGGTGCGGCGCTATCCGTGGCTCCGATAAACCCATCAGGGGTAATCTTGCTATCGTAATGAGCCACGAGCGTCAATAGATTCGCCTGACCCTCCTGAACCCACGGCGGTTCCCTCTTGAACAACAAGTTCGCAAACGGGACCTGCTTATTACCCGTAACCGGGGTCGTAGAGCTCGAATTGTACCATTCCATCTTCCATTTTGGCAATTCCTTGGAGAAGAAGTTGACGAAGTGCTGCTGGGCTGCCGTCTGTCCTGCGGTGCCCGAGACACGGGGGATCAAGATGGGCGCCAAGAGCTTTCCATCTTTTATATCGAAGTCGTTGCCGCCGGACGGGACTAGCTTGAGGAAGTGGTCCGATAGCGCCGTGTACGCGACGACAGGCAAGATGAGAAGCGGATGCAGGGCCAAGACGAGCAGCATGGCGATGACGCGGCCCGGGCCTGACATTACTAAGTTGGAGTGAGAATGCTTCATATCCGCCCAATCCGCTGGCTACCTCGGACCAGCGAGGCCATTATACGATTGGGTCTAGTAAAAAAAAAAAAAGAGCCGAACAATACAATTGTTGGGATGAAAATCTCACGTGTTATGATCGATTGAACCTAATCGCAGAAGAAGGGAAATGAAATGGACAGGTTCAATTTCGAATTTAGCCGTGCTCAACGTGTCTGTCTTCGCATCTGCAAGGCTGAAACATTGGACGCCTCTCTTTTCTGCTATGTCATTTCAATATGTACCTAGTAGATATGCACATAAATAGAAACCCCGGTATGCGTTGACACGATTATAAAGTTACACAGAAACAAGGAGAATCAAAGGTTCTCCGATTCTCAAGTAACAATATTTTTGAAAATGAGGATACCAGTTTCTTACGAGAGCCATTGTATAGGATGTCATATGCGAGTTGTATCTGAAATCAGCCAGCCAGAATCTATCACCTTAACAAACATTTGGCAAACTTTTCAGTTATATTTATATCAAACATTCAAATGTCATGGTAGTAGCAAATGCCCAGAGAGCATATGATCTATGTTAGTTTCCATCGCATAACGTTTTAGAGCCTTTTAACATGAAAGACCAAGTCGACCTAATACGTTGACGGTCTTCGGGACGCTTTAAGTGTATACCTTGTTCTTCAAACCTATATATACTAATACGACGTTAAGAAACTGCTGGGTAAGCAAACGGCTGGGAGGATATAATTCATGCGAATTGGCTCTCAGTATAGCGGAACTAAACAGCTACACTTAGAACGCACCAAAGTTCAATGTTCACTTCGCAGCTTACCTGCTCACTACTAGGTAGAGGGTAGCTGCCTGGGTCTCCGCATCGAAGAGAAAACCAAATGCAGACCGTCTGTTGTCATCGATAAGAACTCCCTAGTATCCCCTTAGGCTATAACACGTTAACAGAGTAAAGATGGATTGCAGGGTGCAAAATCCTCAAAAGCTCAGCATTCACATTAGGTATCTAGCGGACCAGTAACTAACCCCTAGGCCAGACGCCATCGACTCCCATCCTCCGACTCTGTGCCCTACTGAAGAGACCGCAAGACTTCCCTCCAGGGCCTCTAGGAACCCCATAATTGTACATAAACGTGTTGTATAAGACACTGTATAGTAGTGTCTTCACTGCTCCATCTCCATGACACCAGCCTCCTGAGTGCCACTAGCCTCGCCCATAACAACGTCACCTTCGGCGCTGTCGAAGAGTACGCCCCCAGCCTCGGTAGCAGAACCAGCCGCAACGTCAATTCGACCAGAGGCTGTGGCTGGTTGCTTGCCTTTCTGGCTCTTGCTGGCTTCCGCAACCTGTACCTGCACCGTGTCTTGCGTGTCATTGTCATCGGTTGCTTTGACTGCCTCCATTGCGGCCTGTTTGCGCTTCTCAAGCCAACCGGGAGGTAGCCCGGGACCGCTGTCAGCATTGCCGTAATCACTCTTCTTGGTACCCTTCGGCCAGCGACCAGGGCCTCTGCCAGTACCACCGGGCTTGCGTTTATTGGTGCTAGCCTTTGCCGTTGTCTTACGAGTGGTAGTCCCACTAGTTGATCGTTTGGCCTTCTTGGGTCGAACGACCTTTCGTGTGCTCTTTGGCGCCACTCGTGGAGCCGGTGGCGGTCTGGCTACGGTCGAGACAAAGCGAGACACGCCCGTACGCCTATTATTTATCGGAGGGAATACTTGGAATCTGCTAACCGGTATAGCGTCATACACTTTGGACCAATTATTTTCGTCACCCGGAGCGCTGGGAATAGCACTGCCTGAGACGTCTCCCCGGTGGCTTCCCGAAGCACTCGTGTTTTCTTTGCCCAACCCATTCGTCTCCTTCCCTCCTTTGCTCTCAACAACAGCATTGTCGTTTGGCTCTGTTGATTCTAGCACGGAAGACTCGGTCCCATGAGGCGGCTTTTGGATGGCGGGCTGGGTAATGGCGAAATCTCCGGTAGCGATACCGCTCTCTGCGAGGGTTTGGACCGCCTTGGCATCCTCGTCTTCCTCACGGGGAGCCATCGTGTTAAGGGCTGGCCCCAGTTCGAAGTTTGTGGCGTTGCTGCGGCCCATGACGTATGGCGTCCAGGTGAGATTCTTGGGATTCAGCTTTACATAATTTTTGGCCTCCCACTTCGTAACCTCTTTGAGACAGTACGCTAGATCAACCCGAAACGCGTAAATATGGGTGACAGAGTCCCGGACGAGAAATCGGAGAGCTTCGAGAGCTGAGATAACATCGTCAGGGGTCATTCCTGTGTCGTCGGAGATCTGCCTGATGCTGAGCCCTCTTTTCTCGGATTTATCATGAGGCATGTGGTCTATGAGGTACTGGCACATAACCAGTCTCCAATAGTTGCGATATGAGACCAGGCCCATGTCGGACAACGGCTTTTCGGGAGAACCTGTCTTCTCTTCCACTTTGGTTAGGAGGTATGAGAAGTCTATGAGCAGATGGCCATATCCCTTTCGTTGATGAATGGGAAGCGTGAGGATACAGCTCACGTTGTTCTGACTGCTCGCACGTTTCTCTTTGGAGAAGTAGCCGACAAAGTGATAGCCGAGATCGTCATACTCGCAAAGGACGTAGAATAAGAATGGTTCCACATCATAGTACAATGTCTTAGACCCCAGGAAAAGCTTGGCTAGCAGACACAGATTTTGGCAGTAGACGGGATTCTTTCGACCATCCACTTCGAAGAAAGATATCGATCCATGTCGATATATCTCATCTCCGGGAGGATGCTTGGCGGAGCACTTAAGCTTGTGCCTCCACGCGACGTAGTCGGAGTTCATGTACTTTAGACAGAACTCACAGATGTATAGTACTCGATTACGACTATACTCTTCGGGATATGGAGCCGCGTACCATGTGTCGATCTCCCAACCGCCGAACTCAATGCATTCGATCTGGCTCGCTGGGCCGGAAGCCTTTCTCGACCTTTTTACTGGTACTTCGGCTTCGGCTTGCATGGCAAGCAGCCGGTTTCTCCACTCTTCTTCTGCCTTTTGTTTTGCCTCGTCGAACCTGCGCCGGTCGTCCTTAGTAGGGAGCGTCTTGGTTGTATCCGCTTGTTCTTCGGTTAAAATTCCACCATACGGTTTGCCCTTGAGCTCGTCTGTATCCTTGTCATACAGTGAGTAGAAAGGCTGTGAATAATTAGAAGGGAAAAATGGAGCCATTGGTGGTGGCTCCGGGGCGGCAACCTTTCTCGACGTAGCTTTTCTGGTCGAACGAGATGCTCGGGAGGTGGTAACCCGACCAGACCGACCAGATTGCTTCCTTCGCGGTCTGGTCTGAACAGAGAATTTCTGCAGCACTGCGGGATCCACACGCATTTTGACTAGTAGGGTAGAACGTGATTGCTTCACAACGGTGCAGAGCGGCTCCAGGTTAGATGCCTTCTGTCTCAAAGAACGCCCGGATCGCGATCTGGTTGATGTTTCAGCTGAATTCACTTGTTCCTGGTTAGGTTCATCCAGATTCGATTCATCCGCCGTAGCTTTCCTCCTCTTAAGAAGTGATGATTGCGACATAATCTCGTCGTCTCCCTCTGGTGAAGATGTTTTTCTTTTCCTTAAAACCCGTGAGCCGTCCATAGGATCATCGTCTAAAACCAACTGATTGAAGACTGAGTGCGAATCCGGCTTGTTCGTGCCACGGTGAGAAGGTAAGAGATCGCGAGCAAGATTAGGGGCGGAAGATCGGCTGGCAGACGTGGGTGATAAGTCACTGTCGTCCTCCACATCACCGCGTAGTTCTATGTCGTGATCCATATGTGCGTTTTCTTCACGACTGAACTCGGCCCCTAACTCGGCCACCGCATCATCACCGGCGCAATCAGGGCACTTCCAATTTGACGAGCCTATATGTGTCAGTTTCGTGGCAAGTGAAGAAGGAATTGGGGGTAAAGAGAGGGAAAGGGGAGGGAAACCACTGTACTTACTAATTTTGTCGTCCAAGGCTCCTTCATCTCGCGCACATTGCTGGTGGGCTAAGATACCCGATACCCAGTCAGCCAAACCATAATATTCTACTTTGACCTAGAAGAAGCCACAAAACTTACCATGCTCCCCACATCCTTTGCAGGTGAGGTAGGCCTCGAATTCCTCTGCTGGGTCATGCTCTTCATCCTTTTTACAGAAGATGCAGCTAGTAGGGTCGGCCGCATCAGATTCTTCATCCTCATCGTCATGATCAACAGCTTCCTCCCATTCCGCGGCCGATTCCCGGTCACTTGTGCCTGATACTAAGCTGATGTCGTCCTCACTATCACTCTCGATGTCGGTGTCGCCGGGCTTGATCTTAACAGCGCCGACGCCCTCGTTCTCATCTTCGTCATCGTCCGCGGCTCCTTGATGGGTTTCGTCCCCGTTGTCGGAAGTGATGTCTAGGTTAGCTTGAGTTTGATCGAGGTCATCATCCCCATCGGCATCGACATCAACGTCGAAAGCATCGTCGTCTTCATCGTGCATATCACTGTCCCCGCTAGGCTCTTCACCATCGAGGTCCTCTTCATCACCTCGCTCATCTTCAAGATCAACATCCTCTTCTTCTTGCGGGGCAGCGTCGTCCATGGGCACAACGTTGAGTTCACCATCGTTTTCATCGTAACTCTCCATATAGTCTCGGAAATGGCGACGGCTGATCGAGTAGCCGCCGGAATGTTGGTTTGGGTGGTCGTGATCGTTCATGGTCGTCGCGTCCTGCGGAATTTCTCCCAGGTCTTCCTCGAACTCAGCGTCCTCTTCGGACAAGATCACACTTTGCTGCAACTCTTCTTCCATGAGCTGAGCGTTGGCCATCGCCTTCTCCCGTGTGACACGTAGGGCTTTCGGTGACAATGGGTGGGGGGATCGTGAATTCTGGTGTATAGATTGATAGATAGGAAGAGAATTATGGGTGCGTGGCCGATCGTATCTTGCGCAGTGGATGTCGCAAGAGTCTCCAACTTGCGCCGGTTCGCGTTACGACAGGCCTTGTCGCATGCCGATCGCAAAATAAAATGAATGGATGGTTTAAAAATGTAGAGAAATGAAGAGTGACGGAATGGATACAATTGGAAGATGCGATCTAGGCGTTAGCCAAGGCATTTGAGAGTGTACGGTGTGAAGTTGGAGGATTAGAAGATTCGAAGTGTGAAAGATTATTTGATCTGGATTAGAAGGTTTGACGCGCTAAGTAGCGAGACGTAATAAGTAATTAGCAAGAAGTCACGGGTTATTTTAATTTGATTAAACGTTTGACACGTCTTTCTTGAAAAATAAAAACAGAAAGAATGTGTCAAGTGGTTGCTGATGCGACTTGCGACGATAATGATCGTAACTTCCCCTTCTCAATGGCAACAGAGGAAGTCGTAGCGGCGTGCGGTGCAGCTGTTGCCATGCTCCACAAGTTTAGTCAGCAACAACCTATCAGGTATCAAATCATCAAATCATCGACCCATCAAATCAATCATTCCCCGGTTGCCGATACCCACATAAATCAAAGTTGATCACCAAAAGCTCGGACCATCGCACCACATTTGTCCAATTCCACAATTCTAGCCTAACTTGATGGATTGATTATTACATAAGTCTCAGCGTGCAGAAACGAGGTGGGCACTTCGGCTTTTGGCCTCAGGCATTGCGATTGCTGAAGTGAATGGACATCGTCATATTGATTTCCATACAATTACAAATTCAAGAGATCATTGTTGCTTAGAATAGCAATTGCGCGCATAATCCGACCATAAAACCACATCTATTTGTAAGTATTCCATGTCCTTTCTTTGATATCCCTATACTGATTACCTATCACAGCATCCTGCCTGCCCTTGTACTTGACTCGCGATGGCCATTCCCTTCGAAGCCCTGATTCCCTACGGAATCATCCTCGCCGTAAGAACCTCCAACCTATGACGAGATGATCCTTGCCACGATTGATACACTATGTGCTAAGAATAGACAGATGTTCGGCGCGACGGGTGCGGGACTTTCGAAGCTTCGAAATTGGGACAACGGTGGCAAGAGAATGAGACGGTCTCTGGACCAATGGGACAGACAGAGTATGGAATTCTGCTCAAATGGGACGTCTCTAGATGGGCAAGCAAAGAAGCTGACTTGGAACTGCATAGTGATGAACCGAGACCGACGACTGACGGGATACCTACGCGGCCAAAGTGATGCGGCGATAGCACCAGCAGGCTTCGAGCTGAACAACCCTTGGAGGGTACGTTTACATACTTCTGGATGCTGGCTCCTACCTGAATCTGAGTGCGATACTTACACGATGTCTAGGTTGAGAAGCGTTTCTCGTAAACGTAAAGATGCAGGATGGAAAGCACCAAATTCAACAAACGATCACTTGTACACAATTCATAAAATGCAGCATCCGATATTAAAGATTTATTACAACCATTCCGATTGACCGTTGTTTTCTCTGGGGTATCCTTCCAGTTCTGCTCTAGCAAGCCCAAATGTCCATAACGCCAGCTAGTCGTGTGTCTATAAGTCAGGTCTATATCGTAATCTCCGGCCTATTTTTGTTCAGGCCCTCAAGAAGCATGCAAGCCTGACATAGCTTCTGGCTTGACATATAACCACATTTCTCGCACGTTCCTAGCTTCTGCTTTAACCTGATGGGGAGCGTGGTGCCTGCTGTCCTAGGTTGGCTACTAGGTTGGCTTGATCTGTCGTGGCGTTGGGTTTCAACCTTTTTGACGGCGATCTCTGTTTCGAGCCCTGCAGCCTCAGCTGCTTCGTTTTCCCTCAACCTCTTCTCCATTGCTGCCATTTCGCCGCCAGAGGAACGACCATTGGCTGAACCACAGCCACCAATATTATCTTCCTCGACAGTAGGTTGGCTGGAAGCTTGTTTTCCATCGCAACGACATGGGTCCGGCGTGGCACCGGGTACAAGCCTGGCCATGTCCTCGCCACTACGAACGACATCTAGTATGGCGCTTGGGCGGACCTTCTCCAGATTCTTGATCAAGCTTCTAGCACTGCCTCGGAAGGCTTCTGGGCTGTAGATGCATTCAGTGCTGAAGTAATCAAGTTTCTTGTGGTGTGCATATAGCACTATCTCCTTCTCATACGAATACTTGAGAGGCTTGCTTCTTTTGACCTCGCTGGCATCGCTTCCGGTGACAATGCTCGTACTTCGTGATAAGCGCGGTAAGTCGCCCCGGAGGAGGTTCATCAGAACTGTCTCCGCAACGTCGTCGGCATTGTGACCCGTAACGACGTGTTTGATCCCCAGCATCTTAGCACCTCTGTCTAGAGCCTGTCTTCGGAAGACTCCGCAATATGTGCAGTTGCCTTTCTTGCCGATGGTCTCAACGACCTGGTCCATCGTCCAACCGTATAGTTCGCCATAGCCCACTATCTTCAGCGGCATGTCGTATTGCACTGCGTTGCGTTTAACTGTTTCCAGGGAGTCGTCCCTATACCCTTTGATCCCCTCATCAATACTTAAGAGTATCAAATCAACACCGTAATTGTGTCTTTCGTTCAAAGTCTTCAACACCGAAGCCAAGACGGTCGAATCCTTGCCACCCGAAGCGCCGATGGCTACCTTTTCCCCGGGAAAGAACAACTTTGAGGAGGTTATAGTGTGATGCACTTCATCTTCAAATATCTGGATGAAACAAGCCTTGCAAAGTTTTTGGTAGTTTTTGGGTCTCTTGATCAGGGCTCTCTCCGTCTTGCAGAGAGCGCAGAGTGCTGGTGGCATTCTTGGTATTTTTCAGTTTCTCGGTTCCTAGTTTGTGGAGAAGTCGAGAGAACGTAAAGATACAAGAAGAAGTACATAGGTGAATAAATTAAGGTATCGAGATGTTTTAAGAAAACAAAAAACCGAGGGTCAGCGACGTTGACTTATCTCATTCAAGTTGCTTGCAGATAGCCGGCGTTAAAGAATCTTGGTGGGGTTTAATGACTGTATGGAGGTGGTACATCTGGTAAGTACTATATATGTACGTACTAGGTACTAAGTACTTTTAATAGAGGGGCAAATACGCTAAGCCGATTTAAACCAACGTTAGAAAAACTCATTTTGGGGCTAATTAATTTTTAGTACAGATTAGCCAGTAATTTTTTTATTTGATTTTCCGATATTTTCCCAAGCAAAAGCGAAAAACCCTACCACACATAAACGCACAAACTTCCTTTTCACGCTTCACAACCTTTCTTTCTTTCTACTCCTCACACCTCTCAATTTGGTCGCAACATTCTACACATCATCACCTCACGACCAAACAATCACCATGGTAAGCTTCTGATATTTGTTTTTCGACACTTGACGTGCCTTGTGCACAATGTCAAATGTTTAAATGGCGCTCGCTTGTCGAGTTGTCCATCACCCGCCCGTCATCTTCGGATGTGGGTGATGATCTGGCTTGAGATGTTTCGCGCAATGTGCTGAAATGCCATTCGCGATCATCTCTCTAGAGTTTAAGAAAGACTACAGTCAATGGAACACATTTGCTGATGTCTTTCTTCTCAATGATAGCCTCCCAAGTCTGGTAAGAAGGCCGCCCCGGCCCCCTTCGCTTCGCGTGCTGGTTCCAAGAAGGCCCCCAAGGTAAGTGTTAATTATGAAGACATTCTTCCCCGTTCATCTCAAGATGATGCTTATGAGTGCTTCAGAACCCTCTAATTGAGAAGCGACCTCGCAACTATGGCATCGGCCAGGACATCCAGCCCAAGCGCAACCTCTCCCGCATGGTGAAGTGGCCCGAGTATGTCCGCCTTCAGCGACAGCGCAAGATCATCAACATGCGCCTCAAGGTTCCCCCAGCCATCTCGCAGTTCCAGTACGTTCTCGACCGTAACACTGCCGCCCAAGCCTTCAAGCTTCTTAACAAGTACCGCCCCGAGTCCAAGGCTGAGAAGAAGGAGCGTCTGGTCAAGGAAGCTACTGCCATTAAGGAGGGCAAGAAGAAGGAGGATGTCAGCAAGAAGCCCTACGCTGTCAAGTACGGTCTCAACCACGTCGTCGGCCTGATCGAGAACAAGAAGGCCTCGCTGGTCCTGATCCCCAACGATGTTGACCCCATCGAGCTGGTCATCTTCCTCCCCGCCCTGTGCCGAAAGATGGGTGTTCCCTACGCCATCATCAAGGGCAAGGCCCGCCTCGGAACTGTGGTCCACAAGAAGGTATGTCGCTTACATTACCCCGCTATATTTGTATCAACTATAATTCTAACCACCGCGATTCAGACCGCTGCCGTCCTCGCCATCACTGAGGTCCGATCCGAGGACAAGAACGAGCTCTCCAAGCTCGTCAGCGCCATTAAGGACGGCTACCTGGCTAACTCGGAGAACGCCCGACGATCGTGGGGTGGTGGTATCATGGGTGCCAAGGCAAACAAGCGCATCGAGAAGAAGAAGAAGGCGCTTGAGCAGGCCATCAAGGTTTAAGCTCGGCCATTGACGTGGACCATTGATAATGAATTCTCTAGCTTTGCACAGTTCTGGCGTTGGAGGAGGTAAAAGGGAATACCAACCACATGGATTTGCATGAACAATACTGCCTCTCCAGAGTTTCACCGCCGACCAATGTGACAACGGACGAATGAATTAATTGATCCACTCCCCGCTCGTGAAGTCAGCCTTATCGCCGTTTTCGTCGTATTGCCAAATTATCAGAGCCAAGGCTCGACACAGATTCTTGGTATTTGTTTTTTTGTCTTGGCATTCATTTAAGAGTAATATTTTGGTCCTTGGCGAATGCGCGTAATTGAAGGTTGCCGCATAAGGACAGTCAAGCCGAGCCAGGCAAGCCTCACTGCAACGTCGCATCTCTGGGGATCTAGACAGCAATGATACACAGCACGTTCCCGAGCCCTTGGTCTTGCAATTTTATACACTAATGCATCAATGATACTAAGGTACCTTAGTACTTAGTCGCTAAGCCTGCTTGCTACACAAACATCGAAGCCGATTATCATAAATCAGCATAACAGTAAGTAGAATGTTGATAAGAGAAGACCTTGGCATTGATGGTGCCTTGTACCTACCCAAGTATCGTAGTAGGTACCTACATACCTGCTGGAGGTGCCTATCTGATATTTGGGGGGAGGCGATCAGGAGGCATCTCAATGGCGTGTGGCGTTTGAGATGCTCCTCGATATTCCCCAGGTTATTCGCTTGCGATATCCCGCGATACATAACCAGCCTGCGGTACGTCTGTTCCTACGGATGCACAATAACGTATTTTCCCCTAATCCTAAGCCCTCAACCCTCACCGCCTTGACGGTGCCGCAGCGATCCCCTGCTGCCAGACAAGGGGGGCCCCCTTTCGACGTGCTGGAGTCGAGATAAGCTATTGGCTGAGATGGGACGCTTGTCTTCGGTAGCTAAGCTCCAACATCCCCGTCATCCTAGTCGTCCGCATTAGTTTCTATGTGTAGCTCCATGCCGTGCTTGCCTCAATCCGCGTGCCGCCTGCGACAAGTTTCACCATGTGAGCAGCTGGAGGCCCGGTACGGTACCTATGTATCTGCGCACGAGGTAGCTAGACAGCGTTGATGCAGAGTAGGCACCTGCATAGTCCTGTACGCATCCATGGATGCGAGCAGGAGGACAAGAGATATGGATCTAATCTTAAGCGACTGTGGGTGCGTAGATATAGCATTACACGTAGGTATGTACACGGTACTACTTGACTGGCCGTGTCTTAACCTCGGTGGTAAGTATGGATACATTTGATCGGTAGGAAGGAATATAGTGGTAAAGTTAGGGGTCTTGATGTATGACAATTCAGTTCCAAGGAATCCTATTGTGCGCCTTTTCCCTATATCCGGACTCCGGACAAACCGATCCTGTCTCTCCTCTCGAGATACCCGAGCAGTCTTGTGCAAGAATAAATAGATAAAGCCTCAGGATCTACCCTTGCTGACGGCAGGTTCGTCAGCTGGTTTTACTCGTTTTCCAGATTTTCTCCCTCCATCTTCTAGCTCTTATACATTGTGCAACCTACTCGTCGGGACCGCACCAAGGGATATATACAACATCAACAATTTCCCTTATCTGCTTACCTGCCTTCTCAGCGGCACTTATCTAGTTACTTACCTACCTACGTTACCTAGACCACTGGGCATTCTCAACACTTGGTCGTGCGATCATCATCTCCCGTACGATCACGGTCTTCCCCGAGGAGATTACCACCGACGAGCGACGAGCGCAATTTCAACCCCAGACACCGGGATAACTCGGTCGACAGCGGCCCAGCAGCTGGAAAGCAGGAAATCCTTCTTTCGTGGCTTGCGAACGAGTGTGGACAAGCGCCGTCATCCAATCGGGCTTACAACTTCCTAATTTGCTCACAAAGCCAACCGTCCGGTATTCGGTCGCCTCGAAGGGTTCGAACTACTCTGTTGTGCCACTCGTGGGGTGCTGGGATATTACACATCACCGACGTATATCGATACGTAGGTACTTTACGTACACGTGCCGACACACCCTATCCGCAAGTGCCTATAGCATTACAACCACACGACCACGAGACCTAGCGAAATAGTATAAAAAGCCTCAGTCGTACTTCTGCAGATTCGGGATGCCTCCTCCTCAGCGTACGTGTTTCCCTGTTACTGTCCAATCCTCCAACATCCCAATATCATCCCCCCTACCCCGCCAAGAAAGGAGGACCAAACTCCTAGATCTGGATCCACAGGGGTGGGCACCGGCATCTCGTTCGAAAAGGGACAAAGCTTAAATCTATTTTTTTTATTTTTTTGAGATTCCGAGATTGGCGAGAGGGGTGATTTTTTGGAACATTTGGAAAACCTTTATTTGTTTGGTTACCATTTTGGGGGGGAATTCCCAGCGTTTGCTTACCATGGCCGCAGAAGATGCTTTCGCCTACGCGCTGAGCTCCAACCAGGCCTGGGCTGGTTACAAGAGCCACCAGAACCCCGAATTCTTTCCCAAGTTGGCCTCGGGGCAGTCGCCTACAATCTGTAAGTCCTTCTCCGTTTCCTTGATTATGGGAGGTACTGGTATACCTTGGGTCTCGGCGTTTACCACCCCCCATATCTTTGTTGAGATGCGAGATGAGGGACGACCCCACTCAACAGAAGACTAGCTGTGTAGCCTCTTAACGCCTCTCTTGGCTACTGCTTGGCTGCCGTTGCTTACATGGCACGGAGAGTGGGGGGCTCCAGCGTTAGATGCGAAAGCGCGAGATAACCCTAAAAAAAAATAAAATAGGAGAAAGGCTAGAGCGCTAACGACGGCAAAAATAGTGTGGCTAGGCTGCTCGGACTCGCGCTGCCCAGAGACGACGATCCTGGGCCTGCAGCCGGGCGACGTGTTTGTGCACCGCAACATCGCCAACATCATCTCGCCCACCGACATCAACACGTCGGCCGTCATCGAGTACGCGGTCGTGCACCTGAAGGTCAAGCACGTGGTGCTCTGCGGACACTCGTCGTGCGGCGGCGCCATAGCCTCCCTGGGCGACGTCCGTCTCGGCGGCGTGCTGGACGTCTGGCTGACGCCGCTGAAGGCGCTGCGCAACGCCAACAAGGACGAGCTGGCGGCGCTGCCCGACGACAAGGCGCGCGCGGTGCGCATCGCGGAACTCAACGTCGAGACGGGCATCAACGTTCTCATGGCCAACGCTACCATCCAGGACGCCATCGCTGAGCGTGGTCTGCAGGTCCACGGCACGCTGTTCGACATCGGCGGCGGTCGCATCCGCGACCTGGGTTTTGGCACTTGCAAGGACGGCCACGGGCTCTCGGGCGCTGTCAATGGCGCTGCCAACGTGGTCAAGGGCAAGCACGCCATGCTGGTGTTCCGAACGGACGGCGCTGGGATGCAGGCGCTTTAGCGCGGAAGGGTCACGATGGTAGTGTTTGGTTCTGTTTGTATTCAGATTTTCGCACCAGGAGTCTCGGCTTCCCTTTTTTTTAGCTCTATGAGCTTGGCAAACAGCACGGGAGGGAGGGGAGACGAATTTGATCCATTAGCATAAAAACGTACGGGCATGCGCGTTTGGTCACTCGGGAGGTCCCTCGATACCTTAGGTCCTTGGCGGCGACGGCGTTCAGAGAGTTCATATCGATGATGTGCGAGAGCAACGGACGGAAGCTCAAATGAAAAGTCTTTAGCAGATGCGTTCGGTTATCTGCTGGGTATAGTCTCAGACGGATTAGTTTAGGATGATACTAGGTATGCTGGTGGGCATTTTTGCTTGGTCAGAATTGATTGGTTTATTATGGGATTCGTTCAAGATTGATTGACTCGTTGGGATTGAAGGCATTAACGTATGATATATCTTGCGTATATCTTGCATTTGTCATTGCCATTACCATCAAGTTTGATTCTTGGTTGATTGCCTAGTACCTGGTGTTTTCTAAGAGGCCTAAAAAGAATTCAACCTGTAACATCCATTGATCAATAGATCAAATCAGATCAATTGATAAGACAAGACAAGACAAGACTTAAGCCAAGACAAGACAAGACTTAAGCCAAGACACCTATAGTGCTGCCCCTCACTTTTATACGTCACCTTTTTGTTCAAGCTCAGGTACCGTAGACCTTAAAACGGTTCGTAATAGCGGGGTAGCTTCTTTATACCGAACTTCCAGGCCCTCCGGGCTGTCGTACAGCAGTTAAGACCAATGGCCAGGTGGCTCTAGGGGTTGGTAGCGGAAGCCCTGGTGGCAGAATAGGTGGCCGCCGTAGGGACCCGGTGGCTGCTTAAGGTCAGGTACGGGCGCAATTTCACTGGTCTACGATCTCCTAAAACTTCCTGAGCTGTTAATTTTGTTTCAAAAAGATTTTGGGAATTTCCACAATTACATATAGTGAGCCTCTTGGCTATAATGCTGAATGTCTTAAAAATATAGATACTATGTAAGCTAGTAAGTACCAAGGTAAACTCCTTACTCGGCCTTACATGTTAGATATGAAAAACTTATGTCAACGCCAAGGTGCATGGCGTGGTGAAGAGATCAATGGATCTTACATTCGGCTTAACCTGCACTATGCATTCCGTAGTCGATGAAAGATCAAGGATGTGGGTGTGGATGCGTGTGCGTGCTCAGCCAAGCCTTCGATGCTTCCTACCGAGGGGTCGAATGCCTTTCTTCACGCCAACAACTAGTGATAATCTCGAGACTCAGGCTTCTCGATTTCTTCAAAATTTGTTTATCTTAATTCACCACGAGGTAGTGCTTTCTTGTACAACTTGACAATAATAAGAACAAAGAGACTTCTAAAGTAATAGTGAAAGCAAAGACAACTGCTTTCCAAAATCTACTCGTACCTACGAGTTATTCTACAGCCGTACTCAGCCGAGGATTGTGTCTAAACTCCGAAGCCGGACACAATGTCTCTGACGATCCTCCCGGATGAGCAAATCCAAGGCTTGTTAGAAAACCTAACACGCGAAGACGCTGATGAGTTTATCGACATTCTCAAGAATTCTCTTCATGAGTACTCGACCGGCACGCAGTCGATAAAAGATGGCATCGTTCATCAACCCGAGCGGATTTCGGTACATTCGAATACAACCGGGGCCACGACTCTGTTCATGCCCTCATTCAGCACGCTCGGCCACGCGGTAAAGGGTATGTCTATTGAATTGAACCGAATTTGACTGACCGAGAATGACTAACGGTTCCATAGTTGTGACACTATCTTCACCTTCGGCGGACCCGAAACTACCGGCTATCAAGCCTACGGGATCTTTAACCCTCTACTCTCCTCAGGGACCTCCCGTAGGCTTTCTCCATGCGCAAACCTTGACGGCCTTCCGCACTGCGCTCGCGTCCACATGCCTCCTCATGAAGCGGGCTCACGTGCGAACTCTGACAGTCTTTGGCTCCGGATTGCAAGCTTACTGGCATATTCGTCTCGCCCTGATGCTGCGAGGCGACACTATCCGTCAGATATACATCATCAACCGGCGATTTAGCGATAGCGCCAGGGCCACGCTGAAGAAGTTCTACGGCGTGCCTCAAGGAATCAAGGAGCGCGAGGGATGGGACCAGGCCCAATTCAGCCTTCTCACCCCGGGTTACGGGGAGTATGAGAGGCTGCTGAAGGAGCACATGAGAGCATCGGATGTGATCTACTGCTGCACCCCTAGCACGGAGGACTTATTTGATGCTAGTGTCCTGACGAACCATGACGGACGCAAGAAAGGCAGGCTGATCGTGGCTGTGGGCAGTTACACGCCACAGATGCGGGAACTTCCCCGGGAGTTGCTACTCCAAGCGACCAAGACGCACTCATCTGGACATCTACATTACCATAAGCATGCGATAGAAGGAGGGGTTATCGTGGTGGATACCCTAGATGGAGCGCTCAAGGAGGCTGGAGAGATTATCGAGGCTGGCTTGGCCCCTAAACAGCTCGTCGAGTAAGTGCCCTCGGATCGCTATAGAGCTCCAGAAGCAACTTTGAAGTCCAATTTTTTCTTAAAAAAAACAAGAAGCTAACAAACGGTAGACTGGGCGAATTGGCTATGATCCATAGACTAGCCAGAGAAGAAGAGGAGTCCCTAGCATCGCAAAGCTCAACGGAAGCCTCGTCCATCAACGACTCCTTCGAGAAGCTGGACCTCACGTCTCCGGCCATGTCCACCGTCTACGGTTCCGAATCCGGCGCTTCAACCTCGGGCGACGGCCCCAAGCGATCTTCCTCGCGAAGTCCAAGCCGGCACGGCAGCGGCAGCGGCTTCTCGCTCCCGTTCCCGCACAAGCGCAGCTCGAGCCAGAACCTCGCCTCGGAGGGGCAGAAGCAGCAACAGCAGCAACAGCAACATGGCCGCGACCACCACCTGGCGCGCTGGCTCACGACCGGCAACGTCATCTACAAGAGCGTGGGGCTCGGGCTTATGGACCTGACGGTCGGGTTCGAGGTGGTGCGGCTGGCGCAGGAGCGGGGGCTCGGGAGCCACGTGGAAGGTTTCTCGGCCTCGTAGTACGAGGACCACGACCTGCTGGCGCCCATCATGGACGACTTGCCGTCGCCGGCGACGCCGCGGCGGCTTAAGTCGCGACGTCGGCTGACGCGGTAGTGGGGGGGAGACGCGAAGGATTTTTCACAATAGGAGTTGCTGCTTACATATAGGAATGAGAGGGGGCAGGGTTGTTGTACTTGTAACGATATGCATGCTGCTCAGAACAATACTAGATAAAACGCCATGGTAGGGATACATTCTATGTACACAAAATGCTATTCTGCCGCCTCGTGGCAGGTAACCTGACCTAAATCAGCTTGCTTTCGGGGTCTCTTGTATTGTGATGGTGCCCCCGTTATCCCCTGTCAAAATTTCATCGAATACAGTACATGACGTGACATTGATCCTTACATCTATGGAGTAACATATATCCCCAGACAGATACTCAAGGTCTCCAAGGACATCTACTACTCCGCGACCCAGACCGCCGCCATGCCCATGCCGGTGCCGACGCACATGCTCGTGACACCGATCTTCTGGCCGCGGCGGCGGAGCTCGTACAACAGGGTGCTGACCTGGCGGGCGCCGGTGCAGCCGAGGGGGTGGCCGAAGGCGATAGCGCCGCCCTTGGGGTTGATCTTCTCCTGGGGAATCTGGAGCTGGCCGGCGCACCAGAGGCACTGGGAGGCGAAGGCCTCGTTGATCTCGAAGATGTCGACGTCGTCGGTGGAGAGGCCGCCGGCGAGCTGCAGCGCCTTGGGGATGGCCTTCCACGGGCCGACGCCCATGAGCAGGGGCTTGACGCCGACGACGCTGGCGGCGACGAACTTGCCCAGCACGGCCTGGCCCAGGCGCTCGGCCGTCGACCGTCGCATCAGCAGCACGGCGGCGGCGCCGTCCGAGATCTGCGACGCGTTGCCCGCGTGGATGGAGCCGCCCTCGGCGAAGGCCGGGCGGATCTTGGAGAGCGACTCGGCGGTGATGCCGGGGCGCACGCCGTCGTCCTTGCTCACGGTGACGGACTTGGCCTCGCCGCTCTTCGGGTCGGTGACCTGCACGGTGAGCGGGTGGATCTCCTCGTCGAAGAGCCCAGCCTGCTGCGCCTTGAGGGCCTTCTGGTACGAGGCGGCGGCGAACGCGTCCTGATCGGCGCGAGAGATCTTGTAGTCCCGCGCCATGTCCTCGGACAGCACGCCCATGGGCACCTTGCAGTTGGCGGCTTCGGGGTGTGACTCGAGGAGCTCGGAGAATTCGGAGACGGCTTGGGGGCTGTTTAGTTGACCGACAGTGGTTAGTCTGTGGAAATCAAGACGCGGGGGGAGAGTTGGGAAGAAGGGAACATACCCGTATTGTGTGCTCATACTCTCAACACCAGCGCCAATACCGACCTCAATCATGCCGGCGCGGATTTGATTGGCGACGTCGACACAAGCCTGAAGACCGGAGGAGCATTGGCGGTTGAGAGTGCGGACGGCTGCGCTCTCAGGCAGTCCTGCGACGAGAGCGGCGGCGCGCATTTCTGTGGCACCACCACCAGGCGCTAGCACCTCGCCGACGCATACGTCCTCCACGAGCGCCGGGTCAATCTTAGATCTCTCTAGGAGGCCCTTGAGGGCTCCCGCCATCAGATCAGCCGCCTGGGTGTCCTTGAAACCGCCCTTTCCGCCTTTCGTGAACGCCGTTCGGAGACATGCTGTTACTACGATCTATGGAGTTGGTTTATTTTGTTAGTTTTGTTTGGTACTTGGTGGGCTTAACAGGTGAGTTGTGATCGAGGAGGATGACTCACGTCATCTGGGTTCTTCTCTAGCAGCTTTTCGCGGGTTGACTTGGAACCAGAGATCTGGCCGGAGATCTGGGACAATCGGTCGAGGGCTAATATGGTTTTGCGGTTTTGTTAGCATATTATTCTATAAGACTCCTTTTTGATAGCCTGAGACTTGTGAAACACTCACCACCCATATTTGCTTATTATGATAGCTCTTAGTGATGCTGAGATGATCTGTACGATGGGGGTGGACTGGGCTGAGTACTAGGTAATTACTACCTAGTAAAGATTGAGGCGTGAAGAGGTGAAGAACAGGAATAATCGAGTTTAAAGTTGACGTTGAATTGTTACATCGGGTATGGAGGATCAGGATGTATGCTGGCTGGATTGTACGAACCTCGGATGCGTGACTAGCTTCTTTGCGCTTGCAACACATTCCCGACATGGGGAGCGCGGGCAGAACGCAGAGGGCAGCTAAGCACCCGTGGTCCCTGAAGCAAGGGCTGGGCAGAAGAGCTAATAATTTGTTAACCGTTAGAAGCCACAGCGTAACCTGGCAAACGCTGATGTCAGTAAGGGCCCACTCACAGAACGGCCGAGGCACATGTCGAAATCCTTGCTCCTTATAACGGCTCAGCTCGGCCTTGTACTTGGGTACTTTTTAGTGCTTCTAATGCCTACCAGGTACCTACGACGTTAGCGACGTAGGCAGGTAGGGTCGCCGTTTGCTTTTTCACATGCCAACTACCTACTGTGTACATGTAAACCCTACACCCAGCCACCTATATACTGCGTACGTACCGCTTACTTCATGTTATCTCCTTATACCCCGTGTATCCTCCGAGTTCCCCAACTCAGTGGCCAAGGCCATTGGGATTAGGGCATGGGGTTGGAGTCTTGTGATTCTTCTACATACATAGGTATGTACTACATACGGGCCTTTCCCCGCGATGAGGGCCTAAGGGCAGAATGGCATAAGCTTAAATCCAGCCCCGGCAGCATGCAGCATGTCAGCTTTGAAATTCACTTCCCAAAACACCGTCGTTCCTGGGACGGTCTCTTGCCATTGGCAACAGTCAGGTTTAGGCGCAAAAATGGCCTCGGACTTTTCGGGATGTAATACGATGAAGATAGGGCCAAGTTGATTGATCATATTTCTACGTCGATGCCCAAGCAATCATGCTTCATCACCTCACCGCGCCACGGACGCACACCGAATCCTCGATCCAAGTTGGGGAAATGAACGGAACGCATACACAACGGCTGCTTCGGCCATATAGAACATCACGGCCCGACTGGAACTCGGCCTTCGTTATATAAGTCGTAAAGTCCCGTTTGGTAGAGCTGCATCTTGATCACTATTGTAGGTGAAGCCCACGCCGTGTTCGTGCTATACTCCAGAATACTATACAGCATGCAGGACCAGGTCGTGGTGGTCATCAGCGGCGCCGGTAGAGGCAAGTCATCGCATTATTATAGCAAGACTCAATCGAGACTGACTGGAAGTAAGGCATCGGCAATGCATTGGCTCACGCCTATCTTTCACGGCCAAACCACACGGTGATAGGGACTATTCGTAACGAGTATGCACCGGGAGTTGTCGACTTGAAAGCGTGCTCTGAAAAGACCGGGTCTAAGCTACTTCTTGTCAAGCTGGAAGGCTCTTTACTCACAGATGCACGTAAAGCGGTAGAGCAGATGAAAGCCGCCGGTATCGACCACATCGACATCTTGATACCCAACGCGGCGGTAAGCCCGCCCATCGTATCGCTCGAGACGGTTGACCCTGAGGTGGTGGCTAGCGCGTTCAACATCAACACTCTAGGCCCAATGGCTCTATACCAGGCCTGCTATCCGCTGCTCGAGAAGTCTAAGAACCCAAAATTTGTGCCTATTACCAGCGCCGCCGGCTCCATAGGAGGTATGGCGGACGGGAATGGTGCTCATGTCGCTCCGGCATATTGCATGTCGAAGGCGGCCTTGAATTGGCTTACTGTGTAGGTCGATCTCGGCTACGATTTCACCCTCTATGATGGGAGGTGGCTAAAGGACAGCGAAAAGGGCGGCGCACTCTGGTAACAAGTGGCTTACTGCCTTCGTTGTAAATCCGGGGTGAGTCCTGAGCTTCCCCAGAACAAGAACGGTCCCAAACGAAATGGAGCTGACTAATGATGTTAGTCTCGTCGCAACGGATATGGGAACCGCTACCGCCAAATATCTAGGGCTAGAAAAGGCACCTCACACGAAAGAGTCCAGTGCCGAGAGAATCATAAGTCTCGTGAGTGCATGCATTCTAGGTGGTCAGTATTCCGTTCTGGGCGGCCTCTAACTTGGCCAGATTGATGACGCTAGCCGCGAGACTTTTTCCGGGAAGTTCATGAATGCAGTGACTGGCAAGGAATTGCCATGGTGATTGGGCCTTGCGTGAATGATGAAGCTCGTAGGCTATGTGGTGGGGCTTTCGCCAAAGTCGCGGTGTATGTTGCCTGATGTTATTGCCATTGTTTCAAGATAGGTCAGTCGATCTTTGGCTCCCATACGAAGACGATGGGCTGAAGAATTCATCCACATGAGAAATGAAGAAAAAGTGTACGAATTTTCAATATCAACGCCCACCTCTCGTTCAATCCTCTCACGAGGCACAGCACGTACTCACTAAGGAACCACTCTCTGGCTAGCCCCTATTCAACTGTCGAGGGGGTACGACGCTTGAAAAGTTCTACCCCAACATAGTACGTACATGCTTGGGTACACTTGATACTTAAGGGTCTATGTATGTGTGTATATGATATTGGCAATCCCATTAACCCGATGGGGTCGGCAGCAAGGGGCATAGGGCTGAAACTCGATCGATATTGTTAAGAGCTGCTTTCTACGTCGTATGTCCCCAACTTTTCACGATGGAGCCACTCCACAAAAAGGAGAAGTCCGCGGGTTGCAACATAAATCAACCAATTGTGGCCGCCCCTTTCTCAAAAGTATTGATTATTATGGACCTCTAACCGTAGTCTCAGTCAATTATTAACAGGGCCTGCTTCTACATGAATAATACATGAACCTATTCAAGATGAGTAAATTGGCCACAGGCTTTACTAGCTACTAGGACAGCATGAGATTTCGCCAGCCTGCTGTTCGCACGAACGGAGGAGACGTTGCTAGAAGCCTGAAGAGACAGAGTCGAAAGCACTGGATCCAATTCCCAAATCCCCAACGGATTCCCTCAACAAAGTCGCGTTCAGCATAGGGCCAGGGTGTTCTCGACACACCCTGGGACGATGGTGGCATGATGCAAGAAGTACCACGAAACAATATGGTTGGGAATCCTGTTAACGTATCCCCAGTGTGTTCAATGTGCTTTCCAGTATGGGAATATTCATGCTGCGTTTCGTTGGGCGTGGCAAATGTGCCATTTTCAAGGTGCTAATATAAACGGCACTCCTGCGTTTCTAAAGATGTTTCTTTGAAGGCGGCAGTCAGTTTCTGCTTGGTTCGTAAGCTGAACCGACCTGGAGCTACCGAAGCTACAATCCTTAACACAGGTACCCCGGGGAGGAAGACGGCTTTCAGGGATCTTTTCGGAGCAAACGACGACGTCACGCCCGAACCGCACCCAGAGCGTTCGGCATCCGCCCCGACACTCCCCGTAAGCCACACGCCCGACTAGCAGGATAGGATATCGGCCTCGACGAACCCATCATGGCGTCTGAACTCAAACACCGGAAGACCGTCGCCTTCGACGATGGTACCACGGATTACGTGCCCCTTAGAAAGAAGTATGACGCTAGGAAACCTCATATCAGCGAGCAGCCTATGACCTGGCGCAATTGGCACAAGCATATTAACTGGCTAAACTGCATTTTCATCATCTTCATCCCCATATTAGGCTTCGTCGGCGCGTACTGGGTACCCATCCAGCTCAAGACCTTCATCTTTGCTGTCGTGTATTACTTCAACACCGGCCTCGGCATCACAGCGGGATACCACCGCCTCTGGGCCCATACCGCCTTCAAGGCCTCCCTCCCGCTGAAGATCTATCTCGCCGCCGTCGGCGCTGGTGCTGTCGAAGGATCGATACGTTGGTGGTCCAAGGGCCACCGTTCGCATCACCGTTACACCGACACGGAGAAGGACCCTTACTCGGTGAACAAGGGGCTGCTGTATTCGCACATGGGATGGCTCGTCATGAAGCAGGACCACCGACGGATCGGCCGCAGCGATGTCACGGACCTCGACGCGGATCCCATCGTCGTCTGGCAGCACACGAACTATCTCAAGTCGGTCATCACCATGAGCCTGGTGTTCCCCACTGTGGTATGCGGCCTGGGATGGGGAGACTGGCGCGGCGGATTCATCTACGGCGGCATCCTACGCATCTTCTTCGTGCAGCAGGCCACGTTCTGCATCAACTCCCTCGCCCACTGGCTCGGCGACCAGCCCTTCGACGACCGGAACTCGCCCCGCGACAACGTCATCACCGCTTTGGTTACGCTCGGCGAGGGCTACCACAACTTCCACCACGAGTTCCCGTCGGACTACCGGAACGCCATCCAGTGGTACCAGTACGACCCCACGAAGTGGTGCATCTGGATCTGGAAGCAGCTTGGCTTGGCATACGACCTGAAGACGTTCCCCTCCAACGAAATCGTACGTATAGCCTCCTCCCTCCTCCTCCCCCTTCCCCATCAAGCAGAAATAGACTCCACAAAAACCCAAAACGCTAACCCCCGCGCAGGAAAAAGGCCGCGTGCAGCAGCAGCAGAAGAAGCTGGACCAGCAGCGCGCGAAGCTAGACTGGGGGATCCCGCTGGACCAGCTGCCGGTGGTGTCGTGGGAGGAGTTCGAGGCGGGGGCGCGGGCGGACGGGCGCGCGCTGGTGGCCATCGGCGGCGTCATCCACGACGTCGCGGCCTTCGTGCGGGAGCACCCCGGCGGCCGCAAGCTCATCGCCTCCGCCGTCGGCAAGGACGCCACTGCTATCTTCAACGGCGGCGTCTACATGCACACGAATGCGGCGCATAACCTCCTCGCGAGCATGCGCGTTGCGATCCTCCGCGGCGGCTGCGAGGTCGAGGTCTGGAAGACGGAGCGGTTCGAGAAGGGTGTTTATTAGTGGCGGTGGGGAATTCGTCGGGTGCCGTGGTTCTTGTGTGTTTGGTTGGACGGATGGATGAGCGCTGCCCTTGCACCTGGAATGGTTAGCTGCGTCCACAAGCTGCGGTTGACGAAATATTATCATGCTTCAGGGCAGTGTTCCCTTGCTATGTTATTGCCGTAGTAGAGCGGCATGCGCTGGCTCAGTACGAGCTGCAAGATTGTTAAGGGGGAGAGCAAGATGGACGTATTGTGTCACTAAGATGTAATGATAATGAGAACAGGAACGATACAAATCATGGTGTGTTCAGGTTTACCTTCGTAGCTGGGAGAGGAGATTTTATTTCAATAGGCACCTATCTACCTAAAGCTAACCTTGACAAAGTCCTATCTTCGCGCCCCGTGTCTCAAGAACAACAGGCATCGACGGCCTCGAGCTTGTTATTCAGAAGTCTTCGGAGTCTTCAGATTCACCAGGGTCCTGGTCCTCATCGCTATCAGAGCTGCTAGACTCAGCAGGGCCGTCGGACTCACCAGAGGCATCAGTGTCGCCAGAGCCATCGAAGCCATCGCGTATGGGTCCATAAGCGACCACCGGGATACCTGCTTCCATCTCCATGTTCGACGGAACTGGTTGCCTGAAATATGCCTGGTGCAGATTCCAGTTGGAAGACCATGACTCCACCAGTGATCTCAGGTCCAGCTGGGAAAGATTCTCCTCTTCATGGCTGTGGAACCAAACGGGCAGCAGACTTTCGACGTCTTTCGAGTTCACTGTGACTCGGATCTTGCCTCGCGGGCCGAGATACATTCGAAGACTATCATCCGCGTCCCTGTGCTCCTTGGCGTGCTCCCTGCACCAGATAGCTGCGCTGTGGATTAGTTTGAGGAAGAACGTGAGGCTTTCGGTGTTGTTGATCATTCCCAGGTTCTTCTGAAATAGGTCGGGCTCGTCTTCTATCTGGCTACACACCTCGACCAATTCGCGAATGAAATCAACCATCTCTGCGAGGACGTCTTTGCGGAAGGAGGTCGCGGCCACCGATGGGAGGTACAGTGGTTCGGATGGCAGGCCGCTGTATGCGGCCTGGTGGTAAGGAACCGTTCGAAGGACTTGCCAGACTCGGTTCTTCTCGTAGATATCCCACTTCATGAGTATCTCTTGCCATCCGAAGCGTCCTGCTGCTAGATCGACAGCGTAGCTCTGTCCGCCAGGGGTCTTCACTTTGAGGACCTTGTGGGGTCTCAGCGACGTGGATTGCAGCTTTGCGCGCAGGTCCATGTGGACAATGGGACGGTGGACGTTCTTGACTAGAGTGGTGACTTCCTCGATGTCATAGGCTTGGCCTGCGAAATAGTAAGTACCCGGACCTCCTGAGATGAATCAATGGCTTGGATTTGCTTACCTCCCCAAAGCCAATCCACCAACACACCGATGATCGCGGGCATGTCTGGAGCAAATTCGTCGGATAGTGCCATGTGCTCCTCTCGAGGCGACGAATACAGATCAGTCTCCCATCGACGCAGTAGATGCTTTCCCATACCCGCCTCAAGATGTCGGGAACGCTCTTCGATGATGGCCATGCCGTGCACTTGATGGCAGTTGGAGACAGCGGTTCTGGAATGGTTGCGCACGAGGATACAGAGGAAAGACTGCATAAGCATCGTGGTACGCCAAAGGCGGCGACGAGCAATACACTCCGGTTGGTGCGATTCCCAGTCGGCCTCCTGGCAGGCTTTGCTGCAGTAGGCGTGGACCATGTTGTAGTGAGGACCGACCTTGAAAGAACAGAAAGCGCAGGCCAGCTTGATTTCCTCGCCGCAGACCCCGCAGCGGTTACTGTCGAACGCGCCTATCTTGGGGAGGTAATCGCAGTGAGTGATCTGGCCGTTAGCGCCGTAGATGGTGAGGTTCGGGGTGAGGTTCGGGGTGCGGTTTGGGGAGCATAGAGACATCAAGTCTCTTCCCTGGAATACCCATCTGTAATAGGCGAGGAACTTCGATTGAAGCTCTCCTCGATAGGGTTTTTCGGGCCATAGGATCATATCTCCCAAGCCTTCGATGAAGGCAATGCGAAGACCAAGAGGCGCTGGCAACCCCAAGACTTTGCCGATTATGCCCCTCAACACGGGAATGTCGGGGTGGTCAGACAAGGGGGGATTCGTGTGATCCATAAAGTTCTCCAGAGCGCGCTGATATTTTTGTTCGCGTTGCTCCGCATGGTCGTCTGGAACTTTCTCGTCCGACTGGGGGTCGCCAATGTCCTGGAATAGCTGCTCAACCGCGTCCAGGGCGGTTTGGTCGGTAGTAGCCATTTTAGTCAATCCACAAGACCTGAAGTCTAGGGGAAAGAGACGTGTTAAAACGGTGAACTACTGAGGTGTAGGGAGAAAGCTATCCACGTTTTCTGTGTAGGACCGAAGAGCAAAAAAGAAGTCAGTACTACTTTGGGACTATGGCCAATACGGGGTGTAGGCAAAGGTTGATGACAAGGGAGGGATAGTTAGACACCCAAAGATATGGATGGCTGGTATGAGAAGAATGGTAGGGGATACAGACAACATGGAATGTACCAAGTGATACCAAGTGAGAAAGTGATGTTTTGTCACAAGGGTACTCGGTACTGGAGAGGGTGCCTGGAGATAGGTATTTGTAAATGTCAGTTGAGGAAGTAGGCTCGAGGGAAAAATGAGAATGTGGTTGATTCGAGCGTTCGAACGTACGAGGGGGGTGGTGGAGTGGTAGGTTAGGCTTGGTAGTGGCCACAACACAAACAACGGGGGAAATATTGACAGAAGATGAACCATGAGGTAAATGGCAAAGACAGTGATAGTTATGAGACAAAAAAAAAATAAGATGGG
The DNA here is from genome assembly GCA_902806535.1 of Hypoxylon rickii. Taxonomy (NCBI): domain Eukaryota; kingdom Fungi; phylum Ascomycota; class Sordariomycetes; order Xylariales; family Hypoxylaceae; genus Hypoxylon; species Hypoxylon rickii. The sequence goes on along the minus strand of CADCWY010000005.1, from coordinate 1,864,340 downwards.
TGGAAAGGTGATGGCAATAATGAGCAACACTCCAGGTGCCATACGAACGTGCTCATATGTTTAGGAAAATAACACGATGGTAAATATGAATAGAAGGGGGATCAGAACATACCAGTTTGCGAGATACCCAGCTGGAAACGAGGGCAGAGGACTGTGAATTCGAATCAATAGAATAATGGGAGTATAGACCCCAAGGAAAACATGGAGAAAATGTATGGTGAAGTTATGGTGAAGGAGGAAGACTGAAGCTGAAGGTTGTGGACTTCCCCAGAATTAAAATCCAAGGGAAAATAACTTGTGGAAGTCCTAGGGCTCGAGATGTTGGATGGGGAGTAGAGTAGAAAGAAGGACAACTTCCCGAGGTGGAGGGAGGGAGGGTGGCTAGGAAGTAGATGGAAAGAGTGTGGATCGTGGATGACTTTGGGATTTAAGTACTAGGCAATCAAGGGACTGGGGCAGTATCAATGAAGATGGGTACTACAGGTAGGTGCTGGAATATTTATTTAGATTGGTACTGGCCTTCCTAATATGTAGTTCTACACCTAGTCGGCATTGACACCGATTATATCACGACGTTAAGTTGGAAGCACAGCCTGTACAGATACCTCGGTGCCTTGTAGTTATACAATCTACTAGGGGCACAAATAACTGTAAATGTGTACCATACGTTAAACGTCCGCTCTAGGGCCGGCAAGACAAAGACGACTACATCTATATGTAACCTCTCATAGCCTAAGCATAGTCTTAGGTTCCTCGTACAATAACGATGTTGTTTCGGCGTCTTCTAGGTTCGCCTCGTGACAGTAGACTCACCACCAGAGACATTAGATCAATGCCAGGTATCTGTGTGCCTATCTAGATGCTTAAGAAGTATTTCATTGTTAGTAGATAGGACCTTGGGGATACTAGGCAAAGTAGGAAGGTATATAATAGTAACATTGACACAACGCCGAGCCCCTTTCTGCTGATGACGACTTCTATGTTGCTCTGGAACCTCATGTAATCATACACGACCAATTCGAGAATTATAATAAACCAAAAACAATAGCTCCAATCATTACATATTATGTAATTTGGTAGGAAGTCTTACCGATGGGGTCTTCGTCGGGGTTGTTTTCAACGTAGTCGGGGAAATGTCATAAATGCGACGAGGGCGGGGTTTTCGCGGGCCGGGGACATCGATGGACGGCTTCGATCCCTACACCGTCTTTTTTGGATTTTTGGATTTTTCAATATTCTTTTGCACGCTGCGCACTGTACCTGGATACTTTATAAATATGAAGGTAGGTGCCGTATCTCCCTCTCATATGACTTCATATACATGAGAAACAGAAACGTAGAAGCATTGATTTCATGTTCATCGCGCCATATCCGCTAACCAGCAAAAGCCATTGAGTGCCGTTCCTAGCATCATGTCATGGAGCCGCCCTTAAGAACCAACTTCGCCATTCTTCCGATATGATGAACTCTTCATCCGACATCCAACGCCTCAAGACAAAGCAGCCGCGAGATCGATCTTCGTAGCCAGCATATGCGGCGCGATGATTCCCGTCATGTACAGCCACCCCTCCCGCTTGCCGTCGTTCGCCGCGGGGTCTATCGCCACCATCACCGCCGTCGTCACACCCCTCATGGAGCTCCCGTCGTCCGAGAACAAGACCTTTTGCTCGCCCTCACCGAGTACCGCCTCTTTCCGGTTCGCAGCTGCGGGCAAATACACGACCAGACTGGTGAGCGGCAATTTTCCGGTGGGGTCCTTGAAGGCTGTCGGCATGTCGATCCCGCGCCCTATTCCGGGGAGTATATAACCGCTGTAATCTTTGCCGTCGAGCCCCGCGTACGGGTCCGAGAAGAAGTTCAGGTTGTCTATGAGAAAGTCTGTTGCCAGTCGGTGGGATACGGACAGAGGCTTGTGGTCCTCCCCCTCGAACCCAGCGAAGTAGATGTGGCCTCCGGTCGCGTCGGAAATCAGGACCTCTTGGTCCTGCCCCCAGGCCAGTCCATTGGGGGTTGCGATTGGGGCAATGCTGACCTCTGCGGAGATATTCGTGGCGTCGTTGATGCGTACATGCACAACATCGGACCAAGCCCTGCGGCCTAAGTCCTCGAAAAGCCGTCCTACGAAGTCTTCAATATAGTAATGGTCGTTGGTGATGAGGAATTCCTTCTCAGAGATGGCGAGTATGTCGTTGGGGGTCCGGATCAAGGGGTGCGATACACTTTGAATATGCTTTGCCGTATTGCTCCCGGTAGCATGCACAAAAATCTCAATGCGTGAAGCTGCTTTGGATTGCGTCGATGGGGAAGCCGCCCAAAGGGGATTTGGGTGGTGGTTGACGGCGAATATATACACCGTGCTGGGGTCCGATGGGGGGCTGTAGAGACTGAGTCCGTGGGTTACAAATATCTCTCCGAAATTGGGGACTGAGATCTCTTGCGCTTTCATAGTCTGAATGGTGTAAGTAAATCATAAAATTTGGTAGGCTGTCGCCTGCTGTCGTGTGGAAGAATGAATGAGTACGACTAGAACTTACCTTCGGGTCGATCATTACCAGCTTGCCATGCGCGGGGTTTTCGGGATGTTCAACCGCTCCCGCTCTATACTCAAAGATGACCTTAGTTTAATTCATTCTCATAGCTAGTCAAATCAGGATATCCACGAACCCTGGGGACCATCCGGATGCCTTTTTAATATCACGCATACATGCTGAGTACAGCATGCCAGAGGGTTCATGATAGTGTAGGTCCTCACAGGCGACGGTTCCTTCGATGATACGATTCTCAATGCCGTGGATATTCTGCCATGATCCAAGTGGCTTAAATATCCCCAAAACTGCAGCTTGGCGTTTGACAGGGGCGTATAGGAACGCGGATAGTGCACCGAGCACAATAGTAACTAGATAGAAGATGAGCGCCATCTTGGGATAGCATCTGTCTCTTTATGAACAAGAGGAATGTGTTCTATGAAACTACATATAGCAATGGCAATAAAGATATAGATAGATATATCCACCCTCGTAGCTATAACCCCAGGATAACCCACTGATAAGTGGGTGCCTACATCCTTCGACAACTGGCACCCATTGCATTTTCAATTGAGGAAAAGGGGGGGGTGTACGGCATTTTTTGGTCCCACAAAGCCTGACGGATCGAGATCCTGGATGGACTAGAACATACACTATTTGTGCATTTTGGATAGGTATACTCATGACTTCTAAGAGGGGGGCGGAGAGAATGCCAAGCTCCATGTCCAACTCTGCAGCCCCGCTAAGGAAACCCTCATCGACGGCAATCCTAAGACAATACCTAGAGCGTCAGAGCCTTGTCGGCGTTCATAAGCAGGAAGTTGGATTTCCGGAGAAGCTAGCTTTTTGGTGAAAGCCTAAGACATCAATCCTCAGCGCCACACATCGAGCGCAACATTTTTGACGAGTCGCAGCTTTTCCCACATGATGTCCATCGTCATCCCCTTTCCCCCGGCCACGCTGAGGCTGCTAAAGCCGCATTGCGGACTGAGAGCCAGACAATCCATCGCTTCTTCCCGACTTACTCCCTGGGCTTTGGCAATCACTTCTGCGGCGGCGGAGATCCTCTCCTTGATCACGCGCGGGTCTTCCAGCTCGATCGTCTTCGTTGACACGAGCCCGAGGACCACGTTCTTGCCCTTGGGGAGAAAGCGCAGCGGTTCAAACCCACCTGCGCGCTCGAGGTCGTCAAACTCGAGATAGTATGTCTCGTAGTCGGTCTCGTTGAAGAGCTTGTGCGCGATCTTCTCGTACGAGCCCGCGAGGAAGTGCGTAGACCCGGACATGTTCCCGCGGCACAGATGCACACCGGCGTGCAAGTCGGCTGGCTTGTTCGCGAGAAGCTTGTTATGGGTCCGGATATACAGGTCCAGAAGCGCGTCCCCGTCTGTGCCGTCCTTTTTGCAACCCTCGACGAATTGGGGAGAACAGAAATACGTCAAATGCGGATCGTCTACCTGGATGTTGCGGAGACCAGCATCGTAAAGTGTCTGGAGTTCTGCGGCATAACACTTGGCAAGGTCGTCGAAGTACTGCTCATCTGACGTGTAGCCTGAGGTCGCGGTCCACGCCGTGCCGGGCTTGAGTTGTATGTGTTGGTAGTTTGGCGTCGGAATGGTGAACTTGGCCTGATTCCACAGGTCCTGAGGCAAGCTATCTCGAAGCACGGTCCATTCTGGAAGGTAGGGAGACTCTTTATATCCGATCTTGCCTGTGCAAACAACGGCCGCTCGCGTTGTAGCCCCAAACTTCTTTGCGAGGGTTGTGGTCGTCGGAAAGTCCGCTCGGAACGCATCCGGAATCGGAAGCTCTGGCTTAGCTTCGAAGCCCGCCAACTTCTCGAAGAAGCCAGCATAGTAGATCTGACGGGCGTACTCACCATTCGTTACAGGCTGAACCCCATTCTGCAGCTGTTCTTGAACAATCTCGCGAACTGCCTTTGCTTCTGCGTCTTTGATCGATTGCGGAATATCGAGCGAGTACATCTGGGATGGAGCTGAGAAAGACGAGCGAGCCTCTAAGAGGTGTTGAGGTCGCAGTAGTGACCCTATGTGGTCGGCTCTGAAGGGTGGCGCCATCTTTCGTTGTCTGCTTCGAAGACGAAACGTTGAGGGTATGCTTGGTTCGATTGTTGAAATAATGGGATCTTGATTCTTGGGGGTTTCATCATTATAGGAATCCCCCCTCATTTTCGGATGAATGATTGCCGTCGCGTGTCCCTAAGAAGTATAGGCCTTTACAAGTTGGAGGCGAACCCCGAGGACACCTGCAGACATATACTAGATGGGTAGGTGTATGCTTTTTTCTATCTGGGGTATGATTTTATGCTCCCCTTCCCCCTTTTCTTACAGTTATATACTACTTATACTTAGTAAGTACCATTCTCGATTATCAATTTGTTGACTGCATGTCGGCCGGTCTTCAGAATAAAGATAATTAGCTTCTTTTCTAAAGCATTATGGTACACCTGGTTGTTTTGGCTATGTTAAACAATATGGCAATGCTGATAATGTCCCCCGTTGCCTACTGACGACTCCTTCGTCTGTGCAAAATGACCCAGTCACTCCATCACACAGCATGCACTCCTGCGACGAGCCTGCCCCGAGCTCTTGATTTGAACCAATTTGAAATACACTCAGCGATTCGAGGTTGGTCAGATCTATTTCTTTGTCGCGGCTTTGGCTAGGTCGGCTAGGGCATCGCGACGCTTGAACTTGGCATCCTGGATGACGCCTGTCATCATATCGTCAGTGCATCAGACACTAGAAGAGTAGTTGACTTGGGGCGGGGGCACGTACCTGCGTCGGCATCGCTGGAAAAGTTGCCAGTCCACTCGACAAATGTGCTTCCCTCGAGCTCACCTGAGGTGACAGAATAACAACGAATGGTGGAGAGGACCGACGAGTAGCTAAGCTCGGGCTTCGCGGTAATGACGCTGTACGTGATGTAGTGGTTGATTGTCTACGGGCAATTGTTAGCACCACAAGTTCCCCAAAACTCCATTAGGTCAGTGGGTGGGGTAACAGTCGACATACGCTATGCTCCTCTTGCTTCACCTCAAGCTGGGTACCATCTTTGAAGACCCATTGGACGACATCGGTCTCGTCGCTAGTACCCTTGACATACTGGCTGGACTTCAGAGCGGACCAGAAGTTGCTAAAGTCCTGGACTAAGGAGGAATCGAGTCAGAGATACATCGTCGCACGAACCGACGATTCGACTTACGCTTAATGAGGTGCCAAACGTGGCTAAGAGGTGCCTTGATGACGGCGGATTCAACAACAGAGGTGGAAGTTGGGATCGACATTTTGGGGTTGGTGGCTTGAAATTTTTTTTTTTTTTGGACGATGTTCCGAGATGATTTGGTTGTAGTTGGAAGTCGGAGCTGGGAGGGGATAGATGGAAATAAGAGGTCGAGTTTTTAAAGTGTAAGAAATATAAAAATCAAGAAACAAGAAACTCAAGCTCATACGAAGCGAAGCACCTACCAGAAATACCAGAAATACCAGAAATACCAGAAATGCCAGAAATGCCAGAATCTTCGTTTGTACCTGAACCTTTTTGCTTGATGGATGAGCTGCAGGCAAACGAAGTCATAACGTCACCGCGTGAGGGGCATCCACAAAAGGTCTGGAAGGTACTACTAGGTACATACCTTAGTACCTACCTAACATATACATGATGTGGGTCCCTCACTTCAACATCAATGATTGTCTCTCTTCACTGTCTCTACATAAGGTACATAACCTTTATTATCAATAATTGCTGATTGCAGCCCCTGAACGCCTCTAGTGCTGTCGATTTCCAAGCCCTACATGTCCCTTATTTACCAAGTACCACCGTACTAAGAACCTGCTGTAGGTACATGTGCAGGCACTTTGAGACTTACCACGCCCCCACGCGAGAATGCAAGTCGAAAATGTGTCCCATTTCCCTTTCTCAACACCTAAAAGGTCCATATGATTAACATCTTTAGAATATCCCTTACTACTAGGCAGGTAGACACACGCTCAACCGTCTCGGATGATTTGGTACCTTCTTTGTCAGTTGAGACGATTCCCCAAATAGGCAAACGGCGGTGGGGCCGGGAGCCGGTGGGGCTTCGGATCCGGAATCACCCACCAACGCCGCGGTTGTCGGTGTCCTTTGTTCGGTACATAGCAGCGAAATCCATGGATACGCTGTGTATGTAGTTATGCCATGGATTTAATGCGGAATTAATTCTGTGTGTATCAATGTACTCCCTCTGCTACCTAGTATCCCGTGCCACTAAAGTCTACTCTTGATGGAGGGTTCCATATACACATGTATAATCTCTTCACCCGTCCGTACATTAAGCTGATATACCAGGTTGCTATTCCATCTCTTCTTCAAACCTCGAGAGACCCCCACCATTACTTCAAGAGCCCACCGAAAACGGGCATTGCACAAACGCACTAACAAACGGTACACCCGCTTGGACACATTCATCGAGTCCTGCTGGGTAAGGGGTGCTCTGGCATTCAGAATCCGTGTATAGGGTCACTTAGTATTGTTAGTACCACCGTGATTATGCTCGAAAGGGTTGGACGCAGATGAGAAGTACCAATGCAGTCAGGGTAGATGGTCGTTGGCCTGTAGCTAAGGATATCCGGGGTGTTGTCGTGCCTGTCCAGAGGCTGGCAGTTCCCCCCACGCCCGAAGATCGGGTCTGCCCACACAAAGCTGTCTTCGCCACAGTCCGGCCCAGAGTAGATGTCGGCTACAGTGCTGTAGAAATCGGGGTCGCCAGGCGAATAGTCCGTCGCAGGAGTAGGAGCGGCGGCCACCGCGGTGATCAGCAGGAGGGCAACGGCTCTAATCATTTTGAAAGGACGGTCTATCTTTGTATTAGGACGTGCTGGATATTTATTCATAGTAGGGACGGCTTAATCCGCTTACTTTGAGCTCGTACGGACGAGCAGCGGATAGTATTTTATATACAATAGGGGACTGCTTATGTAGGGCACATGTCGTTTCTTGTTGGTCTTTAGCCCTGCTCAAGACCTGATAAGGTATTGCTGCCCATATGGTGAGATAAGCTTACCGCATTGCGAAATGATGGATAGAGATAGAGGTAGAACCGACAACCAATCTGAGCGCAATCCACAGGACTACCTTAGATAGGCAGGTTCGATAAGTCCAGATATAAACTCAAGTCACCTTCCTCTATCTGTGATGCGGCTAGGCGGTGTTTATATAAAGATACAGGAATCCTACCACACGACACCAGTTGGTTATCGTGAATGCTGGGGAGGGTTGTTGAGGACTTAGCCGGCATGATTACCCGGTAGAACTAACCACTGTGAAGCAAGATTCATGAAAGCAGGCGAGTGAGCTGATGACGACATCTTGGCACAATTCATCTACCATATTGGATTGGCACTGCTCAGAAACGAGGCCGGCACGTACTTAGGTACTAGATACTATAGGTGGTTATGATAATTGTCATATGATAGCGCGTAACCAGCTAACTGCTAGGTAGCCATAATTCACCCACTGTCTAGGTAGGTAGAGATCCAATCTATTATTTATGGAGATCTTGTTGCATGTGCTGATGGAAAGCGCTTGGCGGAACCTCTACAAGTAGGCGAAGGCTCACTGCCGTCATCAGACCCCTGAGTTTTTAGGAGAGGATTGACAGGCCTGGGGGGCACTCAATCAATTCACCGGAGTTCGGCACAGTGGTCAGGCGTGGTGTGAAATATAGACCTAGTATTTGTGGAGAGTCCGAGAGTTCGGTTTCAAGAGCCTTATATACCACCCAGTGGCTAGTGGCCAACGATAGAGGCATGTCGTGCACCTCTACAGCCGTACAGGCAACAGCCCCTATTACCTGAGTCGGGACACTCTAACGCCTGAAGTTTCACCCCAACTAGATACCACCTCGATAGGGTGCGGCTAGACCATTCCAACGAAGTATATCCGATTAGACCAACCGCAAAGACCCAATAGGTGGTTGGACTCCCCCTTCGTGCCCTCACGCTGTAGCTGTCTCGAAAGTCTGAAGCCATACGTTTGCTTTTTCCACGTTTGGAAAGAGGATGCAGAAGCACAAACAGGATTCAGCAGCAAATATAAACACGTCTGTCTAGTTCTTCATCTCGTCTTTCAAATGTTAGCACTCAGACCACTTCCCCCGCCAGCAATCCCCATACTACAATCAACGTTATCTTGACCAATCGACACGAAGGAATGCTTGCGCAGGCTCTGTCAATTCGTGGCATCGAAAAAAAAAGAAAGTATAACTTTCAGCCGCGGGGGATCTATGGTTTTGCCTAGGCACTCATGAACAGAGTAGTACCGGCACGAGTGGCAGAGTGCCCCGTGTAATACTGTCATTATACGTTGGGATCCCGCTAACAGCTCTACATCAACATCACTCTGCAAGCTAGCTTTTCCCCTGGGACCATACTCGTGACACACCCCGTAGCCTTTGCTTCCTTCAGCATTGGTGGGAAGACCGTATAAGACGAGAACTATCGCCAGGCGTTAAAGCTTGACCATTCGCAGTTTTCGGTAGACTTCTGCTCCTACGGGTTGGTGATCATTGAAACCATCACAAAGGCTCTGCTTCTGGCTCGGGCGGAGCGAAACCACGAGAATTGAGTCCAAGCAGAGTCGTACAAGTTAAACGTAAGTGAAATATCCACCAACCCAGGTAATATTTAACGCATCTATGATATTTTAGATTTACACAGGACCGTCAGGTCTTTTCCGCCATCACGTGGATACCCCTCGATCACAATTGCAGTTTGGGTCTACCTACCTGTCGAGCATAAAAGGGGACAGCTGTGAGTAAATATTTCCCTCGATATGGTATCTCATCCCGTGGCGAGATGACGACTGCTGGGATGCTGGGTTCCCATGATTTATAACATTGCGTAGGGAATATCCAGTCCAGACTCTGACGATATGGGCAACGAAACGGACCATTTGATCGTGGGGGAAATCTTGAGGTTGGACTTCTCGAAGAATCGATCATGAACGGTTATACCCCTCGCGATATTTTTTCATCTTGGATTGCAGAGGACTGCGATTTCGACAAGATAAATCGGCTGAAGTTTCCAGGGCATAAGGAAGTACCTACAATACGCGTACAGTATAATGAGTTAGTCCTATACGAATGGGCATCTTGGGGGCTTTGCCAACTCACACCAGTACGGTAACGGTCCGAGGCTGACACTGTGTATTCCTCGTGTGCTATTATTTTTCCCAATCCCCAACCGTAGGCCCAGAAAAGGATTGGAGATTTGAAAGAACACTTTCATAATGTGTTCGTTCCCCGAGTCCTGTCTCTTGGGAATACAAGTTTAACATCCAGTTGAATGAGCTTATGGCATTTTCACAGGATGTGAACTCTGAGGATGAAGATTACCATGATGCAGTCAAGATCAGGCAACGGAATGATGCTCATTGGGTACCTACACGCTCTTTTGGTCGAGGTAGAGTGAAGCCACCCCTTTCCCCCCCTTATTTCACTTGCCGCCCTATGGTACGACCCACACCTAGCATCCAATCGACATGCCCAACCCCAACCCCATAGGTTGAATCGACGGCGAACATAAATCAATCGACTAACTATCTGGTAATCTATCTCCTATTTCGCACTGCGATAACGCATCGTTTCGCAGGACAAGATTGCATCAAGTGACGGGCGTCCGCATGCTAAGGACCTTGGCGAACGTCCATTCCTTGCATATGATCATCCAATAACGGTGACTCTTCGGGAACATCGCTGATAACCACGGACGGTAAACCCCGAGCGTTTCCCGATATGTAAAAGGGATCCACGTGCGTCGACCTGTTATCACATTTGTGTTGTTAATAGATATGAGATTGGACGAGCAGGGCGATAAAGAGATTATACGGCGAAAGACCATGAGAACTTCTCATTACCTACAGCGTTCAACTTTCCCAAAGTCCAACTTTCTTGCTGAAGCCGGTAGCTTACCTACCTACCTAGGTACATACTCAGATATATGGGAATGATGCCTCTAGGTTCGATATATTACAATTATGTTGCCTATGATGATAATCATCCCATCATCTACTGGAAGTTACACCAGACCGTCTCTTGATAGTTAAAGAGTAGATGCGATAGCAAATTTGTCCTCCCTAAGACTCTGCACTTTTATATGGTAGGATCAAATATTCCACGGCTTTGCGCAACATCCATTCTTTTACGTCAGGTATGATATTTATTGAGATCTATCAGATACACCAATATTTCGTGGCCCCGGTGTTGAGAGAAACTCGCAAAAGATCATCTGCCCTCTTTGTAAAGGGGTAGAATCTGGACAAGCGGCCATGCGGGGTGAACCATATTTATACCATCCGTGGAGCCTAGGACAGGAAAAGGAGGCGTTCAGTTATCGCAAGGCGCATCAATGATAGTCTAGTATTATCAGTAGCCAGTCATCGCCATGACGTTATCATGAGGCGCTAACGCACCGTGAACTCCAATCTCCAATACCGACTCCTCTCCTACTCGCTGCCTGAGATCTCCTGAGATGCCAGCTGGGGTTCTGATTTGATATGTTATCTGCAGCCATGCAACCCGAGATGCGGAGGCCGCTATCGGTATGCGTAGGTTATATTCATTCGCTATGTTCACGTAACATCACCTTGCCTGCCCTGGCATACGATGGTACTATAAAGGGGAACCCCGCGAAAGGGGATATATTTATCAGAATTTTGATGGCATATCTGGGAAGCCTTCCTCGCCACTAATTCTTACATACACACCATACGTAACTATCTGTTAGATATCCGAAATGGAACTTTATCCTGTCATTTGGCTAGCATCGGCTGTTATCTTGTCTCTGATCAGTTTTCTCGCCCTGAACAAAACACGCAAGGATATAGTGTTGAGGAGACTAGGCATCAGACAACAAAATGGTCCGCGACCAAGCACCCCACTGCTCGAGAAGCAGACAGCATCAAAGCCACTGGCGTCATCAGCGGCAAGTCTTGCTTCGACCTTTCCGCCGTCTCCTCGAGGACAGCTCAGCAAGATGGTAGAAACCATGCCTTCTGCGCAACGGAAAGCAATAGGCGATCTGTCGTTCGACGAAGACACGTTCGCGAGCTCGCTGCTGGGCTTCGAGGAGGACTACCGCACCGCCGACGATTCCAAGTACTGCTACACCGGCTTCTCGGTGCGAGAACTCAAGGCCCTGGGCGACTTTCCTGATTATTCAACCCTCTCCGAAATTCCCCTGCCCCAACCATACCTGGAGTTTGATATCGATCGGGCTAAACCGCGGCCATATCGACCATTCAGATGGGCATACCACCAAACTATGTGTAAGAAACCCGCACACTCCTATCTCAACTCCAGTGATAGAACGAGTGCTAACAAAAGCGTGGTTATAGCCCTAACCAAGCTGGAGACGGACTGGTGGATAGAGCTAGAGTCCACCTACCGAGCGCGCATCGCGCAGCGCAAGGAGCTGTACGCGAAGCACGGGGCGAGCGTGCTGCAGTGGCTGCCGGGGTCGGAGCTGGCATGCAAGGAGCTGATGGAGATGGTGCTGCAGTTTGTGTGCGCGCGGTACCCGCAGTACTTCTCGCTGTCGGCCGACAAGTCGCGGCTGTCGAACCGGATCCTAGGCGTCGTGTGCGAGATCCGCGCGAAGCACCCCCTGCTGGTGCTGCTCGACCACGTGCCCGAGGACTTCGCCATCGTGCTGCGCAACCCGGCCACCGGGTATTATCACTTCCGCGCCGGCGTCATCTGCTCCTCGCTCGGCTGGAACGTCGCTGCTAAGATCGGCCGCAAGCTCGATGAGATCCACCAGCCTGTGCCTGACTACAAGGAGAGGATGCAGTTCAGCATGGACCGGTAAGTCCTCCCCAAGTAACCATACACATCGTCACCACCGCTTCCAGCTAAGCTAACGCACGCGAATTGCCACAGCTACTTCTCCAAAATGCCCGCCAACAAGCCGATCCAGCGGGGATCGTGGGGGCTCGAGGTAGACCAGCCGCTATACCTAGCCCCGGGGGATGCGGAGCTGTCGCACCGGGAACACCAGGACACGGAACTGGCGCTGTCGCGTATCCATCTGCGGGTGGACTGGCAGACGCTGCGGCGGCTGCCGCTGTCGGGGGGCGTGGTGTTCAACTTCAAGGCGCTGTTCACGCCGGTGACCGAGTTCCGCGACGAGCCGTACGTGCCGAGCCTGGTGGCGCGGATCCTGCAGGGCGCCAAGGACAACCTGCTGCAGTACAAGAGCACCTGGCACACGGAGCACGTGGTGCTGCCGGCCCTGCGCGAGTACGAGAAGGAGCAGATTGCCAAGGGCCTCATCCAGGAGGACTGGGAGGTCAAGACGCTCGAGGAGAGCCCTTGGTTCCCAGGGTGGCAGGAGAAGTGGCATGCGCAGCAGGGATTTTAGGGAGGATGGCGAAAGCGAATAGCCCGAAATGGCCGTATCTTGATTGGGTATCTAGTGCCTAGGGAGTTGCTAGCAATTTGATTGTCGTAATGTATCCGGGTAGTCGTAGCCCAGTTGATCTCTTTATAAGCGTGTTTCTAAACGACACTGCCAGAGACTGGCGGCGCGGACGTTTGCGGGACCCGTATATACCTAGCAACTCAACCAGGGGATGGTAGATAGATTACTAACTTTTTTTGAATTTTTAAGTCAGTCTGCAGATGTCAACCATATCCGCCTTATATACACATAGTATGCTAGGTACATACTATCAAATATGTTCAGTATAGTTGATACACGCCTAGACAAAAGTCTAGTTTTTTTTCTACCTCTGCTGATCCCATCGCTAAGGATGAACTGTTGATACACCGATAGGTTGAGCTCGATATGTCGCCATAAGTTGTCAAATGCACCGTATCTTCCGTCCAATGCCAAGACCGAAGCCCCCCAAAACGCCATAGCTCGTTAAAATCATCGACACTGCGCGCTGCTAGATCTCACGTCATGTAGTACTTAGGTCCCTCACCACCTTGGGGCACAGACCAGTTAATGTCTTGATGGGGCGCTTTGATATCGCATGTCTTGCAGTGGATGCAGCTGTATTTGGTTAGTATCGTTGGAATGGATACGAGACAATGCCTCTAGCTTGTGAATTTGATGTACTCACTTTTGGGCGTTGATCTGGAACCTCACGCCAAGTGGTTTGGAATCATCTTCGACGTATTCATAGACCCCAGCTGGGCAGAACCTGTTCTCCAAGCCCTTGTAGGCGGGCCAAGTTTCCTGAGTGTGGGCATCCCAATCCTTGACCTGAAGATGAACAGGTTGGTCTTCTTCGTGGTTTGTCCCCGTCCGGGATACGCTTGTAAGGATATCGAAAGTGATTTTACCGTCTGGCTTGGGATATTCAATCTTGGGGTAGGAGTCGGCGTTCTTCGTAGCGCCATAATCAGTATGCCTGTGCTTCAGGGTCCAAGGAACACGGCCCTTGAGAACGAACGCTTCCAAACCGGAGTATAGGACACCACCGACTGCACCAAGTGGTGTTTGGAAGGCAGGTCGCATGTTCCGCACCTCTTTTAGCTCCTTCCACACACTAGACTTGCGGAGGGTGTCTTCGTAGTCATACAAGAAAACTGATTCGCCGCTACCTTCAGCTAATGCGGTCCAAGCAGCCTCTGCAGCCAGCATTCCAGTCCTCATAGCATTGTGGGTACCCTTGACTTGCGGGACGTTGACGAAGCCAGCGGAATCGCCGATTAGTGCCCCTCCGGGAAAAGCGACTTTGGGAATCGATTGATAACCACCCTCGCTCAAAGCCCTCGCGCCGTAAGAAATACACTTTCCTCCCTCAAGAACGGACTTGTATAACGGATGCTGTTTCATCTTTTGGAATTCGCCGTATGGAGACAGCCACGGGTTCCGGTAATCTAGGGCCACAACGAGTCCGATACTGACGAGGTTGTCGCCGAAGTGGTATAACCACCCACCGCCATAAGTATCCAGGGGTAGGGGATAGCCCATTGAGTGGACTACTTCGCCTTTGCGGAATTTCTCTGGTTGGACTTCCCAAACTTCCTTCACACCCAAACCGTAGGTCTGATGTTGACTGTCCCTTCTCAAGTCGAACTTCTTGATAACCTGCTTGGTCAAGCTGCCGTGACACCCCTCGGCAAACAGCGTAACCCTGGCGTGGAATTCCATGCCTCGTTCGAAGCTATCTTTCGGTTTCCCGTCCCGGCCTATACCCAAGTCGTTGGTAGCAACGCCGAGAACCGAGCCATCTGGCTTATAGAGCACCTCAGAGGCAGCAAAACCGGGATATACCTCAACGCCAACCTCCTCGGCGCGCTCTCCAAGCCATTTGGTGAATTGGTTCAAGCTAACGATATAGTTGCCGTCGTTGTGCATCTGAGGCGGTGCGGGTAAGGGTACGGCGCTAGTCTTGGTCAGAAACCTCATCTTATCTCCTGTGGCGGGTGTCGCATATTCGAATCGATTCGCATTTGCTTCGTCGAGCCAGTCAGGAAACAGCTCCTTAACTGCGACCGGATTTATGACCGCCCCAGACAGAATATGGGCACCGATCTCGCCGGCTTTCTCTAACAGCAGTACCCTGAAGTCCTCATCGCCGGCCTCGTTGGCTAACTGTTTTAGGCGTATCGCGGCGCTCAAACCGGCGGGGCCTATTCGTTTGAAGCCACCATCGTCAGCCTCGAGCAAAGGTAGCTACGCGTTGAACCCGACCTAGGCATGCTCACCTCCACCAATAATGCAGACATCCACCACATCGCTTTCCCGTTCGACGGTCTGGGGATCAAAGCTCTCTTCAACACTAGCAAGGCACTTAGGAGGAGTTGTGCTGAAGGCGCGGGAGGCTAATCGAGCAGTTGGCGCATTAAGGGCAACATGACATCTGGATCGAGATACAGCCGCAAGGGGTGAGTAGGAGGCTTGGAAGTGTTTCGTCGGGATCTTTAACCGAATTGACGTAGGGTTTCTTCGTGCGAAAACTCGCAGCGAAGCTAAAGCCGAAGCAGACATAGCAAAGCTTATGCTCGACCTACTGTAGGTTGCCGTCTCGAAATCTAAGACGAGATCTAAGACGAGCGTTCTCTAATTGAGATTATTAAATTAAAGTAATTGATATTGGTCATCGAGTTAAAGACGCCATAAGTACGGAGGATAGCTAATTGGTACGGGAGTGAATTCGGCTATCAATGGCGCAATGGCGAAGACGCTCAGAGCGGGTGAAAGGGTGATGACATCAAAAA
Source organism: Hypoxylon rickii (assembly GCA_902806535.1). Taxonomy (NCBI): domain Eukaryota; kingdom Fungi; phylum Ascomycota; class Sordariomycetes; order Xylariales; family Hypoxylaceae; genus Hypoxylon; species Hypoxylon rickii. Next base: position 1,848,581 of record CADCWY010000005.1, on the reverse strand, counting down.
GGTTACTTCGTTATTCGTGTAAAAAAAAAAACACATGCAGCTTCAGCGCAGAAAAGCTATGAATTCTTCTTCTGCGCCTGACGCCTGCCGAGGTTCTTCCCCGCCATTTCCACCATTCATTGGATCCCAAAAAATAAGCAGAACTTTAAGACAAAGACCGTGATAAGCCGTTAAAGCCCGTCTTAGGCCGCGTTCGGAGCGACACCTCAGCCTATCATTTTCATGTGATTAGAAAGACCGTTTTGTATGGCTTTGTATCGTGGCTTTGCGTGGCGGTGGCTGGAGAAGCGCCGAATGGGAACATTTCCTGCGCTGATTGGACGCCAAAGTCATTTGCAATCCTCCTCCTAATAGATCGCATTAATATGACTTGGAAAGTAACAAGTAACAACATGAATGAATCCTCCACGGAGTACTATTGTTCAAATATAAATCGTACGAAAACACAAGTTTACCGACCGAAATAGACACTCGCATTAACAGATCTGCAAGATTGCTCTCTTAACCAGGAACCTCGCAACTTTAACCCAAACGAGAGCATCATATCAAATCCAACACTTTTCTACTATGATTTGCCTTGGCTTGATCGCCTCGTGAGCTCTTATGAGCTCCTGAGCATTGCATGCTACGGACTTGCCAAACAAAATGAAGATCAACGTTTCTAAGTTTGAGGCGACAAGATGAATCGTATTCTCTACACCGCACACGCAGACGCCGTCCCGGAGCAGCGATCGGCATCACCTTTAGCGAGTTAGCGATATTTTACTCGCATTATCAATGCCCATTATGAACCGGGGATCCTGCTGTTTGGCGTGTTGGCGCCCTGACCGACGCTGCCATACGCGTTCTTTGATACGCCCGGCTTTCACCCCGTCTTGTCAAAGTGCAGGCACAGCCACCATCTTCCGGGCTCAAGCTCAATTTCTTGAACGAAACCCGGACCTTACGACCGGGTTACTATTACCGGGCTGCCAGGTAGGCTGCCAGGTTTGTGGGTGTGTGTGGGTGGCCAGACAGGTATGGGGTTTAAGCAGCTAATTTGGCGTGAGTCCAAAATACCCCTGGCTGCAACCGGATGCTCCGTCTCCCAGAGATGACAAGCTTCCAACCCTGTTTGACGCCTGCGCGCAAAGGTACGGAACATGCTATGTAGAGTTGCAGTGCATCGGATTATCCTCAGCAGCTTGCTAGCTTGCTCGTCTCGGTGGCATTTCACGTGATTCTCCTCCGTGAACTTGTCTGGGGTTCGTTTGATCTGCGTCCATCCGACGTTTGAGGCTCCTGATGCCCAGAAATTCTAGAGCCTCAAAGTAGCTAAGTCACGCCAACCCACTCTTGGCATCTCAACTCTCAATTAATATTGCGATCCCCAAAAGATCTCCTCATTGATCTTCCTAGCGTCACCCCGAACCTGGAGACCTAGATCTGCGTTTTCCACAACACGTTTTGTGTGATCTGCTTGACCAGTGATCTTATTTTACCTCGCCCCGTTTTGAAGGGGACGGAATACCCTTCTTGAAGTGTTTGGCCCTGGTGGGTCTACAACCCTCTCCAACCCAATCATGGCCAAGTTGACCTGCCTCGTTCCTTGTGTTTCTAGGACTCCTCGTATCTCGCAGTGTCTTGAGTGAATGGCAAGCGATACCATGTTTGCCAGCGATGTTTGTAACTACGGAGTGCTTGGGATGTCCGCCAATCCCGGGATCCTTGCGATTCATATGTCAATCAATGACGAGATGTCCGGGTTCATCGAATGTTCACTGCACTTCCAATCGTCCATAAATTCTGGTGTTCCCGTGCCGTCTAATCCGGACTTTTTTGTTTCTTCACACATCCACATTCATCTCAACCGCCAATTTTCCTTTCTTGGTCGTTTCTTGTTCGAAGAGGTTCGTCTGCTCCAATATCCATCGTGATGCGTATTCCTAGGCTTTGCTAACAGATTCTAGCTGTGCTCGTACCTTCTTTCCTGTATTTTTTGATAACTTCTTTTTTTCAACCACTCCTTTTTTCGTTCGGTATCTGGATATACACTCTTTCAACATGAAGAACTTCGGAGCTATCTTGATGGTCTTGGCCACCGGCGCCTCTGTCGGTGCTGCCTTACCCACGCAGCCCATGACCGGAGCTCTCCAGGCCCGTGTTCCCCACCAGCGTGCTGGCCTCTATGTCCGTTACCCCAACAGGAATAAGCAGCAGCAGCAAGACGAGGAGGAAGAAGAAGACGCAGCTGCTGGGGGTGCTGCTGGCAACGCCGGCAATGCCGGTGGTGCCGCCGGTGGCGCTGCCGGAAACGGAACCGCAGTTGTAGATGTAGGTCACACTTCCCCAAAGAGACTGTTTCCATCGCTAATCACTCTAGGCCGGTAACGCAAACAATGGAACTGGCAACGCTGCTGGTGATGCCAACCAAGGAAACCAGGGCAACGCTGGCCAGCAGAACGGTGCTGACGAGGAGGAAGAAGATGCTGACCAGCAAAACGGCGCTGACCAGGAAGAGGACGCTGCTGACCAACAGAATGGCGCGGACCAGGGACAAGACGCTGCTAACGGCCAAAACGGCAACGCCCAGGAGCAGGACCAAGAGCAAGACCAGGAGCAAGGCCAGGGCAACAACAACAACGCCGGCAACCAGGAGGGCGGTAACGCCCAGAATGGCCAGAACGGCCAAGATGATGCTGACGCGGCTAATGGCCAAGACAACGCAGATGCCGAAGACGGTGCCCAGCAGGGTGGAAACCAACAAGGCGGAAACCAGCAGGCCGGCAACCAGGGTGGTCACCAACAACAAGGTGGCAACCAGCAAAACGGTGGCCAGGACGCTGATGACGCCGCCAACGCCGATGCCGACGCCGAGCAAGATGCTGACGCTGGTGCCGACGCTGGTGCTGGTCAAGATGCCGAGAAGGGAGCCGGCCAGCAGAACGGAGCCGACCAACAGGAAGGCGATGCCGCTCAGGATGGTGCCGACGCCGCTGACGGAGCCGCTCAGGACGGTGCAGCTGAGGAGGACGCGGCCCAAGATGGCGCAGCTCAAGATGGTGCGGACCAAGAACAGGACGCAGGCCAACAGCAAGGCGGTAAATCAATCACCGATTTGATCGGTTCGCTTCTCGGCGGTGGCGCTAACAACGGTAACAACCCATTGGCAGGTCTTCTCGGCGGTAACAACAATGCGCAAGACGGTGCTGACGCTGGTGCTGATGCCGGCGCCGATGCTGGAGCCGATGCTGGAGCTGGCGCCGGTGCTGGTGGCAACCCCCTTGCTGATCTTCTTGGAGGTCTCAAGGGTGGTGACAACGCTGCTCAGGACGGTGCTGATGCAGGCGCTGACGCTGGTGCCGATGCAGGTGCCGATGCAGGTGCCGGTGCTGACGAAGCTGGTGCCGGTGCCGGCGCTCAAGATGGCCAGGAGGCTGGCCAGAAGCAGGGTGGCATTGGTGGCCTCCTATCCGGCCTCCTTGGTTAAGCTGAAGCGCATCCGACGCCACGAGTTCTGGGGCATAATGAGGAACATGTACAAATAGGGGTATAGACAAGGTTATACACGAGGCTCGCCACGCAAGACAATACGGCTTGGGAAGGTGGAGAGGAAGACAGCGATCGTGGTTCATCTCTAGCTAGTCTAGAACATGTATGGAGGAGTGGTGTACTATCCACGCCAGGGAGGAAGTTATCAGGCGTGAGAGATCGGCTTCGGCCACAGGATTACGTCTTTCACGATTTTACAGACAAGTACACCAATAGAAAGTCGATGTGGATGTGGCAACAAACCTGGCTAATATCTTGCTTCGTGATCGTGATTTGCTTTTTTCTTTTTCTTCTACAGCGGTAGCACCTAGCACTGGTTTTTCGCTATATCTGGTTATTATCCGTGGAGAGCATACCATGCCAATGGTCTTCAGTATCATGTCTTCTCATTCTCCCCTATTACCAGTACGTCACTGATAAATACTACTACAGCTCACCTCCATCTTATCATTACTTGTCATTCATCCAATACCTCGCTACCACACTCTCACCACCATCTCTACTTCCTCGTACATTTTATCACCGTCCTCTAGCCGTTCCCATGCCCAAGCACACCCCCCTCTGCAAGAAACTAGTAATACCCAGAGTAAGCCATTCCTCGAAGAACACTTATAATAAAACAAGCCCCCGATACCGATCCTTCCTTCGCACCACCTCGTCTTATTTTCACTCACACGCAGGATACAGCGACTATGACACTCGCCACTCTATATCGGCTCATCTCTGGGCTCGATCAGGACCTCGTTCACAGCGACATGGGTAGGCTGGCGCAGCGCGTAGACAATCGCACTAGCAACCTCCTCCGGATGAAGCACCTTAGCGCCAGTAGGCTCGCCGTACTTCTTGATAGCCTCAGCATCCGTAGACATATTCAGGAGATCGGTAGCAGTATTCCCGGGCTGGACAGCGGTGACGCGCAGGCCAGACCCGGCAGTCTCGAGGCGCAGGCTCTGCAGGGTAGCCTCGACGAAGAACTTGCTGGCCGAGTAGACGCCGAGGCCCGGGAACACCTTGCGCCCGGCATCGGACGAGATGGCGACGACGTGACCGCCGCCGCGCGACAGCATCGCCGGCACGGTCGAGGCCAGGCAGTGCAGCAAGCCCTTGCAGTTGACGTCGACCGTGCGCTCCCACTCCTCCGTGTGCACGTTCGCCATCATCGTGTAGTACATGACGCCGGCGCAGCTGACGAGGATGTCGATGGGCCCGAGGCGCTCCGTCGCTGTCGCCATGAGAGACTCGACTTGTTTCTTGTCCGTGACGTCCGTCTTGTGGGCTAGCACCTTGCCTCCAAAGCCAGAGAGCTTGTTCTTGAGAGATTCGAGCGCCTCTACACGACGGGCAGCGATGGCGACGTGGGCGCCTTCCCTAGCTAGCGCGGTGGCAACAGCCGCGCCGATGCCCGACGATGCCCCGGTGATAACCGCAACACGACCAGCCAGCGGGCCTTGCTTCGAGCGGTGCGCAACCCCGTTGAGCTGAGTGCGTCGCGGTGCGCGCGGAAGCCAGCCTCGAGCACAGAAGTGGCGGGTGTATGTCTCGAACAGCTTCCCGTCGATTTTAGGGCGCTGAAGGCCAGTCTTGGCCAGAGCAGGGCCTGTTGCGGGGTCCTTGAGAACGGTAACCCATTTCAAGAAGTCGGCAGTGGGCATGCCGCGACGGAGGATGTCCACAGTGAAGATGTTATCTCCCTTGCTGGAGCCCCTCTTCTCATCCCACAGACGAACCCACTCATCCCAACCAAGGGGTTTTGTCGGGTATCCGAGCTGTTCAAGTATCCCGAAGACCTCCTTGGTGGGCAGCGGAGAGGGGTCCCCTAGGTGGAATACGCGCTGGTCGGTATCCGCGAGATCGGCCAGGGACGTGATGGCCTTACTAACGAAATCCGCGGGAGTCATCTCCGCATACCAACCTTCAATGTCAGGTGCGCATCCCAACTGAAGCGACTCGACGATTATCGCATTGAGTAGATCGTAGGTATTGGTGGAACCGGAAGTGCTGTGCCCGCTGATGGTTCCCGGGCGATAAATCCTCGCCGGCAACCCACGCATAGCAGCCTCAAGGACGAGCTGCTCCGCAACCCACTTCGTTTGCCCGTAACCATCGATTAGTTTCTCTGGCACTTCATCGACACTCAACATGGCATCTTCGGACCACCCTTCTACCGAGGCTGGCAGTACACCATTAGTCGAAATATGATGCACCGTCGCACCAGCTCGGCAGGCAAGGCGCAGAATCTCTCGTGTTCCAAAGACGTTGGCTCCCTGCATAGCAGCGTAAGGATACACAAGATTGACTGTCGCGGCCGAGTGTATGATAACTTGTACACGAGCGGCTAGTTCGTCAAATTCTTCGGGGGAAAGGCCAAAACGTTTCCTGGCCAAGTTCGCCGGTACAACTTCGATGCGGTCCAGAATCGAGTCATCCCATAGGCCTAAATCCAGCAGATTCTTGCGGATTCTACCAATCCCGGCAGAGTGGTTCTTGTTCGAGAGGTCAACGAAACGGACCAGACATATGACCTGGGCTGATGTGGTCTGGAGGATGGTACTAAGAAGGAAAGCGCCCAAGAACCCCGTCGTACCGGTTAACAGGACGGTGTCTGCATCGCTAAGCCGCTGCATCTTGGCCCCCGAAGGTTTGATCTCGGGAGGGAGAACGGAGTCGGTTCGGAGTACGGCGGGTAGGTCAGCTTGCACGGCTGCGGTGTGTCCATCGCGGGCATCACAGACGACCTCCAGGTGTCCCTTTAATGTGGGGTTTCCGGCAAGTCGTCCCAGGGGCACGGGAAACCCGTAAGCTCCGGTGAGCCTCGTCAATAGGTCAACAAGAGCTAAAGAATGCCCGCCGAGGTCGAAGAAGTCGTGTTCTTGCATCATTATAGACTTGTATGGTATGTTCAAAGAAGCGGCCCACATCTTCGCGATATCCTCGATCGTGATCTTTTGGTTGCGATTACCGTTTTGACCAGGGGTTAGCGGCGACGTAGGGCTTCGTGGCCTTGACGGTGGCGGGAGTCGTTTCAGATCGACTTTGCCAGATACTTCATGAGTAGGAAGGCTATCCAGTTCGACCCAAAGTGCTGGGATCATGTAGTGTGCGAGATGATCCGACAACGCTCGTCGCGCAATAGGGCTGAATCCGGCTTCGTCGATCTTGACGGCCGTTCGGCCCCCCAGTTCCTCATCTGGTACAATATAGGCCAAAAGTTGGCGATCCAAACCATCACCGTGAGAAACCACGGCACAGCTATGGACTGCAAGGTGCTTGATGATTGCATTCTCAACGGCTGGTGGCTGTACGCTGTAGCCCCTGATTTTGATCATGGCTCCAACACGGCCCGTGATCTCGAGAAGGCCAGAGGGGAGTATCCTTGCCGTGTCTCCGGTCCTGTACATCCGAGCGCCGGATGTCCCATCGAATGGGTCATCCGTGAAGGCTTTTGCGGTTGCTTCAGGCAGGTTGAGATATCCGCGCGCCAGAAGCTTCCCGCCGACAAACAACTCACCATTCACGCCTGTCTCGACCCTTTTGCCGTCCTCATCAAGGATGTAGGTGTGCTCCGGGTCTAAAGGAGGCCCCACCGGCACAACCCGATATTCGTCATTAATCATCTCCCTAATATCCCCACAGGCGATCTCATGGGTCTCACTAGCGCTGTAGCAGTTCAATAGGCGCGCGTTTGGCAGGGCTTTGAGGCCTCGGCGCGCGAGGTCAGTAGTCACTACCTCACCGTTGAGCCATACCGTGTGTAGGTGCGGGACGCGAGTTCCAAGTTGAGAATGTCGAGAGAGCACCGTCGCAAGCAAAGTGGGTGTCATGAGAGTCTCCGTAATGTGCTTCGAACGGAGGAGCTCAACTAGAGCAACAGGGTCGTAGCTCGTCTCGTCCGGGACGGTGACCACAGTCGCTCCCCGGATCAAGGGGCGCAGGATCTCCCAAATGAAGAAGACATTGCAGGCTACGCGATCGCCAGGTTTGAGGTCGTTTACACCAAATCTCAAGTCATACGATAGGACAGCCGCCCTGTGTGGGTTCGCAATTCCCTTGGGCTTCCCCGTCGTGCCAGATGAGTACGAAACAAAAGCGAGTTTTTCTAAGTCGTCCTCTGAAGGCAATGGGGGCAACGCTTCGATACCTCCGCTGGGCAGAGGGGCGTCGTCCGTATATGTCGACTTGTCGTCGAGTACAATTAGAGGGGACTCCGTCGTAAGCTTTCCGACGTGAGCTGTGTGTGTTATGACTACAGTTGGCCTAGCATCCTCAATGACATCTGCCAGGAGGCTTGGGGGATAGGCAAGCTCGAGAACTAAGAAAGCCCCGCCAGCACGCAGTGCGGCAAGACAGGAGACAACATAGTCGGCACTTCTTCCGAGCAATACGCCAACAAGAGAGTCACGACCGACTCCGTCATGGCGAAGACGAGTAGCAAGGGCTTCCACCTTACGGTCGAGCTCAGCATAAGTCAACGATATAGGCCCATCTTCCAGAGCAACATTGTCGGGAGTGGCCTTGACCTGGTGGAGGAACAAGGCAGACAAGTCCTTGCCAACGTCAATGACGGTCATCTTCCCCTTCCTTGACCAAGCAAGCCAGACACTAGCAGAATAAAGAGTAGTGAGCGTAAGACAAGAGTCTATAGTAGTTCGACCTATACAAAAGCACACTCAGAGTATGAGCACGTGACCACTATTCTCTGCGTAAGAAGACCGACTGGAAGTTCGGCAGAGGCTAATTGGCTTTGAAATCCGTATTTCCGGGTTAGACGGCACGGAAAGAGACCCCGAGGGTACGCGTTGGAAGGTCTACTCGAATCGGAGAGCGTATAAAAGAGCGGAGGGTAGGAAGAAATTTGAAGGAACCTTGAAATTAGCTGTCGCTCCCAGATGTGGAGGGTGTGGCTGACGTTTATCTGGAACTAGCAAAATCGACGGTGCCGTAAACGGAGCTTCTGTGGTACTTCCCGTGTATCACTTATGGGTAGAACCTTGGAATAGAACCAGCGAGAAGAGGGCACGATACCCAGATACGCAGCCACACAGATACGCAGAAATGTACCTAACAGGCGGTGACCGGGGCTAGCTTAGTAGTTGGCTTCATTCAGGAACACGTATCTTCCAAGAAGACAGATATACATATTCCTGAATCGCAAACGAATTCAGCAGATCCAGAATTCTGCAGCACGCCTACCAAACGCACACCGACATGTGTTTACTCTCAGCCGCTCGGGTACAGCTCCGGGCCTCCATGTCGCCGTCAACATGTTGGAGGAACCCCGTGTACGAATGAGAAGCTTTCCGATAACGATGTATTCCTTGCGTCAATACGTAATAGACTGGACTGCAGCGTTTGCCTTACCTAAGGATGGTGTATCAATTCGTCTCCTGTTCCTACATAGTAGTACATGGTGCTAAGTACCTTGTGCAAAGGTAGTAGGTACAGTAGGTTAGGTAGGTATTTGGCGGCTTGCTTTGATAAACGTCCATGGATGAGCGATGTACTACGTACGATGTAAGATGTGCGATTTGCTGGGAAGACATGAACGACGGTCAGCGGTTCGGGAAGCGCGAGCAGGGATGATCAGGGCCAAGGGGCACAAAATTCAAAAATCCCAGGCGAACGGTGAGATGCACAAGAAATCTTTGGGACTATTTGAAAGATTTCATTGGTCAATCGTGCCTAGACCCCCTTAGTATAAATAATCTGATAGGTTTGATAGGTCTGATCAGTTTGATAGTTCCAGATGTGCCTCAACGTCCTTGAGGCTAGATGTTGAAAACCCTGGAGGTTCTTACATACCTAGTAGTATAGGTAGTGGGAGGTGGGAGATATACCAACCCCCACTTGATCACATCATCGCTTTATCACCTTAGTGGTACAATGTTAGTCAAAACCCCCACCCGGCTCTACTGCACAGCCGGCCGCCGACGATGGATCGGGGCACAACATTGCTATCCTCGGCCGGTCCCAGTTTTGACCGGTACGATTTATCCCTTGGAGCTGCTTTGTTGAACGTGACTTTGCCGTTGCTCGTTGCTACGCCGGACCTTGGCATACCCGCTTGGTTCTATGAGATTCTGAAATGACATTTTAGACGGCGCCTAGTGATTCCTGCCGGGCCTTTCTTATAACACAGAATTATTCCAACCAATACGCGTTTGCGAGAATCCTGAGCCAAACCCCGCGTAGTAGTTTATATTACGGCGTAGGGAGTTTTCGAAGGGATCGCTCCCCCTAAAGCTCTTGATTACGTACTCACAATGGCAAAGTCTGTATATACGGCTCTGCAGTTGTGGCACGGTTGGAAGGACAACATTCAACATTCAACACTAGCCTTTCAAGACAGGGCTACCTTGGCTTTGATTACATATTTCCCTCTGGCAACCTGGGGAAGTACTATGTATGTATGTACGAGCATCGTGTAAAGACAGCATCATTTATGAGTCGAGCATCTTCTAGAAAGTACGACAAGTTAGGCGATCCACATGGCTGTGGTCGGCGTCATATTGACAAGACGGGGCAAAAATCGAGGCTCTGAGCTGACAGCTGAGTGGTATACCAGTTGCGAAGTGACTAGAGACTGAGACGATGTAGTATTAGATATTGAAGAACTTCTTAGAATGGATCTTGATAGGTGACTGATGGATCTTGATGCTGTATGCTGTACAAAACCGTACTAAATCTATCGTATGCGGCTGAAAGAGCCAAGATAGATAGGAATATAAAAAAAACAATACCGAGATCAAATAAAACAAAATGGCTGCACAGTATATGCGCACTGGTTACCTGAGGCTACTTGCATTAAAATCACCCAGACAAGCTGCGAAATTTGTGCCAGCCTGCATTGTCAGACTGCATCGTTGCATCAGGTGATTCGAGTACCGAGCGCTTGCATTGGACGTCTCATTCCAACCGAGCACAGCCTACCTGAGGTACATAAGTACCTAGGACCTGTTCTCTTAATTTTTTTTTTTCGCGCTTCCGTAGGTTTCCAAGGATGTCGCGTCGTGACGACCAACATCAAACAAAAGGACCGTAATGCATTTTTGACAAATACTCCCATTTTCCAGATCGCCGGATATCAAGACCTAGACCAGCGGGATAAGCTGTGTGATTTTGAATTAATGTTATCGCGTAGATTCACAAAACGCGCAGAGCAAGACCGCCGAACCGTGCATTTGAACTTTGTGTGAATGAGGAAGAATACCGTACTGCATAGTAGGAAAAAGGCTTGTCTATGAGTCATGGGGTGCCAAGAGTGGATGGCTGACAAGGAATTTTGGGCTGGTGTTACTGAAGCGAGGCTGGCCAACCCGCTCTACCGCCGAAAGAAAAATATTTGAAAAATTTTTCCTTCTGAAAGGAAAGTAATCTTAAGGTGGCGACGGTCAGGGATTTCCTTAGAAGCTAATGCGCACTAGGAATGGCCCCGCTTGCGTGCCGACATAATACGAAACCAAATAATGGTGACCAAGGCGACCTTCGCAAGGGGGTTCCAGGGAGGATTTAGTGCAAATGATACCTATCTCATACCTAGGTAGGTACCTGGTATTGAGTAGGTACCTCACCTCAACCTCAACCTCGGACTCACGTCCCCAGGTCTCCCAGGTCTCCCAGGCTCTCATTTCAACTTTTCCGGTTAGCATTGCACACAAACGATAAGAGTTTTGCACCAGGTGCCGCGTGTATCTGACACAGTCTGGCTTGTTCGAATACATCGTGAGTGGGCCAGTGCTAGAAAGCAAGTGATGTTTGTCGAGTGAAAATTCTGTCTCTCGAAATTTTCGTGTTCGTTAGTCACTCCAATGAAAAAGTAAGGAAGGTTGAGGGTGGTGGCATTGTCCGATTGCGGCGGGACCGGTACCCCCGAAACCACCGAAATGAGACCTGCAATTGATCAACGAAAGGGATCATCGTAGCCAAACAAAGAATAGAAGGGAAAAAATAAAATTTGTAGGATGACTGAGTGCGACAGCAACACAACCTAGACAACCTCGCAATCTGTCATCACCGTTTACCCACAACACAGTGAGGATAAAAGAGGAAAAAAATAATTACCACATATATGCGACTGTTTGTACGCGTAATCGTCACCGCCAGCTGTTTGAGATCTCCATGGACGATGGAAACTGATGGGGTGGTAAACAAGAGTAAGAGACTGGCCAAGAGTCAACCAAAACAGAAAAAGCATGAGAATTAGGGGTTAGGAGAAGAGGGCATTATGTGCGTTTCAGGGAGAAAAAGGGGGTTTAGTGTGGCAGGCAAACCAGGCTTGCAGGGCTTGCAGGGTGTGGTTGGGGTCTAAAACCCATCTGTCCACACCCACCCATCAGGATTTCTTTGGAGCCTAGACGGCCTGAACGGCTGGCTTGTCTTGCCCGATACTTACATGTACCGTACCAGCCTACCTAGGTAGGTACCTAGCACCTAGCACCTAGCACTTAGCACCTAGCATGCCCTAGTACCTAGTATCCAGCCTAGGTGGTGCCCAGTGCGAGTTGGATCTGCGAGAACTGACTGACGATGCCTTTGCGTAGGTTGCGAATGTAGTTGACCGAGTCATGCATTTTCCGTATCCGCAACGCGTCACAAGCAAAACCGATAACAACAAGAGGACCATCCGGAAGTTGAAGTATAACATGAAGAATAAAGTGCAAACAGTAGAAATATGACTCGATCCATGTGTGATTGGCATCGATTAAGAAATAAAAGGAGGGTTATACTTACTGTTCTTCTTCTTTTTTCCTTGACACGAGGTAGGCGAGGTAGGTAAGGTAGCGCGATGTAGCGTGAGGTGGTAGGTTTGCTTGGTGAGAAATAGGTGATGACGAGGAACATGAGAAAGACTTGGGTGATGGGTGACGAGCAAGGAAAAAAAAAAAAATCGATTAAGGTAGGTAAAATAAGGGGCAAGCGTCGAGACACGATTGGACGGATTGATACTAGCGTTGCCGCTAAGGTGGGAATCAAGGAGCCAAAACCAGTAGGTTTCCGCCACACTGGGGCGTCCCTACCTAAAATGTCAAAAATGTCAATGCACACGTACACGAAAGCGCTTGCCTCCCAAAAATTATAAATAGGCCGGCTTCCCCTCAACTTGAAATGTTTCGAAAATTCTCGCGCGGAAGCCCCGACCCGAAGGTCTCCCCTCTTCTTTAACCCCTCAGCCACAACAACACCGCAACACCAGCCACACCGTGCTTCATTGTCAGCAGCTGCCTGCAATTGTCAAGTGCGCGCCTGGCAATCCTCAATCCTCATACCTAATAATATTTTTATTTTTTATTTTCTTCGTTTTCCTATCTTAAGTATTCTCTCGACAGGGTCTTTATCGTCGGGGCCCACATTCTCTTCGACAGTGATAATTCGAGAGAGTACGTACCTCCCATCTTTTCGTCATCATCGTCCCCTCGTAAACAAACCCCACCTCGCACACAGTTCCAACAACCTGTTTTCTTTTCGTAACACTGCCACTTCCATCCTCAGGGTCACGCGGCGTCTGCTCTTTCGAGTAAAGCTGTTCAAGAACAAGTTCCATGCGTTATCGTTGTTTCGATTGTTCCAAGGCTTGATAAGGCGTCAAAGCAACAAGCAACGTATCCTTGCTTCGGCAGGTTCTTTGTTCCGTTGCCGCCGGCCTATTTAAAGGACTCGAACACCCAGCCACTCTGGGGACAATTGACTTTTCCAATACCAAAAATATCTTATCTAATCAATACCGTACAGGTCACGGTGCAGTGTAGCCAAGAAGATAGACCAACAATAGAGACGAATTTACCAAAGATTCTTAAAAAAAAAAACCCCAAGCAAGAAACCAAGCTGAGGAATTGAACTTCCCGATTCCATCGCTGCGAGAGATTCCGAGTAATCGCGCCGTCGTTGTCGAATCGCATTAGATCCCACGACCTCGACTGTACTCGTACATCTTCCGCTTCGAGCCTGTAAAGGGAAAGCACTACGATCTCTCTGGCCTGAACGTCAAGAAGATACCATCCTTTTACACCTGATAACTATCATCCGCGTGCTGTGTTACTTTGGTCGGTTGATCGAAAGATCTAACGACCTAGTCATCGTATCATCAACCCTTGTGTTGGGGAGACATTGACTTGTTCATCTCCTACACGAACTACTTGGTAAGGTTATCTTTTTATCCTTTTTCCCCTTCTTACCATACCCTGATTGTCGCGGTGGTATTTTCTTGATTGCAAAGTACCGCAGTACCGTTCAAGCGGTAACCTGAAAATTGAGGTGTCGAGTGTCGATTTGCGCTAGTCGTCTTCGCTCCTTCCTGTTATACATCACTGCTCTGCCATTATTTCTATGATGGGAAACATATTTTCCTACTGGACATATTCGACAATTAAATATTCCTGATTTAATTATCGATTCGTGTCGCCCCGTTACAGTCAAATTGCCGGCTGTCACCGACCAGGAAAAAAACAGTATAAATTCAAGGCGACCCACCGCTTCACTCTCTCGCATCTACAACAACAACCACCATCCAGCACCTTTCCAACCGCTTTTCATTTCACCACTGAAAACCCCAGTTCCTTTTGCGATTGCATCTTCATTCCTTTGATCTTTCGCATCCCAACCTTGCCATTCCCACACTCCTTCAAGCATTTCTTTTGCGCATTCATTCACTTTGCAGCGGTTCTAACGGACCTGACAATTGCAGGTGCTAATATTCACCACGAACAAGTCTCTTGTTCAATTCTGACCCAAACAAAAATACTACTGCAAGCTGGTAAAATGGAGGGCATTCAGACCCATCCTTCTACTGCCGCCCAGGCCAAGGCCTTCACCGCCCCAGGCTCGCTTTCCTTCCCGGGAGGCGCCGGTGAGCTAACTCCCGGTTCCGATTCCGGCAAGGCTGGTCAGCTCTCTAGCGCGGCTGGTACGTCTCAGCAGGGTGCGAACGGTTCCGGGGTGACTCCCGCTACCCCCGCTGCTACTCCTGCTGCGGTCCAAGGTGGAAGTGGACTTACTCCTACGCTGCAGTATGTATAACCCTCACCTTCTTTGACTTGCGTGACATGAAGACTCACAGTGAATGTCAAAGAAACATCGTGGCCACCGTCAACCTTGAGTGCCGTCTAGACCTCAAGACTATCGCGCTCCACGCTCGCAATGCTGAGTACAATCCTAAGGTACGTGTTGTCTTGTTTATGTTTTGATTTTTTTTCTTTGTGTTTCGTTTCGTTTTTATTTGAATTGTATATTGACAAATTCAGCGTTTCGCTGCTGTGATCATGCGCATTCGCGAGCCCAAGACAACCGCTCTCATCTTTGCCTCTGGCAAGATGGTTGTCACTGGTGCGAAATCGGAAGACGACTCGAAGCTTGCTTCGCGCAAGTACGCTCGTATCATTCAGAAGCTTGGTTTCAATTCCAAGTTCAGCGATTTCAAGATCCAGAACATCGTCGGTAGCTGCGATATTAAATTCCCTATCCGTCTCGAGGGTCTCGCTTCCCGTCACCACAACTTCAGTTCTTACGAGCCCGAACTCTTCCCAGGTCTGATCTACCGTATGATCAAGCCCAAGATCGTTCTCCTCATCTTCGTCAGCGGCAAAATCGTCCTCACCGGCGCTAAGGTTCGCGAAGAGATCTATCAAGCCTTCGAGATGATCTACCCCGTCCTACAAGGTTTGTTTCTTCTTGACGAGTAATACCTGCCAGCTAGTTCCTGTCCTAACAGATCCCAGACTTCCGCAAGGTTTAAGGCCTTATTCGGTTTCCGAATCCGGTACGATGTTCCGCCGAGTCCGATATTCGCCTTAACCTCGCACTTCTCTTCATGACCCACTGGGTCTTGTAAATTAGGAAGCATTATGATTTTACGATTTCCGTTTCACGAATTCGGCGTTGGCATGGACTGGTCATAGTCCTAAAATCCACGCCCTCTGTATCATTGACCTCGATTGCATTGCATGGCGTTAAACAAAGGGAATGGACCTCACTGGAATGATCGAGGATGGTCAGTTACTAAGGAAAAATAAAAATCGTCTTCCGACAGTTGGTTTCGATGGCTTAGATTGCACCGTGGTAGTATCCGGCGGCATTCGCGCTGGTCGAACGTGCCGTCTTAATTGGACCCTAGTGGTTGGGGGCCGTATAGTTGGTGCGGAGGGTGGTTGGTGCTGGCGGTGTGATATGCCGAAGTATGAATCGGCATCGATGGGTGGCATGAATGAGGCTGGATGATGAGGAACGGAGATGAAATGTCCATATGACATTTCCCAAGGACGAAATATTCCAGGGAGCAAAATACGCTCACCTTAACCCTCATCTGGTTTTGCGACCCTGAAGTCAACGCAGTTGCCTCGCTCGTATTTGGTTCCCCCAATGCGAAGCTCAGGATTTATGCGGGCAGTAGTATAAGACTCAGCCGTAGGTAGAGCAACTATTCCGCATTGCACCCATCAAGTCTTTCGTCATGATCCCATTTGACTTGTGATATCTTGCTACCGTAGATTGTAAACTTCGTGAAATGCATGTATCATTTGAGCTAAGTTTGTGTTCTCATCTTGTCTAGATCAAGTCCGTACTGCCCTCCTCGACTTCCATCCTTCGTCACTACAAAATGCTCAACATTGGCCGTCTGTTTCCAACTCCATTTATGTGTAAATTCACGTGGCCGTTTGCGCATGATACAGTCTACAATTTTATCACCGATTACAGGCAGGAATTTGAAGCCATGACCACTTCCACCTGTAGCAACGAATAGGCCTTGCCAACAAGGATGATAGTCTATAACCCAATCCCCAGTTTCTGTATCCGTATACCAACAAAGGCGGGTCTTGGAAAATGGCCGGTCCTGGAGCTCAGGCCAAGGTATTATCCTTCGAAGACCCTCTCGTAGCGCCCGCTCACCTTCCGGTGGTATTGAGAGTGCGGCGTCGTCTAGGTGCGTACGTGGCCGAGAGACGAGCGTTGGTGGTGTTTGCCCAGACCCGGGAATACCCAAGGGCGGTTTCGATGGCGGCTTTAGATTTAGATACCCGTATGAATGTCGCGCAACCTTGAGCACGCGATTCTGTGGCGGGATGACGAAGACGCCGGTCGAGAAGCTGAGGAGCACCGGGATCTTCTCCAGCTTCTGCTGCTCCTCTTCCGTCAGGTCCATGTAGCCAAGCACCTGGCCTGTCGCCACGGCCACCGAGGAAAGGTCTATGAGAGACGGCGTCCAAGCACCCGCCGCCGCTATCACAAGCTCCGCCGACAGCGTTGTACCGTCCTGGAGGCGCGCACCTGTAACCCTCTTCGCCTGCTCGTCCGCCTCGAGGTTCTCGGCCGTCCCGTTGACGAAAGTCACACGCCCCGTAGCGACGACACGGCCGTAGAGCCATTTCATACTCGCTTCGGCATCAGCCCACCCGCTCCCCTCGTTCACATACCCCCAGTCAGCGAACTCGCCCCCGGTTTTCGAAGCCATACCGATGTACTTAGGCTCCTTCAGCACACGGATGGAGCTCAAGGGGCGGCCCTCCTTCTGCGCGAGCGCGAGGGCGTTGACCCAGCTCTTCTTGACGTAGGCGATGCCGGTCAGCGAGCCGTCTTCGTTCTTCATGGGGCCGTCGTCACCGGCCACCAGCAGCCCGCACTCGGAGTAGCGCCCCTGGCCGCCGAGCGCCGTCTCGCTGGTCTGCCGCCAGTGCACCTGGGCCTCAGCGGCTAGCCCCGCGTACGCGGGGTCGGCGTAGTCGGCGCGGATGATGCGCGACGAGTCGATCGACGATGCATCGCGCGATGGGAACACGCCTGGCTCTGGTGACCGGTCGAGCACCGTTATGGATGTAGATGCGAACTCAGGACGTTGTGTTAGGGCGTATGCCGTGCTGAGGCCGAAGACGCCGGCGCCGATGATAAGGACGCTTGCGGGGGGCTTGAACTCATGGTGTTCGGTGTTAGGAGGGGCTTGGGTGGTTGAGGAGGGGTCGATGGACATTTCGGAGGGACCCGGGACGGAATCAGTCATTGTCTAGTCTTCCGCAGGATGGGATACTGGGTGCAATGCTTGATGAGGAGCTACGGTATATATATTAAAGCATATCCTCTATGTACACCTAGTGTCTAGTATGTATGCTTCCCGCCCCCCGCTCCGTCGCTGGCGAAAGACGCCGACCCTGTGACTATCACATAAAGGGCGCATCGTGATTGACCCAAAATTCCGACGGTACCTAAGTATTTTTATATCGTGCCGTTGGGAGACGACGGTGGTGGGGAAGAGGTTCCATCTGTATCTGTATCTTGGGTACGTACCCGAAGGCTTTACGTAAAGTTCCGCTCAATTGAAAATCCGATTGGGATTAATTTGACTATCGGGATTTTTACATTAGCGTTATGTATGTACCGGGGTAAATACATACTTGCTTCAAGCATCGCCGAATCGCGTGTAGCTTCGAGTCTCACCCCGTAACACCCTCAACCTCAACCTCACCCTCCTCACTATCTGGCATCTATTGGATCTGTTAACTTTATTGACCGAATAGACCATAGTACCCAACAGAATGCGAAACCCATCCCCGCTCTGGCCCTAAAGAATCCCGACTCATTCCACCCAAAATGTCGTCCAAGAAACTTGCCGATTTCCCCGACGTCGAGGCGAAACTTCACAAAGCACCCAAGCAATCCGCGTTCGAGAAGCAGAAGGCCGATGCCGAGGCGAAACGCAAAAGGGAAGCTGCCGAGACCGCTGCCGTATACGAGAGCTTTGTCAAAAGCTTCGATCACGACGAGGATGACAATGACGGCGCTGTCGCTTCAGGTCAACAGGGTGTCTTTGGCGCGCGTCAACAGGGCGGCCATTTTAATCGAGAAGGAGGTAGACCGGGTCCACCAAAGAGGCATTTCGGTGCTGGCCCTGGTGGCGGATTAGGATTGAAGAGCGGACCTGGGTCTTTGGGACCTGCGCCCACATCGTTTGGTACGAAGAGGAGGTTTGATAACCATCACCAGGGATTTCCTAGGAGGGGGGCCGACGAAACTCGGGGTCGACTTGGCTTTCACGACGAAGAAAATGACAATAATAACGCGCCACGGCCGAAGGGCTTCTCGAAAGTGTTCGATACGAGTGACGATGAAAACGACGCGAGGTCTAGGGACTTGGCTGAACAGAAGGCTATAGCAAAGCCTACTCTCCGCCTGGCTAACCTGCCACCAGGAACATCCCCGGCAGTCATCAAAGCCCTCATGCCGCCAAACTTGACTGTCGAGAACGTCAAGGTCCTACCGCCTACGCCGCCTGGAAGTACGGAGAGGAAATCAATAGCCGCGATTGTTACGTTATCTAAAGAGACGCCTGCGACGGATATCGATGCCACAGTCAGTGCTCTACAGAATCGATACCTTGGGTTTGGTTTCTACTTGTCCTTACATCGACATCTATCTTCCGCCGTAACTGCCACCGTCACTACATCCAACCTCGTATCCGCCTCGGGCTCACAGCCTTTTGGTGCCAAGCCCGTTCCACAACCTAATGATCATAACCCTCACCGCCATGGAGGATTCCATCGCGGTTTTGCTCCTCCAATGTCGTACGGCTCGGGTGGTGGCCCAATCAACCGGAATATCCTGCACGTTCCGGTCCAAGCACCAAGAGATATAAAGCAACTACAGCTCATCCACAAGGTCATCGAATCGGTACTTGCGCATGGCCCGGAGTTTGAAGCCCTTCTTATGTCACGGCCTGACGTACAAAAAGAGGAGAGATGGGCTTGGCTGTGGGATGCGCGTAGCGAAGGCGGCATCTGGTACCGGTGGCGGCTATGGGAAGTCATAACAGGTGCCCAAGCCAAGGCCGGACAACAGGGGAAGTACATACCATTATTCGAAGGCAGCCATGCTTGGAAGATACCCGAGAAAACTCTGCCCTACGAATATGCTACCGATATTGATGAATTCGTGTCAGATCCGGAGTACAACTCCGACGACGAAGATGACTATGAAGATGAAGGGAACAAGCCAGCGGATGGAGGCGAAAACGATATTACCTACTTAAATCCCCTTGACAAAGCGAGAATGACGCATCTTCTGGCTCGCCTTCCTACGACATTAACAAAAATTCGGAAAGGCGACATCGCTCGAGTGACTACCTTCGCAATCACGCACGCGAGTAGGGGCGCAGATGAGATAGTGGGCATGATCGTAGCAAATATACTCAAGCCGTTCGCATTGACATCCGCCAACCCTCAATACAATGCCAAAGCTAACAAGGACGGGGACAACAATGGGGAGTCACTTAACTCAACGCCTTTCCCTGAAGATTCCAGCGCAAAGCCAAGCGAAGCTCAAGATACGAGCGCTGCAAGTCTTATAGGACTATACGTTGTGAGCGACATCCTCTCATCATCCGCGACAAGCGGTGTTCGGCATGCCTGGCGGTACAGACAACTCTTCGAGGCCTCTCTTAAGGAGAGTAAAGTCTTCGAGACCCTGGGCCTTATCGCAGAACGCCTCAACTGGGGTCGACTCAGAGCGGAGAAATGGAAACGAAGTGTTAAGCTAGTGTTGGGCTTGTGGGAAGGTTGGTGTGCGTTCCCGCAGGAGAGCCAGCAGTTCTTTTCCGAGACCTTCGAGAATCCACCTAGTGCAAAGAAGGAGGAACAGGTCGACGAAGTGGCCAAGAAAAACAAGTGGAAGCCCGTCGAAGCAGGCAATGCAGGGCCTACTGGAAGTGAGGGGAGAGGATTCATCCCAGTATCTGCGAGCACGGAAGCACGGCGCGACGATGACGAGACGATGGATGTCGACGACGTGGATGGTGAAGCCATGGACGACATGATGTCAATTGATGAGGAAGATCTAGACACAGACATTGATGGCGTTCCGATGGACGATGACGATGGAGAACCCATGGACGAGGATGACGCGGGTTCAGCAGATCAGAAACCCCTCGAGCCTTCGGCGAGCAAAGACGAGGAAGGTATCGATAAGCAGAACGACGGCGCAGGTATGGAGAAAGGAATCAACAGTCCATCCAAAGAGAAGTCAACACCTACACTACAGCCTCGAAGGCGTATGAGGGCTGTGGATATGTTCGCGGATTCGGACGAGTCCGACAGCCAGAAATGAATACGAGGCGAAGATATACGACAACATTTCTAGAACCATTGGTCTTCAGGTGGTATAACATCGCGACACCAATCTTTGGCTACGAATAGAGAAGGATCTGACTTCCACCGAGCATACGACCAGAACCAAAACACTTACGAATGCTACCTGTTCATTGTTTACCGTGAGCAAGCCATCCCAGAACATTACAGTAGTCAATACAAAAAACGGCCTGGCGTCCTGGTTACGCCTACCAGCGACCGATCGCAAGTCCGAGCCAACAAGACAGCAGCTGACAACGACCATAATAAAAAATTCGCTGTCGGCAGGAGGTATCAAACGGAGCAAACAGCTTAGAAGCACTCGAGATTCCAAAGCCTTCTGTGCAACCTCAATCCTAGCAACTTCCTAGAAGCGGTGCAACCGGATTTCAACCCGAAAAATGCCACCATCAACCAAACTGTTTAGTTTGGCCTCAAACCTCCACCCAATCTAGTGTTGGTGTTCTCGATCTCTCGAGGGGTAAACCCCGCAGCCGAATGCTCTGCGCCGTTGCACTGGCCAGGTATAGGACCGTGGTTCAACGTCAAGCTGTCGAATGTTGTTGCTTTAAGCTTCATCAGACTCCACCAAGTCGCCTGTTCAGATCCGGACTGATACCTATCGCAATAATACACTGGTATCTATCTACCTAGTACGTAGGCCTGTCAACACCTAGTAATTTCGGGATCTTATCGTCTTATGACCGATATAACCCCAAGCTCCTTGTCTAGCACTTGGGTAGCTAGCATTGCCTACCTATGTGTATGTTTGCGGATAAGCCATGCCATCCTGATAATGCTAGTATGCTGTTCGTCCCCAACAGAGATTGAAGCCTAGTCGAATGATACACAAACATATAGATGTCTTTGCTGTGTAACTTCGGCCCGTAGCTTACGGTGTTTGGGGTCGATTGCTCCTTTGGAGGGCTCCAAAAGCTACCCAAAACACCCAAGTTGATACGTCGGATGTCCAATACCCGTCAGATAGTGAATGTTAGCTATCATCAAGATCCACGAATCCACGAATCTACCGTACTCAAAGTACCGGGTGTACTGGCGGGCAATCCACCAATTCCCATGACCTTGGATCTTGTAATACGCAATCGCCAACCAGCCTTTCACAAAGCCCAATATACCCAATGCATTAGACTTAGGAATTTTGAGGTACCATGTAAGATGGTCTGAGACCGTCGCACAGATGAAAGACGCTACATGGGTAGCAATTTGATGGCATCAGCTAAAGTCCTGAGTAGGTAGGTACCTTGCTAGTGAAATATATAGATATAACTACATATACCCAGTATCAATGATGTCTCTTGGGCATTTCCAAGGCATTTTCCGAATGTTTTTATAACGGCCGAAAGGCCTAGACTCAATTGACCATCTACAATCCTGGGACCCTGCTGGAAAGCTAGTGCTACGGGATTACTACTTGGATAGGCAAGGTACGGATTATATACTATTAAATGTGATTAAATGTCTGATGCAAGGAAATCCCATTCCAAGTCCCTGTTCTTAGCTCTTAGGCCGTCCTCCCTCATCTCTACCACCGTGGTTTGTCGTAGCCTCAGGGATTTTGGCTTAGTCGTATCTAAGTACTAGGTACCTAGTAGTATTGGAAAAGAAATAGATACAATCATCAATCATCTCGCCATGTCGAATACTTTATTCAATGTCATAATGATAGGTGTAGGTGCTAGAGACAATGACGTAATGCTTCAGATTTGGCGATTAGTTCACGGGTAGGCACGCAAGTTTCAACCCGCCTCGCACTACATCTCGCCTGTCCACCTGTCCGCCTGTCTGCCTGTTCGCCTGTTCGCCTGTCCATACCCTCGGAGCTGAAGAATTTTTTAATCCTTGGTTTGTTTGTCTCTTCCTTACCTCCTACCTGCCGTTCGTCGATGCCACCGGCAACATATCCGGCACTGATGCATTGATCAGCGCATTGATGCAAGTGTACCTAGTAGCTATCAAGTATCTGGGTATAGGCTATCTGCCTGGCTTGGAGAGTGCAGCTTTCAATCATCACCACTACCTACTACCTACTAGGTAGGTACATACCTAGGCAATTGAGCAATAGGGCAACAGCACATTTAAGTATCAATCACTGCAACCTGAGTTCGAATGACATTCAAATAATGGTACGTACCTGATACCTATAGCGCATGTAGCGTAGCAGCCCCACGTTCCCGAGACCATTGTTGCTATGTCTGCGGCGCCGCCCCTCCATTAGCCATCAGCCCCTCCATAGAATACACATGTACTATGCCACCCATGGATGTACATCAATATCCAATTCGATTCCAGAGTCATTGGATGTAGATGATACGCATGTGTCTGCAGGACCCTTCGAGTTCCCGCGGTTCCTTCTCCCCCGTGTTAGCGTGTTCTGCAAGTACATGGGATTTGCTACCACGGCAGCTGAGGTACTTGGTACCCATAAGCGGTACATACTAGGTACTTATATGCGGTATGTATTACCTTGAACTCCAGTCTGTTACAGGCTGTTACTGAACAGAGCCCTACCTAGTAGAGGTACATACATCTATGATACCTACCCACTACTAGGTAGGTACCTAGTATGCTGAGCAGAGAGAGGTACTGGATATAAGCCTGAGGCAGCTGGGTTCGATGCAGCTCCAAAAAGACCACCCCCTGTCGAAAAAAAAAAGAGAAAGGGAAAGTGAAGGATCTAAACTTGAAGGTCAGCACCATTTGGGTCAAGCAGCCAATCAAAACTTGCTCGTTTTTGGGCAACCCCCACAGACAACACGACACTCAACCATCCCAATCATCTTTCACTTTTGCTAATTTTGCTAATACTCTTGGACCCTTAGACCTTAGACCTTTTCCTGCTAAGAAGATCAAGAGCTTTTGAGTCCACTGATTTTTTATTTTCTCTATGGTTCAGGTTCTGGTAACCGACGAGTCTTTCTTCTTTGGGTGGAACTTAGGTATGCTTCATTCGGGGTTAAGTCTTGGTTTTCCAATGGAGTATGTCTTCGAGACAGGCTAGAGAATTAACATAAGAAGACCAGGACATCTCAAGCCCTTTTTCTAACAGTTTGAGCTTAAGTTACATCTACAACCACATCTACAACTACATTCAAAAAAAAAAAAAATCAACAATTAAAAAAATAAAATAAGAAAGCCTAGGTAGGACTGGCTAATATCATAAGGGGAAACAAAAGTGGAAAAGTCAAAAAAAAAAAGAGAAGAACTGAGACAGAACAAGAAGAAGGCTACCTATCACCACGGACCTCAGTCATCCCACACACACACGACTCCTCCTCCAAGAATTGATACTTCGACCAGTCATAAATCAAGGCACACCTAAGGACCTCTCCCCAGGAACATTTGGAATAGGTAACAAAATCCCGGACCCTAGTCACAAGTTCCGTTCTTTACCGCCATCCAGACCGCAACAACCAGTCAAGACCGAGGCTTCCCCGGACTGTGTGTCTTTCGTTGTGTTCGTTCGGCTCTCTCATCAGCCTCGAGTTGAGCACAGGCTTACCTACTTGGGCATCTCCTTTCCGTTGTTGGCTGGGGACGTTACATGTGGGAATCAGACGACGGACAACCTTACTTTCCCCCCTCCCCTCCCGGGACAATCATTCTTCCTTATCCATTCCTCTTAACATAGGTCCCATTCCAACTTGTGCATCGCCCTTCTGCATCTCCCCTGACACCGTCGGACGGACGCAACTTGTACTTCGGATCGGTCTGCCGCCGTTAACCCTTCCTCCCTTCTAAACCATAACGGATCCCGAAGTGCCGATATCACAAGGTGCGGCCTCGAGCGAGCGCCGTTGTTCAGTGCCGTCAAATTCTTGGCTTGTCTTACTCCGCCTTGAGAACGCTCGCATATCTAGATCAAATCAACCATATTAGGCTGCGACCCTCCGCTGCGCGGATTGAACTTTGATCGTCTGACTTCCTGGTTCCCCGGCCTCGGTCCTTATTGACCCTTCCGTTGTTATACTCTACCTCGATAGCCGCCCGGTCTCCGTTTCGTGGGACACTTGGGTGTCTTCTCTAACCTTAGTCTACTTCCATCCTTTCCAAAGAAAAAAACTCGGGTTTCACGACGCCAGCCACTTACATCCGATGCGTTGGTTATCATCCTACCTTACCAAAGCATCATCTGACAAAATCGCGTTTATTACCCATACGCATCAACCCCCTTTTTCCAAGGGGTTTCCACGCGTTCCCTCTTAGACTATACTACTTTTGTCGTTGGTCTCTCAGGTAGACTTCTAACCGTCCCGTGGGACCGTCGCCGCTTCGCGCATGGTCCGCGCCATCAGTTGTTGCATTGTCGACCACGTCCTTCGTGTCGCTGTCGCGTCGGCTTGGTCCCGCGACGTTGCCAAAGATGCCAATCATCGATGGACAAAAAATGGCTTGGTGAGTCATACATTTCTTCTGATTGTTACTGTGTCCGCAGTGCCTCCGTGAAAGTCTCGGACGGCTGCAGGTCATCGCGCTAAACTTTGACGCGCTTCCCGTGGCAAGCTGTTTTCGTGTTGCAATACTGCAGCTATAGATTTGTGTAACGGACATGTGACTTGGATTTGTGGATGAGATGACCTGTTTGAACTGCTCTTGCTAACAGATAGTTTTCTCCTATCTTTAGCGAGCCATGCATACGTGGGCACCGATCAACCAAGTGTAACCACGCCGGGGAACGTGTAATGTTACCTGTTCGGAAGCCCGGTCGACCCCTGAGCACTTGCCCTCACCCAGCGGACAGGAACTGTCCTTGTAAACAACGGGTAACGGCGGCGCTCCCGAAAGGGGCGACTTGTCGTTGTAGTGCACCGCCCAAGGCAAATGGCAACGCCAATATTGTCAAGGCCGAGCCTGCTGACAATCCACCATTATCCCCTACCAAGCACGTGTCGTTTCGAGTTCAGAAGCCAGCGCCAAAGCCAGGTCGAAAACAATCATTTGATGCTTCCGCCCTACAACGAATGAACGCTAACAGCTTGAATTTGATCGGGACTGCTAACGTCCTACCGGCAGCCCCGGAAAATGCCTCGAATCAGATGAATCCTGTGGCTTCACCCGATTATTCCAATTATATGTCACATACGCAAAATGGAACGCATTTCAGCTACCAAGATGCGAACCCCTATCCCGGCGGGATGATGAACATGCCATTGCTGGCCCTCAATGGTGGTCTGGCGGGTGTGGCGCCCGTTCCATCTTCTAGGAATGGGGTCTCCGCCCCTCAGGATATGAGCAATGGTAGGCTCACGCCTGGCACATCTCACTCGACATACCAAACGTCAGGCTCGAGTAATGGAGACTCCACGTCGCAGGAACCATCACAAAACGGGATGGGGAGCTGTTGTTCCCAACGGCCACAGCCCCAAACGCATGTGCAACCTTCCCCGCAGATGCAATTCCAAGGTCAGCTTCCGACTGGACCTCAGGAACCGTCGAATATGATGAGGTATATTCCCCAGGCTTCCACCAGCAATGGTGCCATGGCACAATCCTACCCCCAGCAAATAGGAAGCAATCCACAGTTATATCCGATAAATCAATATACACCAACACCGATGTTCTCGGGTATGTCCTCGTCGCTTGGGACGCCGAACTTCCCAATACAACAAGCACAATGGGAGCAGCTCGTAGCTAGTCTTACGCCAGAGGTTAATCCCAATGGCGGTGCTCAGGGTCCATGCACGGAACATGTGTGCCATTGCGGCCCTTCATGTAGTTGCATCGGGTGCCTTGTACATCCGTATAACCAGGCGACATGCCAGTACATCCACGAAATTATGGCATTCCAAAACGACCCTGTTAATGGTAAACTGGATGGGAGCAATTCTATGTCAGATCCGCCTCTAGCGACAGGGGAGGCATCACCACCGCCGACGCGAACTCCGTCCGACGCGGAATCTCCTGACGCAAATGACCCCAATCTTTCGCCCAGCGAATTCCTCTTCGTGGACTACGGCGGTGTTTTATGCGGATGCGGCGACGGTTGCGAATGCATCAACTGTGTGATCCATCGCGATCCTCTTAACGCTAGGACCCGAGGCGAAGATTCTCCGGATAAGACACCCAACCTGGCGTGATGATTTCTCCTCTGATGCATGATACGGCGTTGCGTTGGCCCACGTGGCTTGTACTGGAAGGTTTGCATGCGACATACGATAAAGCGATAGATCAAATGATATCCCCAAGGATGGTGGTTGAAAGGCCCACATGAGGATTTGAGGATTTTGGGCCGTATATATCTGAGGCGAAAGCATTGTGTTTATATTTACGAAGTAAGAAGTGTGAAGCAACGAGGCTCTGAGCATGAAGTCAAGAGAACGATCTACTCAGCTTTCTACGTCTTAACATGATTCGGCTAGACGCCCCCGGCGATGGGGTTGGATGGGATTTTCAAGAGTTGACATTTTCGATGGGCCGACTGAGCTCCGTGGACGTTGTTGTCTGCAGGCATCCCCGCCGTTAAGTGGGGGGCTTGCTCTTCTCGTCGAGCTCCAATCGGCTTCCTTGGCGTCTCTTCGGGGAGGAGAAGGCTAAGTGAGGTTCGACGAGTTGTCCCCCCTTGTCCTACTTCGGTTCTGCGAACCGGATTTCTTATCGGCTTGCCGGAGGAGAGATCCCTTCGGGCATCATAAGAACAGAGCTAGATAGGGAATAGCGAGTAGGTACTGGCTGACATTCAGGCGAGTTTCCCACCATGGCAGATCCTGGCTATGAAATGTATTGCCGGCGACTGTATATGAATAGAACTTAGCTATGCAAATCTCCCCTATTCCTGCGTGCATTTTGTTGAGATGAGAACTTTGGACCCTTCCATTTCGCATACCGTTGACCAATGCGATGTACCAGTACCTACCTACCCACCCAGTAGTATACTACCTAGTAGGTATTCTACATTGTGTACCTAGCAGTACGTATCAATGTGTAGGTACAGGAAGTACAGACTGCCCTGCCCTGCCCTATTTTGCTTGTGATAGACGATGTATCCATTAGGCGTTACCCGTTCTTTTTTACGAGGTGAGAACCTTGATGGAGAGTCCCCTGCTTACATAACTCAGCAACGAGACTTTCTTATGTAAATATTTTTTAAGAGCTTTGCAAGTGTCAACCCCACAATGCCACATGGCGCAATTCTCCGACAGCTGTTACATCGGCACCTAGGTAACCTTGGTACATAGATGTATCATAGATGTATCCATCAATAGATCAATCTCGTATGTACCTACCTAGTACATAGTAGAGAATACCTCGAGTACCTCGTGGAGCTTACTATTAGCCTGTACGACCTCGAAAATATCTTCCAGTGGTATACACGAAACGAGTAAGGCGTCCTGTTCACTGCGGCTTCGGACGCATAAGAATCCTACTTGACCGCTCAATCATTTGCTTTCCCTGCTATCGTTGCATCCATGGCGGATTTCAGAGGTTCCCAGGACCGAGGGCTGGGAGACGATGCCCAACGTTATTCGAATCATCAACGAACGCGTGGGGAAGAGGCTATACCTGTGAAACGTGGGAAGCGGAGGTACGATTACAGCGAAGATGATAACGATCGGAGAAGCAGAAGTGGGCGCGATCGCAATTCCCGGAGATCCCTATCACCGCGCGATAGGGTACATGGGGAAAGGCGTGATGTACGGGACGAGCACCGACGCCGAGATAGACAATCCAAGGAAGATGACTACGTATCACACAAGAGGCGGGGAGAAGACGCAACGCGTTACCGCTCCGAACGCTCACCTTCAACGTCCTCAGCCCGACAACGCCACCACCGAACCCATCAACAATCTTCGAAACGGTCCTCCCATACCCCGACCGAACTACCCTTCGACGCGAGACCACTCGTCCGCTCCGACCTAGAGAATTTCAAGCCGTTGCTTGCGCAATATCTCGAGGTGCAGAAGTGCAAAGACATCACAACATTAGACGAGAGAGAAGTTAAAGGTCGCTGGAAGAGCTTCGTCGGCAAGTGGAACCATGGGGAACTTGCCGAAGGATGGTATCAACCCGAGACCCTAGCTGAAGCAAGGAAGACCTACGCGAGTGTTCTAGATAGGGAAAGGACACATCCGACCTCCAACAACGAACCGATTCGCGAAGATACAGACGGAAAAGACCGCGAGCCAACGCACTCGCAGGGCGAAGGAGACGACGGAACAGACGAGGACGAGTACGGACCGACGCTCCCACCGGGCGCCCAGCGCAGCTCGTCCGCTCGGCACGGGCCCGGCATCCCGAGCCTGCAGGACCTCGACCTGCGCCGGGAGAACGCGGCGGAGGAGCGCCTGCGCAGCGTCGAGCAGCTGCGGCAGGCGCGCAAGGCGGACCGGGCGGAGCAGAAGGCGCGGCTGGAGGAGCTGGCGCCGCGGGCGGAGCCGGGGACGCGGGAGCGGCGGCTGGAGAAGAAGCGCGAGGCCAACGACAAGCTGCGGGGGTTCCGCGACAAGTCGCCGGGGGCGGCGGCGGAGGTGGGCGAGGCGGAGCTCATGGGGGGCGGCGACGGCGACGGCGACTCGGTGGCTGAGCTCAAGCGCGCGCGCGATGCCGCGGCCAGGAGGAAGTCGGAGCGCGAGGTGCGCCGCGAGGAGGAGGCTAGGGCTAGGATGGCGGAGCGCGAGGAGAGGATTCGGGAGTATAGGAGGAAGGAGGAGGTCACGATGGAGGTGCTGAAACAGATTGCCAGGGAGAGGTTTGGGTAGGGGGTGAGGGAAGGGCTGTTGGTGGTTGGGCGATTGATGCCGTGATTATAGTGTCGTTTGTATCGACGGTGGGCCGTAAGAACTAAACCGCCAAACTGCCAAAACTTTTTAAAATATATATTTATAAGATCTTATATAAGCATTATATGTATTTATATAGTATTGAATAATGGCTGAATAATGGCTAAGTAATGGTTGAATAATGGTTAAACAATGGTTGAATAATGGTTATAGATTTATCCCTTATACCTCCTTTTTTTCCTTCTTTTCCTAAAAATTTTAATTTAATAAATTTTTATTATTTATAATTAATTTATTATTATTATTATAAGAAATAAATATGGTGATATGTTATGAGATAAGATAAATTGGATAGATAAGTAGGTAGGTATAATAGGTGGTATGGCGTTTAGGGGTGGTGGTGGGTGGTGTAGGTGGTGGTGGTGGTGGTGGTGGTGGTGGTGGTGGTGTTAATGGCTAAGTTTTAATCATTTAATTAATTCACTTATAGGAACCATTGTTTAACTATTGTTCAACTATTGCTTAATTATTGTTCAGCCATTGTTTAGCCATTGTTTAATACTGTATAAATATATATATGATGCTTACGTAAGATCTGATAAATACATGTTAAAAAAGTTTTGGCGGTTTGGCGGTTTGGGTGTTATGGCCCGCCCTAGGATCGTGGACGGCATGATTATTATTTGACGTTCATCAACCACTGTCACAGGCCTCGGAGATATAGAGTGGCTAGGCGTACGTAATATGTAATACGGATATTGAAGCTTCAATGCTATTTACCTTGCTATGCATAGGTATCGATGAGTTTGACGACCCGAACTGCTGATTGTAAGAATTATTGCTTGTTCCAATTCACATTCATGATCGCAACCCCCGTTACGTCCTAAAATTGTGTCACGTTGGCTCTGGCCTAGATTTCTGCGGCGACTCCGCACCCACCGCAAGCTATATAAAGCTAGACTAATAAAAAACTGATATCCAATGAGGCGCAGTGGCAGAGTGGTCTAATGCGCAAGACTAGAAATCTTGTTCCTTCGGGAGCGTCTGTTCGAATCAGGCCTGCGTCGGATTTTCTTTTTCTTTTTTTTTTTTTCACTTATTTGATGGGTACTTTATAAATCAGTATCACCCCGCGCCCTTTTTATGTTTTTTCTTTGAGGGCTGACCCTGGGATAAGTATGATTCTGTTTCGTCAACCAGATTGAATGATGGAGACGTCAATGTATTTTAGGCAAGACCAAAGTACTGAGGGACTACGATATGGTGGACAACGGTCTCATTATTATTGACGGAAAAAAAAACATCGCCATTGCAAGGGTCTAGCTATTCACTGCGGTCTCTTCCGGTTGCACGCTCGGACCATGGTCTCGTTTTGTCGTGGAATAGGGAGACGTGGGAACTGCCTCTTACAAATCCCTCAGGTAAAGGCATCCAGTCATCTATCCACTGCCGACCCGTGTGCTCTCTGATTCTTTCCGGTGGGGACCATCTGAGTCCATCAAATGTTAGCTCGGAATACAGGACAACCGGAGGTCATGGTGTGGTGGCTATGTAACATACCTTGGTACCGCCGGTCTTCGCAGATGCAAGCAAGAGGTTCTGTGGCTACGCCTACCAAAGGTTCCCAGTATAGGTCTTGTTCATCGCTGTCGCCATCGTCGGCGGCGGCGGGCGGCTTCCTCATTTTTCCTGATGATCATCTCGACCAGGTGCTCGTAGGACTGGGGTCGTTGGGGCAGGCCCTCCATGCCGTAGTACTGGTACAGCGTGATTTTGCGAAAGTCGCCCTCCATCACCCAGTGAAGGACGTCCGCGACGTAGATGATAGGCTTGGCCCACCTGGTCTGCGATGGCCTGAAATAGTAGAGCGAGGCGTCGCTGCAGAAGCGGCTGCAGCGGAATCGGGTCTGTGGTCGGATCGTGTTAGCAGCGCCGCCGAGCGAACATGCCACGTTGGAGGAGACGATTGCTTGGGTCATGCGAGAAGAGGTGGTTGTACTTACGGGCCAATACTTGTACCAGTATATCTGCGTCTCTATGTAGTGGCAGTTCACCTTCTCGATGATGCTGAAGCCGATGTAGCAGAGAACTGTGACGGCGAAACCGCGGAGCCAGAAGGCGTCGGGGCTAATGGACAGGGCGACGGTCAGGTACACCAGGAGGATCCAGATCAAGAAGATGGTGCCAATGATGGCCGAGCGCAGGAGCTGAGTGGTGATGAACAGGACAGACTCCCAGACGCAAGTATCGAGGGCATAGAGTACGAAGAGGAGTTCCTCGGCGATTGACAAGACATGTTGACGCTCCAGATAGAGAGAGATGAGCATCGGAACGGCGAGGAGCAGGAGAATCGCAGGGAGGTCCGGCGCGTAGAAGGGAACGAGGAAGATATTCAGTATGCCCCACATCTTGTCTGGATGGTAATTAGCATTATGTTCACGGCGACAAGACAAGTAGATCGGCGGCGAACAACCCGGAAGGAATATTGAACTTTTGTTTATTCTTGGTCGCCGATCTGCGGTTTTTGCTTGACGCGAGAAGAAGAATAAATAATTACCTATGGCGAAGAGAAGGATGGATGCGGGATGAATATAAGTTAGAAACGAAACTGTTGGCAGTGGAAGAGGTTGAAGGGTGTGCTGGGGTGACGGCGAAGAAGTGGAATGTAGAGTAGTTGTAGGTGAAAATGTCAAAGTAGCCGTCGAGCTTTTGATCAGTGAGAATAGAAATATATAGAGCGCCGATAAGCATTTGATTTCCCTAATCTTTCGTTTCCTTATTTCATTATATTATATATATATATATATATTGCTAGGTCTTTTTATTAAATTAAAAGAAAACGAAAGCGTGGAAGGCACTATATCGCCGTTTTCTATGGCGACGCGTCGTTGCCTGGTTAGGTATTGAACTAACCAAGTGTCCAGGTATTTAAATTTGTGCCAGTTTTCGAATTTGACATAATAGACCTATTCATATAGGTATCGGAGTACCCAATAGAAGTAGGATCGTTGATAGCCTTGGAGCCCAATTCCGAAGTGTCCTGCCGATATAGTGGAGGGTATGATAACGACGATGGTGGGATATAAACTGGATATCGTATATATATATATTAAGATATATTCTTGACTCTTTTGTTCTAACCTATATTTTATTAACGTGGATAAACAGTATGGTATGGCGTTTTCTATGTTGGAAGCAGGAAACGATCTTGATGTGAACATTCCCACGACTGTTCGACGTATAGGGCAGACTTTTTTTCTTCTTCTCATATATCCTATAGGTCAAACTCAGCAACACACATGTTCATATACGAACAGGTTACCGTTAGTCGTCCAAGAGAGTTTGAATGAACTCTATACAATTTTAGCCCCTTCCTCCCAGAAGTAACAGATTCAGTGATGCATTGCTATGATACATTATATCAGATTTTACCGCCTAGGTATACTTACCTTCAATGATCGCCGCCCGCCTTCACTCCTGTTTCCCTGAAGAACCTGCCCTCTGTATCGAGGCTTGCAGGATATAGATATCTTATTCCTTCTAACCGGCTTCATTAGACGCTAATCTGTCACAGGTACCGCCGTAGCTAGGATTTGAATATAAGAGGCGACGGCGTGGGGGTGTCAACCACGTAGATAGATAGGTTTGCAAGATATTCAACATCTCGAAGGAAAATAGAAATGTAAACCACTAGCATGGCTTACTATCACTTACAAACGAAGTAATGACTCCCTATTAGGTATGTCTTCGTTCACAATACAAGAGGCACTCCAGCTGGAGGTATAATCTTAGGCTTTTCGCAGCACAACAATGTTGTTTCTACCTTCTAACCCGGACGCCTCGTGATACCGGTTCCTTGTACATCCGTTCATCTAGCAGTTTGGAGTGATTGCTGCTCTGAACAACGAACTAGATAGCTAGGTAGGTAGGTACCTGGTCAGTTCGCCCTACCTTCATAAGTGCCAATACATATATGGATCGTCCTCAGGGCCCCCAGGAAAAACACGTCTTTACCTAATGACGAATTATGAATGCCTAGGTCTATGGTTTACCTGTCTGGGGGTGCATTTCCGTATATCGTCGACTGCTATGTGCCAAGACTTTGGCTTTCGATACGTCTTAAGATCGAATACATGTTGACATTGCCAAGTGCTTGGTAGCTACGTAGGTTCTTCTTTACCCTAACTAGTACTTACTCCAATCCTGTCTAGAAGAAATCAAGCAACTGCATGTACGTTCGTAACTCAAGGTTTAAGTACTAAGTACGGTTCAAAGGTGGGTTGGTAATAGGGCTAACATCTAGCAACAGACGTAGCAACAGACGTAGCAACAGATCCAACAATGGGTCATTGGTAGGTCAACAACAGTTCAACAATGATTCAGCAACGGTTGTCAGGGCTGGGGCCGGCTAGACAAAGACGGCTACATGTATATGTAGCCTCCCATAGCCGTAGCCCAGTATTAGGTTCCTCGCGCAACAACGATGTTGTTCCTGCGTCTTCTAGGTTTGCCTCGTGACAACGGTTGAAAGATGGTTGGTCCACTGTTGGGCCGTTGTTGGACTGTTATTTGAACCGCTGGTAGTCGCCTTGCGCTATTACCAACTCGTAAAACGGACTTACGATGATTGGGTCGTTACTGTGCTGTTGCTGGGTCATCGTTTGCATCTTAATATTCTATTATGAGCAGTCTTCCATAAATCTAATATGGGTGTCAGCTCACCTGTTTTCAGGTCTACCGCTGTCATTGACACACTCAACGGGAGGGCCTAAAGGCCCAACGGGGACTCCAAGGGTTGCTAGGGTATCTAAGGGAGTGGCCCGCCAGCAGTACGGATACGAAGGAGGCGGCCCTTGACGTAGGAGTTTGGGGGGTGAGGGTTATTATCGTCATTAATATACACCCCATCCACGCGATAATCACTCACTTTCCTTCATTTCATGGCCCGCCTTACCTAAATACCGCGTGCTTTAGCTACTGACAACCGCCATATCTACCTTGGATTATTACTATAGGAAGGACCGACTCGAGGAACGGGAGAAGGGATCACTATCCGTCTCATCAGGCCGCACTTTTACGTATGAACACGGCTATGATGGCCCTTCCTACCTACAGTTACGTTGCGACAGAACCTACTTCTACTAGACCTGGGGAATGGGTCAGGGTTGGATCCAGGGAACCACCTTTACCGAGGCAGTCAAACTTTAGGAAATCAACGTAGTAATTTCATTAGAAGAAACCTGTGCGGCCAACTTGCAGCTACAAACATACGAGCGAACGAACGAACGAGCAGACCCTGACGTCTGATGTAGATGAGGACGATCCGACCCGCCGACCTTATTTTCTTCAGGCCATATCACCCATCATTCCTCCTTTGCCCTTTCCTATTACTGAGCCATCCTTCTCAAATCGTCCGTATGTCGTTCGTGTATTGTTCGTAGTTCGTATCTTGTGCCTATCAGGCCTTAGAATAGCAAGTCGAGGCGCGAGCACGAGCGTCGTTGCTCCAGGCCATGGCGAGTGAAACCGCAAATCGGGCGGTGGCGCGTCTCGTCCTCATCATGGTCGCATCCGCCGTTGTTGTATGTGTTGCGATGCTCGCGTTCTTGGGTCTGGACGCTTGTCGTAACTTCATCGGAGGAGCTTCCGTTGCCGGCTTGCCGCTGTTCCGCGTGCTGGGCGTTGGGGGGTCCAACTAGAGAAGGTGGTGCTTCAATGCCCACGAGGTCGGGATGCGGGTCCCGCTTGTACTGGTCAAGTACGAAGCTGATGTCAGTTAGGAGAGAGTCGATGTGCCAGTTAATTCCATGTAGGATGAGGAACTGAGGATGATCAACAACACGTTTCTCGCGGAGAATCTCAAGGCGTGCTTGGACATGCTTGAAGGCAGCCTGCACGGAGGATCTGACTCCTTTGAGGGTTCGAGGAAGTGTGTTTGCTTTATTCATTCGTGCCATTTTTGCACAACGTGGTGGTGATAGTATTGTGTTAAGACGTTGGGTGGATCGGAATAGTGTGGGGGGATTGTTGGAAAACAAGCTGTAGGGTGTGGTGTTTTGAGGAGAGAAGGTAGACGTGTGTGTTGAGGAGAGGAAGGTAGATGTGTGTGAACAAGAAAAAGAAAAACAATAAACGAAAAGCGAGACCCGGCTTTTATCTCTTATAGTAACGGCGAGTAACGGCGAGCAACGATGAGCCACGACGAAGACCGAATAGCTTTGGGTCTTTAAACGAAACCTCCAACCCGAAGATATGATATGAGTAGGAAGCAAACTTATACTACCCATACGATAGGAGCTTTACATCTACTGGCTTACCTACTCCAGAGGAGAAAGAAGCATCTCGCCGGACTCTGCCCCCTCGTACAACCAGGTGTTGTTGTTCTCGTATCTCTTGATGCTTTCCATGAAATACTTCTCTTCCTCAACCAAGTTGAGTTCGCGAAGCAAGTCGAAGGCCGTATACGTAGTTTCTTTGTCCAACACCTTCGTGATTACCCCCTTGAATCTTGCCGGTTCTGCGAGTCGAGCGAAGTCGACGAGGCCGGTACAGACTTTGACCCAATGGATGATCGGGCCGGGGTCAAGACAGCCAGCCATGTGTCGGAACTCGAAAGTGTGCGTGTTCCCCGCGTTGCTTCCCACGGGAAGGAATCGATTGAAGCTGGTCGCTGCTCTACGGAACCTGTTCCTCATGAAGGTTAACTGTAGGCATCTTTGGTATTGCTTTCCTGGGACCCACGTCTCGTAGCCTTCGTCGTGATGGCTCAACAAATCTGCCAACTCTCCGATGGTCTTAGTCGCCTAGATAAGATGTACCTGTTTTGCATTCTGCAAGTTAGCACGGTCTTCCTAATGATATGGCTTGAGGGCTAAAGCATATCATTCCAAAAGACTGACCCGGAGTGTTGGTTCCTCGGTTGGGAGAAGCGGCGGAACAAACTCGGCCATCTGCTTCAGCTCTTCTTGGCTCGGTTGGGTCATGTCCGCGAGTCTGCCGGGACTCGCCACACCAAGAAAGGCCATGCGAGGGAGCGGTCGGCAGTGGCGATTGTCCTGGCGCGAAGGGTGATGCAATTTCAATAGCATCTCGTCTACGAGGAAAGCTAAGGTGGCGAATTTCTTCATCGTAATGAGACTGAATGATTCGTCGCCGCGCCCGACATGCACGTGAACCGACGTGGTGGTGTTGAGATGGACACGCGCTTGGCGAATGGCACGGCACACATCGGTAATCCTCTTGGTGTAGAACGTAGGGTTGTCAGTTGACAGAACCTCGGAGGTGATCTCTCGTCCGATCCACAAGTACGGCTTCTGTCCTTCGAGATGTACGGAGCTATCTTTGAGAAGACGCCACGCATCATAGACGGGAAAATGTTCGTGTTTGTCATAGTAGATATCCTTACTGCTACATCGAAATGGGATCTCGGGAGAATCTCTAAGGATCTCGAGGAGTTGAAGATCAATATCATTACTGTATGACCTAGCCAGACGTCTGATCGGAGGGCGTTCATCTTTCGGGTGGGGATCGACTTCGTAGCTCCTGAGATAGGCAACTAGGAATTCAATCTCGACTCCAAAGGTTAGGGGACCATTGCGATCATCTGGCGACTCGATGATCTGCTGATACTTGGAGGGATGAGCCTCGTCCCCAGTCTCGGGTTGGACTGCTTCTGTCATCCTGCTGTTAGCGTGATGCGTACTCTGATATTGTTAGAATGACCGGAAGCGCCAGCGCCGATGCCGCTGGCGGTTTTTGCTTTAAGAACCACGAGAAGGATATGGGTAGTAATGAGTGTGTAGTGAATGTATTGAGTTCCAGTTGGTGGGATGTTGGGTAGATTGTAGAATATGGGTATTTGGTAAAGAGTGAAAGGCACCTGGGATTTGGGTGCCAATGGTGGGTGACCATGCGAGGAAGTAGTAGATGTAATGGTCCAGAATAAATACACCAAGGTCCCAAGATTGTGTGTTTATGGATACTTCGTGGCCTGGAGCATTCGTGTAACTTTCATGAGTCGAACGGTTCTGGCGATATTGTTTTAGACAGCTGTAGCTGCGGGAAGCTGCTCGGGAGGACCAGCATAGGTAGTCTCGAGTAACTCGCATCAAACTCTCCTTGATTCCTGTAGTATGGACATCAGTGAAGAGGTTTGAAATAAATATCTAGGCACTTGTTAGGAAAATCATACAAGAAACAACCTCTAAGGAGCTCCTTTCGTAGGGGGGTCGAATTCATGTACATGACAGGTACCCAGTGGATAGGTACCTACACTTTGGGGGACGTTGAAACAAGTAATCAACATCGGTCGATCGTGAATCGGTGTGCTTCAGAATATCGTCGCAGGTAAACAGGCCATCGTTGGTGGATTTGCCGTAGAACGTGAATAACACATTGATTGTGGGGTGGAGAGGTGAGTATTGACGAACCTATTTCTGAGTCAAAGCCTATTCACAACATCCGGCCGTCTAGTAACAGATGCTCCCTTTATTGAGTGGGGTATCGTATACTCGTCGAAACCATGGCCGAGGATAAAAGAAGTGCAGGTGGGTGTGCGTAACGACGGGAGCCCCTTTTCATGACAATCATGCTCTAATAAGCGATATCTTGATGCTTGGCTACCCAAAATACACCAGCACTCTAGGCTGGCATTAAAACACCTGATCTACTATGTATAGCCTGGTCAGCTGGTAGGGTGGGTGAAACTACCAGAGAAGCATTCTCAAACCCGTCGTATTAAGAGTTTAGTAGTAAGACTACACCGGGCAACTGCTCTTAAACAACTATGAATACTAATATGCGAAGCTTAGGTACGCAGCGTTCTGGAGTACTCGTAGTAGTGTGAGACATGTTGAAGATTGAGATACTGAAACCATCTTTGAAGGCGTAAGAGCCTAAGCTTGTGGAGGGGGCTAGCTATGGTACCCTGTTCAAAGGTTTCCTCGAGTGAGATTGCCTAGACTAACAGCTCGAAAAGTGTCATTAATCTACGTCCGGGAGTCTGGCGGGGGAGGAGTTGAAGGTGGACACCTTGGAGGACTCTGTCAATTAATTTATCGAGTGATCCCCCGTGATCAATCATGGAGTGTCAAACGTCCTGGTCTCCCAATAACACGGAAGACCTCCCTTCATTGGTAATGTGAGACTGCTCTTGCTCACTCTTTCTCCCTCGAAAGCCGGTTGGAAGTCAAACAGGAGCACCATGGTGGGGATAACTTGAACAGCGATTAATTCGGCCATTCGCTTTCCTAGGCATAACCGTGAGCCGCCGTTGAACACCGGAAACTCAGCAGCGCTTTTTGTGACTAGCTTGTCATCTTGCGAAAGCCATCTCTCAGGGCGGAAAGAGTCGGCGTCATCGCCCCAGCTAATTTTCGACCTATTCATAGCCCATGTACACCAGAAAACAATAGAGCCTGCCGGAAGAAAAGTGCCATCAGGTAGGGTAGTTGCTTTTTCGCACTGCTTTATCTCGAAGGGGATTGGAGGGTATAACCGTAGTGCTTCGTAGAATGTTGCCATGGTATATGGCAGTGATACTTTTGTGAGGATAGCAGAATCGATACTATTGCCATTGCTGCCATCTGGTCGTCCGAGGGACTCCTGGGGATCCTTTAATGCCGTTCTTACTTCGTTCCGAATCTTTTCGGCGACGGAGCTGTGCTGCATAAGCAAGTACATGCACCATGTGAGCGCTTGAGCAACGGTGTCTCTACCGGCGGAGAGATAGTTTAAAGCGGCATCAGAGACTAATTCTCGGTCATTGCCGAAGACGCCTAGCAACGACTGTATCAGACTGCCGGATACCTCATTTAGCCTATCCGACTCTTGTTTGAGGTGAGAGCAGCTGGCTTGAGGCTTGTGACGGCCAGCGACAGCGTTGTCAACTATCTTATGACCAAAAGTGCGAATTGTGTAGAGAGACTTCCTGAATCGTGATCCAGTAAAGGGCTCGGTGATGAACCATAGCGGGTTCTGGAAGCGCTCGGTAGTCACGCCAGATGCGTAGTCGAAAGCGACGGCAAACTCGTCATTGGCATGCATCTCCATATCATAAGCCATCTTTCCCATAAGCTGGCTTGTGATATCGTGGAAAAGTCTCTGAAGATCTACAATACACCCAAGGCGCCTCTCGCATTGCAGATACCAGACGGCGTGGCCAAGATACCTCGGCAGGGCTACATCCGTCAAGACTTTCAAGTTAGACGCATTGAGAAAGGCAAGGCCAGCTTTCCGCTGGGCTTTCCATAACTCCCCGTCCGTATTGATGATGCCGTTACCGAACAAGTCCCAGGAGAGACGCTTGAAGAACTCCCCTTTTCCAAAGATGCTCTCATTCTTAAACACGTACTCTAAATTCTTGGGGTCATTGATCACGACACCTGGCGGGAGGGTGGGAACATTGATCTGGAATGTCTCATAGCCAAGCTGTCTTTCACACTTGGTAAACCACGAAAATAGCTTCTGACGTGGCTGAAGGAATACAATACCATTGCCGATGAATGGTAGAGTGTTTGGAGGCTTTCTACTGTTACGTTAATTATGAATTCTTTTCTTCATTGTCATAA
Organism: Hypoxylon rickii; assembly: GCA_902806535.1. Taxonomy (NCBI): domain Eukaryota; kingdom Fungi; phylum Ascomycota; class Sordariomycetes; order Xylariales; family Hypoxylaceae; genus Hypoxylon; species Hypoxylon rickii. The sequence goes on along the minus strand of CADCWY010000005.1, from coordinate 1,808,651 downwards.
TCACAATAGTTTACCTAAGGGGAGAACCATTTCGGCGAATGATGTGGGCGCGCAGAGCAAATTGATAGCAGAGAAGAGCCCCAAGCAGTGCTAGCCACACCAACGCAGATCCTTCTAAGGCCATATTATTCATCATTCAGTGGTACTCAGAAAGCATTGTGGCTCTGGACTGTAAGGAGGGTAGGGTGAGATGCATTCATGACTCAGTCAAGTCCTGCATCAATAGTATCGTGAATGTTGATGTTGATGGTAGAGACACATTCATCCGTCGGTCTTGTTTTCGTTTGATCCGTGACAAACCAAATAAATGACAAATGACAAATGACAAGTACCCGTCAGGGGTAAAGAAAGTTCGTTCTCACTTCCGTTTCAGCCTTATGTCAAATGACGCACGATCGATTTTAACCCCTGTTCTACCACTTCCGCCACTGGCCTCCACTTCCACTGTCTTTTAGCAGACCTCCAGTGCTATTTCTAGGCACTGTCATGCTGTAGCCAGCAGCCCTGGAGACCGTACTGGAGCTTACAGCTCCTTAGCTCCAGCATCGATAGCTCCTCTTTCAGGGGCGTCCGAGCTTAAAACCCCGAAACCCAACGATGAAGCTGTCATGAAGACGGCACAAGGGGATCCAGCTAGAACTTCTCTTCGTTTGAATCCAAAATAATACTCAGGTACCTAATGGATTCCATGGTTTACCTTGCTTCGCCTATTTTTCACTGTGGCCGCACCTCTTGTGACACTCAACTACCTGCTTAATCATCCTACCTTTGATTTATCAATTCTTTCTTACCAATTCCCTTGTCAAGCTGTGTTGCAACTCAGTCACAATGGCAAAGCCTTGGTTTCCTCGGATGCATCTCTGGGAAATCGACGACCAGCCCTGGTAAGCAAAAGCCCTAGAACCTGTAAGCACTCTAAAATGTCCGGAAGTCCGCCAACCCACCGGCCTCACCTCAATTGGTACGAATGGCCGTCTTGATCGTGTGTGGGATTGTGAGAGTATGGCAGGTTGGATCGTTGGGCCAACGGATTCAGCCGCTGCATTCAACAGAAAGCCAATATGTTGTACCCTACTGCAGGTCCAACCAGAATCATCCCATCTTGATCTTGGCGGTGACACAGCGGCTTGATCACCCCCCACTCCTCGAACGAGTGGTTGCTCAGCAAGCACCTACTACCCGATGCCTAAGTACCTAGGTAGCTGACCAAACGACCTCACCCAACACAGGTTTCCCTCCTTCCTGCGCGCATACGTCCAAACCGGCCTCACCCACGCCTGGACAACGCATATCCCCGTCCTACAGTCCAGCAGCCCTGCGACCCTCGTGGCTGAGACCCTCCGACGCGTGCTCAGCGGCTCCGTGTCGCAGTATACGTACATCGACTTCTGCGCGGGCGCAGGCGGGCCGACACCCTTCATCGAGCGGGAATTAAACGGGCAACTAGCACGGGCAACTTCGCACGCTGTGCCGGCAACATCCTCCTCGGCCGTCGTCAACGGGGAACCCAGCGCTGCCGCCGCCTCGACCCCAAGCTACGCCGCGGTCGCCGACCCGAGCACCACATCGACCGAAGTACGTGATGAAAACACCACCGCCGTCGACTTTGTCCTGACGGACCTGCACCCCCACGTCGAGTCGTGGGCGGCCGCCGCTAAGAAGAGCGACCATCTGACGTACGTGAGCCGCCCCGTGGACGCGGCCCACGCGCCCGTCGACCTACTGAAACGGTTTGCCGGGAACGGCGGCAACACGGAGGGCGAAGGCAAGGGCATATTCCGGTTTTTCAACCTCGCGTTCCACCACTTCGACGACGAGCTGGCGCGCGCCATTTTGAAGAACACGGTGGAGACCAGCGATGGATTTGGGTGAGTACATACCCCACGCTGAGTAGCGCATACACACCAAGAAAGGGGGAGGAAGAAAGAAAAGCGTGAGCAGAAACCAATGGATCAAGAGCTAACCCAGCGCGCAGCATCTTCGAGCTGCAAGATCGAACGCCCGCCGGGTTGGTGACGTGCTTCCTATTCGGGTTCTTCATCTTCCTGATCGCGCCGCTGCTGTACTGGTGGTCGCCGCTGCGGCTCTTCTTCGTGTACGCCGTGCCCATCGTGCCGTTCGTGCTGGTCTTCGACGGCCTCATCTCGTGTCTACGCACGCGCACCGCCGATGAGGTCGAGGCCCTGCTGCGCTCCTGCGGCGCCGACAGCGACGGCTGGGAGGTCCGTAGTGGCCGCGAGCGCTTTCTCTGGCCTCTCGGCTACTTGAGCTGGATTATTTGCACCAAGACAAAATGAGCACCTGATTCACGATCGTCACTTAGAAGTTGGGAAAACGTCAGATGAGCCCCACCTTTGTACAAATTACGGTGGTTTTGGCACATATGTTATCAATTGTAAAAAGTATGTAGAAGCTATACTAGACTATGTACGGATGGTATTCCCAAATCAAACCCACACTCAAAAGGGGTACTCAAACAATGCTTATCCATGATGACCTTTGAACGCCCCCCATACTTTCTCTAGACTGGACAGTTTCACCAGATACACAAAAGGAAATGGTCAGGGTCGTTGAATCATCTAGTTAACCAGCCAAGGTAATCCACCACAATGAGGGTTACCATCCTATAGCTCTGTTAGCAATGCTCCTAACCCCGGGATAACTGAACGTGGGAACAACTTACGCGTGAGGTGCGATGCGCACATAGTACGTGCCGAAGCCACGATAGAAGCGGGTTAAGCCCTCCTGTCTAGCGACCTTGACGAAGCAGTCCGTCATGCTCTTGTAGGGGAGCTTGCCGTCGGGGCCGCGCTGCTGCTTCTGCAAGCGGGTCTTGACGAAGTCGAAGGGCAGGCTGAGGAAGGAGGCGAAGAAGCCGGCGATGGCGCTGGCCGTCAGCGTCTGCGACTTGGCCGACCACTGCGTGCGCGTCTTCAGCTGCGCCTTGGCCTCCGAGAAGAACGCCAGCTGCCCCAGGTTCAGCGACATGGCCCGGACCACCGTGGGCGCCGCGCCGGCCCACAACGCCGTCACTCCTTCCGACTTGACAATCGATGAGAGCGCGTCGATGACCGACTTGTAGTGCTTGCGCTCGGCGGCGGGCTTGAGACCGTCCGATTGCATTCGGATCAGGGCGAGGTCGGCCGGGTTTCCGATGAAGGCTGCTATTCCACCGGCCGCGAGACCCGCGCTTGCTCGTTCGACGAAACTGATTTGGGTGCCCTTCTCCTTGGCACGTGCTGTTAAGCTCTTCATGAATGTGTCGAAGAAACCTAGTCTCGCCGTTGTGTATACGGCTTGACGAAGAAGACCCGCCGAGAGACCGGTGTATAAGTCGAGGACCTTGCCTTGTGCAAGAATATCTCTTGTGACTGATAAAGGTGTGGGTTTAGGTCCGGTCGCAACACCTTCGCCTGCAAGCTGCAATCTGACCTTGATCATGTCTACCGGTTGGATGACCGTGGTCGCAACCATCCCCGAGACACCGCCGTTGAGAAAGGGAAGGGCGGCCCTCATAATAGGAGTGTGTAGGAAATCATTTCCTACGGCGGTGACGGTCTCAGAGCCTTGCTTGCTCATCGTAGCCGACTTAGTTCGTGCTGCTTCCGCGGCTTGCTTCAGAGTATTCGAGCTCATAATTCCAGTCAAAATCTAAGATAACAAGGAGTCGAGAGTTTCGCACACCGAGGCGAGATCGGAGCCACCGTTTAAGCTTTAGGTATATGTCCGTAGAGGGAGTGGAGAGCTGATGTTGGATCATACATGGTTAGCAACATGTCCGCAAGTGCAACTTTGGCGCGGGCTTAATATGTTGAGAAGGCTTGTAAGCTTATAGAAAAAGCCGGACAAGGTAAGGGAACTCCAGACAGAGAAGGTCCGAGAAGGCGCCATTGGTTGATGCATTCAGCATCCGCCGAACGACATGACCATGGCCGAGGTGAGTAGACAAGCGATTCGCATGTCGGCCTCATCTCGTCAGTCAAGTGGTCATGTGGTTCAAGCCTGTAATTATCCAGAATAGATACAAATGTGGACCTTGTCGGAAAAGATAGGAAGCGGTAGGTGAAGGTGCTCAATATGTTAATAAAAGGCCGGAAAAGGATGGACGATCAAGAGTACCCTCTGATAGCCGCTCCGCGGTGCTGAAGCCCGATCTAGACTACCCAGGATTTCCAAGATGCGCCAATCGGGCAGTTAGAAGGTTGACATGGGTCATGTTATCCGGCCGGTTGAGATTGCGATGACAAAAAGTGCTCGGGTAGCAAACGAATCTGAAGGTACAAAAAACTTGAAGACAATGAAATGGGGTGACCAACTTGTGCGACAATGTCTTGGTGGAACCCTTCCCAGGTCAATCAGATCAACCGGACATAGACTTCTGTCTTCCCCAACTAAAGGTGTATGTACGCTCACCGAGACCGGCAGGAAGGTTGAGCTCAGCTATCAGGTTGAGCTCAACAAGCGGGAGCTGTGTGCAGGGGGCGCGATATGATGTCAGCGATAGAATACTCCGAGGCAATCGAAGCAAGCCTCCCTTCTACCTGAGTAGGTAAGTAATTTGATGAAGGACTTATACGAAGACGAAGGATGAGGGTGGGCTTGATGAACAACACTCGGAAATCGGGCACGCGATCAACACGGCGTCTGAGAGTAAGATTTAGAAAGTAGATAGAAGTCGGGAAGACAAAGAGTAGGACTTTGCTAGACAAGCCGACAGCTAGTTTTGACGGCGAAAGGATCGAGTCTCTTCTCTTTTTAAAATTCAAAGGAAGATGAAGTTGAATAAGTCGAAGCCCGAAGAGTGAACCTGCTGAAACTCGGAGCTGGGGACCGGGTCGAAGGGATTGACCTCGGTTGTCCCTGGAAGTTTGGAAGAAGTAGGAAAAGGCCGGATGAGCTCGTGCACAAGTGTAAACTTAATAGATGGATGACCGGAGACGAGGTCGGGAAACGGATGTACCTACTAGGCCAGGAAGATGGGACACAATACAAATTGATACAATACAAGAGGATACAACATTGAAGAGCCAAGAACAAGGACAAGGACAATAGCAAGAGGGGGAAAGATCCAGGAGAAGTAGTGGGAAGATCGACTTATGTAAAAGGGAATGGGCGTCATTTGGAGAGACAAGTGCAATCATACCCGTGCTTGCGTACATCAAGTAAGGCGACAGGCAGCATGGCACATCACCACCAATCGCTTGTCTCTCTTCCCAGAACTACCCCGAGTTCCCCAGACTCTCATTGGCGATTGGCGGCGAATCCCTCCTATGCACAGATATAACTCGTGGTGTTTATTTGGACTACCGAAGATCGAATGCGGGGTTTGATACAATGCCTACCTTACGCAGCACCTCCATCATATCACCATCGAATGGGAGGCAGGATGATGTTGTGTAGTGGTACATATGTAGACAGTGCCACATCCGGTCTCGACGTGGCTTCCGTCGTAGCTCTGGCAGCAATTCTTGTTGAGTGTAGCACTTCTATCTACCAGTTAGCCATTACGTGGACGCGTTTACATCATATACGACGCGTGCCTTTGTTGGGCTTTGTTGACTATTCCAACATTGATAATCGATATGTAGCTGAAAAGGTCTACGACAAGTCACGGTCTGGTAGCTAAACTAAGATAGGCAAATAACGTCGAAGACGGTACGCTAAGTGCCTCCTGTAAGTAGCTAGTAGATTAAGCATACGGCTGGATGGAGGGATCTCGGCATTGCGTCGAGATCTGCACTGCCGGTCCCGTTGAACCGGAATGTCTCGAATTGTAACTGTTATCAGTCTTGTGGAAGTCCGTTACGAAGAAATTCAGGAAGTGAAGTAAATACAATTCTTCCTTTTATATCTGATCCTCTGAGATACTTTACTTAAAAACAAACGTATCTTTAGAATCATTGCTGTGTTGGCCGAACTGATTCCCAGTTCGTCCTTCGTTTGATACCGCGATATCCTTCGTCCCTTGTCCCGAGACTCGTTGGTTCCATCAAATGGATTGCGGGGTAAAGTCCTTAAAGTCCCTAAAGTCCCTACATGTACGGATTCGTACCCACACAAGCTATTTGCAACTAGCTGCATATAATGCACTTATCGACAAGCACGTGCTTTTGATCTCGATACCTTCTTTCTACCTAGGTACCTACTAAGTACCTAGTATGCTTTCATTGCTTGATGATCTGGTTGTTTCAGGTTGAATAATTGCTTCGGATTGATTGTTAAGCATTTTTCACCTTATGAATGTACGCAAAGGCGAAGCATTTATGATCGATCTATTTCTGAGAACATGTCTTCTATAAATCGGTCTTGTGTTCTCTAACGTAAAGTGACGTCAGGCTACCCAAGCTTAGTTGCTTTTAGTCACCCGAAATACCTGGATTTTGATAGGCAAGCGGCAAGCTCCAAGCCTAAAAGTATTAGGTACCGAGTGCCTAAGCGTCTACACACACTCACATTTCCGTAGGCCTCCTGTTCTGCCATCTTCCCCTACTCCAACTCCTCCAGCTCTCACTGCGGTACCCTACCCTCGATTCCGCGGAAGCCATCTACTTCAACTATCGTCATGAAATACAGAGGGAAGAATCATCAACACAAAGCAAATATATTTCTATGCGTCTAGGTATCTTAGTCTTTTGCCCTTCAGTTCTCAAGCTAGGTCCATGAGAAATACCCTGTGGAAAGTCTCGAGTTACATTGGTCAACGTTATGTCGCATTGTATTTAGTTGAGTTCATTTACTGCCTGCAAATCAACCCCCTTTCCCCAATTGTGTATTTACTTGTTAGGATCAAGAAAAATGCGATGTCGAAAGATGAATGATTGAGGATGATAAAAAGAAATGTCACTTTAAATCACCAAACACAGCCATCGAAACTACCTATAAGATTGGCAAACGGCCTTGGATCGAATCCATAATCGTATACATGTCTCCTTATTAGTCGAATACAATACGATAACTCGAAGTCTAATAATAAGATCCAGACAGGCCTTATTAATAATACACGCTCAAATATTGTTGATAATGAGGGTGGTCTGGCACAGCTATCTATATCAATGATACGTCTCGGTCTCGAACCAGGCGGTTTTTTAAGCAACAAGTCTCGTCCACCCCAGCTATTAATAGGGCTTGCTACGTTGTTTGGCGCCCTCGGGGGCACAGGCAGTCAATCGAACCCTGCATTTGTCTATTTTGCACACATCAGGGCTTGTTACTAACTTCTCCCTCATGATGTTTTACTGATTGAGGCCAATCGCATCAATCAAAGCACACCCTGAGCAGGACATCAGCAGCCTCATTGTTCGGTCTCACCCAGCTCGATGATGGAGAGTTTTCTAGCCAGCCTTGGCTTTGACCGTGGCCGTGTATTGCTGGCTGATCGCTAAGCGCGTGATCATTAGAGGGCAACGACAGGGGGTCTGGTATCTGCACAGGGGCCGCCGTAGAGGCATGCAGAGTGCTATCCTAATCGAGTCGGAACAGGGCCTCAGTAGATGTGCTTCTGGCATTTGGAGGCTGTGTATTGGTTGTGATTGTGCTGTCTCTACGGCTGCCTATAGAGACCATGATTAGACACTATACTCTTAAGAGCAGGTATACCTCACCCCACGGAAAATGTTTTCTATCTTATTCATGCCGTTTACACCTCATACCACCGGCTACCAGGCCAAGAGTGAATCTTGAATCGACTTCATAGGCCCAACAGTCGACCGAGAGGGGTGCACTAGCACTTCTACAAGGCAATGGAGATGTCGCCGCACGACAGCCTTGACTCTACGGCGGAAGCCATGGAAGACGCAGCGACATTTGACCGAGAGGTAGCCGGCTAGGCAAGCCCGCTCCTCGTTCAAGAAAAAGACGAGTCGGGCTTCGAGTACGCCAAGGTCGACATGCTCTCCAAGTATATCCCGGAGTTGAACTACAAAACCCTCGAGCCATCACCCTTCGTGTTAAAATGGCAAAGCGGAGCACGATGCTGAGGTTGCAATTGACGGTTGCATCTCTTGTCGTCGCGGTCTGCTTTGCCGCGACGATTTGGTCAATCACGACCTTCTCGCCCAACTCTCGAGGCGTGGGGACGTATGTCTCTGGAGACTGCACCAGGGTGAGCAGGCTGAACAGCGGTATCCACGTCATGATGAATATCTTCTCTGGCATACTTCTAAGCTCAGGGAACTATTGCATGCAGTTGCTCGTCTCGCCGTGCCGAGATGAGATAGACAAGGCGCATTCCAGAGGAATCTCGCTGCGAATTGGCATCCCTAACGTTAAGAATCTCCGGTATGTGGATCGCAAAAGGGTCGTGGGTTGGCTTTGCATTGGTGCAACCGCGACGCTTTTACACTTATTGTAAGTTACCCCTGAACATGTCTCAAGCCCTTGTGGTTGACTTGCTTTCATAGTTGGAACTCGAGCGTATTTACATCGCTGCCCGTGGTGTCGATCCCGCGAGCCATAGCAACTAGTGATTTCCAGACCGCAGCGGATGACTGGACTAACAGCGACCCTTTGCCACCTCGGTGGTGGTGGGGATTCCCCGGGGCGGATAGATGGGTTGATGTGTCGTACGACTTATCCCCTACCTATACCATGAAGGCAAGCGCAGCGAACTTGACTCGACTGGAACCTCACGAATGCATCGATGAATACCTAGACCCGTTGAAATCCACCAGGGGTGTCATGGTCGTCGCCCGAAATTCGACAAGCATCCAGAACAACGGTTCCTCCTTACTCGATGGTTGGATGAGCGGGTGGGACTTCTGGGATGCGGGTAACTACTGGATATGCTCTGCGTATGACGCAGGGGAGTACTCCAAGGTTTGCGATCGAGAATGGGCCGACAGCATCGACGATGAATGGGTAGTAGGTGTTGGGGGCAAGGCTGTTGGGAACCCAAATGTCCTGGTCGATTATTGCTTGGTGGGCGACGAGGGCAACAATGAGGATAGATGCGGGTTGCACTACAGCGTTCACACTTTAGCCATCGTCTGCGTCTGCACTTCACTGGAGTGCTTGCTCGTTCTCTGGACAGGCAGATACTTCCGCCAAAACAAAGAGGCTGGGGAAGCGAAAAGGAGTCGGCAGTCGTTGGTTACCATGGGAGACGCAATTGGCGATTTCCTATGTGAGCCTGATTACCACATCGATCGCGTATCGGAAGGGGGCGCAGGTTCCAGAGCTATTTATCAAGTCCGTGCTGTGTGCATTGGCTAGGACGCCGACAACCCTGGTTGACAGCAGTCAACACTAGGACTTGGATAGTTTCATCCATTTTGTCAGTAATTGTCAACGCGCTTTAAGAGGATTCGTACGCTGACAAGATTGACGATGTAGGTTTGCTATTGGGCTGGCACTGCCTTCCGGTCTTATTGGCCAATACCCCGGCGCTCTCGGCAGCCATGGGATGGACATGTCCCTGTCCGCGATCTGGCAGTTGGGCTTCAAGGCCAATTCGTCATTGATAGGCCATTCGTTCTGGCAATCTACCAACAAAAGCGCTGCGGACCTCATTGGAAACATCCTCGTCGCGAACAGCCCCCAGGTCATCGTGAGCTTCATTTACCTCTTCTTCAACAGCATCTTGACCAGGCAGCTTGTGGCGGACGAATGGTCGCGCTTCCTTCGTGACGACGGAAAGAAGACCCTTCGAGTCACCTCGCCCGTTGGATTGCAGTGGTCTTCGTACTTCCTCTCGCTGCCATTGAAGTACTCGATTTTCCTCGTGACCGGCTCGATTACGCTGCACTGGTTCATTTCACAAGGAATATTCCTCGTGCAAACTCGTTCGTTTGGTCCTGCCCCTACAGGAGAGTGGCACCCTGAGTTTGATGTGTCGGCCAGAGGGTATTCGATGCTGGGTGTCATACTAGCCATCATCCTAGGAGGCATCCTAGTGCTCGCCCTTATGGCTAATAGCTTCGTGAGGAGTTTCCAAGATATTCCTGTAGGGTTTCAACTCTTGGGAATGAGCAGCGCCGACATTGGCTTAATGTGTCAACGGCCAGCGGACGACACGGATGCACATCTGTTCCCTGTTAGCATTGGTGTAGTGCCTGACCAAGAGGCGAGCGCTGTGGGCACTCAGAGGAGGCTTGTGTTCTCTACGTATGTTGGACTTCAGCGCCCAAAGACTGGGGGCTGCTACTTACAGCCTATCTTGGTAGATCAGAAAAAGGGGGCGGCAAGTGGGATAACACGTACCAGGGAAAAGATTGCACTGCTCGTGGTCAAGATAAAAGGTCTACTACGGCGGGGTTCTGATAGAGAGCATGACGAACGCCTTGTGGGATCAGATTCTACCAACTACTGAAACACTAGGTAGGTATATATTAGAAATAGAATGAATATATGCATTTGGTTAGCCGCTGTTGCTGCCTCGAGCAATTCGTCACTTATCTATCTCTGGCTGTAGTCGAGATCGGGCAATATTGGTTATTTCCAGCTATGCAGGCCTCGGTGTATTTTCATCTTAGACGCCTCCCATCTTGTATCTTGATTTTCGGTTCCACGATTTCGAAACTCTTAAGTTATTAGTTGATCTAGATGGGGTCCTATATTCTGCGGAGGAGCACCGCCGCCTAGCTTTAGCATATTTGAAAATTCAACCCATGGCTATCACATATTGCATGATTGATCTTTGAAACGAAACATAGGTATCATAATTATCGTAAACTAACAAACATGAACAACGCCCAAGTGTCCGTCATCATGGATTTCAGAATGTGGAGGGAAAAGTCGTCAATGCGCCTCCATCGGTTGTGATAACAGTGCCATTACAATAACCACCCGCCCTCGAAGCCAAGTATAGGATGATGCCGCCCATATCCCGCTCGTCCCCAGCGCGCCCGAGTGGTATTATTTCTCTGCCAATATCCCCCATTGCCATGAAAGAGGCTGACATTTCACTAGGGTATACTGGATATGAGTTAGCTTAACCCGACCTTATACCCTTTTCACACGTCGGTATTGTCAGGATATTACTTACGACCGGGGCAAATGACGTTGGCCCTGATATCCCACCGTGGCAGGACCACACTCAATTGTTTTATGAGTTGAACGCAAGCGCCCTTGCTCTGGGCGTACGCAAACCCTCCCGTATTCGACTTGTAGAAAGCAGCGATACTGCTCACGGCGATCACCTGGCTTGTTTGTTCCACGTTTCGCTGTTTATTGCCGGCGTCTAGAAGCTTGAGGAAGGATATCGCGGTGTACCAGACACCAATGGTGTTGACGGCGAACTTGTCGGCGTACTTATCGAAGGGGACGGCCAACTGAGCCTCGACAAACTCGTCAAGCGTGGTCTGTAGGGTGAAACTGTCCGGCTCGCCGAGGCCGGAGTTGCAGACAAGTAAGTTGATGTAGCCGGTATCCTTCTGGACATGGTAGACGACTGACTGCAGCGACTCTTTGGAGGTAACGTCGCAGAAGAGTGGGATTACTTTGGTCGGATCGATCTGTGTCGCTGCCTTCTCCAAGACAGGTAGACGTCGCCCGAGGATGTATACTTTGGACGCTCCGTTGGCGACCAACCCCTTGGCAATCATGTAGCCTATACCCGTCCCGCCGCCCGTGACAACGGCCACCATCCCCTTAACGCTAAACAAGCTCTCCGCCCCAAGTGTGGTGTAGTCTGGCTTCGGAGTCGCCATTTTTGGCGGTTCACCATTCGTAAGTTCACCCATTTTCAGCGCTATAATATTGTATACAAGTGGACGATGTGCTGGGAGAATTCATAATGGCTCCAGGACTCTGGATGGGCTATTTATACCCATAGTTGTCTGTCTTTCAAAGATTATAACATCCAGTCCTACCCCCTTTCCTAGAGGTTTATCAGCGAACCGTCGTTGGGTAGTATTGGCAGGGCAGCAAAACAGTCTATACTGCGAGCTATTCTATCGTAAGATGCTCCGGCAAGCCCGGTCTCATTAGCTAACATGAAAACGGGAAAGAAAGCGATGACGATGGAACTTGGTGTTGCATTTCATGCGAGCCCGAGATTTACTAGATAGATTATAGCTTAGGTAAGTTCTAGGTTAATAGGAATCAGCATATCAATAGATCTCAGCAGCGGCGCTTTCCTGTGCTGTGCCGCTGTGCCTCTCATGATCATCAGTGGAGTTGCGGCGATTCGATGTTCCAAGGTGCTGTTCAAGGTTGTATTCTTGATATCAATCGACGCCCGCCACTAAATTTAGTGGCGGCGTAGTGCATAGTAGCGCATAGATGAATAAAATAGGAAAGGCATGACAAAGGTGAAATATTCATTAAACCAAAATAGGAAATCTCTTGACTCGCGAAATCGAGTTTAATTTTTGACTGCAAAAAGTTCCTCCAAAATCCTCCATACCCAAACCAGCACCCCTCTACAGAAAACAGAAAGAAATGCCGAAACGAAAACGCAATCACGGGCCAACCCTCGAAGAGAAGTTGACGCAATGGCACAAGGAATTGGCGCGTGGTATGAAGACCGCCAAGGGTTTCGAGCGTCAGCGGCAGAGCAAGCGCATTCGTGAGGCGCAAAATGATCCAGCCAAGGTCGCGAGGTTAGAGAGAGAGGTTGCCGTCCTGAAGGTGTGTGCCGCTACGAAGTTCTTGTTGGACCAATAGACTCTAAGTCATAAATTGTGCCTAACTTCTGGGATCTTCCATCTACAGAGTCTCGACCTCCAGCAAGCCGCGCACGCGCATCTGTGCTCGTCGCTCTTGAAGATCAAGGGTGTCGCCGAAGCCCCTGCGCTGCCAGCCGACATCATAAAGCCGATACCTAAACCAGAAGGATTATCCGAGGAAGAAAAGACGGCGCTGCATAATGTCACGAGCGCCCTATGCAACCGCAAGCAGATCCGCGACGCCATCGAGGAGGTCGTCATGGGTACGTGCATTGCGTTGAGGGTGCCCATGCCCGATAAGACAAAGAAGGGGGGTAAGGGAAAGACGAAGGAAAAGAAGGGCGGAGAAGGAAGAAAAGACGAAGAAGAGCAACCCGACGATAGAGACGAAAATACAGCCGTAGCTACCAGCAGTAAGGAAAGAAATGAAGACGAGCAATCCAGAGGCGAAGATGAACCAGAGCTCGTGCTTCTAAAGAGAAAACGGGAACGGGCTGTGGACGGCGAAGAAGACCCTGACGGTGACGATGACGAGGACGTTTCGGATGATGAGCAAGCCTTTGAGGGTTTTCCGGACAGCGACGCGGAAGAACGAGCGTGGTCGCGATACGACGAGTTCGTAGCCGGCTCCAGCGACGAAGACGAATCGGACGAGGGAGACCCTGAGGGGGAAAACGACCTCGTAGATAGTAGAGCGAAGTCGTTTCGAAAAACCACCACAGCAGATGACATATCCATCTCGTCTGCCACCTCGGACCTAGAACCAGATTTCGACGAAGAAGGGGAGAGTGAGCCTAGTGTTTCGGGCAGCGAGAGCTCCGCATCTACGCCATTACCCCCAGCTAAAAAGACCAAAACCGCCAAATCGGGCCCTGTCTCGGCCGGCAACTCGGCGTTCCTACCCACGCTGATGGGAGGTTATATATCAGGTTCGGAGTCCGAAGCCTCCGACATCGACGTCGGACCATCCGCGCGCAAGAACCGGCGGGGCCAACGGGCAAGGCAAGCTATCTGGGAGAAGAAGTACAAGGACAAAGCGAAGCACGTACAACAGCAAGAAAAGAAAGGGGGGAGGGACCAGGGTTGGGATATGCGGCGGGGTGCCGTGGAGGCGGATGGGGAGGCAAGGCCCTGGAAAAAGGGAATCCGGAATCCGTTTGATCACAAGCACGTCCACCCCTCGCGCCAGTCGCAAATGCAAAGCCAGGAACGAGGCCACGTTCCGAATGAGTCGAAGCCGAAGCCCATTCCAAAGAGAGACGATACGGGGTCTTTGCATCCCAGTTGGGCTGCGGCTAAGAAGGCCAAGGAGGAAGGACAGAAGATCGCCTTCCAGGGACACAAGGTCGTGTTTGATTAGTTCCAGATACCACGTTAGCAAATCACTAGCATTACCGGCGCATGCAAAAGAAATCATTAATGGAAATCATCGATTGGCATTATGCATCTGCGTACTAAAACTTCGTCTCGAAATCATCGAAAATGCCTCCAGGGGCATTGTACTAGAAACCATTTGCATCATCAAACCATAAACCTTCGTTATTCCCTCGCGGCAAATCGGCTTTTTGGAACATGATACCGAAGCCCCGAGGTCTTTAGCACCACGTAGACGAAGCCCCTTCGTGTGAGGCCAAGCGCAATGCGAAGAATAATAGGAAATTGCCACGATTCTAAAACGTGTGCGTAGCGTCGAGACGATCGTACGGCCTGAACGTCTCAACCTCATTGAGATGGCCGTCTCTCTTGTATATGTGGGGTAAGACATCCCCCATATTGGTCTCCGACTCCCCTAGCAATGGGGAAAGGAAACTAGAAATCATAGGAAAATAAGACGGTGACTGCTCGTCGAGGCTCTGGTTCGTCGAGATATACGAGCAGAGAAGACCGTGAAGAGTATTAGACCGGTGAATAAGGAAATCGAGACTGATATCGCGATTTCGTGGAGTCATTAATGCGACGCGCCCGAAGAACAAGTAATAGGGGACCTTCGCAGAGTCCGGGTCGCAGGGTTCCGAATTTGGGCGTCGCGTTGGTAGGTCGAGAAGACAGATCTTAGTGCTTCGCACGCTTCGTCGCGCGAACTCGATCGGGAGAGTCGTCATTGCCACGTCCTCGCTTGTGTTGGGGGAGGAGGGCGGGAGCATCGGTCATATCAATATCCGAATCGGCTTCGGATTCGAGTTCACTGGGCGGCGTATCTTCTCGATCATCTCTTGGATCGTACTTTCTCTTCACGTCGTTCATTAAAATTTGGAAATTTTCATCCTCCTCAAGCAAAGCAGAGGACATGTCCTCGTCATTCGGCGCGTTCTCGTTATTCGACGCGTCCTCGTTATTCGACTCGTTCTCGTTGTCCGACTCGTTCTCGTTGTCCGACTCGTTCTCATTGTTCGACGCGTTTTCGTAGTTCGATGCGTTGTCGCCGACGAAGAGCGAGGATTCGTCGTCATCGTCGTCGTCTGAGATTTCCATGTAATCGCCTGGTAGGGTAATCACCATGTTGTCGCTGTTCTCGGACTTGATTGATCGACCTGGCGAGCCCGGATCACCAGCGTATTCCATATCAGCCGTGTCCTCAATCATCTGGTCAATGGGACGCATGACGTGGTTGTATCCATCGCGAGCTGCGGGCGACCCGGCGCGGGAGCCGGGCTCAGATTTAACAGATGCTCCTGGGCTGACGAAGAGCGAAGATTCGGCATCGTCTGACGTATCTCCGGTTAGATCTATCACGACGGGACTTCGCGGGTGAAGAAATTGGCGTGGGCTGTTTTCGGGCTGGATGCTGTCTATATCCATCTCGTCCATTTCGTCCATTTCGTCCATTTCGTCCATTTCGTCCATTTCGTCCATTTCGTCCGAAGGGGCGCCGGCTGAGCCTGGGCCTGGGCTTACGAATAATTGGGAACTAGCTCCGTCGTCGGAATGATCAAATGGTTCCATGTCTGGGTTAGATCCTGCGTTCGAATTGGTTCCATCAAATACTTCAAGTCTGGCATTTCCATTGTTAATAACACGACTGTTCGGTCGCCCGTGTCTGCGCTGATGTGCGTCGTCGCTGTCACCGTCGTCACTAGTTTCAACCAACTCACCATCTGAGGGATCTTCCGCCCAGTTTATGATGGCTTCATCATCGTAGAACAATTTGGCGGTTTGTATGTCCTCTTTTGATGGAATCCAGTCGCCGAGACCAGATAATGGCGTCAAGTTCTCCAATAGGCTCTTGATGGTAAGGCTGCGCTGCTTCGGTCGCGTGACGACAAAATTCATATCATCTTGAAAGGACCAATCTCGGACCGCCTGTCGATGCTCAAGACCGTGGCGTTCCTTGAAATGAACCCATTTCATACCTCGAAGCTCGTAGAGGTAGTCCATCCCCTGAACAGTTCGCAGGGACCTCGATTTTCGGTAGTTCGGTTGTCTCGCTGTACGCTTGATCAAGAGCCTGGGTTCATTGAGCTCGCTGTCTGAAAGCTTTTCTTCTTCAGGTAGAAACTCTTCTGGGATATCGTCTGCGTCATTCTCATCGTCGGCTTCGTGTGCGGAATCCTCTTCAGGCTCATTATCAGAATTGTCGGATTCGTCCACAACGGCCAGCCTTGGAAGATTGACACGTCTCCTCTTCCCAAGTTCGTAGCTTCGTCTTGTTAGCCCTGACTCCGCTATATGAACCACAAGCGTTCGCAGCCTTCGTGTCTTCATGAACCAGGAGAGGCCAACGGTGCGTTGCGAGATGTGACTGTTATGTCGTCGCATCAAGCCTCCATGCCACATCAGCTCAATATTGACGAGTCGCTCGACGCGTGCGGCGCCGATACCATTGCAGAAGCGCTGCCATTCGCCGAGGGAGCTGAAGGCGAAGGTGTTAGATCCATAGAAGGCGTGTACGCCGATGTAATACCAACGCTTGCAAACGAGAAGGGGGGCGAGTACGTCGTTGGGTTTACGTGCTTTGATGATTTGGCATGGTGAAGTGCCAAAATGAAATCTTGTGGGCAGTTGGCTTCGACCTTCAACATCCTCCTCAGGGAAGTCTTCTGGGGGAGTTGATGGGTCCAGACGAGAGAGACAATGGATGATACGTCCCTTGACAAAGAGCAACCCGAATATTTTCACCTGGACTTCAACAGGGAGTCCCTCGAATGGAAAATGGCGTTGTTCGGATGCACCTGGTGCGGCTGGTGTATGTCCGTCGGGTTCGTCATGTTCATTCTCTGGTGCAAAGCGTTGTATATTTCTCACCAGGACTGTCTCATCTTTCAGATGGAGATCTGGATGCAACGCAGTCATTGTCTGGGACATGTTTTCTTGCTTGCAAGACATGCGGTAGATCTCATGATAGACGGGACTTGGACGTTCGAACAGAAAGTCCCTTAATAAACGACTCCATGGCTGTTCCCGAACGTTAGCGTATTCGTAACAGTATG
Source organism: Hypoxylon rickii (assembly GCA_902806535.1). Taxonomy (NCBI): domain Eukaryota; kingdom Fungi; phylum Ascomycota; class Sordariomycetes; order Xylariales; family Hypoxylaceae; genus Hypoxylon; species Hypoxylon rickii. The sequence goes on along the minus strand of CADCWY010000005.1, from coordinate 1,791,619 downwards.
TGAAGCAGAGCCAATCGACTTACCGTAGGGGGTGGGCGTTTGCTGGGGTCTAACCTCAGCTCTAGTCGTTCGATCATTCGATTTTTCTGAGTGATCTCGGAGCCCCTTTGTTTCAACTGTTTGTCTTTTCGCCTAGCTTCGACATCGTACCAGCCGACACGTCCCGCGAATTCTAGTTGATCCTCTACGGCCCTCCAGTAACGGAGTCTGAGACCGGTAAGAGCTCTCGTAAGCTCGTTTTCTCTTGCCTGGAGCCTCTCAACGTCTTCTATGAGCTTCTGATTCTCTAGCTGAAGTTCAGAAGCCATGATAGAGAGGGCAGGATCTCATAGGTTTTGTTGAATGCGTGATGCGAAGGAAAGATCGCCTTCTGAAAGCGAAGGGAGGAATACTGACGGACGAATATTGATAAAGGAAGGTTATGAATTAGAAACGAATAGAAAATATTTAACTGGCGATGGGCTTGGGTTAAACTTGTAAAGACCAAGGCCTGCCCCTCTAAGCCGTCGTTGTTGGTGAAGAAGATCTGAACCGGATGCGAATATATGAATAGAAGTTGAAACTTAGGGAGAAATAGGCCCAGTCCAGAAGACGTAGCAGTGGCAGTAATTTAATATATCCGAAATGGTTAGTGGATGTTTAAAAATCAACTGGGTGTCTGTATTTCCAGATCCGGCTGGAAGATATATTAAGATGGCGATAACGGCTAGGCTTGGCCCTACCTCTTCGCCCGAGATAGCTTCAAGTACCCACGTGACGTTCCGAGCTGTCGACTTGATCCTCGTCCTTTGCTGTGGTTGGCTATGTGCCTGGTGATTCTGTGGTAACGGCGATGAAGTGTAGAGAGGCCTTGATACGAAGGAAACAGATAGGACACCAGCATTCTGTATCTAAAAGGGCGACCGTAAAGGGATAAGTATAAGCAACTGGCGTTTAAGGGCTTATACAAGTGCCTAGGTACCTAGGTAGCTGGGCAAATTTGACCTAGTACGCGGGTTATCAAGTAACTGGGTAGCTATATGGGATATATGCGAGGAATATATAGGTAGAGATATCTGGCAATAATAACAGAAGCCATATTTTATAGATAGTAGACATTCAACAAACGACCGGCCGATCGAACGAAAAAGGGGCACTGATACTTAGACTGGGGACCTACCTGGATATATAACAAAAAAATAGTATCTAGGCAACTAGATTTACGAGGGTCCATTAAAAGACCCTCGCCTTTAAAAGATAGGGGTTTATTACGAGGCGAGGGTCTGTTAAAGAACAAGGGGCTATTAAGGGGCGACGTATTTGAAGACGAGGTCTAGGTATTAAAAAATTGGGACCCGTCAAGAGAACGATCGGTTCTTAGAGATGAGAATGTGTTAAGTGGCGAGACTACCTACCTACCTACCTAGGTACCTACCTAGTTTAGGTATTGAAGTTGAATGTCTGTTTAGAGATGAGTGTGTTAAGAGAAGAGGAGCTATTAAGAGAGAATTTCACGAGGCGAATATTTATTAGAAAGAGTACCTATTGAGAGGATGGGTTTGTAGTTGGTTAAGAGTGTGAGGGCCTGTTAAGGCTGTGGGTCTATAAAGACGAGGGTCTAAACATACCTAGATAATGGTCTATGAAAAACGAGATTGTTAAGAGAAGGGGGCCCTTTGAGATGTCTAGTGCGATAATAAGAGTGTTAAGGGGTGGAGGTCTATTAACATTGATGTCTAAAGCTATAGAAGTTCGATCGTTCGCCTTGTTGGGGCCTAGATACATTGAGAATTAGGATGCATATCTACCTACTTAGTTCCAAGGTCACTGTAAAGAGACAATGCACTTGCGGTTTAGGTGTAGTAGAGGGCATCCGTACATCTAGTCACTTACCTACCTACCTAGGTACTACCTATGTGGATAGTAAGCAATTGGTGTGAGAGAAGGGGGGGTTCTTTAGAGATGAGATAGACGAGTCTGGGGAACCAGTGGAATGCTGAGAAGACCTCCGAGGGGCTCCTGAACAATGCTTGGACAATATATGGGCCATCGAGGCGATGGCATGAAGGCCCCTTAGAATATTTTATGAGTCATGAAAGATTATTGCCTCTGTATAGCTGAAGTATGAGGTCAAAGGTCAGTGAGGGGTCATAATCTTGTGTTAAAAATCAGCGCGTGCCAATTGTACAAGTCTCTATGGACGTCTTCGTTGAGCCAATATACAGATGCTAGCCAGTAGAGGTATCAAACTTAGGAATTCCAAACCAAGCAGACATGCATTTTTATGTTGCCTTCATGGAACGGAAGAAATCCTATTGGTGAACCGTGTTAGCCGTTGAGCTATTCAAGAAAATTTAGATGGGGGGATGTTGGGTCTTACCATCATGCCTGTGAAGACAACTAGCAGGATGCCTCCACCTGGGCCGAGTCTTAGAACCTTGGGCAGGAAACCCTTGTATAGGGCGCCGAAACCCTCCTCCTTCATCACAGTCGCGCAAGCTCCCCAGGCCCAGTTGTACTTGGGTGTTTGGCCGGCAACCTTGGGGCTGTTTTGTATGCGCGACTTGACGACGTCCATTGGAGTGTTGACTATCGTACCAACAGTACCACCTATAGAGCCGGAGATCAGACTGTTCACTATCTCGCCCTTCTTGCTTTCGGCCTTTGGTAGAAGTTCTTTGACCTGGTAGATGCATCCGAAGTAACCAGCATTCCATAACACGTGACGCCACATGGTACTCTCCAGACCATTGTACATGGCTAGGACACCCTCGTTCTTGATAGTCTTGGCGACGACATCGATCATGCCGGTGTATTTACCTGCCGAAGCCTTGTCTTGAAGTCTAATCTTCACCAACTCAAAGGGAACGACAACAAAGGATTCAGTAGCACCGGCAGATGCGCCGGTGAGAATGGAGAGCGATTGGTTCATCTTCTCAGCGCCAAAAGCCTTGCGGTAGAATTTGCCCCATTCGTCGTTGGCAGCAAACTTGGTGGCACGCTTCGGAGCTTCCATCAAGATAGGCGCGGTAATGCCTCGGTATAGTCTTGAGAATCTGTATGGGGGATGAATAAGCCGGTGGTCCCGAGCGTCGTGTTTAGGGAATCAGTCATTATACCCCTCATTGCGCACAATCTTTTGGAAGCAGTCCAACATGCCATTGTAAGAGTCTGCGCCAGTTCCCTTGCCGGTTTGGAGTTGTCTATTGCGTGATAAGCTTCGAGCAGCATAACGGTCGGATCGAATTGCTGCTTACACTCGGGTCTTGACAACATCCAAAGGGTACCTGATCCAGCGTCAGTAATGCGCATGGGGTATAACGGTGCGGGGAGAGTTGCTACATGGTCAGAATCTAAGATATGATGAAAATATTAGCTGTTAATCTGTTGCGTGGGGGGATAAGATAAATTCTGTGGCTTACCTCGGAGATGCCAGCGACGGCGCCTGAATCGAAATGTTAGTCCTTCATGTCGCACATATCTTAGTGGGGTCTTTCGGTTTGCGACTCACCTGCGGCAAAGGTGTATATGAAGGGGAGGGGCTCTTGAGACATGATGGGCGAGTTTGGATTGTAGGCGATGACGAAAAAGGTGAAGTGGAGGATTCAATTGGATATGAAATATAGAAGAGAGGTTGTTTGGTCGAGATGCAGTAGCGGCTACTGGCGGAAGTGTGATATTATTTTTCTTTTTTTATCTTTGAGTAAAAAGAAAAGAAAGACGAATTGGTTAATGGAATTTTGAAATTCAATTTGCGATGACGGCGAGCGCACAAGCGCACAATTGCGCTAGTGCCGATTGGGTTTTTGGGTGCCCGCCGGATCGGAGTTATTTGTGGATTCCCCTGGATTCCCCACAGCATTCGCAGATGTGACCCCAAACCCTTGGAATCGCACGGGCTTGAAGATCTTCTTGACACTTGGCAAGGGTTTGTACCTAGGTACTTATCATTACGTGATCTAGCCTGTGAAGCTTTTAAGGGTTTTCTCGATTTAGGATATTTGAGTCTTGGAGTACCTAAGTGGTTTATTATGAATTATCTATTGTCTTAACTGCTTCGTGCCTTTTGGCTTCATGTCTTAGAACATGTAAAACTAATACATACTAGGTACCTAGTAGGTATATATATATTTAATTTCTTTTCCTTGCCTCCGGCGGTCTCTCCGGAGAGGCTCCTGCAAAACGCTGCTTACTCCGCTCCGGCGTGGTGATAAAATTTAAAGGTGACTTTAATTCGAGGTGGCAGGACTAGGCCGGAAGCCCTATCCTTCTACTGCAAATGGGGAAACCATTCCGGGGTCTTATACACTGATACTTCTTATATTTAATAGTACCTAACCCTGATCAAACCGCCCACGCTTAATCGGTCTGATATAATTAATATTATCATCAGCTGTTTCAATGTCAGGTTCGTCAAAAGGGTAATCCAACTGGTCAATGTGTACCATCTTGCCCTCTGTAATAGACCAGAATAGATCAGACCCATCCAAGGTATCTTTGGTTGCATCGTCGTGGGCACGTTGCTTCCCTGTGTCACTTGATGAACCTCGCGGCGAATCGGCAAGGATTTCTGCTGACGGGATCGTTTGGACGATTAAATTTGGCTCCGATCCATATTCTGCGCTCTGGCGGAGCTTAACAGTCAAAGGGAAGGGTATGGTATTGTCATTGAAGATAGACCAAGCAAAACTGGCGAACAGGAACTCCCGGGAGACACCGTTTAACTGTTGAAATTCACGGTCATGGAATAGGTATTCCTGTTCTTGTATATAAGTCTCCTTCGAATGAAGCATATGGCCTCCCGGCTTATATTGGCCACCTATTAACTTCGCTATTGCGGTAAACTGTTTCTGATCGAATTGGCAATAGATATCTTTCCGCAATGCAAACAGGTTGGCTGTATCATCAATGACTGGTTTAGAGGAAGCCCTCGAGTTATATTGACACATCAGGTTTTGAATGAACCAGTTTATTGCAGTCCGGGGTACGATATGAGCCTTTTCAAGGCCAGACACGGACTGGGTTATTCGACAGGAGGTATCGCGGAAGATGATTGCGTCACGAAGTAAAGGCGGGAGACGCCTACTTGTTTCAGGAGAAACCGGGACGATCACCACATCGCGCCATAAAAGCGGCAGCTTATTGTGAGGAAATACCCAATCTTCGAATCGAAGGGTAGGAGAGGATCATCGAACCATACATTGCCGGCTAGAATACAGGCAGCGTAATAAACGACGTCATAATCAACTCCTTGATCGTTAAAGGTAAGAAATCGTAACAAAGCGCCGTATTAATCGCCATATCCAGGGTATAAAATGAATATGCCACTTCCCTCAACAAAATCAACCGTGGCAGGTACAGGTGGAGATAATGGCGGTTTGACAGGCATAGACCCAAATATTCCAATGAATACTACCTCTTAGGTACATAAGGTACAGTGGGCATCACTTAGTCTGAGTCCAAAATATGTAGGTGTACAGCTCACTTAATGCATTAAAACGTATATACCATTAGCGTATTCTGTTATACAATATAATAGAGACTAAATTTTAATAATAGGTATATTATCTACTACCACTCTACCATTATCAATTAAATCACCAATTTTCCCACCATTCCTGGCAACTTAAAACATATAATTTAGATTTTTAGTTTCGCTTAATTGAGCGCTTTTAGTTAATATAAATATCGAACAGGTGCGACGCCTGGTTGTTGAATTATTTTAATGCGTATGTTGTAAGCTAGGGGTGTCACGTGGCTCCCCCGGGGCCAACACTAGGTGTTTTCAACCACCATCTTGTAATTATAATTATTCGAGAACCACCTATTGGAATGATTTGAAGTTGGTATCAATCAAAAGCGCTCAATTAAGCGAAACTGGAAATCTGAATTATATGTTTCAGGTTGCCAGGAATGGTGGGAAAACTGGTGATTCAATTGACAGTGGTAGTAGTGGTGGTAGTAGATGATACACCTATTATTAGAATTTAGTCTGTATCATATTGTATAACAGAATGAGCTAGTGGTATATACAGCTTAATGCATTAAGTGGGCTGTACACCTACAAATTTTGGACTCAGACTAAGTGATGCCCACTGTAGATGAAGAAATTGGTTAACGAATGGGATAAGACAGTACTAGGTAGAAATGAATAGGGAGGAAAAACAAAGTAGCCCTGGAGATCATTGTTAGGTGGTAGGTATCATTACATACCTAAATATAATTTCGCTTCGGGCTATTGGTGATTCCGCTCATAGGAACGCATGCCAACAGATTCGATGACGACGGAATCGACTATGGGTTTAAAATCTATGTCTTCAGGCAAGCTGAAAAGGAAAATCGATTACAGGTTCCTATTTGTAGCCCTAAGGCTCAGCTGTAGGTTCCATGGGTTTAGTGCTCAAATGCAGCAAGGATTCGGCCTAAGTTAGGGCGACCTCGTGGGGATATGCATCAATAGATCATTAATGCGACCTCCACAGCGTGGTGGAGGAGTTCGTACGAACAAACACCAATACATGTACTTAGTACCTGGGTGCATCTCGTCATCGCCAGATACCACGCATGGCCCGTAACCATACCAAATAATAGATACATAATATAACTGTATACCTAAATAACGTTGATGCATCCATGAAATACGAAGTGATTGAGTGATCCATCGACTATTCTCTTCGAGCGGGTAAAGAAAGAGATCCACACATTGATAATCAGAAAGCGATACCCTGAGGATTTACCATGTTCTATCAGGATAGGTCATGATTGGTCAGAATACAGCAGGACCTTACAGCAAGAGCGCTATTCGATGGCTCGGGTTTAACGGATTGGCGGGTAAGGGCGTCGACGGGCGACGGGCGACGGGTCGCGGGGTTTGTAGGCGCACAAGAAATTTGGAAGCCCTCCAGGGCTCTAGAGCTTCTTCCCAGGCCCATCGCCAGGGCACATTAGTACAGCACCTTATCTACCTACGCCACCCTATCTGTCTCCTTCCGAACCTTCATTTCTACACAGTACATTCGCCAACAGCTTTCCCTCTCTTCCTCATTTTTTTTTTTCGTTGAGATTTCCTTCGGAACCGATCCAAACACGCAAAACTACGAAACCCTACACGTCGACTACATCCGCCGGTGAACTGGTCCTAGTATCTACGAACCGATCGATCGAACGTCATCACTTTCCGCCTTCCGGTAGCGATAATCGATCAGATTGAACACTTTATCAACCCGACCGAGAATCCGTAGAGCTCCCGTCTACTCCATTGACAGCCGAACAAAAACCTGAACCGAAAAGCCAACGCGATTTTTGATTTACCCCTTTTCGCCCCCCTTATCTTCCGCTTCGACGCACCCTAGAGACGACTAGACACATTCGACGCGCAGGCTGCCATACCCACGAGAAGTACCATATCGTAGTGGGATAATCCCCTCGACCTCCAACTACGTCAAAGCGCTTCCAATTCGCACCTTTAAACAGGCCGTGATCCCCTGAGACTCACAGCGAGGTGCAGTTTGAAGTGCTTTGAACGACATCCTATCGCATACACATGAGTCATCTACTTTGGAAGTATTATTGGGAAAATGATGTCGACAAGTTCCGTCGGCTGGTGGCCCCTGCCGGCTATTCCCAAAATCCGTCCAAGGCTCAAGCTGCGACAATAGGGAGCCCCGGCGCATTCGGAAGTTCTCCACGAACCACGACCAAATCGCGCAAGGCATCCGGCTTTGGCTCTTCCTCTGCCGTGCCTAGGACTGTCAGTGGAAACCTTGGGAAGGGCGATATAAATAGTCGCGATCATGCTGGACTGACCATTCTCCTTCGAGCGGCTTCCTCTACCTCGCCGAACGCCATCTCCTTCGTTGAAGCTCTTCTAGACCACCCCGCGACTGACATTTATGTCCACGATTACGAAAATGGTTGGAATCCTTTACACAGGGCTCTTTACAATGGGAATATCTCGATCGCACGGTTGTTACTGGAAAAAGAGCGCAGGGACCTGACCGGCTTGATCGGCGGGATTACTGTTACCAAGGTAGGCCAGTTGATCAAGACGAAGGACCATGACGGTAACAGTCCGTTTGATGTCTACAATGCCACTATTGCGCTACGGTCTTTGAAGGCCCAAGAAGACCAAGCAAGCGCGGACGATGATGCATCCGATACAGACGAGGGTTCGGCGGCTGAAGATAGGTCAGATATGAGTGCCGGCTTGCGGCAAGTAACCAATAGCTAACACGCTGTATAGGCATCATAGTAAATCCAGCGGATTGGGCGAGGAGGTCTTTACGTTTGGCAGCAACAACAATCTTACTCTTGGACTCGGCGATGAAGATGACAGGCAGTATCCTGAACGCATCCATCTGAAGCGACCCGATCACTTGGTACAACATTTCTATGAGCAATATCTCGAGCAAAGGAAGCGCTCCGCAAATTCAGAAGGCTCCATATCTCTCGATCCGTCGGACGTTCCTACTTTGATCCAGAGCCGCCCTTTGATCATTCAGGATGTCGTACTTTCTAAGCTGCATAGCGCTATTCTTACGACTGATCCAATTTCGAATTTATATGTCTGCGGCATTGGGCGTGGTGGTCGTCTAGGCCTTGGCAATGAGAATACGTATATCAACTTCAAACCTGTTCCAGGTGAATTAGCTGAGAGGAAAGTCGCCCAAATCTCCCTGGGCCAGAACCACTCAATGGCCGTAACTAGCAACGGAGAGCTTTGGACATGGGGGTCGAATACATACTCGCAACTTGGTGTTACGGTACCTACCCCAGCAAAGCCCGACGAGGAGCCCATGAGTACAACGCCACGGCGGGTGTTCCGTCCGTTAAAGGGGGAATTCATCATCGGGGCGGCTGCTTCAGCTATTCATTCTGTCGCGCATACGGGATCCTCTTTATTCTGCTGGGGAAAGAATATTGGTCAACTTGCCTTAATGGACGCCGATTCTCGTTCACTTGAGGTCCAAACGACCCCTAGGAAAGTTGCTGCGACTTTACTTTCGAGCCACTCTTCTATTGTGATGGTATCTGCTATCGATAAGGCCACTTCCTGCTTGTTTGGGGACCACACAGTCTGTGTCTTCACGAGTTATGGTTATAACATGGTCAAATTTCCCACCTACGATCCCTTCACAAGTTCGTCACTCCAACGCTCGATGCAGCTTTCCTTGTCTTCCCGATATGATCCTGGCCGTCGCGAGATCCATTACATCACATCTGGCGGAGATACAATTGCCGCTGTAACAGGAAGTGGTGATCTTTTTACCATGGCTGTCAATCACAACCCTGATGGAAACCAGCCGGCTACTTCGACAACGAACCCATCGAAGATCAGAGACGCTATAACGACACCTCAATGCATTTGGAGTTCCAGGAAGGATGGTGTGAAATCAGTGGCTGTCGGTGAGAACGGTTCAGTGATGATCTCAACCCAGTCTGGGGCTGTTTGGCATCGCGTCAAGCGAACGAAGGCTAAAGATACCAAGGTATCCCCCACAGCAGGTACTAAGCGCAAGGATTTTAAATTTCAACGTGTCCCTTATATCACGGACATCGTTGCTGTCAGAGGCTCCGCCTTTGGTGCATATGCCGCGGTTCGGAAGGACTGCGAGGTAACACGAGAGCAGATCGAGATTGATGAACCAAGCCTGTGGCAAGACATCGATCCGCTATTTCCACTATCTAGGTTCAAGGCATTCAATTCAAAAACACGAGAAAATAAAGACACATGGAAATTTCAGGATCCCGATGTATTGAAGGGTCGAGTAGACGCGTTGGCATACGAGGTGTTGACGTCGACCGATCTCGAGGAAGATCTTCAAACTCATCTGCGGAATTGGCATTGCCAACATGAGCATACCGGTACGGTTCTTCGCTCAGCCGCTTACCCAGAATTAGCCATACCCGTACATTCTTGGCTTCTGTCTGCTAGAAGCCCCATGCTCCGAAGTGGACTACAACGATTTAGAGAAGCCGGGTTCTACGAAGTTCCAGACGTCCTAACAATCAGCGAGCAGAGCAATGTCACGGTTGTGGAGCTTTCCGGAAGCGTTGATTTAATTACTCTGATGAATCTCGTCACATACATATACAGTGATAGAGTGATTCCAGCGTGGAGCTTCACGCGGCAATCGAAGCCTTTAGCCTTTAGGTATCGTCAAATCCGTACGGAACTCATGAAACTTGCGACCAAGTTTGGCATGACGGACCTAGAAGCCGCTGCCAGAATTCAAATCTCACCACCACGCTCTATGAACAAAGATTTCAACGCAGCAATTAAGGACTCCGCCTTTTTCGAAGATTGCGACACGCTCCTGGAATTAGACGGTGATGAAATCTTCATCCATAGTGCTATGGTCTGTCAGAGATGCCCATGGTTCCAGGGCCTTTTTAACGGCCGCTCCCGTGGTATGTGGTTAGAAAGCCGTCGTGCAGCGCAAAATAATTCCAACCACATCAACATTGATATGAAGCATATGAATCCAGAGTCGTTTCATTATGTGCTTCAACATATATATGCGGATGTTGGCGATGAACTTTTCGATGACGTGGCCGCGGAGAATGTTGATGAATTCTCTGAGTTGGTAATGGATGTTATGAGCATTGCCAATGAACTTATGCTGGATCGCCTATCACAGGTCTGCCAGAAGACTATCGGCCGCTTTGGTATGTCCACCAATCAATTGGAAGGGTGGTCTTTCATCGTTGCTAATTATGAGTAGTCACAACTAGAAACATATCGATTCTACTCAATGCTATAAGCCCTTGCTCTGTAACTGAGTTTAAGGACAAGGGGTTAGAGTATATATGTCTCCAGATGGAGTCGATGCTGGAAAATCAGTAAGTATTTATTTCCTAGTATTACATACGGTTCACTTCCGCCATAAGACCCATGTTTACTCCGAGCATTAATGACAGCCCAGCTATGTCATTAGCACAGGCTTGATTGCGTGCGGCCCGCGATTCTATGTGATTACGGTTAGTGAACCTAGGCTTATATGAAACAGTTTACTCGACGATCTTGACGATGACCTGCTCCTTGAACTCGACGAAGTTGTTCGGGATAACCAGCTGGCCAGATGCCCGTTTGCACGGAGCGGAAGGGCCGACTTGCTACTCCACGAGCGTAACCCCGAGTTAGCGCAAGATATAAATGAAGAAAGGCAACAGCGAGTAAAAGAGATGGCCTTCAAGGTCAACCAAAAAGATGATGATAAGAAACTATCGTCTTCTTTGAAAGCCCGCGTCGGGAGCTTGGATGATTCTACCGGCATCTCTCCAATACCCGACAGAGCCCGAAGGAGGTCAAAAGCGGCACAAAACGAGCCATTCACCCCAGAGCTTCGGGCAAAGGATTCCCACACGGATCTTATCTTCGCTATGGACGAAGAGGGTTCCCCTGGTGCCACAAGCCCCATTTCCCCAAGTCCTCAACCACTAAAACCTAGCGAGAAGAGTGATTTGGACCACTTGCCAGCATTGAGTGGCCCCTGGCGAGACCCCAAGGGCAAGTCGGTCGAGATTGGTATTGCGTCAATTACAAATCCTCCCAGGGCGTCATCACGGCCAAGTCTCACACCGGGGAATACATCCAATGTGCCTTCCACAAAACATGTTCCGTCAGGAGGCAACCCCTGGGGCTCTTCGGCACTGCCAACCGAACGCTTGGATTTACGGGAAGTACTAGCTGAGTCTCGACCAACACAATCAGCACTCTCTGCTGGGTTGGCTGCCGAGAAGAGGGAAATAGGCACTAGGGCCGTGCCGCAGAAGATTTCTCAAAAGGAGAGAAAGAAGCAGCTGCAACAACAGCAGGCGGAGCAAGCTGTCCGACAAGAGTCTCGACTCCAACAATCACAATTACCATGGACCAAAGCCGGAGAGAAGAACGAATCGCCCTGGAAAAAGACACCGCTTCCCTTAACTAACACGGTTGGCTCCCTTGCAGAACCTCACCCAAAACCACCCCTTGCTGCTGAAGTTTCATCCGCTAGGTCGATGCCGCGGCGTACAGCGTCTCCTGATACCAGGTTCTCTGGTCAAAGAAACAGCGGGAAACAAACACCTTCGACTCCATCTCAATCCACGCAGCAACCGGCCGCCCCGTACTCGAAATCCTACATTAAGCGAGTACCCAAACCAGAACAGGAAATTGGTCTCGGTATAGCCGACATTATCGGAGAACAGCGACGCGAACAAGAGATAGTACGCGAAGCAGTCGCCAAGCGCAGTTTGCAAGATATTCAACAAGAACAGGCATTCCAAGAGTGGTGGGATCAGGAAAGCCGACGCACGCAGGAAGAGGAGGCAAGGCGTACAGCCCGCGAGGAGAGTAAAGAGAAGAAGAAAGAGAGTGGCCGAAGAAGCAATCGTAATAACAAGGCAAAGGGGAGCAATGCCCGAGGTGGTGGCGGGGGTTCTAATAGCAACAATCACAGCAACAAGGCTGCGGAAGCAGGGCCCAGCTCTGGCTCCAGCTCTAGGGGGCGTGGCCGGGGGAATAGGGGGAGGACTGCATGATAGATTCAACGGCTTGCATTTAATAAGGAGCCTCTGGTTCGGGGGTTACCTCTGGTCGACGGGTCGCATATATACGGAGTTTTGGGGGCTATGTGTACTATATTACGGCGCTTAACATCATACCAATCACACTCCTATTATCGCTTATTATCTTTATTTTGTTTTCTTCATTTTGTCTTTATTTTTCGAATAGGGGTTATGGGCCCACAATTCGAGGAACTGGCCAAGGAGTCATTTATCATACATACCTACCTAGTAGTAGATGTCCTTTATTCCCATGCTAACTTGTCAATACGCAAGACTTGGTCATACGGGTAACAATAGTACATGAATCACAGGAAGCGCCGCTTCTGGTTATTATGAATTGTGGGCAGGATTCCTTTATCAGTCAAGACATTCGGCAACATTGAATGCGATACTGAATGAGGTAGCCTTCCTACGATTTCTATCAAAATTATTATCAACTCATGTTGGAGATATATTGATGCGAGTAATGAATTGGTGCGGATATCCCTAAACTGCTTTCTAGGGCAGTGATGTATATGATTGACAATAAAACGGATTTACAACACGAACATTTATGCATTTCTGGCCTTGGGGCTAGAATCTATTACTTAGTATCTGTGACCTGTACAATTTTGGTAGTCTGTTTCTCTTTGAGGTCCTAAATATCTAATCAGGGGCGCATAAGGGAGTAGGGATTAGATACTATATGGGCGTAGTACTGTTAGGATACGACTCATTCTTCCGCGCATAGATGTCAAACTTATCCGAATCACCTACTGTCATGATCGTGGAGAGGAAAGCTTGAATTTCCTGAAAACTACATATAAGCCAGCTCCCATGCCCTTATGCATTCGACTACAATTCTTCGGTTCCTACCCATAACACAAACCGGCAGCAAGCCCAAGCGTTCTACGTTAAGAACTGCCTTACGGAGTATGAAACCTCTTCGCTCACTTTTCCATCGGCACAAGTCAAATTCTAAACGCCAACTCAAAGCCGTGGGCCCATCAGAGGATACCAAAACCATGGACCCTACAAAGGATACCAAAGCCACGGACCCAACAGGGGATAAGCACTATCATGATAATCTTGAAGTTATACCTGTCGAGATTGTTCAAGACATCATGTGCCTCCTTGATGCGGTCAGCCTTTTCACATTTGTTCGACAATCTCCACGGATTCTAGCCATATACGTCGGGGCTAAGGCTTCAATCCTTGACCGTTCTTTTATCAACGAGATCGACGCCAGACTTAGGCCATACGCCATAGCTCAGTTGTACACCTGCATCCCAAACATTCAAACTGGCATATCCAGAGCCTTTACTTGGCCATTCCCCGACTCTGATTTCCCTGCTCCTAGAGTGGGGATTGAACGATCCTGGCCCAATGCTAGGAGACCCGGAGACGTAATTCATCGCTTCTTCGATGAACGGCGAATCCAACATTACTCGATCGTCATTACGCCAGACGTCGCCTATCAGATCAGTTTGCTCCATCAGAGAATTGACAAGGCCGTCCATGAGTTCATAGCCAGGGAAAAGGATGCGAGGGACGCCCCAGAGGGCTGCACGGTTTCCTCGCACGAAGCGTCGGCTGCCGAGATGGAGAAGCACCACATCGAACATTCGAGAGCAATCTACCTCGCCATGATAGCGAGAACAGCGCTGCGTGAAGAGCTCGACGAGTACCCCGGATACAAGATGGTGCTGCACATGGATGTCACATTCACAGACTGGGGGTCCGCCTACAACGTCTACCTACGCGACGAAGGCGACGAGACGCTCCCGTACGTGATTAGCCGGTCTACCTACGGCCCCGGGAATGTCGATGCCGACTACGATGCCGAGAGTTTGGCACACGAAGCTCGCCTCGAAGAAGAACATAATGATAGAGTAAGGGCTTGGGTAATCGGAGCTTTGAGTCAGTAGGGGGTGTTAGGTTAGGTGTGAGCTTTTTGCGAGACGGCGATTTTCGGGGAAATTGAGTTAGCCATTTTTTTGGGCGCCCTAGGCACTTTAATTTGATATTATTACTCTCTGTACTTGATGGTATGAAGCCGTGCCGGTCATTTGATTTCAAGCGTGATAGGCACTTTTGCTTCCACAGATCTTTCTCGTCCCGTCCCAACCAGGTAGATACGTAGCATTAATGTTATAGTATGTTTATTAGTAGTAGATATAATGAGTATAACACCGTAATTATGACTTTACTTTGTCACGATGATTTGGTGCTGGGTACACAGTAGGTGATACGAGACAGGAAATAAACATTACTCTTAAACATGTCTAGGTAGGTACCCAGGGATATGCCTAATATGGGGAGCTAGTCAGGTTCTACTTACATCAAGAACTCTTGTAGTAACGCGTTCCCGAGGGCATTGAGGCATGTGCCTCAATGAAGTCGGCCTCCTCGATCCAATCGCTGAAGCCCTTGAGCGTCCAGCAAGATCTCTCGTTGAAAACTGCTGGTGGGGCGTCTCGGCATAGTCTCCCATCTTCATGAATACCTGATTCAAGGTTGTCTAGTTTCGCAAGAAACCTCTCCGACTCAGCCGTGGAAGGTCGAGAGGAAGGCCTGTGAGAATCCATCCGTGAAGACTCGTGGAACTCGATCAGCTCCTCCTCGGTCTTTTCCTCGCTGTCCCTCTGGGACAAACGCTGGTAGTGAATCCAGTCATCGTCGCCGTTCCAAGTGCGCCGCCCCTCGAAGATATCCTTGGCCGTCCTCATCTCGTGAAAGTCGGTCCAGAATAGCTCATTCGTTTCCTCCTTACCTGTCTCGACCAGCTTCTCAGGGTTGCCAAAGCACCCAAGTCCATAATCGAACGTAGGTTGCGAAAGACTTACATGAGTGATCTTAGATACGATGTTATTCTCCATCAGTTTTGCATCGACGATACGTAGCGGCTTTGGCGCGTGGATTCGGCGTCCCTCAAACCTGGAGACTTTGAGATCCTCTTTGCTCGACCAACCCTCATCATTAGTGTTTACATCTGGGGCAACATCTTTAGGATCGAAAGAGACCTCCGTGTACCTTTTCCCCGCTGGTGGAGACATTTTTGCAAGATTTCAATCCTCGAAAAGTCTGACAACCCGTGCTTCGAGGAAGAAGTTGAGTTGTTAAATTCTGTTCTCGGCACTTTAGGAGAGCATCCCTTTCTCCTTATGTAGCTGGGGAAATAATAGCCATTGTTCCGATTGTATTGGCACAATCGATGTCCTTTGTAACAATCCTTTGGCTCTAGCTTTGTTCGCAGTCGCAGCTAATCGGAATGTGCTCTGGCCCGCCCTACGAAGATCCCCCTATTAACTTGATACGACGTGTCTACCCACTTTGGTGGACAACGGGGACCTCGTAACTTCGTAATTAGTAACACCATCCATAAACAAGAATTGATAATTAGGTGCAATTAAATTATTCACACATACTGGATAAGTTGTTAATAACATGGTGTCTGGACTGCCCATAAGGGGGGTCGACAGGTAGCAACCCCCTTAAAGATCTTGAACATCATCCACAATGAGGGAAATATCTGAGAATTGAAGACGGTCCTCCGACTCATACACATGCTAGGGAATTATAAGCACCTATATCTCCACTATCTTCTAGAATCTAAATGTTTAGGCACTTACCTAGAACAATCCTTTTTTTTGCAGCTTGGAGGTCTAATGGTACTGTAACAGCATATATTTCATCTTTATCAATGTCATTTTTCTCCCTTTGCACAATTCAGGACAGGCTCTTTCGACATCAAACAAAGGATCTTGAAACAATCATTGCTGGTGTGACCTTTTATTTCTTTTCTTTCACGTATTAATATCAAAGTGAACATCTAATCAACATGGACGGTGCAAGTAATTCCGTATTACATTCGAGAATGGGGAGTTTACATATTACATTATTGACCCTGGCGCGATCACTAGTCGCAATATTTACTTATTGATCATTGTTTCTTTTAATATGCACCTACCCTGGTAGATGCTCGGCAGGTGTGTGTACACTTGCGTTAGATAGCTACATCATGGCATGACTCTACGACTACCCTATCCTCGTATTCCGCTTTTACCTAAGCTTCCAGCCATTCGATCAAGAGACTTATTAATAATCCGCTCGGCTCTAATACCTTACCGATTGAAGCAGCCTTCCTTTGAAGTTGCCGCTGCTGTCGAGCCGACCCTCGATCGTGGCCGGGGCATCGTATCGATGGCTGTAAATCTCGGTAAGCTTCACACACGACTTGCCTTGAATGAACGTCCCCTTGTAGTCGCGGTTCCGCACCGCGCGGAGGCCCCTGTTCGGACCCTCATCCTTCTGCGGATTGGGGTCGTCTATGTCACGGATGCTGGCGAACTCCTCCTTGAACTCCTTACCTTCGAGGCCGAGGCCGTTGTGGGTGTAGATGGGCGTGCACGTGCAGTGCTCGCCCCATAGACCCACCACGACCATCTTGCGGTACTTGGAGTGGATGGTGCCGTAGGCCGAGGCCGTCAGGTTGGTGTCTTCGATCGACACGTACATCTCGTCGTCGCTCGACGCGTTGTGCATGGGGGTGCTGAAGATCACGCCGACGCGGTAGGCTTCCCGGGGCTGCTTAGCGTCAGTATCGCGGAGACTTGAACTGTACAGCCCGTACATGTATCCCTGCACGTGGTTCCATTGCTTGAGGTTCTTCACGAGCTCCTTGTTAAACTGCTTAGCAGCGAACCGCCGGGATCTGTCACGAGGGTTGGGCGGCGCCAACCACTCGTCCTTGCTCAGCAGTTGTTTCTCCTCGTCGTATCGAGCGATTTCTGCTCTAATCTCGGTGGGAGATAGGCACGGTTCAGGCGTAACTTCGGGCTGATAAGTAATAGGAGGGGGTCTGCGTCTTGAATCCTCCCGGACGCTGTCACGCCTGGTTTTTGTTACTTTAAAGGGCCGGCCGGCCGAGGACGGCGGACGGGAGAAGGCAGGGCTCGAAGGCCCACTACTATACCCACTTGTGGAAGCGATCGAATCTCTGCGCTTTTTGAACAAGTCCACCCGAACTGGATGATGAGGGTCTTCTTGCGCTAGCCACATGTCCGGATAAGCGTCAGGTGGATACGAGGTTTGGGCTCTGGAAGTCCTGGGCCGGGAATTCTGGTGGCCTCTGGACCCTGAGCTGGGAACCGCGAAACCTTGATTGCTTTGGCTAGGCATTTCGTATGTTTTCTAGTTGGTCCCCTTTTCCAAATAAGACAAAAGGCTTAGATAAGGCTAAAAGGCGATCTCCTAGAGGGTCAGTATGGAAGGTAAGACTTGACTGTTAATGTTAACACGATGTGGGAAAAATTCAAACTTGGACAATCTCAGTTCGATGCATCATATATACTTGTACGAACGATGTTACTATGAAAGCCGTTGGCGAACAATAGCTTTGTGCATTGTCCGTTTCATTGTATGCCAAGAATGTTTAGGTATATAAAGGAGTTTCTCAACAAGAAATTCTTTGAAGGCCTTATTCAAATATCTTAGCTACAACTCTTTCAATTCTTCCAGAGATACTTAAATATTAAGCAGCATCTTGGAAGAACCCGGTGTTTATTAAGTTGTTCTTCCCCGATCTTCGTTGGAAATACTGAGATAATTATAACACCACCTTGTATATCGACATTCTTACTAGACGGCAGTATGAGTTCTGATTCTAGACTGAGCTTCAATGAGTCCATGTACTCCGTTCGCAAATGGTTAGAGGACGTGGATTTGTCATCGGAACAGAACGAGAAGACGTCCCCTCCACCAAGACTACTAGTTAACAGCCACCCGGCCGAACCAAAGCATTCGACTCCAAAAGCTGGTCCCAAACCTCCCGAGAAAGACAAGAAAAAGAAGCAGCCACACGTATTCATAATCTCGCAGGATGGGATACGGCGTGTAAGGTCAGGTTCTTTGGCTCTTCAGTCACTGGAGAAACGCCGAGACTCTGAATCCAAGAGCAAATACCTACGACCCGAGGACCGGTCAAGACGTGACTCTACACGGAGAGACTCTACAAGGAGAGACTCTACGGCTAAGTGAGCTACTTAGTGCTCTAATGAATACAAGGTGACTGGCTGTACTGGCCGATTTCAATAGATAGAATATAATTATCTACCTATATGTACTCTTTTTGCTGGTGACTATTAAAAGTTTGAACCCATAGATCAAATCGTCTTGACTTGTCTTTGAAACCGAGGGATTTGCTTCGTGAACTTCGCGGGATCATCTCTGGCCCCATCCTTCCAGTATTCGTACCTATTCATGCTGTGTTAGCCATTGGAATAATGCGTAGTTGAGATAATAAAGAAAAACGGCCAGACTCAGGATCCGGGTTGTGACTCACTCGATCCAAGCATTTTCAGGCATTTGCTCCTCCATGGCAGCTATCCAGTTCCCTAGTTCAGGAGAGAGTGGTATAACACCCGTCTCTAGGACGTATTGGTCCCATAACTTGACGAGTTCCTTCAATCTCTCCGGCTCCTGTTCCGCGAGGTCGTGGATCTCGCCGGGGTCCTTGGCGAGGTTGTACAGCTGCCAGCGTTCGGGGCCCTTAGGTTTGGGGATAAACACGATCTTCCAATCTCCCTTCCGGCAAGCTGCTCGTCCGCAGGTTTCCCACCCGTTGATGAAGTCTTTCTCGTGGATGGTGTCCGCTTTCTTTTCGAGGTACGGGACCATGGATTTGCCTCTCATGGTGACGACCTCTCGGCCCTTATACGTTGGGGCAGGATGCTGAACGCCAGCCATATCTAAAATCGTAGGTGCAAGGTCCATCACTGTCGCGAATTGGTGTGTTATGCTGCCGGGTTCGAACTGGCCGCTGAAATTGGTTGGTGGCTTCATCATGTATGGAACGCGAACGCCTCCCTCGGTGGTGTAGGCCTTGTATAATCTACTCGGTGCCGTCGCGGCCTGTGCCCACCTCGGCCCGTACCAGATGAATGAGTTTCCATTTCCGAGGTTATCGATGTGGTTATTATAATATTTCTTCAGGTGTTGAAGCATGGTGCTCTGGACAATGGGGTAGGCCTCGTAAGCGGCACCCTCGGCGCCATTGTCCGAGAGGAAGCAGACGAAGGTGTTATCCAGCTCGTCGATCTCCTCGAGATAGTCTACGACCTTTCCTACATTGGCGTCAATTGCTTCGACCATGCCAGCGAAGCACTCCATAGCTCGAGACGAGTTCGCTCGCTCTTCTTCACTCATATCTTTCCACTCCTTGACTTCGTCAGCTACGACCTGATGTGGCTCCACATCTTGCGGGACCATGCCAAGATCCTTGAGACGTTGCAGACGTTTTTGTCGTAGAGCATCAGGGCCGTCGTCGTAGACGCCGCGGTACTTCTTGATGTATTCCTGAGGGGCCTGTAGAGGCCAATGTGGTGCAGTGAATGGTAGGTACGCAAAGAAGGGCCGATCGTCTTTGCTTTCCTTCCAATCCTTAAGGTATTGTAACATCTTGTCGCCGTATCCATTTGAAGAGTACCATCCCTCGGGCAATTTCTTCACGTACTCGCCGTCTTCGCTATGCAGGGCAATGAAGCTCATCGTCATGAACTCGGGGATTTGGTCTGCGCCCTCGAGCTGTGGTTCGTATCCGTAATGGTTGCTGCACGCTGGAAGGTGCGCGAAGCTCTTCTCAAAACCCCGGGCCTTCGGGCTCCTCTCCGGTGTCAAGCCCAGGTGCCACTTGCCCGCCATGAGGGTCAGGTAACCAGCGTCACGTAGCAGTTCAGGTAGCGCCACAACCCGCTCATTAAGGTACCCCTCATACCCGGGCATGCCACGCTGGACGGCTGTCGACATCGTTCCATTCGGGTCGTTCTGGCCAGAAATGTTTGTCCATTCGACCAGGTTTCCTAGGCCAGCAATGTGATGGTCAGTTCCAGTCATGATCATGGCCCGAGAAGGTGAACATGCAGCGGCAGCATGAAAGTCTGTGAACCGTATGCCATTTTTGGCGAGCTTGTCAACATTGGGCGTGTTAATTTCGCCGCCGAATGACCCTACATCTGAGAAGCCTAGGTCGTCGGCTAGGGCGATGAGGAAATTAGGTCTCTTCCCCGGTGCCATGATGTTTTTGCCCTCCTTGGCTGTTTTGTTGCTATGTATAATGTAGACTGAAAATAATTGGTACGATATTTCGTGATTTCGTTGAGGGTCAAATAGGATCGTTAGTCTGTCAGAACGGGATGAGAGTCCCTGGATAGCAAAGCGGCTAAGCACATCGTAAATATAGCAATCTCGAATAGCTACGCTTTCCGATGTCGTCTCTCCCCACAGCGATGTCGCAATTGTCCATAATGGAGCGGCTTAACATGAAAAGGTCACATGTAAACCCAATAATTACTCACAGATGCTATGATGATGGCCCGACAAACAGTAGCAGCTGGGAATCTTGGCTTTCGCTACTGTAGGTACTGTGGAGTTGCGGCAAGATGGTGGCCTTCTTGGCTTGATTATTGGGCCGCTATAAAGGGTGAACATCTTCCGAGGTGCTCGGCCTCTCGGTCGACGATGGTTTTTATTGGTTACTATTTCGTGGTCCTTTCGACCCCTGGAGCTTCCCCGCATAAGCCTGTTGCGCTACGATAATCCTTGGAGGAGCTCGGTAGTCGGCCGCTTGCCCTCCTGAGTGGTCGCCGAGGACCCTTAAATCGTGTTATTTGGTTGGCGAACTCGTTTCAATCTTCCTTATCCAAATCACGTCATCGCCCCCCAAGACAAATAGTTCGGTTTACCAGGGCAACGATTTCTAGACCATGGCACCGTTAATAAGTAAAGGGAGCGTGAATTCCGCTGACAGGTATGGAGGAAACGCAATCTCTGCTCCGGCGTTCTGGCGAAGACGAACGTATACCAGTCGCAACAAGAATGAAGAACACGACGCTGGGCAAGATCCGAGCCTACTGGCTGGGCTCAGTGGTATGCATGGGCGGGTTTCTATTTGGATATGATAGCGGAATGTAAGTGAATTGTTCATCTTCTCTGAATTCTAGATTGTCGTCCTGGATGCTGACTTGACCCCAGCGTTGGTTAGTGAATCTACTTCGTCAACCCCAGTCTCCTGGGTTTTGGTATTTAGTATTAACTTTGAAAATCCGAAGGTGGTGTCTTGACGTTGGCCTCTTTCCAGTCCGATTACCGATACGGGAATGCCGACAAGACATATACCAACTCACTTGCAGTCGGTCTGCAGCAACTAGGCGGTTTTCTAGCCTGTTTCATAGCTTGGCCTATGACAGACAAGTTGGGGCGAAAGAAGTCCTTGATGATCTCTTCCTTTGTTTTCTGTATCGGTGCCGCGATCCAGACCATAAATACACATTCGCTGCCTGCTTTCTATGTGTCAAGACTGATATCAGGCCTTGGGCTTGGTGCGGCAACGGTCGCTGTGCCCATGTTTAACAGCGAGATGATGCCGAAAGAGATGAGAGGCCAGGTCGGATCATTCTTCCAATGGTTTTACACATTCGTAAGAACGCCTAAGCACAATTGAGGAAGCCGTGTTAATTTTTCCAGGGCATTTTCGCGTCATATTGGGTCGACTATGGCGTAGCCAGAGGCATTGCGTCGACGAATCCATCCCAATGGCAAATACCAATAGGGCTTCAACTTGTCCCTGCAGCTTTTCTGGGCTTAGGAATGTTAACGATACCGGAGAGTACGAGGTGGCTGACAAAGAAAGGCAAAGACGATGAGGCATGGAGAAGTCTTCAGTGGATTCGGGCAGACAGCTCAGAAGTAACTTCTCTTGAAATGGAAGAGATTCGAGCAGGCGTCGCGGCGGAGGCCATGGCTACGGAGGGCTTCAAATTGCGAGGTAAAAGCCCTTTTCCCCGTAGTTAAAGCCGACCGCTCTAACTTGCCATTCAAGAATTACTGGAAGGAGAAAATTTCAAACGGGTGTTTGCCGCCTTTGCAGTATTTACGGCGCAGCAGGCTACGGGTGCGACAGCCTTTGCCTACTTTGGACCGCAGTATTTCAACCTTATCGTCGGAGACGCGCAACAGAGCCTCCTATTGACCGCAATATTTGGCGCGGTGAAGGTAGTAGCTTGCGGTATCTTTGTACTATTCTTTTCGGAACGTCTTTCCCGTCGTCAGGTCTTGGTCGGAGGAGCTGCCTTTATGGCAGCCTGCCAGATCACAACAGCAGCCGTCGTGAAATCCTTCCCTGCACCCAGCGAAGCCGGACATACGGTTGCCTCGTCTGGTATTGCCACGGTCGCCTTGATTTACCTATTTGTTATCGCGTATAACTTTAGTTGGGGCCCAATGCCTTGGCCCTACGTGTCTGAGTAAGTCTATTCGTTCCTCAGGGATAGCCTCTTTTAGTGGTTCTAGGGGAGACTAATTTGTCGCGAAGAATCTTCCCCGCGAGAATCCGAGAACCTGGAGTTGCTGTTGGCGTTGCTTCGCAGTGGCTATTTAACTTCATATTCTCATTGACGACTCCGTACATGATATCTTCGATGGGTTGGGGGACATTCTTGCTATGGGGTGAGTTGAATAACTGTTACCTAGGTACAAAAGCAGCAGCGCGCTAACCTGCGTAGGTATTTTTGACGCCGTCATTGCGGTCCTTTCGTTTGCTTTCCTGAAAGAAACGAGAGGATTATCGCTTGAAGCCATTGCCCATCAGCGTTTCAAAGCCGGCAGAGCGTCTGACGATGCTTCGGGTGGGGATGGGGGCAAGTACGCCGAGCACCGTGAGGGCTGAATCTGCTTAAAAAAGACATCGCGAAATAGAATATTGTCAAAAATTGGAATTTGTTTTCAAGCCTACCTAGCCACTAGTGCATAGTTCGGCTGGTTATTGACCGAATGTTGTTGGAATACAGGTCCTCATTTTATCCGGAAAATGATGCCAGGATATGAGATGCGGGGTGTTTAGGTTGATATGGTTACTGCTAAAGTATTGACAACACCAATTCGACAGCTCGATGAATGATAGACATTTTAGACTAGAGGATACATGCTCGGAATATATACTCGATACTGTCACGACAATGTTGAGCATGATGGTAACTGTGACGACGTGCCTCATTGGCGTGCTCACTCCTGGCGTGCTGGGTATCGGAAAATCTGCGGACAATTCGACATATTATAATCCTATACTTCCAGGTTTCCATCCAGACCCAAGCTGCATATTTGTGCCTGAATGGGATGATACCTTTTTCTGTGCTTCCTCGAGTTTCAACGCATTTCCTGGTATCCCCTTGCACGCAAGCAAGGATCTGCGAAACTGGAAACTCATCGGTTGGACATCTGCATTCCTGGCTCTGGATGGGTTTGTCAATACTAATTATTGCAGGCCACGTGTTCAACCGCAAAGAGCAGCTACCTCGCCTGGCGGAAACCAATCGATCGACAAGGTGAGAAACATCTATCCAAGTGGCTAACCGATGAAGGTTTGATGAGTCGTGGCTTACTTATGATAGCGGTATCTGGGCACCGACATTGAGATTCAAAGATGGGACTTTTTGGCTGGTAACTACTCATGTAGACGACGATAGAGCTGATAAGGATTCATCCCGGTGGGATAACGTGTGTATTGCCGATAGTTCGCGCAGAAAATTCGCTAAAACTGGGGATAGGTCATA
The DNA here is from genome assembly GCA_902806535.1 of Hypoxylon rickii. Taxonomy (NCBI): domain Eukaryota; kingdom Fungi; phylum Ascomycota; class Sordariomycetes; order Xylariales; family Hypoxylaceae; genus Hypoxylon; species Hypoxylon rickii. The sequence goes on along the minus strand of CADCWY010000005.1, from coordinate 1,767,506 downwards.
TTCAAATCTGACGATCCGTTTGACCCGGGTGCCTGGTCTGAAGCTATTCACTTTGACTTTGAGGGATATGACACGTCTCCAAAATGGGATTCTGAAGGAAAGACGTATATTGTCGGTGGTCATGCATGGAAAGTCTCGTGAGTGACAGATAAAATGAGGTCCGCTTCGGTTACTAACTGCCCAGTCCGGGAATTCTCTTGGCAGAGGCCAACTTAGATACGGGCGAGGTGGGAGACTGGCGAGTTATATGGAATGGCACTGGAGGGACGGTAAGCTTACGTACCTAAGAGATGAAATAAACAGAACCTGAATCATGACCCAGGCACCAGAAGGACCTCATATCTACTTCAAGGATGAATGGTACTACTTACTGGCTGCCGAAGGTACGTCACACGCTGGCTGATATAACCTAGATTACTGACGGAAAGTAGGAGGTACGGGACTGGAGCACATGGTGACGATGGCAAGATCGAGAAGCATTCATGGCCCTTACGAAGCCAATCCAGCCAACCCGGTTCTCACGAATGTGAACACCACGAGCTATTGTAAGTCTAGGAAACGGCAGTAGGCCTCGCCCCCGTGCTGATGTTGTAGTTCAAACTGTTGGCCACGCGGACCTCTTTGAAGACGCAGAAGGAAACTGGTAAGCAAAAAGAACACAGGCATCGCCCCAACAATATTCAACTAACAGCCATAGGTGGGGTGTTGCACTCTCAACTCGGTCAGGCCCCGAATACTTGTACTATCCAATGGGTAGAGAAACCATCATGGTGCCTGTCACATGGCCAGATGGCGACTTTCCGACTTGGTCCCCATTGGACGGCGAGATGAGCGGTTGGGAACTCCCAACAGAGAATCTGGGGCTTGATGGGCCTGGGTAAGTCTAGGTACCTATTTATCAACTCTTAAGTCTGCCGCTGACCCACGTAGCCCGCTCATCACGGAAGGGGACGCAATCGATTTCGAGCCCGGAACGACGCTCCCGGCACACTTCACGCATTGGAGGTTTCCTATTCTAGAGTCCTACCAAATATCCCCGGAAGGCCATCCCAATACGCTGAGGCTGAATCCATCGAGATTGAATCTTACGGCCATGAATGGCAACTATGCTGGTCCTTCTGGGCAGACATTCGTTGGACGCCGTCAGCAGGATACGCTTTTTACGTACAGCGTGTGTCTTGATTTTACACCGGTGTCTCTGGAAGAGGAAGCGGGTGTCTCAATCTTCTTGACACAGAACCACCATCTGGACCTGGGCGTCGTTATGCTTCCGGCTGACAGCAGCACATCTTCATTCCCTGGCGCCAATTCTACGTCGAATTCTTCGGCGCTTATTCCTCAACTGAGATTTCGTGGCATCTCCTATGTCCCCGTTCCGGATGATGTCATAATTGCGATTCCCGAAAGTTGGTCTGGAAAGAAGCTAAGACTGGAGATCAAGGCTCACAACATGACACATTACTCCATGTCAGCAGGCCCGGCAGATGCCCTTTCAGAAATGCAAACCGTACTGGAGGTATCAAATGCGCCTGTCAGCTGGGGCTTCACAGGTGAGAGAACATCTATACATTCATCTTTCCGAGGTCTGATGTTAACGGAACCAGGTGTTATCTTGGGCGTTTATTGCACAAGCAATGGTTATGAAGAAAACACGGCAGCGTATTTCTCAGAGTGGAAATACAATCCACAGGGACAATTTAGAGATTAGGATTCCACGCAATTGTAGGTGATGTCCGTGATTTTGAGGCCAATGACGGGTGGTGATTAGATAGTAGCTCCTAGGAGGTACCTATGGAGGAGATAATCTATTGCTCACTTCGGCCCTGAAAGATTTGAGGTTTTTATTTCACGTTGAAACTGATGTTAGTGTAGGTACTCGTTACATAATTACATAATTCCCCACCAGGAATCTAGAATTACATAATACGGATACAAAGTACATCCACGTAGTGCCATTCTTGCCAATGCGACTAGAGAGAAAGTCTAGACCTCCCCAGGTTATCATTATTATCATTGATATCTCTGCCATTCCAATTCCAATTCAAATAAAAAGTCACCCGTCACCATCGAACCGTATTCTACTTTGATTGCCATTCACGCATCCTCCTTAGATACTCAAGTAGTACCTATTAGGTATACTGCCTACTTAATTACCGCTCCTTCGCGCGCCATTCTTTTCATCGATCGGATTGATTTGTGTCGTCACAATGGCCGACATCGCTAGCCTCGAGGAGGATATCAAGCAGTATCAGGAACAGGTTAGTCGACCGATACTTAGAACTTCCTTGTTATCCATTTAGATGCTGATATATACTACCAATAGCTGGATGTCGTTAATTCTGGTCTCAAAGATGACCCTGGTAATGCCGAGCTTCTTGCTCTCAAGTCTGAGTTAGATGATGCGATCGCGCTGCTGAACGAAACTCTTGCTGAACTAAAGCCGGCTAAGGCATCGCCCCCGAAATCGAAAGCGCCATCGCCACCACCCGCTCAGGAAAAATGGTCGCGAGAGAATCACCCAGCTTTTAAGAAGGCCGCACCTACCGAAGAGAAGGAACCCGACACTGGCCCGGTGAATTACAAAGTCAACGATAATGTCATGGCGAAATGGGTATCCGGGGACAAGTCATTCTACCCCGCGCGCATCACCTCCATCACCGGATCCTCCACATCTCCCATCTACGTCGTTAAATTCAAGAGTTACGACACTACCGAGCAGTTGCGCGCCAAAGACATTCGTCCCATAGCTCAGAAGCGGAAGGCAGATGGCACTCCCGCCAACGGCGCCTCTCCATTCCCGGCGCCTTCCCAGCCCTCGGCGCCGTCAACGTCATCGAACCCCGGTGTTATCTCTGCTGCTGCAAGCATCAACCCCGAGCTAGCGCAGAAAAATAGGGAAGAAGCCTTAAAGAATGCCGGCGACGCGAAACCTAAGGCCAAGAAGTTGCGGGCGACGAAGGAACTTGAAGCTGGCAAAAACAAATGGCAAGAATTCAACACCAAGTCCAAATTCGCCAAAGCCCATAAAGGCAAGAAGGACAGCATGTTTCGCACCCCAGAAGGCGTTAATGGAAGAGGTCAGTTATCTACCACGAAGTTGATGGGAACTACCTGATGCTAACACTTTCAATAGTTGGTTTCACTGGTTCGGGACAGGCCATGCGGAAGGATCCTACAAGAAGCCGCCACATTTACCAGACTAATGATGATCTGGACTAATATTGGCAGCAGGCGACCAAGACGACTCGGAGGGGTTTACAGATGCATTAGGAGGGCTTGATATCGGGAATGGAGGTTCTTTAGGATTTGATCCCCTTTGTCCCTACCTAGGTTCTACGGATGCTAACGTAGCCCTCAAACTAGACGCTCTCTTCAGTGCCTCGGCTACTCTAACCGAGCTCTTGAGCATCAATATATTATAAGCCGCTAGAACGGATGGATCCCCTTGCTATCTTGGCAAACCCCGAAGTGCAGTTAAGAATTGATTTGCTAAAGTCTTGTCGTGAACAGGAACCGGAAAGCCCCTACCGTTCTTTGGCGTATCCAATTATGGATGTAGAGTTAGATATCTAGGGTACCATTTTCCATGTAGGTTAGTGTAGTGCGAGAAGTGCTGGAACCAGGCGTCCCACATTAAATACTACTGGGGATACGGTATATTAAATCACCCGGATGTATCAATATAATCACACAGCTACATGTTGCAACTTGCGACCTCACAATCCCACTTTTGACTCGACAAGGCGAGCTATGTGCAGGAAGGCCCGCGCCCTCTCACTATCTGGCTCTGAAACTACGGTTGGTTTCCCTCTCTGGCCGTCGTCCCCGACATTCTGATGTAAAGGGATGTCACCGAGCAGATCGATGGAATGCTCTTCACAGATTTCTTTGACACGTTCGTTAGAGCCAAATACCGCCGTATCATGGTGGCAATGAGGGCAGCTAAAGAGTGACATGTTCTGGACGAGGCCAAGCAATGGCACATTTACTTTCTTAAACATGTTAATTCCTTTCACGGCATCCTTCACCGCGAGGGTGTGCGGTGTAGTCACAATGAGGGAACCTGAATACCATCTTAGCGTTCAAGACATGGATGCTAATCAGCAAAGACACTCACCATCTAGCACTATCTGTTGTGTAACGCTCAGCTGTGTATCACCGGTGCCGGGCGGTAGGTCAAGCATCAGGATATCCAGCCCACCCCAATCGACCTCGTGCAGAAGTTGCTGCAATGCTTTCATGACCATAAGTCCGCGCCATACGACAGGCGCATCCTCACCCACCAAATACCCCATTGACATGGTCTTGACTCCGTAGTTCGATAGGGGTAGTAATTGGTCGTCTACGTAGGTGTTAGGGCCGTTTCTTATTCGCCGCGTCAAGAACGAAGTGCGAACTTCAAACGGGGAAGGGGGAGCAACCAAAAACATCACTCACTAGACGATAACCGTGGCTCCCCGCTCAAGTCGAAGAGGGTTGGAATCGACGGTCCAAAGATGTCGGTATCCAAAATACCTGAGCGGTATCCCATTCGTGCGAAAGCCAAAGAGAGGTTCGCTACACCAAGGATATATCAATCATAAGAACACTTTGATAGTAGGTGGTGGAGTACGTAAAGCATGGAAACTGACTGACCTGCTACGGTGCTCTTCCCTACGCCACCTTTCGCTGACGAAACGGCGACCACTTTGGCAACATCCTTGATCTTCCGTCGCTCCGGAAGGCCGCGCTGCATCCGCGGGATTGAACCCGTTCGGGGCAGACCCTGCAATTAGGAGTAAGCGTAAATCTCTTACGTCTTGCGCTTTGGGTTCTTCAAAGCTGAAAACTCACGAGGGGGTTCTCATGGCTTAGTACGCGGACAGTCTGGTGGAAGAGCCGGCGTTGAAACGAAGCCATCGTGGGAATGATTATAGGATATTAATACTACCGGGCTACTGCAGCTTTGATAGCGCCTCTGGATCTTACAGGCGTCTCGAAATTGAGTATGAACACCCCTGCTGTCTCACATAATAGCCCGGGATTTAATCCTGAATACTAGATCTATCAATCGATTGATTATATAATTCCAGTTCCTTCAAGCACTAGGGGGTGATCACATCGTACCCGACATCAAGGAACGAGGTTATATTGCTTACTACCTAGTAGGTAGTTTCTAATGTTGGTGTTCCATTAACTTGAATTCTATGACCTGAATGTCCCTATAATAAGGGACCCACTCAGTTAGTAGGTACCTATGTACGTAGTAAGTTCAGCGTTCGATGGAGGACTAAACTAAATCCACTAAAAAGTACTGCCGTCTTCCACCGCTAAAATTTTTGAAATCTTTCACTCTCGGTCGCAATGTGGGGCCGACCTTGATATCTTTTCTTGTGTAAATAACAAGCTCAAATCACCATTCATTCTTCAGCAATGACGGGAACAAAAAGTCGCGCTCGGCAATTTGCCGAATTAATTGATCGCCCAGCTCAAGGTATGGCTTTAACTCGGATTCATAACAAAGAGAGAAGCTAACATCCTATTCCCAACAGATTTCGATCCCGAAGCAGAAATTCCAGAGCGCGACGACAGCGGCAGTGAGGAGAGTGTAGATGAAAACGCCGGCACAGAGCATTATGTCTCCGTAGGGTACGTATATGCTTGATATACTCTGTCAATGATTCCCCATACTAAAGGCGGACTCAGAAAGAGCAAAATTCGTCGCAAAGACCCTATCGCCCTAGGACCCAAGTATCGAGGTGCTCCCGTAAGCCGTGCCGCTCTCGAAGAGGACAAAGGCGAGGATGAAGATGCAGACGAAGGAAGTGGAGAGTCGGAAGAAGACGGCGACGGCGGCCTCGAAGAGTTCGACGACCCTGACACGGCCGATCTCGAAGCCGACCAAGACGACGAGGATGCGGAGATTGACAGCGAAAATGCATTCGACGAAAGCGACGAGGAAAAGTTCAAGGACTTTATTTTCAGAGGAAGTTCACAAGCTACGCCCAAAAAGGGGGAAAGGGTGACGCGACCCACTGCGGCCGACTTCATGCTATCCGACGAAGAGGATGAAAGCAGTGGTGTAGAACTAAACGGTGAAGAAGACTCGGAGGAAGACCTAGAAGAAGAAGAAGAAGAAGAAGAAGAAGAGGAAGCCTCCGACGATGACGAAATTAATGGCTTCATCGATGACGAGGCTGAAGACGACACGGACGAGGAAATGGATGGCATGGGCGACTCGGACGACACCGACACCGACGATCAAGAGTCTATCGGAGAGGAAGATGACGGCATACCATCTCCGGAAGTCAATGGTGCGGATCGTGCAGCTTTGCAGGAGCTGATGAACGCAGACCAGCACAACATGGCCAGTACCCTAACATCTGCTGCGCAAAAAGATATCGCCAAAGGGAAAGCTGTGCGGCAACAACGGAAAGCCTTTGACGCCCTTTTGAACATTCGCATCCGCTTACAGAAATCACTCGTCGCCGTGAACTCGCTTGACGCTGTCGAGGATGCAGGAGATCAAACACAGCCCTACGAAGCGGCTGAAGCAGCTGCACTCAAGCTTTGGAATGCAATCGATGGCTTCCGAGCCGGCATACAACCTGAGACGTCCCAGAGGGCCGGCCAGAAGAGAAAACGAGTCGCCGATGCGGATACACCAAGCCAGGAGATGTGGGAACAAATGGAGATCTTTGAGCAGAGAGCTCAAATCCATCGTAAGGCTGTTCTAGAAAAATGGTCGCAAAGTGCAAGGAACATCCGAATGGTGGATAGGTCGTCTCGCAAATTTACTAATACCGCAGAGAAACCCCTAACCGCAAGACTAGATGAAGAACTCGACGCGCCCGAACGGCTGATCAAGCGGACACGAACACCGCGTTCGTGTGCACCAGCACAGGTGGCGCGAAAAGTCAACGAAGATCCAAACATATACGATGATGCCGATTTCTACCAACTACTACTCAAGGAACTCGTTGATCAACGATCGGGTGATGCATCTGGAGGCCCAGGCGGCCCCGCCGCAACGATTCGTTTCGCAGCCGTGAAGGAGGCGAAGGCGAAGCGACACGTAGATACAAAAGCCAGCAAGGGCCGCAAGATGCGCTTTAATGTGCACGACAAACTCCAGAATTTTATGGCCCCGGAAGACCGCCGAAGCTGGGAGCAAAGCGCCATTGACCGATTCTTCGGAACCCTGTTCGGCCAGAAGTTGGTATTGAACGAGGACGAGGACGAGAATAAGGACGCCTCAGACGAGGAAATGGGCGGTGCGCCGATTGAATCTGCAGGCATTCGACTGTTTAGAGACTGAGTTAAAACCTTCGATATTCCCCGTCCATTTGAAGGTGGACGCCGTAATTATTAAATGTCACTTTTGACTTTTGATCATCAATGGTATCGAATTGGGAATGATTTTCGAGATCTCGTATTCAAACCTCGTATTTCACAAGAGTAACCCGACTATCAGGATCGACATGCAACCTAATCGAATCAGCTGCGCAAACGCGGTACGGATCGAAAATCTTAAATGAACGTCTATTCTACATGATAGGATTTCAATGTTCTTTCCCAGTTTCCTTCCTCTATTTTATCCAATCCCCTAATTGAACGACTATTTCGTCAATGTATATCAATAATAAAACACACGGCAATGTTTTAGATCCTGGCAACTTCGGAAATCTACTCCAAGCAGCATCGCCAAGCTCAGGAACTATCAATGCCAGAGCAGCCATTCAAGTAAAGACCAACAACTAATCCCGCGGTGGATCTACAGGACAAGGTATAAAATATAAAGAGACTGTTCGTTGGCACTGCACCTAACAGTGATATAGATGATACTAGGGCCTCGAAGCCGCGAAGCAAGATACCTGTTCACGTTACTTGAGTGTTGGAGTCACTTCCTAGTGACCTGGTTCCAGCAAGAGCACATGCTCTGCAGTCCAGGCACTGTCGAGGTTCGTTCATGTCGCCAACAGAAATCAGGTCTGCTCCGTGGATGCAGATGCTGCAGATGTAGCATTATCTGTGATTGGCAAATGCCCCGATTGACGCTGATATCGAAATCCGCATTCCCCAGGGCTGTGGGAGCCTGGGTCGTTTGAACGCCAACCACACTAGAACATTCCACATGAGCAGTGCTAGTCGCATTCCTAAGACGAGAAAAATGCATCGTTACACCGCCCGTCGCATCAGCGCCTCTCAACCAGCACCTTGGTGCCTATTGCTACGGTGTCTGAGGTTCGAATCTAAGTCAACGGCTGCAAGCCTCAAGTCAAGATCGATCACGCCGACAATCCGCCATATGTTACCTCTTCATAAAGGGGATACCTTCCAGGTGTCAATGACGCTTCCGCGAATTGGTCAGGTATCTTCAAGCGCCAGCAATCATCATGAGATGTTACATGCGCGACGCATCCTGTCACCGAAGTAATTGGTCTGCTTGGTAACGCTGGTGTTCCACGACCTAGATGCTGCGGGCACATTCATTTACAACTTTGCGAAGTGCATTCCCTTGAGGGGCCGACAACTCATCGATTGCAAGCAGAAATGGGGAACACAATGTAAGGACAACCCTCCCACAGAACCGGAGTATGCTACCACCCGCTCAGGCCTGCTATTATCGGGCACCGCTAGCCAAAGGACCAAATCCTCCAACCTGAGGGCATCTCATTCCAGACTTACCCAAAGATCTGTATGCCCCGACAAGGCTTCGAAGATCAAGAAGATACGTTACGTTGTTTAGGTGCTTAGGTCTGTTCAACTTGTCGCGCAGCTATCACCTGCATGCATGATGACCCAAGTTGATTTGGACCTTGGACGTGGCCCGAATCAGCAGTTCTTCCGGGTTCCTCTGCCATCGCCTTTCCTGTCTGGTGTAGACCTAACCTTAGCAGACTTCTAATTTGAAGATTCCTTAGGGAGGTTATTAGCAGCTACTTAGGTATCCAATTCCTCGCCGGCGCTTCCTCGGTGTCAACCGAACTTCCCGTTCGGGATTAAACCGAGTGATTTCTCCTGGGTATAGATCTACGCCGTCTACGCACATGTTTCTTGATCGTGAATCTTCCAATCATAGCCCGGAAGAAAAGCTTTCATCTGAATTAAGGATCCCTGCTAAGTATCCACGCGGTCCGGCGCAGGTACAAGTTGGCCATCATGCAATCAGGTGTGTGATTGGAGACCCAAGACATTTCAGTGCCGGCCCACCAAATATCTAGATCGTGCTGCATGTGAATTCAGCCACGGGGACTTGGGAGCGAAAATCTTCTTAATTGTACCAAGCCATCGAAAATCTTTGATTAGCATTATATCATTTATGCTTGTATATCTTGTTTATATCAAACCGAAATCTTTTAAATCCGTCATCTGCCTATTTTCTCCTCCAACCACCTAACCCCCCTACTCCGTCTGAGGCTGACTCGGTAGATGATGACAAGTCATCAAGCATCAATGCTATGCCGTCGCATCTCATACTTCCATCTGCTGCTGTCTTGTTCTGTTCCTTGAGCATGCGGGGCATTTGTCCGGGGGATCTGCGACCAATACCGATCGGGTACGCCACCCACGACTATGGCCTCGCGCCTCCATCACATCGTTCTAGGTATCGGAAGTTTTAACCCCCATTGGAATGTCGTTTCATCGACCGTACCTAATAAGACCTCCGCAATCTAGTATAACCCAATCAATGCCATCCGCGTTACATGAGCAGGGTTGTTGTATTTTTGTTTCCTCGAACACTTACAGTCTCTGCCCATCCAATCCCCAGTCCCTCCCCCCTAATCATTCTTGAGGGTCATGCTGGTTTGTCAATAACCACGCGCCTTAACTTTAAACTCACCTACTTAGACGCTTGTGCGCGTAAGTACTTCTGACTGCATCTGCTGCTTTTCAGATCGCAAAGTAGGGCCTGAGGTCCGAGAATGTAACTTGAACATGTAACTTGACCACGCCCGGACTGACATGTTACTCCCTACCGGCGCCGGCGTCAGCACAATCTAACTTCCCGCACCACCATCATTGATTTTCAACCCAAAATGGTCCAGGTCCATACTCGTGGTCTAGACGCGTGTTTTTCTCATAGCTCCTAGCCGTGCGCCTGCTGATGGTACCCCGGACGCTCGGGGCCCCAGTCACCTTCCCTTTCCAAGCTCACGAGAACTTCAGTTCCCAGCATGGGCTGGCAGCACCAGGTTTCTCATTCTTCGGGTCGGCAGGGTGCAGGTCCTTTACTTCCTCCCTCCCACCTTAGCTCTTGTACTATCCCATCTACCTAGGTAGGTATATATAATATCTCCTTGATCTACCAACGTTGAACGATAATGGATGATCATCTCCTTATCCATACCATAGTCTATACAGCTGGTCTATGACTTACACTCCTTACTTCCCCTTTCAGTTTTACTACAAGTGTACATACGCCTTCGCATAACTTTATACTATCTAGCTATCTATAGCAAACCTTCCTGTCCTTATATTGATCATCACCATATACTCATCCCTGTTACCATGCTTCTCAATCTCCTGGCTTCCGCACTAGCCGTGGCGGTGACTACCGTCTCCGCCGAGAATGCTCCTGGCTACAACGGCTATCGGACCGCCTGGTCGGAGACCTTCAGCGGCTCCGCCGGGTCGCAACCCAACGGAAACAATTGGAACATCATCACAGGCCTTAAGGTCAATAACGAATGGCAGGACTACACAACGTCGACCCAAAACCTGCAGCTTAGCGGCGGAGCTACCGTGCAGATCGTCCCACGCAAGGATGGGTCCGGCAAGTGGACGTCGGCGCGGATCGAGTCCAAGTACACGTTCACGCCGCCGGCGGGGACGGTGTCGATGGCGGAGGCGAAGCTGCGGTTCGGCGACAACAACATCGCCAACAAGGCGGGGATCTGGCCGGCGTTCTGGCTGCTGGGCGACTCGAACCGGCACGGGACGGCGTGGCCAGCCAGCGGCGAGATCGACATCATGGAGACGGTGAACGGCATCCTGACGGGCCACGGCACCCTTCACTGCGACACGTACCCCGGCGGCGCCTGCAACGAGCCCAACGGTGTTGGCGGCTCCGTCGGCATCCCCGACCAGGGCTGGCACACCTGGCGCGTCGTCTGGGACCGCCGCGCCAACACCTGGACCGGCGAGACCATTACTTGGTACATGGACGGCAACCAGTTTTTCCAGGTCGCCGGCTCCCGCATCAACAAGCAGAACGTCTGGAACTCCCTCGCCAATTCGCCCCTGTTCTTCATCCTCAACGTGGCTGTCGGTGGGGACTGGGTACGTTTTTTCTCGTCTCCCCTGTCTGCTTATTTCATGACGCTAACATGTATACTTCTGAAGCCCGGCCCACCCAACGACGGAACCCAGGACGGGTACGGCAGCATGATGGAGGTTGCGTACGTCGCACAGTACATCGCCTCGTGATGAGTCCACGAAACAGCATATGGGTGGGCGGATAGAGTTACCTAGCGCTGGAGTTTTTTAAGGGGTTGGAGGTTGGGACTTTGCATTCTTCGTCCTTCGCTACTGCACATATTTTGGGATTTTTTGCATATACCCACATTCGCTTCTTGTATATAGCTTTTTGACAACCATGTATATAGCCACTCTTGAACAGATTTGCTTATTGATCTGACACCCATTGTAGCAGCGTGTCGCTGTTAGACTTTGCAGGTTGTGTGTGCGTATGTTCTGTCAAGGCCCGGGGGTTTTCTGGCGTGACCTTATGGATGACCTACAAAGCTTGATATAATCCCACGTGGGAAATTTCAGTCTTGCAATTTCACGTGCTGCGTTTTAGCGGTCCAAGGTACGGGATATTGAGGAGACTTATTTACTTGACAAGAAATACCTATGACAATAGACCAAAAAAGGGGGAAGGTGGCCTATTTATTTGTAGAATACCCTACACACAACTCACGGCCTGAGTAGGGAGTACTCGTTCTGTGATATCATAACGACTTTTTCTAGGCCTTTCCGGCAAAATCGGGTACGAGCAGAACTATAGTATTTGGGTGCCCAGCGAGGTCCATTGACATGCTCCGGTGATTAGGAGTTTGACGTGTGCCAGATCCCCTAAAATTGATTGTATATTGCTTCCTCCTTTACCTACCTACCTAGTATTCAGCTTCGCACAGCTGATGGTAACTATTCTACGCATCTATGATACGTAGATTGTAGTGACAAACCCAGCAATCAATATGAACTGCTTGACTCACTGCATATTTGCCCAAGTGTAGGAATTCTTTAATCGGTTGAGGAGGGTCACGAGTGGTTGCGAGGGACGTGTCGTGTATACTACTAGGTAGGTATATGTATCAATATTTACAAAGAATATGCGGCATTGAGTATCATTTTCTTTTTGGCGTAAACGAGGTACTCGGAGAAATGACACTTACGACGCAAGTCCATCAAACATTGACCACATTCACTCCTACTGCCTTCGCTTCGCACACAATACGAAGATACTCTATCCTGGGACATTCCCTTAATCGTAGAACTACAAAAGCCCTTTTGGTACCCACCGCGACAAGAACCATACTAGAATCCATCAGAGGTCAAACTACCTATCCAGTTATTTCTTCTTCGGGCATTTTTTCGCGACATAATCGAACTTCGCCATCTTTCTCGCCAGACACGAACACCCGCAACCTATCTCCAACCAAATCCAGTCAATATGAATAAGAACCAGTCCACCAAAGACACTCCATCCTCTGCGCAGTTGAATAGGCGCAAAGGTGAAATCAGAGCAATGTCTGGAAGCTGCTATTGCGACGAGGACGACCCGGATTACTATTGGGATGTTGCCGATATGTATTGGGAGTGGTTCGTACTAAACCTTTCTATATTCGCGCTTGACGGGCCACGGGACATATACAAAGTAAACACTGGGAATATGACGCGCTGAAGACCATATCTACCAGCCACCTCTGCCATCGCATAAACACAGACGTGGACGAGCAATGCCGAAAACGCTCTTGTTTACATTGGCGATGCGATTACTATTGCCAATGGATGGACCCATCAGAAGTCAGACGGTTAGTCCTCTCTTGTTTATATTTTACCCATCCCACTGACGGCAAGGCTAATATTGTTGTAATACGTTCTTAGCCACTGATAAAGCAATGTTCCCGCCTTGATGCCTCGCAACTTCGAGGAAGTTAATAATGCGGTAATTCTACGTGATGGAGGGCATTTCGATTCATCGGCTAGTTAGCCTAGGTAGTTACCCAGAGGCCCCATTGCACCACCCATCGAGTCGACGTCGAGCCCAACCTCAAAGACTTTGTACTTCAGTCAATAAAAAATTGGCCCTACATCTTCGTATAGCACAAAACCTCATGGTTATCGCAAGGGGGTGGCACATAAGACATATAAAAGGACGTCGTTGTTGCCCAAAGTACGTAAAATCTAGGTACTAGGTACCTTTGCTGACAAGTACTGGTATGAGGAAGAATAGTAGGAAATACCTACATGTGAAAAAGTACCCGGTACATTGTAGCTATACATACCTAGTAATCCCACTTGGTTTCCTATTTTCTTCCCATTACCTAATTCATATTCGCGCCAACCCAGGTTACTAGGTACTTAAATCACAAATAGGTTCCTTGTAATCTATAGAACTTGATGGCAGTCGGTATTTTTATTTGCTACCAACAAAAGGAGAGCCGCCATTAGGTGGGCAGATGGAGGGAACGCTACGTAGTATTTTCATAAGCCTCGGGTTCAGCCCGCAGATCCTAAGTCTTGCTCTCACTTGGCATCGCGAGATTTTGCAGACAGGACAATCCACCCAGACGAAAGAAACGAAGTTCAAGGATAGATCGACGTGCTTTTTGACGTAGAACATAAGAGCCACATACCACCACGCCAGAGACTACCAGTTCTGCTGTGCATCTAAGCAACAGACCTACATCTAGGCCTCACCCTCAGCAAAGCCCAGGAGATCCTCGGGCTTGACGTCAGACAGCTCATCATCCGACTCCTCCTTGAAGACTACAGTGCTTTTCTTCGGGCGAAGATTCTTGGGCTGGGGCTTCACAGCCACGTCGTCGTCGTCCGCTTCATCATCGAAGTCGGCCTTTCGCTTCCGGGGGGAGACCTTGGCCCTGGGCTTGGGCCCGGGCTTGGACTTGCCGTTGGCCCTGGCGGAGGGCGGAGGGGAAGTAGCATCGGCGGCTTCAGACATAGCCATGAGCTTCTTTCGAATGGGATTCCATATATGATGCGCCGAGTCTGCGCTAGCGTAGTTGGTGATCTTCGTGAACTTGTGGATGTTGATCTGCGCACGGCAAAGCGTCAGTAGATTGACGGCAAGGCCGGAGGAAACTACCAAGGCCCGGAACGCTCCCTACCTGAGGTACGCCGCCCCTCACTTCTGTGATACATTGCCAGGCCTTGCAGACGAGCATCATCTCACGCTGGCTCAGCTGCGGCTTAGAGCCGTTTGTTTCTGGCTTGGTGGGAGTGGATGGAATAGAAGGCATGGCGAATTCCAAGAAAGAGAAAATGCTAGGTAAGTGTGAAACTCTCAAGAAATGTTCGGGGCGAGTGGTTTTTATGATATGTCAGAGGAGGGGTATCGGTCACGTTCTGAAGTGATAGAAAAGCAATACTAAAAAAGTTGTATGTTAAGCAATACTGGCTACGCTGTGAGATCGTCTAACATAGGTCCAAGTTCGATCAGGGTTCGGGCATCCAACCTTGTCTTGATTCAAAATCCAAGAACTGGTGTTATGGAGTTTATGAACAACGTATTTCTGGTTCGGTTCTGATGGATTCTCTTCCATCTTGGAATAGACGTTGGCGATTACGGCTGGGATAATTGTTAGCACCTGCTTGTCCAGAAAGTGCCAATCATCCCGATCATCATTTGTCGTTTGCAGGTTCACACATCCCCATGCGAAGAAGGCCCAAGCACCAGGGGACAGACGCCACTCCGAAGCTATCACAAAGTGGCGTTCAAGGAACCTGGTTACCTACATACTACTACATGTAGGTACCTACTATGCAGTACTACATAGTATGTATAGGTAGATATATTGGATTGCCTTATAGCAGCCTGGTATATACTAGGTACTAGGTAGGTACTAGGTAGGTAGGCCGGCAAAATCTGAAGCCTGCTTCCAGCTCTAAAGAGAGGACTATCAAAGCTCCAAAGCCATCTAAACGACCTGTTCGTCACATAAGGCAATACCATAACGCCAGACAAAATCCCAAAGCCTTTTCTGTTCATTCCATGAATGTATTTCGTGTGCCAAAAATAATGAGTTTATACAACTACATATGGGTAAAATAATCACTACCTAGGTACATATGTATACCTACCTAGTACTAGGTAGGTATTAGGTACCTAGCATCTTGGGCTACCACAGCAGTTGCTACCAAAACTTGTGTCCATAGGCACAGCTGCAGGTCAATACACCACCTGCCAGCAACTGTCTGATTCTACGTTGTATGTAAAAATACCTAGCACTGTCAACCACCCTTAGGCCAAGGCAGCTTCTGGCTGACAGCAGCTGCAAAGAATCTTGGCATTCCCAGCTTTTATCAGCTTTATCAGCTTGGACCAGATGTCAAGACCTGAATGGGTATGGGTATGGGGGGTTAGGGTTGTGGTGTGGCTTTGCCACTCATTTGTGGCGAGTGCTGGCATATTAGTGGATACATACCTACATATGTATTTACCCAGTACATATGACCCACCTAGTACCTACTAGGTAGGTACATATGTAACTAGTACCTAGTAGGCTAGTACTGATAAATTCTAGAAAACTTTTTCGAAGTCAGGATATGTTTTATGTTTTGATTGGCCTAAAACTGTGTGGCGCTTAGAAGGTACATTTCTGCTGAGTTCGCTGAGATAACTCAGCTTTTAATATTTAATATTTAATATTTAATATTTAATATCAATAGATCCATACATCCTACTGCCTCTCCTGCGACTTGTTAGGCTCCGATGGGAATGTTATGCACGATACTCGCCCAGCTCAGACCAAGAACGACTTACCTAGGTAGCGTCAAACTTGAACTGTCACGGAGAGCGAGGGCAAGGGCTTACCAGTCAGCGAAAGTGCTAAATTTTCATTCATGCCCGCCGCAACGTTCTACCACAATCCCCCCGAAGAAAGATCCATTAAAAAGACCTAAACGGAAGCGGAAGCGTTTGAGCGCCGAACAAAAATTGGTGCTCGACCTAGTTGTCCGGCAGAGGAAGAATGTATTCTTCACGGGCCCTGCTGGAACTGGCAAGTCTTTCCTCCTGAAAAAACTCAGAGAGCATTTGGATAAAAAACTCGGTCCAGAGTTTGTGGTAGCTACTGCCTCCACCGGCCTTGCTGCACACAACATCGGCGGTTCAACGCTTCATCGTTTCGCCGGGATTGGTCTTGGGAATGGACCTACAGACTTCCTCATCAAAGAAATTCTTAACCCAAAGAAAGAACCGATACCCGGGGAAAGCCACAGTCTGAGGCGTTGGAGAAATACCAAAGTCCTTATTATCGACGAGATATCTATGGTCGATGCTACCCTTTTCGATAAGCTCGACAAGATTGGGCAAGAGATCCGTGAAAAAAGAAAGCCATTTGGAGGTATACAACTCGTTATCACCGGCGACTTCTTCCAACTTCCTCCAGTGTCGCCTGGTGCAGATGATGTCAAGTTTTGTTTCGAGGCCAAGGCATGGAGCACCGCCATTCACCACACGATTGGCTTGACGGAGATACGCCGACAAAAGGACACTGCATTCGCCAAAGTCCTAAACGAAATACGCCAAGGTCATCTCTCACCAGAGGCCATCGCGACTTTTAAAAGTCTAAGCAGGCCGTTACCGCCATCACCGTTCGGCGATAACGGTTCAAAGCCGATCGAATTATTCCCATTGCGCCGTCAAGCTGACTCGGCTAACACTCAAATGATGCAAAAACTTGATGGCCCTTTCGTCACATACGATGCAGTGCACGGCGGCATTATCAAAGATGAGGCTGCCCGTAAGACGCTCTTGAGCAATTGCCTAGCGCCAGAAACCCTTCAACTCAAGAAGGGCGCGCAGGTCATACTCATCAGGAACTTGGATGATTATTATGTCAACGGAACCCAGGGCCTCGTCATTGGGTTTGCACCTGGGGAGGTGGATTTTCGTCGGCGCCGGGGGATCAAACCTGCCCGTGATTGGCCATTCTCGGCGTCGAGAGGGATGGAGGATCGCATGTACCCGGTGGTCCGTTTTCAACTCAAGGACGGCAGGACCGGCATTGTGCTATGCACCCCGGAAGAATGGGCCGTCGAGCGATGGAAGCGGGATGAGCTTGCCAGACACGGCTGGCTTGTCGAGAAGCTGGCAACGCGCGTCCAGGTTCCCTTGCTGCCGGCGTGGGCTCTCAGCATTCATAAAGCACAAGGTCAAACACTGAATTCCGTGAAGGTGGATCTCGGTCAGGTCTTCACAACAGGCCAGGCATACGTTGCGCTATCGCGTGTGAAGAGCTTGGATGGACTCCAGGTGCTAAACTTCGACCCCGACAAGGTCACCGCTCATCCAAAGGTCAAGGCTTTCTACGAAAGTTTATATAAAGGCGGGGTGCAACGGGTTTAGGTATGCCGCGTAAGCATGACGGGAACGTGCGACGGCAGAATAGCGTGAGAAAAACCCCAACACCCCATTAACAACTGTTTACTTACAAATTCCTTCTCAGACATATATAATTTATATATTCATATATATATAAAAGCGAGCATAATAAAACTCAAATATGAAATAATATTCTTCCATTATATTCGGAAATGAATTCAAAGAATAATTGCTGATTATGGTATGCTTGACGTAAGTTTTGTAGTTATTAGTAAAAGGTTGGGTCTTTGTAACGGTATCTTAGATGGTACCATTTTAGAATTGATTGACATCCATCGCAAGTGGGTAGGACGTTAGTTCTATTACTAATCTTAGAAGGTATACTAAACGGACATGTATGAAGCTATTGAGGGCACAGCAGCGCCGGCTTCGTCTATCATCTTGGGCGTTACACTTCTCCTATTTGATGCAGCGACACAGTGACAAGTTTGCCCATCCAGCCCATCCTGACCCATTAGAACTGCAACTATGCAGATGCTTATAGGTACTAGGTAGGTATCCAGTAGTATACACGGATAACCCTGAAGCTTTGTCAACGGATTGAATGTATTATAGCTGCTCTTGGCGATATTGATAGACTCATATCGTGGTCAAGAATTCAAGTTGAGAGGCTGCACGAGCCGCATACAGGCAGTATAGAATAGGATATTTCTATAACTATTTTGGTCCTCGAATCTCTCCAGCTACTCGGGACTACCTAAATATATCAATGTCAACACCAAATACCTCAAACTACATACACCGAATCCCCACGCACAGACCTCGCCGCTACCTCGCCTCTTAGCCCTTACCCCTCAAGGCATCTGGGGACTTCAAGAAGCTTCAATGTGCCACATGCAAGACACAAGTTTAGCAGACGAAACTCGCTTTCGATATTCTTAGCTAGCGTGAATTGCCACGTTCTTGAAATCATTCCACCCTTGTTGTTCGTCATTGGCATGGCTACATGGTAGGCTAGGCGCCTTGAACATAACTGGGTACCGAACTTCAGACACTCGGGCCTGCAGATCAGAAACGTTTGCGATATAGTAGCATAGGCTATTCGCTTTTAGGTATTCTTACGGTCCGCCTGCTTCGAAGCCAAGAACTGAGATACGTACGACGCATACACCCATGATATGCTATGTAGAATTACTACAGACGGCTTTCTCCGTTCTTCAACACTTCGGGCATCGGGAACTAGTTCCCACGCGATACAACCCTAGGCACCTTGGAACCTGCAGGTATCGTGATGACCGGTGTATCCGAGGGGCACGCCCTTCGTTAGCTTCACCTATCGCTTCACCTAGGCAGCCAACTTCCCTAGCAAAACGAGCCCGGATCGGGATGTCTACCGAAAACCAAGACTCTTGTCCTGGTCTCCTCGTGGACCCCTAGCCTATACCACAGTAACACCCAGTGGTGATCAGCTTTGGGAATCACGACGGGTGTCAAAAATAGGACTAGCTCTGGCATCACCACTGAGCCCACCAGCGTAGCATCTTCAATGCGTAGCCTACGGCGTCGGGCCAGAATCACACACGACTTAGGTAATTTGGGAATAGCCGGGGATACGGACACAGCTGCGAAGAAAGCCAAGTCCAGCTTGGTCGGTGAGAACGGAAGGAGTATTTATATAGGTAGCTGACGGAGACCTTGATGGTTTTGCCAACTTCCATAGCTCGCTGTACACCACATATCATACCTCACCCGTTCTTCAGTCACGTTATCTTTGTGCATAAACCCGTGCATATTGTGCATCCGACCAGCCGAGACCAACCACAGTACACAGTGCTTCATACCTCTACACCATGGCTGATAAGCAGGGCACCAAGCAAGGGAGCTGCCTGTGTGGCCAAATCCGCATCGCAATTGAGGGCGAGCACTCCGGCGTGGTCAGTATATCTCCATCCCTCGCTCGACCAACCTCACAGCTCGGGCAAGCACCTGACTAACACACCGCTACCCAGGCCCTATGCCACTGCCCAGACTGCCGCAAGATCTCGGGCACGACGTACAGCACGGTGATCCTGGTGCCGGAGGAGGCCATGAAGCTGCAGTCGGGGACGCCCAAGACGTTCTCTGTGACGGCGAAGTCGGGGCGGCAGATCACGTCACACTTCTGCGGCGAGTGCGGCACGACGCTATGGCGCGACGGGCCGGGGCTCGAGGGGCGGGTCGCGCTCAAGGCCGGCGTCCTGGACGACCTGAACGACCTCAACGAGGCCAAGCCCAGCCTCGAGTTCTTCGTCCCGTCCCGCGTCGACTGGGTTCCCGAGTTCCCCGGCGCCGTCCAGCTCACGACCCATTGATCGCGGCCGGACTGCTGCGCGTCGGTCGGACGCCGGCTGGAGGAATGGCGGGTTGGCGCTAGAGCGTCCGGGGTGCTCGGATGCCTAGGCCGCTGGGCTAGCTCGAGCCTATCGTGCTGGCCCCTGACTATTGGGTTTGCAACCCGCCGCCTGTGATGCGGCTAGGACTTGCTACCTAGTGATGATGAGACATGACTGACGGAGCCTTGAATGTGTTGAATTTTGTACTCACCTGAGCTTGTATATGTGGGAGTGGCGACCCGGGGATGCAAGACTCGAAGAGCACCAGTGCAAGCGAGACCAGCGAGGTTGAAAACTCATGTAAAATGCGTTTGTATTATACATTCACTATATCATCATACAAAAATCCGGTCCCAATCGTAATATGTCTACTCTCATGTGATATCTTCACAGCTTCAGTCCTCGACACTGGCAAACCGGTAGCAGACTGGTAACAACCCGGAAGATACCCCCGGTAGGATGGGCAAGGATATACCTAGGAATGGTATCTGAGCGACTCAGTGCATGCCTAATGCAGCTGACTGAGTGGTTCGTGATGGCTGCTGCGAGTTCGCTTCACGGGCGTGACGTGTCGTTCGTGGAATAGTAAGGCTAAACCATCTAGAATCCAGAATCTAGAATCATAGGACAGATGATTCCGATCACGGATGTGATCAAGGCCCTCTGGCAAGACGGAAATTGGGGTGATATGGATTACTCCTGGTAGACGGGCTGTGCACCCAGGACTGCTCCTGCACAAATTAGGTGACGCACTCGTATTACGACCACTCTCACCTGCTTTAATGAGCTTCTCATGCTGGGTAGGCCTCTGGGCTTAGATATAATTACCCACGATGGCCCGTGTACGTTGTCGTATAGACACAAACCTGAGTCCAGTCGCCAGATTTGCTGGAGAGAGTAGATGCGGTTGTGTCCCGAAATATTGAGCGAATTGGGGGTCGCAGCGCTCAAACTCGACGCTGATCATTCCAGGTCCAGTAAGGTGAGACTGGCGCGTTGATTGGCCGTCGTGCATCCTCAGCATAGTAAGGCTCGTTCTCGCTTCACCCTTTACCACCCCAGTTTCTAACTTTGCCAACGGTTCGAGGTTCATCCTAGGTGTCGAAAAGACATCCATTGAGTCGATCAAGTACTAGACGCGAAAACCATAGGGTGATTTGTATGGTAACGTATACTAGGTAGTGATGAGGTGGTTATCGACCGGAGCATTCTAATCTTGACCGCTGCGAAGTTCACCCCTACTTGCACCGGTGTCGGGGTTTTTGGCGCCTGGGTGGCTGGCCCTCGACTCGCATCCCTGGTCTCATAACGTCGGCGAATATCAAGGAGACAGGGCACATATCAGCGATGGCATCTTGTAGGTAAAAGTGTAGGTGTAAACCCCGAAATCACTGATCTGTCGATCTTCCCCAGTATTTATATCAAATCTGAACGAAGGATGCCAAGCTTGTTCAGTTGGCTAAGCTTTTCGGTAGCAGCTTTGGGTTGTTTGAGTTCGATTGATTGGCACGGAGCAGCAGAGTTGGTTGCAAAAAAAAAGTCTCCAAAAAAAGAAATAAAAAAGACGGATCGCTCGGGAATCGCCAAGTCTATCGAAACTGGAGCAAGTAAACGTCACTGGTGTCACATAACAGGAAAAAAACGAAGAGGGGGAGGGGGGTTTATGTTTGTGGAGGGTTGTTGACGTAACAAGACCGTGTGTGTTGTATTCTACATTTGACTTGATATTATGTAGAGCTTTCCATGCCATCGTACAATTGACATAATTGATATGGATACGAATACCGTGCGATTGTTGCCGTGCTAAATCCACGTCGTTAATGTTGCAATTGTTTCATTGGCCTCGGGCTTCTCATTTTCTAGGTACTTGCTTGCCGCCTTGCCCACCCTGGCTGGGCATAGCCACCGCCTGCCACATAAGCTTCCTTCTCATACAGGAAAGGAAAATCGTCGATAGACCAGCGGCATCCTATTAGGTCCCAAATTGGAGCATCTGTAGCATCCGTAGCCCCCTCATCTAAGAGAGCGCCAGCATGTACCTCTTCGTATTCTGATGCCCTTCTGACCACCACGAGGGCTGCTAAAACATTCCGACGAACAGCACCGGCACAGACTACGACATTAGTACTAGGTACTAGGTAGGTACCTACGTAGAATCGATCGAATATCGCACTAGGTTACTCGGTTGGCAATCCGAGACAGTTTGGGTTGTTGTAGCGACTAGGTACATCCTGCTAAGGTCCGCACGGTACCAATGATACCAACCATATCAGCGATACCTACAAACAATTCGGACCCTTTCCTGTTCCTACTCTTACGGCCTATTTCTCACACACCAACGCAGGGAAAAGAAGCCATTCTCGGACGACTAGGGGGCTGACCATTCTCCAATTTTTGAAATAATTCAACTCCATTGGTTCGTTGATTGCAGTGGTTCGAGACACGAAGGAACTTGAATCCCTCCGTACTCAGGTACATGTACTCAGGTACTCAGGTACGTTAGTAGTCCACCACCACCATCCACCTCATTCTTTGTTTGCTTTTGTCTTGCGCCTTCGCCACGGACTTTCTTACCTTTTTTTCTTTACTTTTTTCCCTCCTCTTGTTAAACTCCCGTGTTCCGATTTTTTATTCATTGTATCAACACCAATCACCAACAACACCTTCGCTTTATTTGTCGTCGTTACCAACGATACACCTTCGTTTCTAAATTGGGTTTCGGCTTCGTCCTAAAATTGCCAAGATAGTACCCCTACTAGGCATCTCTGCTACTCGTTGATTCCGCAAAGACAAACGTCCACAACAAGATTGTAACAAGATCGCAACACGCCGACCGTCACGATGTGGACGTCCTCGGCTCTGCCGCGTCTCGCCTTGGGACTGGCCGCATTGTCCGGCACGCTCGCTCAAAGTTACAACGACATTCCTGCGATTGAGGTGTACGGCCAGCACTTCTTCTACACCAACAATGGTTCTCAATTGTAGGTTAATCCCCACGCGATGTCCCGTCTTGTCCATCGATCGTTGTCTTGGCGGATCTGAGCGCTAATCCACTATCTAATCTACCACCAGCTATCTGAAGGGTGTCGCTTACCAAGAGAACTACAACCCCAATGGCACTGCCAACAACAATGCCGACTCTCACTATACCGATCCCTTGTCTGACGCCTCCAAGTGTTCTCGTGATATCCCCGTTATGAAAGAAATCTTCACCAACGTTATCCGAGTCTACGCCATCGACCCCACCCTGGACCACGATGACTGCATGGAGCAGCTGGCCTCTAATGATATCTACGTTATTGCCGATCTTAGCGAGCCCGGCACCTCCATCGACAGCAACGACCCTGAGTGGAACGTTGGCCTTTACACTCGTTACACCGCAGTTGTTGACGCTCTGAACAAGTACAACAACGTCATTGGCTTCTTTGCTGGCAACGAAGTCGTGAGCGCACAGAACCAGACCATTGCCGCTGCTTTCGTTAAGGCCGCTGTTCGAGACACCAAAGCATACATCAAGCAGATGAACTACCGTGATACTTTGGGTGTAGGTTATGCGACCGCTGATGTTCCCAGCCGAAACGAGCTAGCCCACTACTTCGCCTGCGAGCCCGAAGATGGCTCCAACACCTCCATCGATTTCTGGGGTTACAACGTCTACTCTTGGTGTGGCCACAGCAACTACCAGGAGTCCTCGTATGGCGAACGCGTCGACTTCTTCAGTGACTATCCTGTTCCTGTCTTCTTCGCCGAGTATGGTTGCATTGACTTCGAGGGTGGTGATGCTACTGAGAGACCTTTCACCGAGGTTGAGGTCCTGTACGGAAACATGACATCTGTTTTCTCTGGTGGTATTGCGTACGAGTACTTCTACAACGAGGCAAACCCCTACGGTCTAGTTCAGGTCGAGGATAACTCCGTTTCGAAGTTCCCTGATTTCACATCCCTCTCGTCGCAGTTGGCTAGGGTCACGCCATCCAGCACCCGATCGGCCGACTATACCCCCACCAACAGTGCACCTGCTTGCCCCACCGTCGGTGGCACCACCTGGGCCGCGGAGGCTTCTCCACTACCTCCCGCGGTGAACCCGCAGCTTTGCGCTTGCGAGGTTGCCAGCTTGCAGTGTACCGTCGACTCTGACAACGAAGACGACTACGCCGCCGCGTTCGACTTCATCTGCGGTGAAAACCAGGACTACTGCGCTGGAATCTCGCACAACGCCACCACCGGTACCTACGGTGCCCTCAGCGGATGTTCCCCAAAGCAGCAGCTCGCCTGGGTGGCCAACCAGTACTACCTAGGTAGCAGCAACAAGCAGAGCGCGTGCGACTTCGGCGGCGTCGCCAAGACCCAGAGCCCGACGACGTCTTCTGGCTGTGACGCTCTCATCTCAGCGGCTGGCACTAATGGTGAAGGAACCGTACCCAGCCCCACGGGACAGCAGGGCACGGCCGCGGCCAGTGACTCGTCCGAGGGTGCTGCCATGAGCCTCATGAGCACTCCCGCCTTCTTCAACTACGGCACGGCGTACTTTGCTGCCTACGTGATCACGGCCCTTGTGTCAGGAGTCGGAATGTTTGTACTTTAAGGAATGGACGAGTTGTCCAAGGGTTTCAGGTAGATAACGACGGAGGAAATGGTAATGAGTTTTAACGTGCATTAGGGTGTTCTTTTCTGCGGTTCATCAGGGGGGTATTTGAAGGGATTGAAAATTGTTTCGCTTTGGGACCCAGAGCCGATATGACTGGGTTTTTGACGCCGGCATTTTCACCTTCGGAATGCGCATAACGTTGTACATAAACCATGCTAACCTGGTAATCAATATGTCCCAATGAATCTGTTCGCTGCGTCTCTTTGGTGAACTTCAGGACTTGGCACACGTCGGTCAGTTGATTCGACATTCTGGTTACCATAAAATCCCGCCTCCCTTCCAAGGTTGCTTTTCCAAGCTCATTGTTGCCTATTGACGATGATTCTCTTGAGTAAAAAAGACGCGCAAGCACTATTTCGTAGTGGATCTGATTATTTTCTTAAAGCCTACTACTACTGTAGGTATTACGTACCTAGTATGTATGCAGGTACAGGCGTCGGAGGCTAACATGGAATGCAGACTGGCGACCGGCGGGCTGGTAACACTAGACCGTAGCAAGCTTGCCCTGTTACAGATAAATGCGACATTATTGTTACACCTTAAACCAAAAGGGACCGTTTGAGTACGTATCCCATCCGCTGATTCCCCCCCAGAAAAGCGCAGCTAGCAGTGTCTACGGCCTCATCATGTCCATCTTTCTGCTAGAAACACTTCGGGAACCGAACCATGGGGTATAATTTTGTATCGTGGCGCCGCAATTGCGATCACCACCCTCGCCGCGGGAAATCCTGCGGGAATTACAAGACATGTTACATCCTACGTTCTATCCCGCGGCACAGCCAGTTCAGCCCCCATCATCCCCAAGGTCAATTTCCACATATGGGTTACGGCGCAGCTCAGCGCAACCTCCAGTCAGGCACGCCGCTAGGGGTATGGATGATGAGATAAGAGCCTTAATGCAACGCTGCTGATTAGCTAAAGCGTTTGACGGTGTGGCAAGAGTCATCGATGTCGAGCAGCGAGGCAACGGGGACATGCTCAATCGAGGCTTTCGTGTTGGACCGGTAGGCAGCGATAAGAGGCTTCGCCTCTAAGCTTGGTGCATTGATTCTTCGAGACTTGATTCGGAGTTAGGGTTGCTGCCCAGATTCCCAGGTTCGAGATAAAAGATATTCAAGTTACACAACGGCGCCTCATTTCTAGCACCTATCAGTAGATGTTTAGGACATGAGCAGGACGCTTTACTGGCCTCGTAGATTTGACTTTCTTCTCATACCCCAATATGTAGACGGAGTCAGTGACGGAAGAATTAAAACGCCTTCTGACTTTTGGTCACCGACCTCGTCAGAGGCATCGAAAAGTGCCAGGCAAATGGGATAGTAGTTGCGTGTTCTGAAGGTAGGTGGGCTGTGTTAATTAAAGCGAAGCAACAGGAAGCCAATCGGGCTCAGTTTATTGTATTACTGGGTAGCATCGTCGTTACGAAGACTCCAACTTCACGAAGCCAGAGGGGTCGAAAAAGGACAAATTTGTTATATACCGCCAACGAAAAACCCCCAACTTCAAGATATCGACAGAAATTAGCCATACCTAAATGTAGGCTCCTCGTTAGACACGGTAGAAATGGACGAATATCCCACCTACCGATTCGGAACATCCGAAAGCAATATCTCTCCATTAACCTACCAGAGTACCGATATTTCTTTCACCGAGTGGTGCTCAATCTTGACATTGGGTCTAGCACCACTCATCGCGCACATCGCCGCCGGTTTCCCTACGCCGTCGTACCTCCACGACCATCTCCCCCGATGGCATGAGCGTGTTGTCCTTTACAACCCCACTTCTACCATGTGGCGGTATGCCGCCATTACCGACCGGCGTATCAGGGCTAGGGCGTGGGATAGGAAGCAGATGGCCGCTACAAACGCGTTGTTTTGGACTCTGTGGGGATGGGATGGCTCCGAAGCGATGGTCTCCCTTAGCTTGCCATACTGTACGCATCTTCCCGAACACGCCCGAATATCTCTTTTCTCCCGCGAGTTTTTCAAAACCACTATTGTCACGTTACAAGGTGTATAAGCCATCGTTGCCCTTTCCATGACCTTGGGCGGCAAGCCAGCCTCGGACGGCTTCGTGACCTTCATGGGAGTCGACCTGATTTTCTTCCCTCTGGCTTTCGTAGGCCTCGTCCGACTCTTCTGTGCGTTCTGGCTCACCGACGATTTCTCGTACTCGTTATCGTATCGCCGATCGGGCTTGGATGAGGATGTAGCTTCCGTTAAAGATAGCAATGTTCGGCATTCCGTAGATAGTCTTCTGGACACTGACTCGCCTGGGACTTATTTGGGAGAGGATAACTTCCTACCAACCTCCGTATAGGGTAGCAGAGTTTTCCGAGCAGTCTTCTTACTCCCGATCATAGGTGCAGTGGACATATACCTATTATTCCTAGCGCGGGCTTTAAGCGGTGGGCCATCCACCATAACGTCGCTCTTGGTTGGAATCTTGTATTTGATGTTTCTTTCCGCCACGCTTCTCGCCTGCGGCTATTACTTCGTCAAGGAGGCGACTACGTCAACGACCATCCCGTGCCTCCAGTCCTGCTGGTACGTGGCATACAGGGCAACCCTCTTCGGCATGGCGTTGGCTATCTTCGTCATGGCCTGTATCAAAACAAGATCGACCGCATGTGGGAGGTGGACCAGCGCCCCCTTCGAAGCTGGGGATTCCATGGCGTGTGCGGACAGCACGAGCCCTTCTGTCCTAAAGATAGGCTACAAGGACCACACAAATTTCGGCGTGGCCACGAGCCTGCCCTCGCACAACCTGGGAAACAGAACACTAGAACAAGGCGAGTTTTGGGTCCGTAACTTCACGGGCACTTGTCTGGGGACGCTTGGCTCGGCGATCATGACACATGTCTCGACACTGGGAGAAGCGGATCTCAATGATCTACGCAAGGTTCCTGCGGGTAGTTCCACCCACCCGGCATGATTCCTGAGCATCTTATTACAGTCTATGGTAGTAGCGTAGGAAATAAGATCTCCTATTGCCTTATATTAGTATTTAATGTCAGCATGTCTATCAATACAAGGAAGGTTTCTGATGAAAAGTGAACATGGCTACCATGGAATCTAGTCGACTGGATTGTATATTCCCAATTCACCACCGTTCTTGTGCTAGACCCGATTTCCCAACCCTTGGCAATCATTTCTGGCCTTAATCTTCCTCGTCACTGGTTGACTCGGCGCCGCAACAATAATCCAGCTCGAAGACGAACTTTCCTCTGTTGAACATCGAGTCCGCCACGGGCAGCTGTTGAAAGTGACAGCGTCCCTGCAATATCGTTTGTAAGATCTGCGTCGTCCGCGCCGCGTCGTTCGTGTCCGCTACGATCTGCGCTGCCTCGGGAAGAGCGCCGCTGACGTACTCCAAGATATTGGCCAACCACGCGGCCCACCCCTTAAAAACTTCTTCCACGTTGCTGCCAGGATAACAGAAACGGGATTCCACATTAGACTGCACTGCAATAATCTCTAGCACCAGAAGGTTACGGAGGACGCCGTCCCAGAGGCTCGGGTCCAGGCGGAAACCCACGTGGTACGACTCTCCGATCGGTCGCAGAACCAGACATATCTTTCTCATCCTCTCCCGATTCTTGGCACTGAAGCGTGAGAGGCTTTCGTGGTCGTTGTTGTAGACGTTCACCACGAACGTGTTCCCCTCGTAGAGCATCGTCTCCGCCTCCTCCGTCACCTGGCGGCAAACGAGAAGGAGCCCGGGTAGGGCACTTCGACGGGACGGGGGGGTTTCGGGGCGATATCGCTTGCACGCGAAGCAGTAGTCATCCGGTCGATAGAGGTCGCTGCTGTACTCTATCATGCTTGGCGTGGAAAAATCAACCTTGGAAGAGCCTCCGATGTCATATTTTCCCACTCCATCCTCCCGAGCCGCTTCTTTGCCGGTTGATGGCATGATCCTGTTAATGGACGTCTCACAGCAGGACGCGCAGTCGATGTCGCCGGACGAATAGTACGTTGGCGCGACGGTGCGCCCGTCGGACAAATGCCATGGCGGTGCGACCCAGCCTTCTGCTCGGGCTTGGTGGTAGAGGTCCTCAGAACAATTTAGATGGAGGTCTCGGGGAACACAAAGTTGGTAGATATGCCGACGAATCTCGAGCGGCATGGCTTGAAAAGTGGCACGGGCCGGGGGGAGGGTAGTAGGCGTCATGATGTTATCTGAAACTCGCTCGTTCCGGTACTACATGTGGGCTTGATGTGGTCTTGCGCAATGAGGTGTCTAAAAAGCAAGGACGAAAAGGATCTCTGCAACCTATGCCGAATGGCGGCGCAGGATCCCGCCACGCGGGGTCGGGCGGGATTCCCCTTTTGCATTAATCGATGCCTAACCGTTTTCCGGCATACTGTAGGGGTGGGAATATGTAGCTTGGTCAGCCCCAAGTGAGGATATGTTAGAAGAACGCACGCCGATATTAATGAACGAAGTTATTTTCTCCGATCGAGTCATGTTTGAGCCCCCTCTCCCCGCAGGAGGTCTTAGACGTGTGATGGACATAGCATCGATTAACCATGTTACAGACAAGTTAGATTTAATTACCGCAGTTTGTGTATTCACATTGTTCTAAGACTTGAGTCATATCACGGATTAGGTATCTATTAAGCCAGAGGTAAGTTTAGGGAGTCCTTGTTGAACTACGCATGAGGAGATGTATTGTAGTTATATGGGAAATCACTATACAAGTAGAGACTAAGGGTTGAACCTACCTAGGTATACAGAGCGAATAATTTGAAGATTATTGTGATACAAGTACCTAGTTACTTGAAGTCTTTGGGCCAATATAATCTATTAATAAATCTGTACGCGCCTTATCCTTCAGTTTAGATGACATCTACTTAAATAGGTACCTAGGCACTTAGGTAATTAATCATTGCTATAAGCTTGTACTGTTACTGAGGAGAAACAGAACAGTTAGATATCCCAGTTTGACTTTTGTATATAAATTATTTGTAGTCGATAGACGAACCCACGGTTCGTCTTCTCGGGGATATTCTCTAGGGCGTGATAATTCTAAGTAGGTAGCACTTTCATAAAAACTCAGAGTACATTCATATTTAATAGTGTTGTATTCTCCTATTCTCACCGATGCCAGCAAAGAATATCAGGTGTATAAGGCATACTGCCCTTTGACCCTTTTAGTTTCCCGCGAGAACTAGATTCTCGCCTAGGGGTCGCAGGGCGAACACAGAAGACGCAGAAACAATATTGCTATTATACGAGGAACCGAAGACCATGCTAAAGCTACGAGAGGCTGCATATAAGTGTAGCCGTCTTCGTCTTGCCCACCCGAGCCCTGATACTTTGTTCTTGGATGCTAGGTACCTACCTACCTGGGTGGCCAAATATATGCCGGAGATTTTGCAATTATATCATTTTGTTGGTAGATTCAAAAGAAAGTAATGATGATACTTGGCTCCCTACCTACCTAGTAGATAGATAGATAGGTAGGTACCTACCAGCTATTGGTATTGATTTGATCGAGCTCGTAGGCTATTAGATCGGCAGCGGCTTTTCAGCGCCTACTTTGTGCCATTAGATCCAAAAACAATAGTCTTTCCACAGGCTACAGGCTCTTAAAAGTTACATATTACGGTTAAAATATAACATATACATATTGATACCTTTAAGATACACCTACAAGTAGATTAAAGAGTGCCCGTCAAGCAGAAATTCCCTGGTAGATGGGTACTAGGTAGTAGAGCAGACCGCCTTCGGCATTCGCCACCAAAAACTTTTTCAATACCCGCCATGCGTTCTCCTACAGATTACGACTGCTTAGAAAAATACTCCGCAGATACTTGCATGCATTTGTTTACTCTCGATTATTTGCTCCAGGGATAAATTTTCTTTCCGGGCACCGGACGTCGTTCTATCCTCTGAGCCAGCCGTAATCCAGCCACTAGCCCCGTTTCTATTTACATGGCTCTCCTACGTCCGCAATTGCGATGAATCTGGGCCGATGATGGACATCATTGTGCCTCCTATAGTGACACATGGCCGATGTAGTGCTTGGCCATACGTGTAACCCTCATAATGGATATGTCCATGGACGGGCAGGCCAACATGAGACACGATGCATGGCCTGCACAGGTGGGGGGCGTTTTCCGGTTGTCCACACCTCGTACGTGGTTACTTACCTACCTAGCTAGATAAGTAGCCGGCAATCTTAGCTAACTCATATCTGATGTGGTCGTATCGTTGTGTCTTAATCGCGTTGCCTTAAAACAGATTCATACGCACAGCCATTCTGGCTTGAACCATATCACGAACTGAAAAGGGCGAGATGTAGGTTCGACTGGCTCGTTGATGAGGAATAGAAGTAGAGCCCGCTGGGATCTTAAAGATGTCTTTTGAAGAACTTTGCCTTAGCTTTCTGCCTACGCGGCACGTCGGGGGCATTCATAAGGCGTCCTGGCCTAGGTAGCCTGGCTAGTCCACCCAAATCTGCTAAATCCGGCTACACTGCCTCTTGTAAGCCAGGAGTGCTAAATAGGTCCATATCTTACGACCAACTTGCCATCTCGGTCCATCTCTTGTCCGTCACCCATATAGAACGGCAATCCGCTATTCATCCCTCGGACTTGTTCGAACAGACAGCAGCGAACATTCACCACTTAGGGTTACGTCATGGGAACGCCGCTTTACTGAAGTGGTAGCGCGGCTCGAATAATAGGTACGGCAAGGCTAGCGATCGGTGCCGATTGTTGGGTATCATCGTCTTGTATCGCATATTAATGAATGAATCAGTAGCTTTTGAAGATCGCTCCCCCCTCTCGAGTTTCTGACCGGACGTCACGTCGCAAAGGGCGGTCGGCTAGACTCAAGGCAACATCGGAAATTGCCAAGAGATTTGGCTCTGCATCTCTTGGTCATGGAGGTCTTCGGTGCCGTCGCTGCCTCGGAGCAGCTCTTCTGCACAGCGATAGGGGTCATCAAACAACTTCGAGATTTCCTGAAGTATGCGCCAGGTCGACTGCAACAATGGCAGACTGATCTGACGGTGATTGAAGAGATAATATCAGAGATTAGCAAAAACCCGGCTCTTCAAACCAACCAAGTCGCCCGTGTGGTGCAGCGCATGAACTGCAAAATCGATACCTTGGGTCATCTTTGCGAGAAATACGTCTCAGAACCCAAGCCGTCCTCGGAGCCCAAAAGGAACGGTTACTGGTTACATTCGGGCCCCAAACAATCGATAAAAAGGCTGGTTCAAGCTTTCTCAGCTCAAAGCATCGAGTCAAGCATCCGTCAACATTTCCAGTCTTTAGAGCAAGACAAGACAACTCTTATCCTTATTATTAGCACGCTCAAAGGGTCGAATACTGCTGAGAAAACTAATAATCGGAGAAAGAAAAAGGGGAAGAGCCGAGGCAAGACGAAAGATACGGAAGAAAACATGTCCAACGGTACGTAGGTACTTTTGTAACACAATTCATAATGCATAATACTAAATGTAGGGCTGAATGTGGATCCATATGAATCTATCCATAACAAGATCCCACTTTCCACTTTCCACTTTCCATTTTCCACTTCCCCCCCCGCCCCTTTCCCGCTACTTTTAGGTGCTTTTAGCTCACAAGACTAGGTCAGGAACGCCCCAACTCCGGTAGACAGCGCAACCGGTCGCCGTGGAAGGTATGTACCTATTCAATTATGATTCCATCAATCACTGATGCTTTTTTATTTACTGGGTATTTGGGTTCTTATTTATTCTTACCTTCTTCTTCTTCTTCTTCTTCTTCTTTGGCCTATCCATATGCAAAGACGACTCCGTCGCTAACCAAGCATCAATCTAATAGCTCTTTAACCAGAAACCAAATGCTGCCCCCGGCATCGATAAAGACCGTAATATTGTCGATCCACTTCCAACCACAATGCCCCAGCAAGTTAAGAGTGGGGAAAGTATCTTCACGGGTATCAAGGTAAAGGGAAACGGTGACCTTGTCGGCGATACCACAGGGGCTCTGATGGTAAACTTCAAGGACGCTGACATCGATGGGAGTGGGCATGTTGTGGGTACGCATGGAGAGAAAACCCCAGTGGGGTGGCGCAAGACCCTGAGTCCATACCAAGATGTTGCCGGCTCTACGTCCCCAACCCAGAATCCCTCCAACGGGCGACGCTTGGGCGCAACAGCAAACAGCCCTCAATTCGCAAAGAATGACGGGGATGGTTCTCCCAGCGATGATACCATGGTTGATGAGATGGAAATCGACGAAGATTGAAGAGAGATGTTTGAGCTTCGAGGTTTGCTGTCGCACCATGGCATGTCTCTTGCCTTTGAACTTGTCTTGGATCTTGGATCTCACCTATGAAAATAGGCAGTCTACGGGTTGGCTATAGACTAGTCAAATCGCAACGTAACTCCCTTACTATCATCACAGCATAATATTAGAGTTAGCTGTCGCCTAGTAGAACATAGACACCTCGCTATCAGTCCGTTGCCGGTGACAGGCTGTATCTCGAAAGTGGCATTGACCTATTTAGTTATTAGGATACAATGCTCCAGGCTACGACATTTCGTTTCAGCCAAAAAAAAAAATGCACATGCTGCGGACCCGCAAGCCAGACTAGTAGGCGCCCTATTTGAGTAGGTAAGTAAGGTTGATTTGATATCTCTAGCCGTAAATTGGTCAGCGAGCCGATAAAGTAAGTCTACTTATATACTAGGTAGGTAGGTAGGTACTGAGGATATGCGACGTACACCTTGATTATCTAATTCACAGCCTTACTTCCACTTGAGTCTATAGAAATCCCAATTTCACAATAATCGTATTAAGTATTCTTCATACATACACTACAATCCATCGGATATTGAAGATCTCCTCATTGGTGCCATCGAGATATTTTAGTAGCTGATTTGGTTACGCCATCGCTAATGCCCCAAGCCTATCTCAACCAATAATGAGTCTGTCCAAGGCTCGTACCAACCGTTCGGCACGAACTGCCCAATTACTAGGAACTGCCTAGTAGCCATGATACCTAATGGTTCGTTAGAAGGGATACTGGATTGTGATTGTGATTGTGGGAAGCCTGCACAGTATATAATTTCCTTCCCACCAGACGAAGGAGGAAGGGAGCAGATCTCTAATTACGGTATGTGTTATACACTCTTGGTCAAGCAAGGCATTGATATAATAAATATTAATTCTTTGTAGTTGGCCCAGGAACCAAATGGGCGATATGCCATACATTTGAGTGCAGATTCCACCAATCCATTCCCGATGAGAGCGAACGGGCCGACCAGCGATGTTGCAGGCACTTCCGCCAACGGACCCCATGTGTGGAATTCAGGGACAATTATATTGTTGGCAGCAATAACTTCATTGGCAGTAAGGAGCCTGGCTACCCCTATTTTCATGCAATGAGGGTGTACGACGAGAGCTAAGGGACAAGCAAACAGCCGCGCGGAATCTGACTTTCGGGGTCATACACACCAACAGTACCGAAATCCCAGCTATCCGGCAAGTGATTGTTAACATCGACACTCTGATTCACAACAGCGCCCTGTTGCCTCCCCAGGCTCGGGAAAGGCCTTGCCCACAAACTCGAGAGATTTCGTTTAGCTTGTGCGGCTTGCGATGTGTGATTAAACCTAAGCAACCTTCGACAAGAGCAGAATAGCAAAGAAGTCACCCGTTATCTGCGTCTTTTCTTTCAGATGGATATATTGGCCCTTCTTGAGTTCCGTGTTCCCTACCATCGCTGGTGGCCGGAGTATACGAACGGGTATAAGGTCCATAACCCATTTGGGTTCCAACGGCATGACTACTGGTTGGTCGAAATGTATAGCAGTAACGCGGTTCTCGGACGGTGTGGGCTATTATGGGTGGTTCGTGTTAGCAAGATGGTTTATAGAGCGAGCATAAAACAGGAAAATATTTCTACCGTGACTTCCGTTGAGAATTGCTTCAGAAATTTGTCTGTGACGCCCACTAACTGGTTAGTATTTCCACAAATGTTGATACCGTTCACGTCCTGGAAGCCAGCCTCGTCCGTTTGGAGCCAGTCAGCCACCGGGTTCAGCTCGTGGATGGCACCTGAGGGTAAGGCTTTGCTCTTTGAAATGACATTCGCCATTTATAACCGCCAGAGTAGAGATGGATGGAC
The DNA here is from genome assembly GCA_902806535.1 of Hypoxylon rickii. Classification (NCBI taxonomy): domain Eukaryota; kingdom Fungi; phylum Ascomycota; class Sordariomycetes; order Xylariales; family Hypoxylaceae; genus Hypoxylon; species Hypoxylon rickii. Next base: position 1,732,798 of record CADCWY010000005.1, on the reverse strand, counting down.
AAGGTTGATGATTTTAAGGATGGGATACTGGGAGCCTATGACGGATTGGACCCAGGCGGAGTGGTCTGGACTGAGCTCTGGGAACAAAGTTGCTTTTATCTCCCGGCGTTGGGTTCACAGGGTGTAAGCATACCTATGTTACTATGGGTGGCTGCGTATTAGCTGCCCGATAGGTCCCAATGTCTCCCAATAGATAGGTGAGTGGAGGGGTTATTAGGCGTTGATATTGACTCACAGCACCGGGATATTATCAACTTTTTGCATGCACTAAATACTAAGTGTTTTGCTGGATGAGTTGGTCCTGAAATTCAACGTATCCAAGTGCGGAAAAGGATGATCGGTCGTTGTTAGACTGCAATATCCACGCGGGATAATGACGTTAGCTACAACATTCCCTCCTTATTAAACCACCGAGCTCTTGAATTTTAGGGAGCTAAGCTGGTGCTTGGGGCTTTCTGAAAGAAATGTCATTCCCTCATCAGTCAAATTTAATCCCTTATTATTAGTACCTAGGTAAGTACCTACCTAAGTACCTACCTAGTAGTCAAGGCACCGCCTCCCTAAGAAGCCCCTAGACACCTACATGTACCTAGGTGGTCATTGGAATAAAGTTATTTACAAGGGTCTATCACCGGTCCACGTCTCCTCTTGTCCACAGATCTGCTGGGTGGTGTGCTGGGCAATGATAAGCGAATTGGCGTTGCCCAATGGCTCCCGAGCCGTGCAGTATCTGGAAAGGCCAACTGCAGCTTAGCAGCTGCAGAGCACTCATTGATCTTACATCGATGATAACCCGGCAATTGAACGCGGTTGGGGTTTCCGATCTTTCTGTCTTCCCAGCTTTCAGCCAGTCCCTACTAGGTATGTTGCAAGCTGAGCGGAGTCCTACTACGTACTCCTTCGCTATGGCTTTCCACGTGCCAACTCGACGTAGGTGCGAATAAAAATTTAATAGCTACTAAATACCTACCTAGTAGCTAATATACGGCAGGACTTACGAAGTGAATAAGTTGGTCTGAGACGATAACATGGTCTCGCTTATCTATATTTCTTCTTCATTGTTGACTTAGGGGCATTGCATTGGCCAATTGATCAACATGTTCTTGTTTGTTCTCAGGTTCCGATGTTGTCTACCCGATTAGGTAGGGACTTGTGAAATAGCTGGAGGCTAGGTCTGGTTAGCTCGCTTAGCCAGCCTACCGCATATATACTATAGAGGGAATGAAACTTACAACAGATGCATCGGGGTCCCATAGCTCAGTTGGTTAGAGCGTCGTACTAATATTGTGAAGTACAATATTGTGTTCTCTTTGCAAGATCATGCGAAGGCCGAGAGTTCGAGCCTCTCTGGGACCATACAGTTGGCATAACTTTTTATGTTCTTATCCTCCATGACGTTATCGAACTTTTCCTCGATTATACTTCTGTACTCCCTAATGCTTTTTTTACTTGTGAATACATATAGGCACTCTATCTAGGTACCTGCCTAGTATGAATTATACATCATACTGGAAGAATGTTAGAAGTTGAGGGGCATTGTCAGCCAGTCAGCCCGGAAGTATTAAATGGTGGGGTTAGGGGCAGACAGAACGCGAATGCGTTGTGGGTTAAGTTCCAAGGTTAATCTTTTTAATTGGTCTTCGACACCTGGAAAAAATGGGTTCGAATTGTTCTCCTCTTACATCATCTTTGTCACGACCTTTTGAAATTCCACTGGATACATCATTGATTGATACGATACAAACCCACTATTCACCATCGATGCAGAGAATCGATGAGAAAAGGCCAATTCCCGACCGACCCTAATAAAAACATCCTCTAAACGCATTCACGAACATACCACCGTCAGGATGCAGGGCTTCAACATGGGGCGGTACGTGCCGCCCGAGGCCGAGGGCACCACGAGCGGCAACAAGCTGCACAAGAAACGGCCGCCGGGCTACTCGCGCGACGGGGCGCAGCAGACCATCCGCTTCGAGATGCCGTTCGCCGTGTGGTGCGCGCACTGCCCGCAGCCGACGGTGATCGCGCAGGGCGTGCGCTTCAACGCCGCCAAGACCAAGGTCGGCAACTACCACAGCACGCCCATCTTCGCCTTCCGCATGCGCCACGCCGACTGCGGCGGTGCCATCGAGATCCGGACCGACCCCGCCAACACGACGTATTCCGTGGTCGAGGGCGCGCGGAAACGCGACACCGGAACCGACGACGAACCTTCAGGCGGCGGTGTCGAACCCATCCTCACCGATGCCGAGCGCGAGAAGCTGCGCGCCAACGCGTTCGCCAAGCTCGAGAAGACGATCGCGGACCGCGCGGCCCTGGAGGGCGCGAAGGAACGCATCGGCGAGCTGGCGCGCGACAGCGCTCGTCGCTGGGAGGACCCGTACGCGCAGAACCGCAAATTGCGCGCCGCGTTCCGGGAGGGGCGGCACGAGCGCGAGCAGGAGGCGGCAGACACCGAAACCCTGCGCGACCGCATGAGCCTGGGCATCGAGCTGCTGGCCGCGAGCAAGGAGGACGCGCGGAGGGCGGCGCTCGTGGACTTCGGGCCGTCGTCGTCGGACGGTGGAGTGGATGGCCGGAAGGCGTTGGCGAAGCCATTATTTGGGAGTGGTGCTGGTGGTGATGGAGGGGATGGAAGCGGGAAGGAAGTTGCGGCTATCGACGGCAAGAAGACGAAGACGAAGACGAACAGCACAAAGAGGCTCAAGTCGGAAATAGCCGCGGCGCAAATGCGGGATAACCTGGTTGCGGAGATCGTGGGGAACACTCGGGTGGCTCAGGATCCGTTCTTGTCATCAGTGGATCGCGGTAACGCCGAGAAGGGACCATCGAGGATACCTGGTATCAAGAGAAAAAGACCGGAGACCGAAGAGCATGACGAAGCCGAGGTACGAGTGGAGGTTGTGAAAACTGCTGGGGCGGACACGAGAAAAAGTAGAGAAGCGACATCGACATCCACGGCGTTGGTTGAGTATGATTCGGACTAAGGTTTACATGGCGGTTATACAGTATAGGCATTACATGGAGTTTGGATTTGGTTGTTCAAGATACCCAGGGCAAATCGTGGCATACACATTTGATAGCAATACGAGACGCATGAGAAGGTTCCCAGACATAGAAACCTATAATCTGCAATAATTCACGGCACGTGGCTTACGGCCACTTTGGAATTGGTTATATCAACGATACTCATTTTCTATGAAGAGCCCAGAAAAAAATCAAACGAATAGAATACCACCGAACCAAATTGGTTCCACAGAGAAACCTCCTAGGAGGTTGCCAAAGACGGGTCACAGGCGCGTCGAAGAGACCAACGCTAACACGACAAGAGGGTTGAAAACACCGGCACCCACATCTTTGATTTCTTTATGCAAATCCCACGCAAGCAGGCATCCCGAATTCCATCCATGCTTGGGTAAACACCAGAGAACCCTTAAGACTCCTTTAATCCAGAGAACGCGGCATGTATGAATTAGTTGAACTGAGAGGCGTGGCGTAAGAAAAGTGGACAAGTATCGAACACTCGCCTATCTATACATCATCCATCTGGCCGGCGGGTTCGTCCTCCTCATCCCCAAAGCTCGCCACTGAGGACATATCGTCGTCGTCTTCACTTTCGGCTCCGGCGTCGTCCGCGGCGTCTTTGCTTGCGTATCTCTGGACGTATTCTATTATTCGTTAGGACGCCTCCATCCATTGTTTGATAACAAACATATAGCAAAACTACATACCCTTGACTTTTGCGTCGTAGCTCTTAGGCTCGCGCATGAGGAGCGCGGCTGCTTCACCGTTGAGAGGGTCGGCGGGATTGGGGTATCGGAGGAGCTGGGGTAGGAAGACCTCGAAGATGTTGATCATGTCGAACATGGGCGACCACGTCTGGTTAATGACGTCCAAGCAGACCGAGCCCGACCTATTCCCATAATTTTGCTTGCTTTAGCCCCTGTTGATCCCCACTCGAGACTCGGGAGACTCACAGCTCATCAATATTCGGGTGGAAGATGCGGTTGACGAAACCGATGCTAGGCGACTTGTAGGGATACTGATCGGGAAGCTCGACGTGGACTTTCCAAACACCATTTTCGAATGGCGCTATATGCTAAGTTAGAGTACCGTGACGGGTTTGGCATCCTGATCTACTACTAACTCTCAGATGGTCCCTTAAACCGGACGTAGAACTCTTGCCTGATAAGGTGTAAGCATAGAGAACAAAGGATGGTGGCACGTGTTGACTCACACTGTGACTGCGTTAGCATCAAATAGACAGGACGGAATGGGAGGGCCATTTACTATTATCGTTGACCAGAGTAACCTCGTAGTCCGACATGAGCCTAGAACAATTAGTTGAAGATTTGAGTGTTGGCTGAAGGCGGCCTTACATCCTGTATTATCGTCAGTAGAACTCTTGAATGGGGGAGTGATATACCATGTAACTATCGTACTTCATGACCTACGTCCAAGCTTGGATTAGTTACCTATCTATACTCGACGCATTTCCGATTTACCAGGGTAAACTTACGTCCGTCTCGATCCTCCTACGGGGGCTACTCATCTTGAATTCCTTTTTAATAGAAGCTCGTAGGTTCTCTGTACCCCCGCACGACGTCTCCGTGGTGCTATTTCTTGACTTTTGTGGGATTGGGGTCGCGTCGCCTTGTCGACCAAACCAGAATACGATGACGTTCAGCGAAAGGTATACTGTCCAAAAGGGTTAGAGTATACGTGGGTGGTAGTTGGTTCTCTTGTTTGGATGGAGATATTCGGAGCTTCTCGATGCGTCTTGGGTCCGGAGAGTGGAATCGCCAGGATACGAGGTGAGCAGTAACCAGTAACCAGTTTATGGTACGTAGAAGTTTGTAAAGAGCAAGCGAGAGTTGCAGGACAACGGAGGGACTTGATTGCGTTTGGGTTCTTGAACGTAAATGCTGGTCGGGTGGGTAGGTATTAGCGATGTAGGTACTAGAGCTTATACGTTGATGGGTAGCTGGAGGTAAATACCTGAGTATTGATGCTTTGAGATTTGATGCCAAGGGTTCCAAAGGTTGAGTTGGAAGTGGTATAGATTATAGGTGCAAGTATGGGTGGTTATCAGTTTGACGATGCCGGCTTCTTCTAGTGCCAATGATTTGAAAAGAAAAAGAGAAAGTGGGAAAGATCGAAAAAAAAAAAAAGGATTGATGTTCCTTTTCCTTTCACCTTCCGGGTTTTAGGAGCCTTGACTGCTTCCAGTTCTGAGTCAAGTCACAAGACACAATGAGCAAATGAATTACAATGACGCGAGCTGCCCCGATAAGCCGCTAACTAACGCACAGTCGATGTGGGCAAGGTGGGCGGTCGACTACCTATATGCTGTGGATTGCTATCGATAACTGAAGAGCACAAGGGATTAGCAGGGGCGGGCCCTGGAGCTGGGCCGATTGGGGGGGCTAGATGGACAGCCTTGAGCTGAGCAGGGGCTGGGTCAGAGAGGGTGGTCCACTAAATCCCAGTGCTGTTTAAGCCCCTGGATGTTAGGTCATTTTGATCCCTTTGACAGTTGAAAGTTCCAAGTCCCTTTTAGCACCTGGACAATTGATTTCAATGTTCTTTAGCAGCTTGAATTGCTCAAGGAGCAAGGTTCTCTCGCATTCCAACAATAGCACCACGCTCAGTTAGAAGCTCCGAAACCCCACGTTGGATCTTGATGTCAGTTGGAGCGTTTACAGTAGCATCAATCACCTGGATAGGCACCCAAAACATCTCCGCTCCATTCATCCTATCTCCAGGGCTATTTCTATCGCTAATACCCATCATTGATCTATCTAATGGATCTGGGTATCAATCTTCCTACCCAATCCAACGTACGGAAATCCCCTCAGCCAAGTGTCGTATGTTTGCTTCCATAGTGTAGCATACTGTTTGGGCATCACTACGAGGTACTTATCTGGTAGTTCCAAGTTGACATACATCATTGATACACACACATGGTCCGGCAATAGCTTCGCACTCCGTGATTCGTGCTACGAAGTCTGCAAAGCGTTCCCACCATGTCTGACTAATAACCTAGCGCTCCTCATATCTGCCCAAGTCATATTCTCCTGCATATTTTATACAATCGCATGGCTGTCCCGTCGTGTCAATGCTACTGCCAGAGCCAGGCCATCTATTCCACACATATATGGACGATACCCAGCCGGTCAGCATCGGGCCTCTCTGGGCCTCAACAACTCACGATCCGACCCCAAGCTATATTCCTACCATATTCATGCCTTATGCACCTATGACCTACGTCGGTCACAGGAATGTTAAAATGATTCCGGATCGTTTTGATCTTGCCGCTCATTGGTATACGGCCGATTATACGTCTCACTAAATCTAGTCAGCCAACCTCCTATGCTCTCAACAAGGGGTCCGGACGCATGGTTTACCCTTCCCACAGCCTGTTGGGCACCTGGTGGAAGTTTCATCCCGGGAAGATTCAATGGCGGCGGTGTTTCGCTCTTAATTCCGCAGATGATCTCAATGCTCCTGAACAGCCCACCAAACGCTCTTTGTTCTGGGGTGAAGACGGCCACGTTGGCAAACGTCAAACAGTCCGGCTCGTTGAACAAGCGCGCCTGGCACCCATCATCCATGTTTGCCACAAATATTCCGCATTGAGCTGTACCTGGTACGTTCCAGCATTTTGGGGTCGAATGTTGCGACCCGGGTTTGGGTAATCGGATATTCGTCATCACCGCCCCACGGCATTCTTTTGGTCCTGGCGACCCTGAGAACAGCACCGCCGCTATGGGGACTGTGGGTTCGGTAGGCTCGGCTTGGCCAGCCGTCGAAGTGCCGTTTGGTGGGTTCACGTCAACCTGCGGGATTCCCGATATTTCTGGGACATCCGAAGCTCGCAGAACCTCCGATACAGCGGCTTGCTGTACTACTTCCTTCTCTGGCAGCCGACCTCCGTCGCTCGTTGTTCTGTCCCCGTCGGCTATAATAGGGTGAGTGGGTTCTACTCGCATTCTCTGACCCCAACCCCCCATCGCTAGTAGACATATTCCTGTGTTAAAAAGCGTTATTGTTGGCCGCCGAGCAAATTGCATGATTTCGTTGTCTAATTTGAGTATGTAGAGACGGAATAGAAAGGTGAAATTTTGAAAGGTTATCGATGTCGCGAAAACCTATTAGTTTGAGACGTTGCCAAGAAATGATGCAAGTCAATGAATACACATCGTCTTGGCGTTTCATGCTCCACGATCCAAGGATTAGGATCGAAGAGGATATGATAACAAGGGCAACACCTAGTATCACTGATCCTTGACACGAAACTGATACGATAACTGACACAAGAGCCCTAAATCGAAAATTCTATAAATGGATCTAAGACAGGCAAGCTGAAGGATATCTCTACCCGGCTGGTTAACAAATGCCGAGCAAGCCGAATCATTTCGGGATAGAGACTGAGAGATTGTACGTCGTTCCTGGCTTAATATTCGTGAAGCGCGCCTCCGGAAGAACTTGGTCCTCGTGCTTTACAACAATTTCCTTCACATCAGCGGAGCGGCAGATATCTATCAAGAACGTGGCACCACGGAATAATCGCCTAGCTTTGATCCCATCCCATGACGACGGCAACTGCGGTTCAATACGGAGACCCTCCGCGTCACCCCGTAAGCCGCACAGCTCCTCGATGAAGGAACGATATACCCACGATACCGTCCCTGTGTTGAACAATTGGCTGGATCTCCCAGCTGTGCGTGGGAGTAGCTGATACGCTCCTCGATAATAATTGGGAATATAGACGGGTAGCTGGCCCCGCTGCACGTAATCTTCCTCCGATGGCCCTGGGATCATCTTTCGAAGGACTTCGTAGGCCCGATCTGCTTCTCCGATCGAATATAGACTATGCACGTAGAAAGCGGCCGCGTGGTTGTAAACCGATCCGTTCTCCGCGGAGCCAGGATATTTCTGTGTTACCCTGCCCACGTCCTCTCGCATGGCTCTATAAGGGGGCGCGAACATGACGGTGCCATAAGGTGTTCCCAGTTGCGAGTCGATGTGAGGCAGCATCCGCGCGATCTGCTCAGTGCTTGCCGCTCCGCTTAAAATCGACCAAGTTTGCGGGTTCAGCCAGATGCGGCCTTCTGGGTCTTTCCCAGTGCCGAAGACTACATTATCGTCCGTGATACCCCGCGCAAACCACTCGCCATCCCATAGGTGAGTATTGGCCGCGTCATTGACCACTTTGGCACCTGCGCGGTACTGTTGTGCCAGGTCCGCTTTACCTACCTGCTCGCACACTTCTGCCCATAACTTCAGCGCGAATCCTGTTGCCACCGTCTGCCACCCCGATACGCCCTTACCCTTATACCCTACCATGTTTAATGGATCGCACCAGTCTCCTTGTGCGATATAACTCAGGCCGCGCTCGTCCCGCGCCGCAAGAAGCCAATCCATCGCCCGACTGAAGCGCTCGAACACCGTGTACGTGTCGCCATGGACCCCCTTTACTTGCTCCTTAAGCAGATCATAGTCCCCTGTCTCCGACAGATACGCCTTGAGCGTAACTGGTAGCCAGATACAATGATCAGTATGCGGGATTTGATTGATGTATTTGAGCTCAGCGCCCTCAGCTAGAAGGATGCCATCAGGCATAGCTCCATTCTTCTCCTGCTGCGATACCGCGATCAGGAACGCCTTGCGGGCAACCTCGGGCTTAATGTACGACATTCCCATGTTGTCTTGCAGATAGTTGCGTGTTTGCGGATCTGTGGTCAGGCGATTCACATCGCCATGATAGTAGCACTGTCGTGGCAGCCAATGGTTGACGAAATTGTCCACGTGTTTGTCGGGTGTCTCTATCTGCAAGCACCCCTTCCCTTTAGCTATGTATTCCGCATACTCCCGCGCGGTCCGCTCAAACGCCTCCTTGCTAAGGTACTTCTCCTGGACTTCACAAATGTCTTCATCACCAAATGCAGGTCCAAACAGGAAACGGTACTCGCGCTGCTCGTCTGTCTTTAGCTCCGCGCGGTACTGTACCACAGCCACGGGCGTCTCATAACGAGCGTTGTTACCTCCCAGCTCAGGCTGCTGTAGCGACGAAGGCGCGTGTAGTCCTCCTTCGCCCTCGAAGACTTGTTGTATGGCCTCCCACGACACCGGTGGAGTTTCACATAGGAAATACGTTCTATCCTTGAGGTATTTGTTTTTGAACCAGTCGGCGGCTTTTTGATATGGTGTGACACTGCTGGCCACGATGCCTACGAGATCCGGTCGCCATTCGGCCTCTTGGTTCATCCAGGACATGTATCCAAATGGGAAGTAAGGATACACGCTAACTCTGCGTGGCCGTCCCGTTAGGTTGGTCACTCTGACAGTCCAAAGCTCGACCACGTCATGTGTTGGGATTACCAGGGTCATCTCAACGCGGATGCCGAGGTTCTCGATTGTCCACGAAACATCACTCTTGCCGACGGAAAAGACGAATCGATCCAGTGGGGCCCGGACGGGCTCATAGGGGGCCGAGAACAACCGACCGGTCTCTTCATCCTTGATGTAGACAAAGCGACCCGGATGATGAGCATAGTAATTCTGCTCGGGCTGCATGAAAGTCTTAGCCTCGAGGTTGGGCGCGTGTGCGTATTTGGCGGGCTCGGGCTGCATGAACTGTGCGGTCGCGTAGCCACGACAGGTAATCTGGATCATCATCTTCTGATTCCAGAGGAAGCCACCAGCCTTCGGCAGAGCCGTCGGACTTGCTAGCTCATAGCGGTCGCCGTCTTCTGTGGAGCGTAACATCGTGTCTTCGGAAAATTATTGGTGTTCGGCCGCAGAAGATACACTCCCCCGGTGTTTCAATCAGGACCTCCGGCTACATCAGTCTCCTAGGGGGGTTCGTCGGGACCGCGACTTATAAAGGGCTAGCATCATGGGCCAAGAACACGGCACGCGGGCCTTGGCGGATGACCCTCGTGCATGGAGCTCGCTCGGGAGAATATCCGGGTAAAATAAATTCGCCCGCAGCGATGTGGGCAATGAGCCAATGTCTTGTTCGGTATAACAATCAAGCGATCCACCATCAGTCCCCCGACTCGGATTATAGAAGAGTCCCAGCATCATTTGATTGCCGCAGATCGATTTCCATTCGTTCGATTTTGACAATGCCGTCGATGCATTTTTCTCGATGCACCTGTAGGTTGTACGGATTTTACGCGAACCCCAACCACGACGTAGCGGTTCGCGGGTACCTTCCTTTTCGACTTACCAAAGAGCGGAGGTCAGATCGGAGTCCCATGCGAGTAAGTTCGTGGGATCGTGGGGGAAACTCTCCACCAAGGAAACTAAGTCCGACGAGCCACGCCTTAGCCAAAAGCAGAGTGGTGCTTCCGTGCCATGAGACTTCGGCTCCATGGCTTTCTTTCCATGAGACGCCAATTGGTTGTCTTCATTACCTAGTCTTACCAACCAACGTGTACACGTATCCTCCATAGGGGTGCGGCATCGAAATCCGCCCCTTGGATATCCATGGATTGCTGCCACTAACAGATTTGACGTTTTGGGGAGGTCGAAGGGGTAGGTAATGAATTCTCGTTCAATGTGGAACGTCCCAATGTCTTTGTTGAAGAGAAGGAATTCCAAACGCACTCTGATCTTTAATTGATACTCTCACGGCTCAAGCAGAACGGCAACGTCACTTCCGGCGTCGGGTTCGGCTATGCGCTTTACGGCAATCAGCCGACACTCGTCCGAGACTGCTACCTCTACTTATGCCTCTACAGTTATTAGGTATCCAAACCTCCAGAGTTACGCATGAAGAATGCAAGGCACATAGTACGTAATATGAATTTGGTATCAAACTAATTGCCCCTCCTTCCTAGGTACATTACCTAAACTCCATAACACCTTGATCTCTTGGTAAAACCCGAACCTCTCGTTGCGCCTCTTTGTGGTTATCTCTCAGGCATTATCTTTCTTCGAACTTCCCCCTTACTCAGCATTGGAATATCAGTGGAATATCAGTGGAATATCAGTGGATTCACCAATCCAATCCAAGTCAATCTGGTGCGTGGGCTGTAAAAGCCATGGGCCTATCCTTGAAACTCGAGTAGCAGCGCTCAAACCACCCGTTGTCGTTCCCTCAAGGAACGGGATTTCCGTTGAAGCCAATGATCGTCCATTGGAGATTCATCTCTTCATGGAGTCCGGCCTAGTGCTGATCGACGAAATATTGTTGCATTAATGGAGCGGCAACCTCCGCAGAACGGTGTCGCCCAAAGATATCTTCGTGGTAAGAGTTTACCGAGTTCGTGGAGTATAGGAAGTGCATTTAAACGAATCTCGTCTTTCTCGCCATCGATTCGGTTCCACCTGGGTTACTTCAGCCCTTTTCCAGCTAAAACTGTTTAGGCATCAGTCATCGTCCTTCGAAACTTCGACAGGCTACCAGGGAAACCACTGACATGAACCCGAGCCCCATTCTGATCTAGTGCTGATGGGTGCTAATTGGCCGTGTGCGAATGTTCTCTTGCTTGCCACTGGTGATGAACTGGACAAATCGCATAGTAAGGCTAGGCGTGAATCGTTTTGCGTAGCGTTTACTGACGAAGTATTCTTCTTGCATGGCAACAGTGGCGAAGAGAGAGTTCTATTAAATTATCAGGTCTGTACGAGGTTTAAGCCCACGAGTCTATTCCCAGGGGCAAGAAACCCGAGTGTATTTATACTCCTCACGTCATGACTGCTATTTTCGTTTCAATATCCGCTCTTACATACTTGAGAGTTGGGGGTTCGTCCAGCCCTACGGATTGGAACCGATGCTGACAGACGGCTCTTGGGAGGGGTAAACCAATTGGAAGACGGGTAAGCTCTATGAATAGTTGTCGTCATCCCCTATGAGTGGCTAACCGGGAGAAGCTGAGCCTGCTGTGATACCGCATGCACGTTGCTTATGTCAGTCCCAAGAGTCGGTGAAAAGGCTTGTGGGCGACTCAGTGATAGATACCAGAAACTCAGCCCCAGGGAAATGTCACCAACATACCGCCTATTCTGCCTGGCTGTTGTCGACTTGGAACTGAATACTTGCGGTCTGCTTAATATCTCCCGGATATAGCCGACCATCTTTGTACCACCAATGGACATCCCACCCTATTCCAATTGGTACAGTAGAAGCCAATTGGCTTCTACCATGGATCATCGAAAATAGTCCCTTTCAGCCAAGCCCCCACGGCAGACAGATAACAACCTCAAGGCCTGGTACCGCCTATAGTTTCATAGCTCATCGTCGCTTGCACTTTCTCGATGGGTAGTAGATCTCAATCATGCCCGCTTGGACATGCACTTACACTATGAGAACCATCGAGGAGATTAGAAACATGACGTATGATATGGACTATCAGGGATGCCAATCGAGATGCTACCCGATATCAATAGACCAAAGAAGGCTATCAATGTCGGAAAGTCCACGCAGACGAAGCAACCTAAGGGTTTCAATTAAACAATCTTGTTAAAAGATGTTTCAATATCTATGCTGTATAACGTCTATCGACTTGATTCTATTGCTCCGAAGCATATGTCGCCCCGATATCACCCCACTTCAGGTTGCTGAAAGTAACCTCTGGGTGTGGCTCGATTTTCCTGATGTTCGTGGGGTTTCCTTCGGTCGCATTGCAAGGGCCAGCACCGTCCTTCTCGCCATCGAGCCATGACATGTTGCCGCCCTCGTCCCACCAGATACTGAAGGCCAGTACCATACCACGAGTGAGCGCATCGCCCATGGTCTCGTGCGCGCCCAGGTCCACAAACTTAGAAGCGCCTGTCGCGGCGCAGAACTCATCGTCTGTCCAAGCGACCTCAGGGACACCCTCCTTCTTCACGATCTCGGCCTTGATCACCTTCTCGTCCTGGATGTACGTGCGGTGGATCTCCTTGAGCTTGCCAGCCTCATCGGCTGGGAACGAGGTCACCACGGTGAACTTCTTGGTCGTGTCCACGGTGAAGTTTTCTCCTTGGCCGTAGTAGTTTTGCTGGTTCAGGCGGTAGGGGTTCCAGCCGCAGCCGTTCTTGTCGCAGACACCGTCAGCCTGGCACTCATCTCCCTCGCAGAGGTACGGTCCGGTCTGGTTGCACGGATGCGGCGCAATTTGGTTGGCACGCGCGTTGGCCTCCCAGATGTCCATTTCATTGCAGCAGGCCCCTTTCTTGTCGACATTACCCTAAAACTGTGGTTAGATGCCATATAAGGAGGTAAGGGGGTTAAGGCTGTCGTTGCTTACTTCACCGTTGATGAAAGGCTAACCGTATAACGTCAGAATTAACGGAACTCTCAGTTGGTAGACTTGGATCTGGACTTACCGTAACATAGCATTGTGCATCGCAGTACCCGGTACCCCAAGCTGCTCCTCCAGTGTTCAGATCACTCTTACCACCGTCTTCCAACATCTCCGAGAGGTAAAGGGCGCTGTTCATGCCGCAAGGGAGGTGGCTGACCTCGACGTCGAACGTGAATTCCTTCCCGGTGAGCTGCAACAACTCGTACTTCTCCTTGGCTTCGTCTAGGAGGTAGATACGGGGAGAGACGACGTTTTCGCCGACGATGAGCTGCAAGTTCAACGAGTCTCCTTCCGTCTTCACGCCAATGCTGGAATAGTCGGGCTGCCCCTCCACTAGAGAGGTATGTGTAAGTATTCACACCTTGTGCGTCACAATTGAGAAATAGGGGAGCCACATACTGATGCAGTTCTTGGCGCAGTCCTCTTTAGTCGGGCAAGCCGTCGGGTCTGGCCCCTCGCCCCAGTTACCGCAGCCTTCGTTACCGTCGACTTTGTGAACCCGGTGAGCGGACGAGTCAAGCACGAGATAGTTCGTCGCCTCCGTGCAGCCGTCGGCCGTAGTGCATCGGTAAGTCTTCAGCTCGGGATGGACATCGGCGGTTTCACCGGGTTTCTGCGCAGCGACGAGGCCTAGGGCCGCGAGGCCGAAGGTAAGCTTGTAAGAGGCCATTGGTATGAACGTCTTCGTACTTGACTGTCAGGGAGTTCGAGTGCAGTCGTCGTAGGTGACAAAGCACGCAACGTGGTTCCTGGAGCAGCTCATATCTCCAGCCCTATATATACTACCTGCCAGGCCAACTACGCATAAATCTCTCCTGGCTTTAGCATAGCAAAATAGAAAAGCTCAACATCCCCAATCTCCTCAATCCACGTCTCTCCGCACGCCAAGCCATTCAATGCCTATTCTGATGAATGGAGCATAAAGTGCCGACTCAGACTTAGAGGTCTGGGGAAGATGGCCCGGGATGCCGGCGGGACTACTTGATATAGTGTCGGCTTTGAAGTTAGCCCGCCACGGAGGAAAAGCCTAAATGGGCACGCCCTATAGTTTTCGATACCACTCCGTATACTGGAAATGACGCTGTCGCGGCTCATTCCGGCCACTACCAAGTTCCAGATTGATTGCCATATTGCCCTGCTTATCTGTGTTCCTGCATTAAGCTACGTCGCTGATAAATTGCGCATCATGCCTCTCACCCTCGGAGGACGGAATGGACACCAAGTAGCAGCCGCGCGGTAGAGTTGCCGGTGGAATCATGCGCATAATATTTGTTATTTTTTATTTCTCTAGGTGTCTAAATCATCAGGTTACTTCTAAGCCCGGACAACCTGCCCTTTGGACGCACTTGAAGCTATATTGCCTCCCAGAGCAGCCGCTTTACCTATAAAACTTTCATATCACTGAGAGGACATTTACTACCTACCTTAGGTACCTAGGTATGCATAAGCCGTACTTTATTATAGTATGGTGAACTTATCAATATCGAGGAAATAATATAAGCACATTAATAATTCAGATTACCACCATACATTACGCACACCATCACAGGGCCAACCCCCCTTTTAGCAAATTTGAACCACATGGCAACTTATTCGCCTGATTTTGATGTTTACATCTATAAACTGTTGGATGATATACGCAGGATAGAACAGTGCACATAACAGTATTATTCAGTAGCTAAAGAGGAGCTCTGAGGTTGTCCTGCTGAACTTTCAGTGCCTAGTATGAAACCGTCGCGTCTGAGGGTCCCATTGCAGATGCGAGAATACCTGAACTTGAAAACTCCTACTACATCCAACGTCTTCTACTCGAGATAAGCTTCGGTTTCCACAATGAACCCGAAAACACACAACGCGGATGAGGGCGTCTTTGCAGCGAGATTTCATCTTGGATTAAATTCCGCAAACCTCGCCCATCAATCTGGGGTGCGTTAAAGACAGCTAGGTTCGCTGACAGTAGTGCCGTTTGTTGGATAGGTAAGCGACCGCATCCTAATATCAGAGTGGTAGACGGACTACCTCGAAGAGACGGAAATATTTCTGGATTATTAGATTCTGGAATACTTCAGTTAGCTAGACCTTGGGCACTCAATCCCTTACGTACCTAATTTGGGTAATTTCCAAGGTATTGAGCTACGAATAATAGCCAGTGCTTTGCTTTAATGGTCAAGATAGGCCCTCTGCAAAGCTTGTGCGAATATAGTCTGGAGTTGATATTTGGAGAGAGAAAAATGGCAGTTCGTTAGGCAGTTACTATGCGTACTATTCCACTATATTTTACACGAAGAAATTGATACCAGTATACCTAACTACCTCCCCCTATTTTGATCTTTCACTAGAGAGTTTAGCCACGATGGCTGTTTTTGATGCAGTAATTATTTCCAAAGCATGCGGGAATATTATATCATTCAATCCTACCTTACCCACGAATTTATCTTCCCTTAATACTAGTGTAAGACAACCGTTTACTTTCAGCGACGGAAACATGACTAGAGATGTTCGGACATTAACTTGTGAATGACATGAGTTTCTAATGTTCAACTTTTTCCTCGTCATATGGTGTAAATCTTGTTTAAGTGGAGACAAAGAAAGGGGTCTGATGTCTTCGAAATGGCGAACCTACTAGTCACGATTTCTTTCGACAGGACCTACTACATAGTGTCTAGTTGCCCCTTCTTCTTTCACCTACGGCCATAGGATCCAGATTGACGACCAGCGAATCCCTAGTGTTGTATGTTTTATAGATTTACTGGTTTTTTGGGGGTTTTTTTTTGCTAACCCTCGTTATTCTCTCTTATGGAAAGGGAGGAATAGGGGCTGGGGAAGGGAGGTGAGATAGTACTTAGGTAGGTATCTAGTAGGTTGCCAAGTCCACGCTCCTGGGTGGCTTGTCTTGGGGTCTATAGATTGCACCGTGAGCCGTGGCTCGAACGGTTCGGATGTTTTAAACTCTCGGATTCAGCCTGTGAACTGCTAAGGGAGCTATCAGTGATTCCCGTCTTAAGGGGGCTTAGGCGTACGGCAAGGGCGACTAGGAGCTCCAAGGGGCTGATATGGTAAGATGATAATCGAACGACAATCCGTGATATGCTTGTAGTCCTGGTCTACGCCACTGGCGTCTCGAGCACTGGAATCCCTACCTGATCAGAGAGCAAATTTCCAACCTATTAGATACATCGCTTTAATTCATTATCACAATCACAGCCAGGGGCTGGAGACAATATCGCATCTATGAATGTTCTCCCCTGAAAGGGAACCATGGGCTACTAACCAACACCTAGTCGATCCCAATGCCGAGCAGATTTATATCATCCGAACCTAGATACCTAGATTGTCACAATAAAATCAATTTTCTAGATGGAGAGGAGTTTCCGTATCTAATTATTGCGACCAGGAGTCCTCAATTCGTCTTTGTTGGACACCTTTTTCACGCCGCGTGTGATTCAGTATGCTTAATATGAATTGTCCCGATTCTTTATCTAAATCAATGAGGCTACAAGCTCATTGTTTCGATCGACTGCAATTCGTTCAAATATAAATTATAGGTGGGCACGTTGGCTTCTTGTATTATTGGTGGGCAAATGATGTCTTGATGCTCAGATGCCTACATCATAATTTACCTAGTAGAGAATTCATATTGGTCGATCACTCCCAACAGCTTACCAAATATGCGTTGCAACTTATTGGCGATAGCATTGACCTCGACCCTGGTCTCGCTACCAGTGGCTCACGTCATCCTTGAAAATCCCAAGCCATTTCGCTTCGTTGCCTACGGGCCGAGTAATCCAATCGAACCAACCGGGTTGGATTTCCCGTGCAAGATGCCACCCGGCTCACAGTTGACACCTTCGGGCGAGCCCACCGTTATGGCCATTGGTGAGAAACAGACGGCCTCCTTTTTGGGTCAGGCTGTCCATGGTGGTGGCTCCTGTCAATTTGCCGTATCCGGGCCGGTGGCCAATGGTTCCTGGGCCGACTATCCCTTTCGAACCGCACAATGGAAGGTCATCCATTCTATCGAGGGGGGCTGTCCAGCACGTAATCAAAGGGGCAACCTTGACGGTCCTAACCAAGACACCTACTCTTTCACGATCCCAGAAGGTATCCAACCCGGAGATTACATATTCTCTTGGACGGTAAGTATCTTGTTCTTTCACCCCCCCCCCAACACCGAACCCCCTGCCGAGCCCCTGACCTGCTGGGGAATTTTCGAAACTCACCCGTCAAGATGCCGTTCTTCTTAAGTTTATTTAAACTCGCGTAGAACGGTGAATGCTAATATACCAACAAGTGGCTTCCTCGTATTGGTGGGCAAGGAGAACTGTACCAGAACTGCGCACCAATCACTGTTACGTCGGCTAGGGCTAGGCGGGATAGCGGGTCGGCCCGTAGAGCTCGGCTTACCAGAAGGATAGACTTCCCAGAGCTTTTCATGGCCAATCTGGGAGAGATCTCAGGAGGCTGCACGACCGAGGACGCTTTGCGAGAGCAGCTCGCGATCGCTTTCCCCAATCCAGGGTCCTCGGTCGATCATCCTGAGGGAACCGCAAACCTGTTCAGGCAACCGTGTGACGGGAACCCCCGGGCAAAGGGTCAGAGCCCCCAGGTGTCTTCCGACACTCCCGAAGTAAGCACGCCTCCTCAAGCGAGTCCAACCCCCGCACTAGGCGATGATACGTCGACAGTCCACTTTTCTTCCATAGTTCCAACACCTTCGGCCGCCCTTTCTTCCTCGTCGTCTTCTGCTTCTACTGGCCCGACGACTTCGACGTCCAAGCCCGCTTCTGCGACGGACCCTGCGCCCAGCACCAACACGTGCATAGAGGGCCATTTGACATGCCTAGAGGATGGAACTCACTTTGCTACCTGCACTGGTGGAGAATTGACGGCCCCCCAACCCATCGCACCGGGGTTCAGGTGTCGGGTCGGTTCCGGCGTGGGGCTCGACATCTCACCAGCATAAGCTTCTTTTCCCAACCCAGGCAAACCGATGCTAGATTTGTTTGGTACCAATCCCGACCGTTCGTATCGGTGATGGCTATCGTCAAGGTCCAAATTGGTTGCTTCTTTGGGAAGCTCGGTCTGTAGCGTAGCGACGATCGGAGGCTCTTCTGGTAGCTGTCAGGATGTTCTTTTTGCGTGGTTTCAGCTATGCTTGGATGTTACTGAATAATAAAGTTGGTTTATAGAAGTCTTTAGTTTAGACTCCATCTACATATGAATCGTCAGCGTGAAACATCGAGATAACTTCAACTGTTGCCCCTGGATTAGAATCACTCTGCTGGGGTTCGCCGAATGGACCCAGAGCCATGTACGGCTGCGTGGAAGGGAATTCTCGCAGATGTTGGTCCGGCTACGGAGGCCATGGTGTTGTTTCCCGATCTTCGGTGGCATGCAAGGAGGCATCGTCCCACCATATCTATTGACATCTACTGTACCTACTTGAGTATAGGCAGACAAACTTGTAACGAAGATGCCCTGTCAGAAACGTGATGAACCTAGCAGAGAACGGACGCGGGAGCTAATAACTACCGTATTGCTAGTGTCGATCCCTAAACCACCCCTTGAACTGATGTGAGGGTCTACTTCGTACATGGAGAATCGTAGGGAATAGGCTTTCACCATATGCAAGGTAAAATGTTTCGGTGGTTTGGTAACGGAGATAGATGCTACATTTATATGCAAGTAAAACACGTTTGCATCGTAAGATGATACTAACTTGGGTCTTATTTCATTATATTATTATGCTGGGGGGGTTCCGTTAAGACGAAGCGCGAACGTACCTAAATGCTAAGACACTAATCATCAAGATAGCGTGTGATTTGTACACAGGTCACTATCCGCATACGGGCAAACGCCAATTACATGAAGGCTGAGAAATCATTAAAAATCTTGTTTTTTGACAAGAGTTACGAGCTCTATACGACGGGGAATGAGACCGTAACTAGCGCCAGCACGTTAATAGAGGCCTCGGAATTATCAGAAAAGGATACACCAAAAAATTTGATTACCAAGGGTAAGGGAAAAGAGTTTAGGGTTCTGCTGCAGCAGTTGCTGCACGATCGCTCTCGATTTCCTTTCCCCCCTTTTCATTCAATCAATCATCAAATTTGATAATCACGCAGTCTGCTTGATTGGTGACCTAACTGGCGACCATAAGACCCAACCTAGGTAGCTAACTCCGTTCCCCCACCGACCGACCACAGGGCTAAAGCTCGATGGCGTTAGCGTAGACCCGCCACGAGCCGAAAGACAGCAGGTCGAGAAGTGGGCGGCGCGACACTTCTTAATTTATGCAGGTGAGCTAGCAGATTAGCAGGTGTTCAGATGATGAATGCTAGAACATGTGAATACCTAGGTAGGTATATATGATATAAGAAACTCCTCCCCCCTGATCATTTGTTCCATCAACTAGACTGGCACCAGGTGTCTGAATGGCCACGAATGAATAACGGTACCATTGCCCTGGTGCTGGGAACGAGCCGAAACTCGCTTGTGCTGCTGTGATACCGCCTTACATTGCTCTACTGGTGCAAAGTGACCAGTCACATTCCTTCGCCCGAGGCGGACGAAGCCAAGCCGCGGGGGTGATGGTACCTAGCACAGCATTTCGACTGCGGCGCGCCCATTACGGCAACGGTCACTATTTCGACCAATTGAGGGAGTAGCCGAAAGCACAAACCTACCAACGTATCCAAGTGACCGTGCGTGCTTAGTCCTAAGTAGCGGAAGGTCTAGTAGGTACCTACATGGTGCTAGACACGCGTATCGTTCCTAGACGACGCAACCATTTACCAAACAGAGCGACTAAAGCTTTCCGTCAACCTAACTGAGGGCGGAAAAGGGCGTCTGATGCGTCTGATGCGCCTGACCTACCAAACACTGACAAGTGGAGGGGGGGAATCGTATAGATTTATCGAAAGAACAATGAAGGGAATGTCTCAGACACCATCACTATACATAGTATTTTACTTGATAGGTAGGACAGGACTGGTAGTACATGTAGTCAAAACTTGGCATCGTAATTTACGTACATAACTTGTAAAACACGCTGTAACGGTATTCCGGGGAATACAATGCGAAATGCGAAATGTCAGAAGTCTAAAAGCAAAAAAGCAAAAAACCGCAGAAAAAAGAAAAACGGATAACCCGGTAATGAGAAACCATAATTTCCTAGAAATAATATCTTTACGCTCTTTAAGAGCATTTAACTTGGTACCACCTCGAATACATCAATGGTTCGTGTGAGAAGATGCCGCATGAACCCCCCCTGGGGATACTAGGTACCTAGTACGACGTGCGTGGTACCGTAAGTATGTATGTACATAGTATTAAGATTGATATGATGGATGGATGATGAACGATGGATAACGGATAATGGATGATGGATGATGGATAATGTACGGGTGCGTTCAGATAGTTCAGGGGAAGGGTCCCCTCGTCCCCAGGATGCACGTGATATTGGTACAGGGCGTTATGGGGTTCTTATTTCATATTTGACATCGGCCAGGTTCGCAAAGTTGTCTGGGCCAACCATATCAACTCTCACTAAACTTCAACCATTCAAAACCGTTCAAAAACCACCACACACACACACATTCTCTCACAATCCCAATCTCAATCTCACCCTACCTACCTACTAAATCCATCGCAAACCAAAATCGCAAATCGCCTAATTTCTCTTATCTTTCCCCTCCCACGATCCCACTACCACCTTACCACCTCACCACCTTTACCACCATCTTTACTACCACCGTAGTAGTAGTATACAAACCCACCCACTATGGTCGAAGACAACACCACTCAGGACATAGTCCTGGTAACACAATTACCATCAGACTCCTGGTTTGAAGGTTTCGCTATACGCCCCAATGGCAAGATCTTAGCTGCCCGAATCGACGAGCCCGAACTATACACCTTCAATCCTGATGACCCGGATGCCGTGCCAGAACTTATACATACCTTCGAAGATTCAGCAAATGGCCTAATCAACATGAGCGGTTTGCCAGGCAACAATGACGAACATCTGATCCTCTCGGGCATTAACGACCTAGCAAATTCTCTTTTCGAAGATTGTATCTTCTGGCGCGTATCACTCAGCTTAGATGACAGCAAACCCCCCAAAGTGCAAAAAATCACAGAAGCTGGGGAAGCAGATGGCTCCATCGGAATCTACGCCGCGTCAGATCGCATAGCAGTCATCCCGGACTCCGGCAGAAACTGCATATGGCACCTAGACATAGAGACGGGCAAGTTATCAAAACTCATCTCCGACGAGAGTATGAAGGTCCCAGAGGGCGAGGGCAACACCTTCGGCCTGAACCGAATACGCGTAACCGAGCAGTTCATATGGTTCACCAACAGCAGCGCCGGCAGATTACATCGCATTCCCATTGAGCGAGTCCCAGACGATCCATCGCAAGGCATTCGCATCGCAGGGCCCGTGCAGCTGGTTACCGACGACATTCCCCACTGTGATGGTTTGGCTATCTCGCACGATCAGACTGCCGTCTACACCTGCAGCTACGGAGACGGTCACGTCTGGAAGATCAGCGTCGATCCTAAGACGGGCAAAGGTGAGACGAGTATCATCATAGACAACATCGCCTCCCCGACAACCGTCGAATACGCCGTCGTGAATGGCAGGCCCAAGATATATGTGGTTTGCTGCGGAGAGGTCGAGATAGGCTGGTTTGTGCAAGACAACGCGAATCCTTGGGAACAGGTTGCGAACA
Source organism: Hypoxylon rickii (assembly GCA_902806535.1). NCBI lineage: Eukaryota > Fungi > Ascomycota > Sordariomycetes > Xylariales > Hypoxylaceae > Hypoxylon > Hypoxylon rickii. The sequence goes on along the minus strand of CADCWY010000005.1, from coordinate 1,710,759 downwards.
TCAACGAGGCGGTAACCGTCACAGTTGTTACGCAAGAGGAGACGGTAGAAACCATTTGATGCATCAGAGCATTACAGGAATTGGAGTTCAATGTGGTATATCTTACTGGCGCAACTAATGACTACGAGCCTATACCCCCCATTTACAGCGTATCGCATGTACATAATTGCATCAATAACTTCACAGTACCTAGAGCCAAAAACAATTACTCTTGGAATCATCGAATTGCGCAATGTGACCTGACCTGACTCGACTTGATCTTGATCTCGTCTGACTTATTTACTAGCTACCAACCTACCAGGCACCTAGGCAGCGCGACGACAGCACTAAACATTTGGAGAAGAGAAGAGGGGAATAATACCAACTAATTTTTCTCAGGATCAGCAGTCAGGCCGATCCCTAGTCTGCTTACGCATGGCTATTGTTTCGGAAGTCGGAGTACAATCCGGTACTGGACCCGGCTGGTTCTTTAATTCTGGAAAGGCGTATGCCACCTTGTGTATGATGATCAGCAATTCTTGCATCAGCAAGGCCATGCCAAATTGACAAAACCCCTTGCTCGGAACCTCTTCCCCGCTATAACCCGCCTCGCCTATGTTACCCTGTCTGCCTGTCTCACAGCCGCCTCGAATCTTAGGTATTTCGGTCGTGTTATTCGAGGCGTGCCTAATCACTCACTAGCTTCATGGGTCTTTGGTCTAGAATCTCCGTATCAACAGACGCCAAGGCCTAATACCCATCCTTTTTAAGTCCCTGACATTACCACGGCGCTGCCCAGAGCCGCAAGAGGCTGCACCATTCTAATTGTCACGTACAATTGTGTATAACACGTATCAGATTTGGTAGGCCTTGGCGGTTGCTGTATCTAGTAGGTCCCCCAGCGACTATCACAGCCATTGCAAGCCAGGATACCACCACTATTGCCTCCCTTCCAGGTATCCATGCGAACTAATAGGCCTTTGAAACTGTTCGTTTAAGCCCCACAAAGCAACGACGTGAAGGATCGGCCCGTTGGTGTACGCTGTAAATTTTGCATGCAGCGAGCTGGGTAGCACATCTTGGCATGGTTCTCTCCATAATTCTACGCTGCAAACGCGACCTAATCCAAGCTGACATCTTGCGACGTCGTATATGGCGTTGAATCACAAACTTCTCACACGAGCACAAGCGGTTTAGCAGAACTCGAGGCATAGTTCGTTTATAGCGCCGAGAAACTACCTAGTATATAGGACCTAAGTTAAACGCATCAACCCAGCGCAGTTTGCGATGTTGGCTGTCCGTTTACCAAGACCAAGTACCATCTATTCTCGTATTATATTAGATGTGGGACTTGATGACGAATTCTGCCGACTCTTCGATTGATCGTTATAGGTATGCTGTGAATAGCGCCCGAAGAGGGCACGGCTGGGGTTCTTATCCAGTGGGCAAGAAGCCCCCCGACGGCAACAACACTCGCATAGGAAAGGACGGTAGTATCTCCCATTGGACTAGGAGACCATCGCCGATGCCAACGCATAGATCCGGAGATATACCCGGGCGATGGACCTGCGTAATGAACCAAGAACTATTCAAGAAGGAACTTGAGAACATAAGTAAGAAACTCTAGAAAATTCATCCAGCTCACTTTCAAGGGCAGACGTAGAAATGGATAGCCTCCTACGACATTCATTCGACAGCGCGGGTGGTACAGCTTGTCTGCTCTACTACATACCGGTAGTTCAAAGGCACATTATCTCAAAATTACATTGTCCCTAGCTCGAGGTCCAAACCTCGCAACACCCCCTGGCAGATAGCATGGTGCGTGCCCTTCGATAGCATATACAGTATCCGTGCTGACGCAAAGCATAACCCCATACGTTGGGCCACGGCTCTTGCGCAAAGAGAACCAAATCTCACAGATGTCCGGCTTGGGTCTGGGAAATGATCCAAGCGGCCTAGATTTCGACGATAGTTGCTCGAATCAACTCCTGTCAGGCAAGGGATAACGGTTCGTTGGAACCGCGCCAAGTGTCGTACCGCTGCACATTAGGACGCCCCCTCCCCCCCCCCAGCCCGGCGCGTCGACGAGGATGTTTATGATTGCTAGGGACGATCCCATCAACCCATGCCCGCAGGCCTCCGCAACGGGTTTGTTCTTCGCATAACCGTAACTACGCCGTTTGTCTGCGTAAACGTTACGTTTCCGGCAACGGATACCATTGTGGATTGCCTAGCCGAATTTTCACTTCCGCAAAAGTCCCACTCACTTGACTACACCGATATCTCTGTCCGGCTATGGGGAAGTAGAATGGTAGATACCTTGGTGTATACCTAGTATGCACCAGCATCCAGTTACGGTGCGGAACTACACGATGTCGCATGAGCCGAGGCTCGGGCCCAACCGTAGAACAGATAAAGACGGGTGCGGGAATTCGGGCACTAGGGAAGCCGCTGGTCAGGATCAGGCTCGAGGGCCATCTTGATCTAGATAGCAAACATGAGGAGTCTCTTTCTAAAACCCCTAGGTAGGCGACATGGACTTACGGTATGATGACGGCAACATGACGAAACGCTAAATCTGGCGCTTGCGCGAGCAGATCTATCATTTCTGACGCGGCAAGGAGATAAGTCACTTGAGATAAGTCACCTAGCCCACGCCCTTATCGCAGCAATCATCAATCGTTCCCAGGAGTAAATCTTGGCCTCGGAGATTCTTCGAATACGGCAGCATAAAATGAGCTGTCATATCAATGACTACGGCCATCGATGGCAGTTAACCCGATCTCAGGTCGTACAAGTTATGGATATCTCCGATTCCATCCCAGCACGTGTCTCTTCTATGAGGCCTAAGTTATGTCGGTAACCCCAAACTTTGTATCATCTGTTAATAAAATGTAAGCATCACTTTGGAAAGCAACTACGTTTTAGAAAAATGTGCATTGCAAAGAGTGGCCTCAGCAGTCTTCGTTGACGTCGACATTGACTACAGAAGGTGCTGGTCATAACACGATCATGATTATATCACCACGTTCCATAGAAAGGCAGCGCTGCTTGTTCGCCGAATTGGATATTGTACGGGCTAGTCGCCAGATATATAGATCGATAGAAACATATCAGACTTAGGTGAGATTCCTTAAAGTTAAGCTACCACAACACTGTATCACAAGTCCACGGTTTCTTAGTCCCATACTCAAGTTCCAACACACAGTACATACTATGTCCAAGACTGCATATTACCAGGCCGACGACAAGCCCTCGGCAAAGCTGCCTTCCGATGCCCCCGAGGGGCAGGTCTCCGACGAGTCGTACGCGGCCGAGGCGCGGAAAGACGACGCGGCCATCCCGGTGCTCAAGGACGACGAAGATATCGAAGACCCTGTGAGTCCTAAGGGAGCCAACTCGAACAAGCAGCTAGGTAAGTAGTACCATGACATAGTCACGGAATTCGAATTGCTGACTTTCTGGTTAGAACGGGATGAGGCTGAAGCAATCGACAAGACCAATGTGCTGAAGGAGAGGACTCGGGGTGAGAAGCCGAGAGGTTCGTATAAGGAGCCTACTGATGAGAGTTTGGGTCTCACTGAGGGGTCGTGATCGATTGATCATTATTTTAAAATGTTGTCGTATATAGTTCATGAGGTTAGGTTAGGGTAATTGGATATACCTAATCATCGAGATTTCGATATAGTAACTCGACCTAGTTGGTTGTGAAAGTTTACCGACAGCAATACATGTGCATTTTGTTGAAAGCCTCTGTCCGTAACCATCAAAATATAATAAACACGTAATTACTTGGTAGCATGTAAACATAATACTTGAGGATTTGCTTAAGACAATATTTAATAATCGTTCACTACAGCCAAATATCGAACACAACATCAATCTTAAACCCCTTAAACAAATACGGTCCGTACTCCTCACATATTCCGCAACTTCTCCTTTGCTCTCTCTCGTGCCTCGTCAGACACATTCTGATTGCTAATACTGGCCTTCAATCCGCGCGCACTAATAGGGGATGGCTTAGCGACGATCTAGGTAAACTAGATAACTCTCCAAAGTCAAACTTACATATTCCCTGGGTCTTTCTGGTCGTCCTCCTGATTCGCGTCGCCACGAACTCCACGGATGTTGTTGGAGCTGTCAACAGGCTCGTCCGCCTCGTTCTCCAGAACCTGGCGGGAATGCTCTTTGGCTGTTTTCGAGGTATCTGGGTTGTTGTGAGCAAAGTTCGGGGCACGGGCTAGATGTTGACGGTTAAAATACGAGGAATTTGCTCGCATAGACATACTAGGGTTGCTAAGGGTGGCTTTGTGGCCTCGGTACACATTCTCCGGGTCGGGTTCGATGTCCGCGGCCTCAGACACCTCCTGCTGGATGTCACTGTAGTTGTCTTGGTCAGTCATCGTGTATGATTGTTATGGATGTTGGTCCTCGATATTCGTTGATTACTGATTGTTTTTCCGTAAAATTGGGCATATAAACGAATAATTCATCGAGGAATCTAGCCATTATTACTTCTTATCGACCGCTTAAATTCCATGATTACCCTCCGTCGAGAAAACGGACAGTACGAGTGGTGATCGTTGTTGACAGATCGTGACCTCATCATGATGGCCACTCAGCTACATAGTACCATCACTTCCGATGGATTACGTGCTACATCATTCGCTTGTAGATTAACCTTGCACTACTGGGTTGAGGTGCTATTAGTGCTGGTCATGTACGTTGTTATGCTCTTCTATGTAAAATCACCAGTAAGATCGTGGATTTGGTATGGTATAGTATGGTGAGTGATATATTCATACATCAAATGACAACCATTACCTTACTTGGTGACGTCGTGTAAAAATAATGGGGTATAATATCAGATATAGGATCGAGATATTGGTAATATTATACTTCAGGGACTTAACTAGCTGCTCGCCATTACCTCCGAAGTACTACTAGTAGGTACTTGATAGATATGTGAGTTCGATAACGTTAATATTTCACAGGGGTTATTTGCGGCTACTAGGTGTAGCTATAAGTTAAACGTTTCAACTTAGATGTTGCCGTTTACTTGGACTTATAGGAGGCTTCCCCCCTATTCATGCTTTATGTCGGACAAATAATATTTGGGGTCTTTAGAGTCTCCAAAGACGGAGTTTGCTCATAGGACTTGATTTTCTTATTGGACAACGGCCCGTCGTGACTGGGGGTGCTCATGGCATACTGGTGTAGCACTGGACTTCGCTCTAGTATTTGTTCCCGCCCCCGATCAATGACGACAACCTGGGCGATGCAAGTGTACGTAGGTAGGTACTTACCTTGGTGTACGTCGATTAGGTATAAGCCTCGGAATTGTGCATTTCTTTGCTTGAGCTGTAGTGGTGCATTTTCACAGCCGTTGAGAATCGCCAAGATCCATATCGGCGTTGCTGGAGCGAGTCTGCTGCCACCGTACGAATCGTCTAATCTTCTGTTCCTAACCTGGCCTGCTTATACTATGATCGCTGCGGTGCTGCCCGGCATTTTAATTGCTCGTCGGTTCGCACACAGTGATGTATTAGCGGATGTCCGCGATATGTGGCGTTGGGCAGTGTACTCGGGTGGGATAGGGCCGGCATCGCACGATCAATGGTATAAATTGTAGGTAGCGAGCAAGCAGCATATCGCGTAATTTAATGAAGCATTGCATAGAGATTGGGGGTAGAGAGAACTGGTAAGATCTTGTGTGGTGCTGCCTCCCTTGAATCGTTAAAATAGACCGAGGCCTTCGCGGTGTGTTGACCCTTTTCATTGCCGTGCGACGTGATAGTGGCGAAAAACAACTTGAAGAACATCTAGAATGATGACTTATGAATGCGCTCGGATGTAACATCATGCTTCTACTCTTCAAGGTCATACTTATTCGCAGGCGATTGGTATACGAAATGAACTAGGGACGGGCTTGACATGTCGGGTGAACATACTGACTACCTACTAGGTAGGCAACTGGGTCAAGCATCCGGATACGTGACGTCTTACCTAAACCACCAGTTGGCCGAGGCATTTAGACTCCCCTCGTCGCCGCTGCTGGCAACGCTATGCCACCAGCCTGTAGGGATGAAGAAGGCATCGCCGGGGATTAAGGACACTTCGTCCACAGCTCCATCTTCCCAGACGGCGCGATGGAGTAACTCACGTTCGCGGCCTTCCATCATCTCTGCGCCTCTAAACCGAGAGCTACCGTGAGAGCCGAGCTCTCTACGGACGCGTGCATACACACCGTCGCCGCGATCTGGCTCCATCAGCCGTATCCTCTTGCGGCCGAGGAGCTGGCAGAATAAATTTGGATTCGGGTCGCGATGCAAAGGTGTGTAAGTCGGCTGTAGGCCAAGCCAGATGCTCGAACTGTATATATCGCCTTTGCCGGTTTGTTTAACAATAACGGGGATGGGTAAATCGCTGGAAAGGGGTTGGGGTAGGTCGTTGAGATTAGATTGTGCAACGTAGAGGTTTTTAATACGTTCGGCAGGGTTATGCCTGGTGCTGTTGAATTGACACGCGCTTATGATGAAGCTTAAGGGCGCATCGAACTGCTGAAAGTTTGAGGCATCGGGAGCCTTGAGATCGCTCCGTTCACGTGTCATGGCTTCAATGAAGTCGGGTAGGTAGGACTGCCTGAACTCCTCCGACTCGCGAAGCCACGTTAGAAACATCGGCAAAGCTCGATCCTCCAAACCCGGCTTATTGGGATGCGAGACGTTTAAACTGGTGAACTCATATGGTAATACAGTGTCACCATATGCTTTGATATATGTAGAAAATGTCGTAAATTTGCTGTTTGCATCATCACGGAACCATTTTTGCATCGCTGGAAAGTTGTAAGCACTTCGAAGAAGGAAGGGCTTCTTGGGAACCCAGGCAGACTCGCGAAAGGCGGACACGTCTTTATAGTCCATGAAAGCCTCTACATGGGCAGTTTGGTGTATGGTCTGTGTATGAGAATCATCTTGATGATTTGAATTTGTTGAGGATGTAGATCGGAATCGCTTTGAGCGCCGCGGGATGCAGGCACACGAGGTCAAACGTGCACCAAGTCTGAGTCTTAGGGGCATTATTTGAAGAGTTGTGACATGAACCGAGACAATTGTCTCACAACATCCTTATAAAGGTTGAAACTGTGAACTTCAAAGTTCTAGAGAATACTACCTACTAGTAGGTAGACATTCAGTCGATTGATTTGATGTTGTAAGTACGAGTGTACGAATCCGTATCAATCAAAGGTAGAAGAGCTCAGTTTGTCGTGGCATCATGTGGCTGGTGAGCTATGAATGAACCAATAATATTAACATATAAAGCTTACATAATTCCAAAGACCGACCGCGGCCGCTTGCAGAATAAATATAAATGCACAGACCAATTTGATACGCACACAGAAAAGACAGAAAGGCGCGTACCTAGTAGGAAGAAGGTACTAGGTACGTACCTACCTATTTTAGTGTAGGGGACATCTGGATCTTTTTTATTTTATTTTTTAATTTTTAAACTTTTCCGGTTGCTGGTTGCTGATCGCTGGGCTCTAGACTGGGCTGAATCGCCAATTTTTTGGCAGCCTCTCTCTTGACCTCTAACCTCCTGACCTTTCTGACCTCCCTGACCACTGCGACCCCCTCCAGATCTAAAATTCCCCACGACAACTGCACAGGTGAGTTTGACCTTATCTTCCAACCACACACGATCCCAGCTTCACCAGCCTTCATTTCGCCCATTCTGGCATTCTGCGATTTACAATATTAATTTTCTATTGTAGGACAACATCCCACTTACCGAGACATTCTTTTAGGGAATACCGTAGTTCGTTTTTATTTCCTTACTCCGTCCCCGCCGGTCTTCGTATCTCGCGTCATGCAGGCGCCATAGTTCATTTCTCGCCTTTCCTCGAACCGCGAGCTGTGCTACTAGACGACCTCGCGGTGTCTTCCACGACCATCTTATCTACGCCCCTGCATTCCCCAGAGTTTCTAACCAAAATCGCCTTCCTCATCTTATCGGTGTCTCCCTTGGCGCACTCGGTTTTGTCAATATGTCTTCGTCGTCTGGTACCCCCGAGTCCTGGATCTCTTCCTTCTGCTCCCTTCTTGGTCATGAATATTTCGCGGAAGTGTCCGAGGAGTTTATTGAAGATGACTTCAACTTGACTGGCCTGCAAACCCAGGTCGCAATGTATAAGGAAGCTCTGGAGGTAAATCCCCCCCTCCCTTTTTTTTAATCCCTACCTGGTATTCTTTTATGCTAACTTCCCGTATCTTAGATGATACTCGACGTCGAACCCGACGAGGATGATGAGGAAGACGAAGAAGAGGACGACGAGGAAGACGAATCCATCGAGGGACTTGACCGCCCGCGACATGGCGAACGACGTAACCATAGCCGAATAGCTAGCGACCTCTCGGTTATTGAATCCTCGGCCGAGATGCTCTACGGCCTTATCCACCAACGCTTCATCTGTTCGCGAGCGGGAATTCAGCAGATGTCGGAGAAATACGAGCTTGGTCACTTTGGCGTCTGTCCTCGAAGCCACTGCGAGCAGTCCCGAACCCTCCCCGTCGGTCTTTCTGATATACCAGGCGAAGAGACTGTCAAGTTATTCTGCCCTTCTTGCCTTGACGTCTACGTCCCTCCGAACAGCCGATTCCAGACGGTCGACGGTGCCTTCTTTGGGCGCACATTTGGCGCGCTCTTTCTCCTTACCTTTCCCGAATATGACCTCACCAAACGGGGCGCTGACGTGCTCGCTAATGCCCGCGTGAGCGACGATGACAAGGAAATGATGAATGGCATGTACACGTGCAACATCGCCCCTGGATTGGGAAGGAACAAGATTTATGAACCCCGTATCTATGGCTTCCGCGTCTCAGAGGCTGCACGATCAGGCCCAAGAATGCAGTGGCTGCGTGACAAGCCAGACGACATCACCGAACTAGACGAGGCGCGTGCCTTTGCGGAGCACAACCCAGACAGCGAAGACGACGACGAGAGTATGAACCTCAATGGAAGACCCGTACGAAGGCTACGACCGCGAAGACGGCATGGCCAAGGGGGGAGTCCCATGGCGGTGGAAACGAATGGCGCGGAATCCGAGCTCTAGGAAACCCAGGAACCAGTAGCCATGAATGTCGTTTTGCGACAGAAACGCAAGACACCCCCGCACGGAAGCCCCGGCTCTTAGATGGAGTAGCATGACCCGATGCTTGAACTTCCTCAGTCTCTTGTGAAGGCGACGGAGATACTACCCGAATCACTCTGCTCAATACGAACTCACCCTTCTCTTCAATACTGCCAGGGGAAGGTGCTGGATGGAAATGGGGACAAGTTGGAGGGCTCAGGCCCTGGAGCACCAACCCCGCGATATCAAGTAGGAAAGAATCAGGAACGAATGAACCGTATACTTCCCCTATCTTGCATGGCCGGCGTTGGTACACAATTCGGTGCTTTGATTCTAGGAGGGCTTTTCTTCGAGGCCTGGGTAGCATCGGTGGGCACGAAAAAGAGGATAGCAAAGCTCGGATGGAGGCATACGACGTCGTTGTTTTTTCATTGAGGACACATGATGTAATTTGAGCCATTCCTGTTTTCTCTTCGCACAAGCACTCAATTGGAGTTAAAGGCTCTCATAGATCGCTACCAAAGCATCGTAATGAATTGCTTCTCGTTATTGCTACGCGCTCGTAGTTGTGTCGCGTTGTATGTGACAAGTCTGCCTACCTAATCTAACCTTTGCTCATGATCATTGGTGGACGCCCCTCTCCCTCGTACATGTAGATCTTGGACTATATTCCTCCGAGGTGGCATCGCTCCGTCCGGTACCTAAGCTGCTTTATAAACTACGATCCGTAGCGGGACGATCGGGGGTTGTTACAGGTAAGATGTGGGTGGTGATTGGAGGGGGAATATGTTAGTCGGATTTATTGGCTAAACTGGATCTCGTTCGTTCCATCTGCTCCTCGACTCTTTCGATAGATTGAGATTTCTACGGCGAGAAAAGCTAGAAGCCGAGAAGCGGTGAGGATGACTGAATTCTGCAATGAATCCGTAGTTGTCTCATCGTGAATCATCGAGACGGGAAGTCGATGGGAAGGACTCTGCCTGACTTGATATGGCAGATAGACTCCGTGATGGCCTGACCCACTCCCCGTCCCGTTGGTAGGGTATACACGCATGGTGTCGGGTATTATTCTACCTACATCTACATATGTAAGTGTATGGCTAATACTAGGTACATAGTAGTATTAGGTACATACATGTATGTATGTGCATATGCTAGCCGCGATGACAGTTGAGATCTGAGCAAAATCAAGAGATCTAGAAAGATGCATCACGTGAATGAATCATTCTGAGTTCATGGAATTAATGGAGTTTACGGGGTCATAGATCCATGTCATCCATCTGCATATTGATCTAACAGGGTTTGGGTTCCTACCTTCTCAGCTGGGTGAGATACCTTTGGTTCTAGTACTATGTACATACATACTACCTACCTAGTACTAGGTAGGTAGGTATCATAGATAGTATGTACCCAGTGGGTAGCATCCCAGGTCCCTAGCAGATTGGAACACTGCTAGGGGGTTGTTAGGGGGGGAACAAGCTCTCCTGAAGTCGAGGTTCTTCGAGCTCGGACGAGCCGAATGCGAGAATCAGCTGGATGAACTACTAGGTTGATACCAAGTGTCTATGCTAATAATACTTCTTCATCCATGCTGTTTTGTTATCTCCCCCACGGCACAATACCCAAGATCCAAGATCCGAGAGCCATAAGCCTCAACAAAATGAAACATAGCTGGGTAGATACCCAGCGGTCCAGTCCGCCAATTTTGTAGGATTTCCTTTCCCGGTCTCCCGCACGGATCGCGTCGCGCTGTCGATCACACCAAGCGGCTGCGTTGTTGCATGGGGTGCGCCCTCCAAGTTGTTTGCCTAGGACCGCGCGCAACCTTGAATGCTTAATGCTCCTCCAATAGCCAAAGGAAGCGGTCTACCAGCCATGAATGCGTGGCGGAGCGGACGGGTTGACTTATTTATATGCCGTTCTGCTTGGATCGGACTGCGGCGCCGTGTTTCACGGCATATGTGGGTGTATTATACATCGATGCTATGTGCCGTAACGATAGACGGGGTGAGGATGGGGGATTGGTATGGCTTTACGACTTCCCATGTGATTGATTTTTGGCGTTCCATGAACCTGCAGCTTTGTGCCAATAAGCTTGGACCCTGAATATCATCGCCTTCATCCCTAATTGGCCTTGGGGAAGAAGGAGAAAGTTTGATCAAACCTGCCTAACTGTCTTAACAAGGTGAGGAGGAGATAAGGAGGCTAGATTGTTGCGATGATTATTTGGGTTCCTACGCATGAAACCTTCTGCCTAGATACTACTAGGCACCGTACGATTAGTTCGTTCGTATATTCCAACGCGAAAAATCATAACAACACGGTCAAGAAAGATTCTACAGGGTCGGTAATTTCGGGCGGTGCACTATCTCCGGGCGGGGCTATAGCTGATGGATGGGCTAGGTTTAATTGATGCCCCGAACCGCGCCCTCAGAGGCTTAACAGTGCACCTGGATTGATAAGCAAGGTGCCCGTCCACGGAGTGACTACTACATTAATATCACACCTATAGGTATTAGCACTATAGAGAGTACCCTAGGTACATAGTAGTAGCCTCGAGGTATGCAAACCTTTAAGCTTATGTTAGGTACTGGGTATAACGCATGTGTATCGGAACAGTACCTTGTAGCACCTGTGTGCTATAGTAATGATGCACCGACGACACGACCTATCACATTCCCAGCTACCTATCTACTTACACCTGTCAATGCAGCCGTCCTTGCAGCGATTGATCTTGACCGGTGACAGATACCGGACTCCAGTTGCCGTGGCTCGTTTCTCCGGATGAGTCGACACGCCGGGTACCTATGGATAGATCCACACAGGCCCACAAGACCCACGGGGTCACTATAGGTACTGTTGCTTGCTGCAACCCTTGGCAGCAGCTCAAAGGATTCCCACGCGGCTTCTAAAATTCCAAGTGGCACGGAATGGCACACTGCATAAAGAACATCTGATTGGACGGTGAGGCGCAGACGAGGTGCTCCGCGACCAATCGGTACAGCTTCGGATGGTGTAATCTGGCACCTCGAGCCTTTTATCCATGCTTGCCTGGTGGCTTACAGTAATTTTTTTTTTCGTTGCCTCAAACTCTGACATTCGAAGGCCCAAGGCTACGGAATGGCTGCATAGAATCGTCATCCATCGCCAACTCGTACCATTCACGATCCGAGCTAATGTGTAATGATTCTTACATCTAGGCGACCAAGCTGTTGAAAGTATTCAAAGTAGTTTTTGTAGATATCAACGGATCGATATCAAATGGACACCTAGGATACTACATAGTAGTAAGCTCTTGTCTATAGGCGAAGATCGTTTACTGACTCTTTGTGATTCTCAGGGTACCAAGGACAAGGTAGTATATCAACCCGAGGAAGTGGGACTCTACTGCTTAGCGTGCTCCATTTGATATCAAGCGAGTCCGTTTATGGATTAGGTCTTCTAGGGGTAACAAAGGGCACTTCTTGGTACCCTTATGCATTTATCAAGAAGAATTCTTGCTCGATGTTACCACCCATGATGCTACAGTACATGTGTGGTATTTGGTATTTTACGACACAAACCGACTTTTGGTATCGATCAATCATGGCACCCAGCGTTGGCTTGGTATACCTTGTCGGTGGCCGCGGGCCTTTACAAATTCGTGGTTCTGGTTCTTTTCCTTTCTCCACCTCCCAAAGGGCCCCGTCCCGCACTGGTTGGCTTGACTGCTTGACTAGAATATCTCAACGGAAGAGTACCACGTACCGGTAGTAACCCAGCAACCCACGAGCAAATAATTCCCAGCTTCTATACATACATATAGGTGGGTAAGCCAGTACTGAATACCTTGGATCTCCAGGGCTAGTAGCCTGCCTAGTAGTAGTGCTGGGTATATCAATGATACATCAGCTGCGGTACTGGATACCTACTAAGCCTAGTAGTCTGTTTGATCAAAAGTCGGCAACAGACTAGACTTGATTGATTGATAATCCTGTCCAACCGCCAAGCCAAAGACTTCGGGGTTGTACATTTCGTCAATGATATTAAACTAAGGACTTCATAAACCTCCCTCACCTCCAGCGCCGCAGCCTTCTCGCTTCCCGCTCTTCGGCAAACCACCTCGTTACCCTCACCGTAGTTTCCCCCTTTCCTTTCCTTTCCTTACCTTTGCTCTCCTTTGCTCTCCTACTCCCCTCCCCCCTCTCTATACGGTTTTGAGGGTATTCGGGTATTTTTATAAGACACACCCGATACGCTGGTACACTGCATTCCTTTTTGCGCCGCGATTAGCTCCAGTTGTTTCTCTGCTCGTCTCGGTGTTCCACTACTCGTTGCACGGATCCATCTGAGCCGCATTCGGTCAGCTGTTGAGTCGCAATTCGCTGGCAGTTGTCTTAGGCTCGGTGAAAACCAAACCTAATTCCTCTCCAGAATTCCTTCAACTAATAGTCAATCACGCGCTTAGTGATAGATTAGCGAGTCTATAGCCACGACCTACGGGGTCAGTCGGTTACCGTTGGCGCAGCGGACTAGATTGGGCATTATGTCGGAAAAGGACTTGGAACAGCAATCTCCTCCGGCCGAGGAACAGTCGCAGCAGCGCGACTATGACCCCGCGCCCTCGTCCAAGACCACAAGACCACCCTCCTCAAACTCTACGGTTACACCAAACATGGAGGACCTGCGTGAGACGGCCAGGCAGAACAACCCCAATGGCTTCTCACGGATCAACACAGGCGTATCCGTAGAACAAGCTGAAGCGGACTTCGCTGAACTTCGGAGGGAATTGTCTGGGCTGTCCAGAGCAAGCCGCACGCAGAGCCATAAGGGAGAGGACGTGGAGAAGGGGACAGATGCGACTGTCGAAAGTGCCGTCTCCGAAGACTCTTCCGATATTTTCGACCTCGAGACGACTTTGCGTGGTGGTCTCGATGCTGAGAGGGAAGCTGGTATCAAGCCAAAGCACATTGGCGTCTACTGGGATGGCCTCACCGTCAAGGGCATGGGCGGTACCGCTAACTTCGTCAAAACATTTCCCGATGCCTTCGTTGACTTTTTCGACTATTGGACTCCGTTGATGAAGTTGTTGGGCAAGGGTCGCAAGGGGACCGAAGTCACTTTGCTGGACAACTTTAGGGGTGTTGTCAATCCCGGCGAGATGGTTCTTGTCCTCGGGAAACCGGGTTCAGGATGCACTACCTTCCTAAAATCCATTGCAAATCAGCGGTGGGGTTACACGAGCGTTACGGGCGACGTCCGCTATGGCCCGTTTACTGCCAAAGAATTCGACCAATACCGTGGCGAGGCAGTCTACAACCAGGAGGATGACATCCACCACGCGACTCTGACTGTTGAACAAACTCTGGGATTTGCGCTCGACACCAAAGTATCGAAGAAGCTACCAGCAGGTACCACGAAAAGCAAATTCAAGCAGGATGTGATTACCATGTTACTTAAGATGTTCAACATTGAACACACACGAAAGACTGTCGTGGGCGATGCCCTCGTTCGGGGTGTTTCTGGCGGAGAGAGGAAGCGTGTCTCTATTGCAGAGATGATGATCACAAATGCCTGTATTTTATCGTGGGATAACAGCACCCGAGGCCTCGATGCCAGTACGGCGCTCGATTTTGTCAAGTCGCTTCGAATCCAAACCAACCTTTACAAGACGTCGACTTTCGTTTCACTTTACCAGGCTTCCGAGAACATCTACAGGCAGTTTGACAAAGTCCTAGTCATCGACGCAGGTCGACAAGTTTACTTTGGTCCAACTTCCGAGGCGAGGGCCTATTTCGAAGGTCTCGGATTCCTTCCGCGCCCACGACAGACCACCCCCGACTATGTCACTGGCTGCACCGACGAATTCGAACGTCAGTACTCGGAGGGGTACTCGCCGCAAAATGCTCCGCACAGCCCCGAGACATTGACTGAGGCGTTTAACAAGTCTCGGTTCACCCAGCAATTAAACAACGAAATGACAGAATACAAGAACAGACTCGAGCATGAGCAGGAGGTCGCCCGCCATAACGACTTCCGCGTCGCAGTGCACGAGAGCAAGCGAAGCGGTGCTAAACACTCCGTCTATAGCGTTGGATTTCACCTACAGGTCTGGGCTCTGATGAAACGTCAATTCGCCCTCAAGCTTCAGGATAGGCTTGGCCAATCTCTATCCTGGCTTCGAAGTATCGTCATCGCTATCGTTTTGGGAACTCTGTACTTGAACTTGGGACAAACCTCTGCTAGCGCATTTAGCAAGGGTGGTCTTCTGTTCATCTCTCTACTGTTCAACGCCTTCCAGGCCTTCTCCGAGCTCGGTTCGACCATGACGGGTAGGCCAATTGTCAATAAACACAAGGCATACACTTTTCATCGACCCTCAGCTTTGTGGATAGCGCAGATCTTTGTCGATACGGCATTTTCGGCTGCTCAGATCCTGGTGTTCTCCATCATTGTCTACTTCATGACTGGTCTCACAAGGACAGCCGGGAATTTCTTCACTTTCTATCTGCTGATTCTCGTGGGGAACATTGCTATGACTCTTTACTTCCGTATCATCGGCTGTCTGAGCCCGGACTTTGACTACGCTATTAAGTTCGCTGTGGTTACGGTTACCCTATTTATTTTGACTTCTGGGTATCTGATTCAGTATCAATCTCAACAGGTCTGGCTACGGTGGATTTTTTGGATAAACGCATTAGGTCTCTCTTTTGCTAGCTTGATGGCCAATGAGTTTGGTAACAGTCAGATGCTATGCTCGGATGAGTCACTGGTACCCTCCGGCCCTATGTATGGCGACATCGGTCACCAGGTTTGCACCCTCGCCGGCTCGACTCCTGGAACCCTTGACGTGAGCGGTGCCGCCTACATAACCCAAGGATTCTCGTACGCGCCCCAGGATCTATGGAGAAACTTTGGAATCATCATGGCCATTATCATATTCTTCCTCGTGATGAACGTGGTCTTAGGAGAGTTCGTCAAGTACGGTATGGGTGGCAACCAGGCTAAGGTGTTCGCAAAGCCCAACGCGGAGCGGAAGGCGTTAAACGATGCCCTCACCAACCAACGATTGGAGCGTCAAAAGTCGAAACGGGAACAAGAAGGGTCTGCTTTGAAGATCGAATCCTCTAGCATCCTTACTTGGGAAGATCTCAACTACGATGTGCCTGTTGCCGGTGGCACCCGTCGACTGCTGAATAGCGTATACGGTTACTGCAAGCCCGGTCAGCTAACTGCCCTGATGGGTGCTTCTGGTGCTGGAAAAACTACTTTGCTGGATGTTCTGGCTTCAAGGAAGAACATTGGTGTCATTGCTGGTGATGTCCTGGTTGACGGCATTAAGCCTGGCAAGGAGTTCCAGAGATCGACTTCGTATGCAGAACAACTAGATATGCATGACCCAACCCAAACCGTTCGCGAGGCCCTTCGATTCTCGGCTGACCTACGCCAATCCTTTGACACTCCGCGCGAGGAGAAGTATGCCTACGTCGAGGAGATCATTGCCCTACTGGAAATGGAATACATCGCAGACTGTATCATTGGGACTCCGGAATCTGGCCTCACAGTGGAGCAGCGCAAACGTGTTACTATTGGTGTTGAATTGGCAGCCAAGCCACAACTTCTATTATTCTTGGATGAACCAACTTCCGGT
This sequence comes from Hypoxylon rickii, assembly GCA_902806535.1. Taxonomy (NCBI): domain Eukaryota; kingdom Fungi; phylum Ascomycota; class Sordariomycetes; order Xylariales; family Hypoxylaceae; genus Hypoxylon; species Hypoxylon rickii. The sequence goes on along the minus strand of CADCWY010000005.1, from coordinate 1,694,020 downwards.
CTTGATAGTCAGAGCGCTTTTAACATTGTCAGATTCTTGAAGAAGCTTGCTGCTGCCGGACAGGCTATTCTATGTACCATCCACCAACCGAACGCCGCGCTTTTTGAGAATTTTGATAGACTGCTTCTGTTGCAAAGAGGAGGCCGTTGTGTGTACTTTGGCGACATTGGAAGTGACGCGTGTGTTCTCCGCGACTATTTAGCACGACACGGCGCCGTCGCAGGCCCGTCTGAGAACATTGCCGAGTTCATGCTGGAGGCGATCGGTGCCGGAAGTACCCCTCGCGTTGGAAACCGAGATTGGGCTGATATCTGGGCAGACAGCCCCGAGCTTGCTAACGTCAAGGACAACATTTCCCAATTCAAGGAGTCCCGCAAAGCGGCTGCCGCACAAGTCGACCTTTCGCTTCAACGTGAATATGCCTCGCCCCTTGCACATCAATTGAATATTGTCATCAGGCGGACTAATATCTCGTTTTGGCGGTCGCCCAACTATCTCTTCACTCGTGTCTTCAACCACGTTGTCATTGCCCTCTTAACTGGTCTGACATACCTACAGCTTGACGACTCGCGGTCGTCGCTGCAGTACAAGGTCTTCGTCATGTTCCAGGTTACCGTCCTACCCGCGCTGCTCATGCCCCAGGTCGAGCTTATGTTTGTCATCAAGCGAGCGATATTCTTCCGCGAGCAGTCCAGCAAGATGTACAGCGCATTTACCTTCACGCTTGCCATGGTGATTGCGGAACTCCCGTACTCGATCCTCTGCTCCGTGTTCTTCTTTTTGCCGCTCTACTTTATCCCAGGATTCCAGTCGGAGGCCTCTCGTGCTGGCTACCAGTACTTCATGGTGTTGATCACGGAGCTTTTCGCGGTGACGCTCGGCCAGGTCCTTGCCTCCATCTCACCGTCTGCCTTCGTTGCTAGCCAGTTTGACCCCTTCATCGTCATCACATTTGCCCTATTCTGCGGTGTCACGATCCCGGCGCCGCAGATGCCTGGCTTCTGGCGCGCTTGGCTCTACCAGCTGGATCCCTTCACTCGTCTCATTGGAGGCACGGTTACTACCGCGCTAGACAACCTTGAGGTCAACTGCAAGCCGTGGGAGCTGAACTCTTTCACGGCGCCAGAAGGCCAGACTTGCGGCGAATACATGGCTCCTTTCCTGGAGCAGGGCGCGGGATACATCGTAGACAACGCAACAACCGTGTGCCAGTACTGTGCTTACAAAGTAGGCAATCAGTTCTACGAGCCATTGGGGTTCACCTTCGACAACCGATGGAGAGATTTGGGTATCTTCTTGGCCTTCGTTGGCAGTAACCTGATCATTCTGTTCTTTGCGGTAAGTTCCTATCACCTTATCTGCTCGCGTCCTCGCACAAAACTAACATCTACACCCAGGGTCGTTTCCTCAACTTCAACCGACGATAATGTACGAGAGTGACGAGAAAACGTCTTGACGTGGTAATTTAAAAACATACAAACAGCATCTAATAGATGGCGTCTAGAGCGGGAGTTGGAGACACGCATATGTAGCCTTTGGATTGGCAAATGAAAAAAAAAGCATCTGGATAGATTTAGAGGAGTTGTCCTCAACGACTTAGGCATGCTGCCCCCCGAGGCAGTACTCACGCGAATAATGCATTGATTGGTCTTGAAACCTGACCCCGTGGACACGCACATATGTTGTGGTCTCTTTTTTTTGTGAACAACTCGTACCAGCCAAGATGTGTCGGTTTCGGCTGCACCACATCTCCCTTGCATCAATCAGTTTGTCGGCTCATGATCGTTTCGTGCACGTTAATCCATGCATCATTTTTTTTTTTTTTTTCACACTGCTTCCTGGTCCTGCATGACCTTGAATATATGAATACCAGAGTAAGGAGAAAGGGTACCAGATACCAGATAGGTACCTGGGCATCCAGCTAAGGGGTATTAAATTTCTCATTAAGGGGGTGACTCAGGGGGCTTCGTATTCATCTATCAGCTCTAAATGATAACTTGGTATCTGCATATACGCAAGCTCGTATCTCTAGATCCAATTTATTCACTTAGCAGTTACAATTACCTTAACGCTTCCATATTCGAAAATCCCTTGTACCTTTCTTCGCCGTCACAGCACTTTCGCCCTTAACCCCCGCGATACCACTCACCCCTTAACCCCCGCGATACCACTCACCCCTTAACCATGGCGAATACCGCAGAGCCCGGGATGCAATACGCATACTGCAAGGCAAATGACGGGTGCACTCTCGCATTTCAGACTTCCTTGCCAATCGGAGCCCAAGCAGAACCTGATGCTCGGTACAAGAATTGCGTCATCCTGCTCCACGGCTTCAGCGGCTCGAGCGCCTACTTCACGCGTAACCTCCCCGGTCTGAGCACCGACCACTGGGTCGTCGCGCTGGACCTGCGCGGCCACGGCAACTCAGATCGCACGCGCGGCGGGTACCACGTCGCACGCCTGGCCGCCGACCTGCGCGACCTGCTCACGCACCTGCGCGCCGCGGTCCCCGCCTCCGCGGCCCTCGAGAAGGTCGTGCCCGTGGGGTGCTCGATCGGCGCCGCCGTGCTGTGGACGTACGTCGAGCTATTCGGGTGCAGCGGGCTCAGCGGCTTCGTCTTCGTCGACCAGGCGCCGCTGCAGGACCGGTCATCCTTCGGCGAGTGGGACGCCGCCCGCGCGCACTTGGGGTGCTACGACGAGGCCACGATGCGCGCCGCGCAGGATGCCTGGATGCACGACACGGCGGCCGCACACAGGGGCCTCGTGCAGTCCTGCCTCGGGTACCGCCATGCGCCGGAGCCCGCGGATGCGGTGGCGGACGCGGAGCGGCGGCGTGATGAGGATTTCTTCACGCGCATCAGCGCCCAGTGCGACCCTGCGTGGCTCGCTCGCCTGCTCGCTGATCACACCCGCTACGACCACCGCGAGGCGCTCGAGGACATCGATGTGCCGACGCTGGTCCTGGCTGGCCGCCGCACTGGCTGCTTCCCGATCGAGGGCATGCACGAGACGGTGCGTCGTATCGAGGCGCAGAGACCCGGGCTGGCGGTATTTTCTCTGTTTGACTCGGGTCACTGGTTGTTTTACGAGGAGCCGGAGAGGTTCAACACTGAGGTGAGGACGTTCGTGGAGTCGCGTGCGAGGACTTTGATATGACAGGATTGCCTCCCCGGAAAAGGGGGACGAAGCGAGAGTGGGTGGCGACGCTCGCTAGATCGAGGTCATCACAGCTAGATATTTACCCCAAAACCTAGGAACTCAGGCCATCCCCAGATGTGGACCTCTCTCCAATAACTCTTTGGAGGTACCTATTACAGGCAAACGGTTACTCTGAATCCCGGAAGAGCTTAAAGATCGCCTAGACATTTAGAAGACCATTTCCAACGAGTCGATAAGAACTAACGCATGTTAAGGTCTTTTCACAACGCACTCATGCCAGAGAAATCACTTGCTATCCTGCTTGGCGGATAGGACAAGAGATCGCATTCGTCTACAAAGAAAAACATGAAGTCGTTACTAATAAGGGGCCTTTGCTAGTTGAGCCCCTCACAGGTGGTGCAAATCACAGCTCTTGTTACGAAAAAGGGGTATGTTGTAAACTTCTTTGTTCTTGATAACTATCCAAAACAATAAACAATAAATCGCATCGCTTAAACATTACTAGTAGGCACCCGCCCCGTACCTATATACTTGCGTAAACAGAGCGCCGCCTCCATGCCATTCCCTCACACCCGATTTGCCATGTGGATGTCGGCAATCACGGCCGCTATATAAGCATCTCCCCGAGTCACACTATGAAGGCACCAGCCTCCCGAGCCCAAACCCAGGCGCCTAGTACGGGTCGTGGACCCGGAAACCCATCAGAATCATGAGGAAGACGGCCACGGCGATGATCTGCATGCCGAGCCGCCGGTGCGACCGGACCTGACCGTCCAGCAGCTCCTCCACCCGCGTCTGCAGCACCGCCATCGTCTGCTCCAGCCGCCCGTCAATGTCGTTGGCCCGCTGCTCGACGTTGCCGAGCCGCGCCTCGTCGATGACGTGCTGCGGGATCCCCGTCGTCGCACCGCTCGCGTCCGAGTGCTGGTCCTGGCCCTGCCGGTCCTGCATCGTCTTGATCGCCGTGCTGATCGTGGTGATCTTGCTCGACAGGTCGTCCATCTGCGTCGCCCTTTGCTCGATCGCGGTGACTCGGTCGTCCAGCGACCCGGTGTCCTGCGCGCTTGTGCTTGCGGCGGCGCTCGCTTCTCCTTTTACGTGACTGAGATCCTCTTGGATCGTATTGACTCGAGTGCCCATCGTCTGGAGCGACTTGGACATGTTATCAAGTCTATCGTTGATGGCCGCCAGATCCGTCGGATGACCGTCATCACTTGGCGGGGGGAGTCGGTCCTCCAGCGCGGTGACCCTCTCCTCCAAGGACCGCGGGTCTGGCGTGGGGAGCCACTCGGGCATCGTATCCCGCACGTTGGTCAGGAGCGGGTCCCAGGTTTCCACCTCGTCCATCAGGGTATGGAAGATATCCCAGAAGCCATCGCCGTGCTTCCCGGCCCCTTTCGAGTCGCCGAACATGTACACCATGTCGTCCTTGGACGGGTTAGTCGAGTCGAAGTACGTGAAGATGTACGCGTGGATCATCTCGTGCAGCAGGACGTGGAACTGCGTCTGCTTCGTCAGCCGAAGCACCGGCCGGAAGCTTCTCCGCCCCACCGACCCGCACATCCAGATCTGGTTTATGTACCCCTGCTCCACGGACGTCAGGCCGAAGGGCCCGTCGGTGTCGTCCGGTGCGAAGAAGTCCACCTTCAGGTCGATGAACACGCCGTGTGTTCTGTACATCAGACCGTGGAACAGCGCGCTGTCCAAATGCTGCAGCATGAAGTCCATCTGGATGTAGTCCAGGTTTTCCAGGGGGTAGGACCGGAAGGAATCTACGGTTAAGTACTTAGCTCGGGTTGTTAGGTAAGGAGACTTGCTCTGGACCTTGTCGAGAAGGTCCTGGGCGGTCATGGACCGTGGTAAAAACTTCTCGTTGTGGTCGGCTGGGTCCACTTCCGACTCCTCCAAGATGAAGCTTATACTGGGACGTGGGTCGATTCGTAGGTGATCCGTGGCATCGAGCTCGATGTTGGAGGATCGACGGCTTGAAGACCCTGCTTGACTTTGCGAACCCCGTGGACTTTGCGAGCCCCGTGGACTTAGCGAACCCCGTGGACTTAGCGAACCCCGTGGACTTAGCGAACCCCGTGGACTTAGCGAACCTCGTTGACTTGGTGCCTGTGAAGCTTGAGATAGTGATGAGGTCTGAGACCCCGGTTGGCTTTGGCTTGCGTTACTCATGGTGAAAGGTATAAAAAGGGTTTTTACTTTACGAAGTTACTTTCTAGCCTGTTCTGATATATACCAGGCACCTATCGATGGTCGCTGGATTGATGCTGCAGATTGATATGCAAAGCTTAATATCTGTCTGGTTATATATTGATATATACGGACGTGTTGTGCTACTACTCTATCGGTTGTTGAAAACGTGCGAGCGCGTTATGAAACAGTATCATGTTTAGAAACTCCACTCGTGAAGAACTCGAGGCATATTGTTCGTATAGTTGCTCTACTTCGACCTTTGTTACGGTAGAGGAAAGGGGCCCTAGTCCGTGTCCTGGTAACCATAAGCAACTATAAATGTTCCGTTGCTGTCATGAACACTATAACTCCACAGTCCTTTCGGTATAGTCACCTTAAGCTCGACCTCGGATGAAGCATACTGAACACAATGGGGACTATACCGATGTCTCATGATCACCCACCCAGGAGGTGCGATGATATACATAATTCTAACTCGTAGGTAGATATCTAGGCGAACATTGTCAATAGGGATTCAGGCGCATGATTACTGGCAACTATAATAGATATCGACCCTCCTGTTGCGAGTATGAGCTCCAAAGCGCATGGTAAGTATAGACGTCGCTTGGATACATCCGCTTTCCCCTTTCCCCTATTTGTTAAAAGTGGATCAATGATTGAAGAATCACCACCTTTTCACCCTTGCCCATCCTTGTTCCTATAAGAATCAAGCCTACCCAGTACTAATAAAGGTCGACAGTGGCACGGAGGTCACGGAACACGAGAGCTAATCCGAACTCCCTCTAAACAGCAACACATTCAACACAGCCCGTGTTCGCTGCAGGCATGGACATTATAGACTCGGATAGAAAGTTGCTGCATTGGAACCGACGGTCAATCTTTCTCTAACCCAGTTCTTACAAGAAATCCAGATTCAAAGGATACCTCTCTCCCATCCAGATAGCCCTCTGCAAATGGTTTCGACGCTCCACCTCTCCCTTCCGGGGTCCGTCTTCCCCTTCTGTGGTATTGGGGTGGATCAAGACGGACAACGGGCCCCGGTAGATAGCCAGCCAGGCTACAAAGGCGCCGAACTGAGCCGGGGTGAAGATGTTGACCTCAAACATCGCCACAGGATGTGGGCCTATCGGTCGGTCCCAGACACGGTAAATCCTTAACTCGGGAACTATATGATGAAATCTCTTGGTGAGTCCATCTAAACGTCTAAAATCTATACCCCGAAAAGGAATTGACTAATGAGAAGAGCGCTGACATACACTCTCGTCTGATACGTTCCCAGAGCTCCTTGGCGTACTTGGTCTGGCCCTCGTTGCTCTGGAGGTAGTATATATGCACGTCGCTACGACACAGGGGCGGCCCCGGCATTAGCTGACGCAAGACTCAAGCATCGCCAATGGGGTACCAGTCACTCACAAGCCACCACGACGCCCTTTGTCCAGCGGATCGGGGAACTCCAGATAGGCCTTGCTCAGACTTTCCTTTACGGGGTTCTTGTAGGATTTCCCGTCCTCGGTCTTCTCGTCCGGCAGCGGTGGGGCATTCTCGTACCCCTCCAGGGGCGAGGGGTAGGCGTGCCTTTCCGCCGAGGCCATTGTTCCTAGGTGCAGATCCCGCTGTAAATCGAAGCAGCTTTAATTTCTTTTTCAAAGGCACAAAAACACTAATTTCTTTATTTAGATGAATATCTCATTTTCCCCCATTCTTCAATGTCTAATAAGTGTAACTACTTAAATCCATGTTACGCCAATCCAATGACGTGCTTGCTCTCCCCCACTCGCCCGGCTTCTCGCGTCGATACCGGGAGGTCCGGTTGGATAGAATTATAAATCAACCCCGACGGCGCCCCGTTTTGTCTCCACACTTGGCGCATAGAACGTGCCTCGAAAACCTGCAAACACTCCGGCTTATGTAAATTTGATAGTATTCTGGTTTGCTAATACTTACTAAGTGACTATATTATCCTTAATTTACTAATCATCAACGAAAGATTCTGATAGACTTAGAAGAGTCTGCATTTAGGAGTTGAAGTGGGGTAGCTTCAAAGACAAGTCTGAAAGGAGTCTCACAGTTTAATAGGATCCTATACAATTATCGATTTAGGTATGACTAACGATGTCAAACGAATAGCTATGGTCAATCATTTTGACTGGAATTATACGATTGACAGCAGGACGCGATAAAGAGCAAAAGATAGCCTAGAACCAATTTCAACTGCACGGGGCTGCTTAGGTTCTGTTCATTATATCTAAACCAACTCTACATGACCGGAACCGCCTTCAATAAGGTGTCATAGTCATCTACAAGATGACCTTGGGGATTGGCTTCTTGGGCTACCCAAAAAGGGACTTTGCCACGGGATTTTACTCGTAGTCTATGATAACTCGACGGGCACCTATTATTCACGTCTCAACGCTAGTGATGTCTCGTTCTTGTTGCGGAGAGGCCGAGGCTGGGCCAAGTAGTAACTCTACGGACGCACAGCAGAAGATGGGTTACTTGCTGAGCTCGCATTGCCACGGATAGCGCCGGCCACGGGGTAGTTAAGCACACATAATCGTGGAGCAGGCGACGATGTCTAGCCACCATGAAGCCATTCGTGCTGTGAGGTTCCGGCGGGACTCAAGAGTTAACCGTTAACCTAGGTTATGTTGGACGCTATTCGGACGACAGGTACAGCAACGGCCGGAGAAAGGGAAAATATATCGGACGACATTTGCGGAGTTGCGTCCGATGCCGACCTGTCAGAACGGATACGGATAGGATTAAAGCATGGTTAGATAGGGGGTTGCGTTGCAAATTGCAACGGGGAAGAGCATGCGTATGTCTCCCGCGAATTAGCTTCGAGACAAAAGCACAACAGGAGGTTGCTATATCGCTTTTGGGTTGTAGTATGTGGCTGAGTGAAATTCTAGAGCAGTCCATGGGGAACAAAACCTTTAGCGATATGACTTCGTACCTTGAAATCCATGTTCTCTGAGCCGGAGCTTTTTGTTAATCTAAATTTGTCTCGTGCGGCGTGGGTAGCGTTATTTAACGTTATGGTTGGTGGCCACCCCACGACGTCTTCTATACACCATATATTATATCTGGTCCACGTAGGGTATGAGGTATTCGGTGTGGTTAATAGTTTGGTAGGAAGCTCGATCGAGATTCTGCAGAACTGTTTCCTCAATGGACCGGGCTGGACAAGGAGGTACATACGTACTGAATATAATTTGACGAGCTTGTCACATAACCTAGAAGCGTTAAATACGATTAGAAAACCCCTTGAAATGTCATTGCCAAGGCTTCGGGGTATCTAAACAGGCATCCCATCTAAAATGATACCTCCGTCAAAATGTGGAAAGTGCCCCTGAAATTCAAACATTCACGGGTCTATGTTTCGAAACAAATGATCATAGGCAATCAAGCCTCCCCAAAAGACACAGGCGTATTGGCGACCTCTTATGCATGGCTTATGTACGTATAACGGCTTAGATTCGGTAGAAATCGATGATTGGTCCTGTGCCGCGGATATGGGCCTTTCCTGGAAACCAAACCGCCCCCGTAATCGTCATTTGTACCGCTGAAAAGGGAATATCGCCATTAAAAGGCCGCAAGTAATATAATTGTGTCTTGGTAATAAGAACGGAAAATTACTCCGATTAGGTAAGGTTAAGCGCGCGCTACTCGGTTCGGAGCCTGCCGATGGGTGTACCTGCGTCGCGGGATACTTACACTAGTTTCTTCATGTCGTTGCGTCAGTGAAGCCATGTGAGAGAGGGCAATAGTGTACTCAGGCAATCTTGGTTTAGTTTGATGAGCCTCAGGGTATGCCACGCGGAATGCTACAAGCTAACAGGCCGTCCCATAGCTCTACCGAAGCATCGTGTGATATTTTCATGGTATGAAACCCCATTGGTTAGCATGAAATCCCCGGCAGATATTCGATCTCGCAGGTACTCCGTACTCCGGAAATGTTACACTCGTACTCGTAAATCTCATTGTGCTGGCGATCTGAAACATTATTGACATCTTGGGCAAGTGTAGCCGTGACTCCGGAGTGATTAGAGCATGATTCCCCCGCCGGCGAGCTGTCTCAGAAAAGACTGGGGTTGCGATAGTCTTTGACAGACTGGTCGAGAGGGCGGCAAGGTAACGCGGGAGCTAGAGGCTGTATCGTAAGCCACTCGGGAGGCACTGGAAATAGTTACAGATAGCCGGCGCCCGGCACTTGACCGATTTCTTTTCTAGCTTCCCACGCTATATACTACGAAGAGGCAGAATAATAGCTCATCAGTCGTATAAAGACGGTGATTCGCATGGGCGTAGTAAGTCATCTGCAGCCACGGGTATGCAGCCGCGGGCAAGGACTTCATACATAGGTAGCTAATGTATGTATTGTCAGGGCCCTGCGCAGGCTCATTCGCACACGGGGTGCTCTGATCGTACGATCTGGATCTAGCCGAGCATCTAAGCATCGGTAGACAGCCAATGGAGCCAAACTCAAGCCTTACTTTACAAGACGCGGACCCGTGCCGGCTGTGACCGTGTTCGAATGTGGAGCGGAGGTTTAATTTGCATCATTTGTTGAGCGAGGTTAAGGCAAGTCTTCTCATTTAGTCATGAATATTCCAAGGACCCATGAGATCTCGATGCAAGCAATCGACGGTCTTCTCGTTTGAATCTGAGCTTGAGAGGTAGACGTAAAGCATGAAGCAGGGGCTAAGGGTGAAAAAAAAAAATCATATGATGGATGACGCTTGTGAAGCAGTATTCTCACATTTGTGTTTGATAGGAAAGCTCGTGAAGGTTCTACTTGGTTGTTGTTGGGTTGGTAATGGATGTACTATGTAAGGTAGGTAGGTAAGATTGATGATTGATGTGGTGTACCCGTACCCGTACGTTGGCCACCACCGCCTAAATGTTCCGAAAAAGAAACGGAAGAAAACGGGATGGCTCAGATGATTGATTAGGTAATTGTCTTCGTGTTCTTTGTGGGTATAAGCATTGCAAAAAGGAATAAGCCACAGCCGCCACAAGCCTTGAATATATCATTGCCTCCAGCTAACAACCTGCGGCGGCACCGGGCACTGCCAACAACAACCTGGAATTGATCAATCGAATTTCCCCACATGTTCGTTGTATCAATAGCAATAGATCATCATGGATGTCAACTGCAGGTGTCAAAGTCTCAACGTATCGATGTATATCAATATCCCATTACCTAAGCGAGCTCAACGGTTAAAGTGGAGATCCTGAGCGAGGCTGCCAGAGAAAGCGATCGGAGAATTTGATGAGAACATTTTTTTATGTCAGTTGGCGTCCAATTGAAATCCAGACAATTCCACCCCGCTCATCTCCGACCAATTATACCACAAATTGCCAAAATTACCATCTAGAACCCTTGGACCCTTTCTCCACTTTTGCCTCTCTTGGGAGGGAAGCGAAGGTCATACGATCTTTTTAGGGTCAGCCTTGCGAATGGCCTGATCTTTTCGTCTTTCACCCCACATGACGCGTGATTCTAGCCTCTGCCCCTTGGAAAGAGACTTTCTGACGACAAAAAGTCAGACCACCTTTTTTTCTTGTCGTTCAAGATCTTGTAATTGCACAGAACAATGTACCATTGTACCCATTGTACAATTGTACAGAGTAAGGGAATGGTAGGGGTTTCCGATGCACCGAATGGCAACCTTTCCTTTTCGCCCTATTCGTCCCTTTTTTGATCCTTTTTTTTTGGTGTTTTTTTTTTTGCCTGTCACCAGGACCGTTAGGGGACTATTGGGAACCATTAGGAACCATTAGGGACCCTTAGGACCAATTGTGACCAAATTTGTAACCCGGACAAATCCCATAGTTTCCTATAGTTGACCGCTGCGGCCATCAGCCCACAACGTCGAAATCGTGGGATCCTCTGCTCCTCCCAGGTCCTTCATTTTCCCGCTTGATGACTGGCCTACTCCGACGCTTACTGGGTTTGTTTCTTTCACTTCTCGTTTTATTTTGTTTTCTCTTCGTTTCCACTAGTTAGTACCCGGCCAAGGTTTGCATGTGCAAGCTTCGAGAGTTGCTAGAGGATTACTCGGGAGCGCTTATACGCTTCAACACCATACGAGCCTCCATCTTTACTCCGTTGGTGTCTATTGATGTGATATTACCTAGTATGTATTGATGTATCAGTAATGTATTCTTGTATTGATCATGTTGGGTTGCTTTATCACGTTATGCTGTGTTGTTCCTATGCTGGAATTACTACTGCTCTATTGCTCTTCCATTGCTGGTAAACTACACGGATGGGGCTATCGAGATTTGTCCAACGGCTAACGGCTAACTGCCAACTGCTAAATTGCGGTGCCGCGGCGACGTACCGGGGTTGTGGCACAGTACCCGACAAAACCTTGGGAGAGAGGAGCAGGAACGATGTATACTAGGTAGGTTGTATATTGTCGTATATGGTGGTATATCGGGATCGACCTTGGTGTCCTTGGGGCCCGGCCTGGAATTTATCTGAGCGTCTCCGTCCCTTTGCAGCGTGTCAGGCCATATTTCTTTGGATTGTATCTTGTACCCTTGCATCATCGGGCGGTCTCGGCCATTGTATGCTTCGTCGGACCCTACCATACCTGACTTCGTGGGATCTGATTCTTATTCTTTAATGGCCGAATTCTCGAATTCCCATCATCTCATTCTATCCCCATCAACAAAAAACATCACACCTTCCTTGATAAACTAACCAACACCCTACCCGAACTAAACCACACTTACAACCTGACCAAATCATCCTGTTCTATTTATTCTTACTCATCCATCCTATCCATATCCATATCCATCCAACCATCATTCGTTCCTGAGAACATCGTTTGATTCTTTTCACTATCGTGGCATTATACGTGCCATCTGTGATATCATATCTCTCCATCCTCAAAGGTCCAGATCTATAGTGTGTGGCTTGCGGCTTGCTGGCTCTCTGTCTTTGCCTAGTGGCTTCACGGATACACACACTTACACACACACTTACACCTACACACGCCTTCGGTTCAACTTACCTGCTTGCGCAACTGTACCACGAAGTACGGCAACGGACGTGGCAATTTGTTCCCGTCCTCTACCTGGCCTATCTTGCCTTTGATTAATTCCAACTTCTTCTACTACTCGTCTATCTCGCCAAGCCTGGACTTCGCATGATAGCGACTACATCACCTCACCAATCCTAACTTCCCAATTACCATCCCGCCCCGGGGCACATCCCTAGAGTTATTGCGGGATTCGTCATGGACGCAGGTGTTATGCAGGACATTGACGTTTATCCTGCTGGTGACAAGGTACGTTACTAGATCGGTGCCATCTTGGTTAGATCTACCACCGCCACTACCGCTACCATTTCCATCTATATCTTATCTATCTTCCCCCCTTGGCCTAGACCTCAAGACCCCTAACATTCCTCAGACTTTCGAAACATTCTTCGATCAATCCACAGACTACTCGCAGCAACTATCATCAATCAGCTTCTGGGACGAGTTAGACAGGTCGGCCGAATCCAGTGTTGTGAACTCGGCCCCCACAACAGCTTCGCATCAGACCCCTAGCACTGCTGCCGACTCGCCGGCTTCTACCACCTCACAGAACCTTTCTAGCAACTCACATAAGCATAAGCTTCCCGGACAAGAGTTGCCAAAGAAGCGCCAGTGTTCTGATATCAGAAGGTCCCGATTTGCTGAGGACCCTTCCACGCTAGACTGCTCCGACTACTGGCTCCGCTTCGACAGTGACAACGAGAGCGAACCACTCTTCGAGAGTCGGGAAAGCAAACCTACCCTGGCTCAGCCTCATCCAAGGTCAAGGATTGCCGGGAGACCCGGCAACGGCTTCAAAGTGGCTTACCCCCCTTCGTCAACAGCTGATCTGGTCGACGATAGCGCTCTTGACCACGCGCTGTCGGACGAAGACGACCTCTTCTCCATGGCTCTAGCTGACCAACTTACCAAGACTGAGGCGCCCGTCCCCTCGGAAGTGCCACCACGCGAGAGACTTTATTCAACACCTTTAAGTTGGGAGCCACCCCAGCCGGGTTTCCGCATGGACTATGTCAATGTAAACCCCCCTTTCAACGACCCCGAGCGCCAGCGATTGCTTGCGATTGCTATGGGCACCGGACAAGCACCGCAACAGCAGGTCGCTCGACAACCCCCTTCTATGGACTTCCGATTTGAGATCAACCAGAGCCCAACAACCATGAGTGATAGCAAAAGCAACACTCCCGAACCTCGAACGAAGCCCACCGCGACGAGACCACAAGCTCCAGCTCGTACCAACTCAACAGAAAACACAGAAAAGCCTAAGGAGAAGCCAAGGAATAGCGACCGAGCTGCGCATAACGATATCGAGCGAAAGTACCGTACCAACCTGAAGGATAAGATTGCCGAATTACGGGACGCCATTCCATCTCTGCGTGCGATACCCGAAGACGGCGATGACAATGATAACGTTGGTGCATCGAGAACTGCTCCCAAAGTCAGCAAGGTATGTTAGATGTGAAAGCGATTTGATTCCCCCGAAAAATTGACAAATTGACTAATTGGCATGTAGGGCACTGTCTTGACCAAGGCCACGGAATACATTCACCAACTTGAGCGAAGAAACCGCTCAATGGCCCAGAAGAACGAAGAGCTTGCCCGCCGCTTACACGCCTTTGAACAATTAGTTGGTGCTGCACCTGCACCCAACTGGGCACCGCAAGGTTATGGCGCTTCTGTTTTCAACCCGAGAGCCTTCTCGTAGGCGACGATTCAATAATAACCACTAGACATACATGTCATCAATCCATCAGTCACCAATTCTAATCACCACTCATCTCCTTACTCCTTTGTTAGGGGTTTAGCGACTTTAACACAATGACACTACACGAATACCTTGCTCCAATACGATACCCAACTTCCGCAACCCACCCGAATCCATCTGGGCTTGGTAGTCTCAGAATGTTTTTGCACCTCATCACGGCACTACATCGACACAAGTACGAACAACACAATCATCCAACTACCTTCTGAGCCACCTTCACCCGTCACCAGCACACACATCGCAAACGTATATATATATCATCTGCATGACACATCGGAGTCCGGTACACAACATGGTCGGGTTGCATGTTTTCGACTATCTTACGGAGCAAGCATCTCGGGATAGATGAACAGCTTTCATTGGGACACTGCCAGTCCGGCTGGCAGAGGCACGGCGTTTTACGAGGTTTATGGGAACCATCCATTTTTTCGAAGAGAGCCGCCACGGTAAATCCGGCGGTCTATGACGAGGGAACGAATAAAAAACAGTTGAGAGTTGGAGTTGATACTATATCTATTTGATTTTTCACTATTGCTACCTGCTCGGAAAAGGGCACGCTTGCTAGGAGCTCCGAAGAGAAGAGCAGCAGCGACAGCGGTGTTAGGATTCGGGAATATCTTTTCTGTGCAGTGGTATATCTGCTACCTACCAGTTCGCCTCCCTCTCCCAGAGCGAGAGACGGCCGAACGGCGCGCATTCCAACCCTCCGTATCCATTTTTAATAATAAACCCACAGCCCCTCGGGCTGCAACTTTTTCTTGCGCGCAATCCTACGTATTTCCACCCACGTCTTACCTCAGATTTTCCGTGACCTGTTGCTTATTGCTTACTGCTCGTTGCTGTTTGCCCTGC
Source organism: Hypoxylon rickii (assembly GCA_902806535.1). Lineage (NCBI taxonomy): Eukaryota > Fungi > Ascomycota > Sordariomycetes > Xylariales > Hypoxylaceae > Hypoxylon > Hypoxylon rickii. The sequence continues at coordinate 1,678,984 of CADCWY010000005.1, read as the reverse complement.
GAGTCTACTACCCCCGCCGTGACCCCCCTGAAATCGGAGCTGTGCTGTTCACGGCATCGTACGATCGCCTCCTTGGCAAGGAGGCGCGCGCATCACGGTTTTGGCTAATGAGACAGCTTCAAACGCAACTGTGGCAACTGGGTACCTGGTACTTGGTGCCCAGTACGGAATACCGAAATTTCGAATGAAATAATTATCGTGGACATGGGAAAGTAGAGTTTCAGGGTGTAGCCACTCCGTGGACGATGCGTTTATCAAAGCGTGGGAAATGAGATGTTTATACATGTCTAATGAGTCCAAGTCCCCTTTTGGATCTTAGATCTTGTATGTGCCCCTATTGGACTGGATTCTTACGGTATGTATGATAATATCCATGACCCGTTCTAAGTGACGGCCACCTACTAGGTACTTGGGCACCCAACGTAATGTACAGTATACCCGGGCCAAGCGCTTTATGTGCCGATAGAGGCCTCGCTCGGTGGCATGCGCACATGCTTCGCGATCCCTAGTGAAGATCTAGGGCTAAGATTTTGCCTTATTCCAATTTAGCAGTCCGTGGAATTTGTAATGCTACGACAAGCTTCATTTATCATATACCATATTGAAGTATTTCATCTATCCCCTCAATGCTTCAATATCGTCGACCTCCTTGACGGCCTCTGTGGTCAGGATGAGGGGACTATCATCACCGACGCATATGCTATCCTCGATGCGGATGCCCAGGCCTCGAAAGGCCTTGGGCCACCTGACGTCGTCCGGCACGTAGATGCCTGGCTCGATGGTGATGCAGTGCCCCTCTTTCAGCAGCATATTCCGAGGGTAACCCGGTACGTCGTGAACATCTAGGCCGACGTAATGCCCCACGTGGTGCGGGAAGAGTACTCCCATGGCATCCCCGCTCATGTTGAAGCCGAGCTGCTGTAGCTGGTCGCGCAAGGCGTTTTCCGTGATTAGGTGTAGCTTGTCTAGCGTGACGTTGGCACTAGCACGACACAGCGAGACAGACGACCGTTGGGCACGGAGGACGGCGTTATATAGATCCTTCTGAGGCTGGCTAAACTTTCCGGAGACCGGCCATGTCCGCGTGATGTCGGTAATGTACGTCCCGTACTCGCCGCCTGCATCGACCAGGACGAATTCAGAATCCTTCAGTGTGCCGTTGTTCAGGACGTAATGTATTAGCAACGCCTTGGGTCCCCCGGCCACTACCGGGATGTATGCGTACCCATCTAGGCCGGCTAACTGGTATTGGTATTCGAGGAAGGCAGCGAGCTGCTTTTCGGATTTCCACTGCCGTCGCATGGCCTCCGTCAACGCCCGGCCGGAATCTTGCCCCGCACGCCGCATGTTGGCGATCTCGGCGGGGGACTTGGTGGCGCGAAGTACATTGACGTGGGGGTTTAAGGGGGATATAGACGCACTTGGGGCCGCCGAGCGCACGAGATTACCGAACTTTGACGTCGCGCCATTCTCGGTAAGCTCGGCGTCTGTGAATATCTTCTTCACGCCTTTAAGCACATCGGCAAGTGAGCCCTCAACCCGACCTATATCACCGGCCTCGTCCGCATTCCACACATCTCTCGCGGCATCGACACCGCTCCATGGACCAGCCCATTGTTCTGCTCTTGGATCTTTCGGCCTGCAGAATAGGTGGAAAACGTAGTCACCTAGTTCATTCCCGGTCCGCCTCAGAACGGCGAGGGATTCTGGCTCGGAAAAGCCAGTGAGGTAGAGGAAATTGGAATCCTGGCGGAAGGCGAAGAAGACGGCACCCGAACGGTATTTGAGAGTCGCGGAGGGGAGGAGGACGGCGGAATCGGCGGGGAGGGAGTGGCACAAGGCAGCACGACGCTCGTGGTATTCCTGGGCGGTGATGCCGGGAGTGAGCTCACCGGGGGCTAGGACATGCGGGTGTGTCTCGTGAACGGGTTGGCCGAATAGAAGGTCGGAAGCGTGGATGGCGGTCGAGTACGAACGACGGGTTCTTTGGGTTGAGTTACATCCCGGTTTTGGGAATGGATTTGGGAGATAGTTTGGGGATCGTGGAGAGGAAAGTAGTGATGATAAAGGTCGCACGAATTGGAATCTGAGGAGGTTTGAATGGTGTTGAAGACGTCGCGTAAGTCGTCTCAGCGGCAGCTGTTGAAGCTTCATCTTCAAACTTTGGAAAACATCAACCAATTGCGTCACCGAATTACTTGCAACATGGCTGGAAAGGGTTAAGGTAGAAGAATAGGTATTAGGGTTTAATTATTTCTTCAAAAAAGTGAAATGGATCAATGCTTAAGAAATTTGATGATATTTCCTGTGACTTAATTCAGTGATTCAGAATTGGTGTATCTGACAATTGTGATAGCCAGTCTTGAAGTCGTATGTCGTATGTTGTATACGTGGATGTGGGCACCTACAGTACATACTAGGTAAGTTCGGATCCTTCAGTCTTCCTTTTCTTTTGGGGTTTCCACGCTGTTGATTTAGGTAATCGGTCATTGGACAATTTGCAGATGCGGGTGCAGGTACAGCAAATTGAAGCTGAAGGTGGGTAGGTGGGGTTAGGTAGTTTATTGATTATTTCTGTCAGTATCAAAAAAATTTATTTTTTTTATTTATGGTGGTTACTGGTTGCTGTGCACAGTGATGGTGGGGGTTTATAGTGATGTAAAATGGCCTGTGCACCTAATTTTTCTCGCTGCTGGTAGGCTGATGAGCAGCCACAAGGGATCAATGGATCCATTTAGCTGCAACTGTTGTTGTTGATTGCGGGAAATTGTTAGTGGAGTAAATGCACCGCGCACTGACCCAGTCACGCTTCCAAAAAGCTCTGGGCCGGGTTTTCCATACTCTGCCTTCTGTTATTTGCCCACAATGCACTACCAGACCTTCCAGACCTTCCAGACTACCAGCTTGACATCAGCTTAAGCTTCCGTGTTCGACTTGACAATCCAACCATCTTCCACATCGAATCACAGATTCGTTCTCGCGTCTTTGAAGGCATTGAACACCACTGAAGTCTTTATTTCTTTTTAATCGGCTTCAATGTTCTTCTGACGCCCCAAATATCCCTTCTGTGTTGTGCTGGTACCGTGTTGTGTCACGGTTTAGTCGCGTGCCAACCACCACCTCCATCCTCCCCATCCCCATCCCTCCTCTTCACCACTGCCACTACTACTACTTAGGTCCAAGACGTGGATATCCATAGGATACTATCACCTTGGGGATTTTCTTTAGGGCTTCCTATTGAATTCGGTTTGACCCTCCAAAAAAGGCTTGTTTGCACATTTGTCATCTCACCCCTATAACTACATATTAAGGCTTAACTCAAATTTTCGCTATTGGAACAATAGTTCGGCATATTTGTTGGTCAACACAACTTAGGCCCACAACAGCGTTTACCAGCCCATACCAAACACCCAACCACACTCTTTTCGCAGCATAGGATAATTCGGTATTTATATGGCAGCCATATCTATATCGCCTTCTCCAGCTCCTCGTTCCGCCATGTCTGGTCGCCGAGTGCCCTTGTCCTCCAACCAAAATGCCGCCAATTCTCCCATACGAAGTTCCGCCCTCCTAGCCAAGCATAAACGTCCTGCAGCTCAGATTCAACGAGAGGAGCAGTATGGCCAACCACCACCAGCCAAGAAGCAGGTCATCGAGAGCGGAACCCATCGTTTGTTGAAGCCTTCCACGCAGCAGCAGCAACAGCAGCAGCAACAGCAGCAGCAGCAGCGAGCGTCCAAGAGTCAGATCCCTGCTCAGACGCGCCGCAACGCGAGCAGCTATGAGGCCAAGATGGCAAAGGAGAGATCCGGTCAACATCAGCAACAATCTGTATCCACCACTCCCCGATATACCGAGAAGGATATAGAAGAGATTCGAATTTGGCAGCAGCATCATCGGGCTAGATTCCCCAAGCTTGTCTTCTATTTTGAAAAGGTTCCTAGTGATGCTCACAAGAAACTCAGCAAACAGATTACTGCACTCGGTGCTGTAGGTGCCTCAAGCATACTCTCCTATAATGTATATGGTTAATTGACGATGTATTTCTGCAGCGCGAGGAAGCTTTCTTCTCTATCGACATCACACACGTTGTCACGACCCGATCTATCCCTTCCGAAAAAACTGTCAGCCGTCGAGATGAAGAGGAGGGCAATGCCAATAAGCAACAAGGGAGTGAACAGGAGCATGGCCAGGAAGAACAAGGGGAGGTGAAAACCATCAATCCTTCTCTCTTGACCCGGCTTTCGGAGGCATCTGTCAGACAGAATCTCTTCAACAGAGACCTTCGAGCTCGCAAGATCACCTCGCAGACCCATGACGAACCGCCCACCCAGCCAAGACGAAATATGGATGTGCTCCTCCGTGCCAGAGAAATGGGAAAAAAGGTTTGGTCACTAGACAAGCTACAGCGCATGCTTTCATTGCTTCTCGAGACGGACCCATACGCCAGTGCAGAGATCGCGTATGGTTCTCGCAAGACGAAGGAGGCTGAGTCCCGTGCTACCGAGGACCGCAACTTGCTACGCCTTCTTCATAACGAGCGTGTCAACGGACGATCTGACCGAGACCCGACCGTGAATGACCAGGAATTGCATTTGTTCAAAGGCCCATACATATACATATATGATATGGATGAGAAGCAGAAGCCTATCATGGTTCGAGAGTATAAGAGGGTGGCGGATAAAGCAAAGGGAGAATGGCCGCAGTTTCGGACTGCCGCATTGGGCCGTTGCCCATTCATTGAGGAGTACGAACACCGAGAAGCTCGACCTCAACCCAAACCGAAAGCACAGGTAACGAGAGCGACCGCTGAAACAAAGCCAATCGCTCAGCCTTCGATGATGGAACCTCCGAAGCCCATTACGGGAAAACGATCTTTAGGTGAGATGGAGAATGGTCACTCTCGAGGTTCTAGCATCGCCTCGGTGGAACTCAATACTTCATCCAAGCTTCCTTTCGGCCAAATGCTAGACTCTCGCACCAATGCGTTTACTGGACGCCCGGCTAGTCGTCTCTTTGGTGGTGAGCCTGTAGCATCCGGCGTTCAGCCTTCGAACGTGACCTCGGCGATCCGATCTCAGATGGTCTCTTCGACCGCAACAACGCCGGGTATCGTAACCGGTTTGAGCAAGGAGGTACATGGGCTTCAGCGGCAGGTATTGAAACGCAATAGCACCGCAACCTCGCAGGATTTGAGCTCTCGTCGCAATGCTGAGGTCAACTTGCGAGATGACATCCCTACCAAGAGGACCCTTGCTCTCAGTCGTACCTCGAGCCGAAAGGTTGACGCCGTCGATGAGAAGGTAGGTGTCAAGCAACCAAAAGAAACCTCTAAAGTACCTCCCCGAGCCGAGAAACGGGAGGCGGCGAAACCCAAAAAGAGCGACCTTAAGCCTGGATACTGCGAAAACTGTGCAGAGAAATATGCCGACTTTGATGAGGTTTGTTGCACCTTTCTAATTTGATACTACGTTGGTAACTGACTTGACACAGCATATCCTTTCCAAAAAACATCGCAAATTTGCCGATGATAGTGAGAACTGGGTCGAGCTGGATTCCCTCCTTGACCAGCTTCAACGTGTACCAAGGCATAAATCTCTCACGTCCTGGTCGGCTTCCCTTTCAGAACTCGATGAGGCGAATTGAACAGCTGCGTTATCGCTTACCTCCGCTAGCAGACGAACGCTTTCTGGGCTTGTCTTTAACCTGCTCTGCCGCTTGCCGCCGGAAATTACTTTTGTCCGTATTTTTTTCTAATGGCCTTCACCATTCGCAGTGCAATGATACCCTATTTTACAATCATTTTGGCTTTTGAAGTCATTTTCAATTTGAACTAAGAGGGCCGGTATTCTCGACATCCAACCTTTGTGTTCAATGAAGCATATAATTGCATGGCTCGGAGTCTTGATTTTAAAACTTTCCCTTCTACGCACGGTCTTCGTGCTTCGGTGATGCATTGGCGGCGAAGGCGAAGGGTTTTGTACATATTTCGATACTCATCCTCGGCTGGCCTGGCGGGAGGGCGTTCGGTCTACTAAGTGTTGGTCGGTGGTAACTAGAAGGCTCGCAACAAAAATATAGTCGCTAATGACTGGGACTAGTTCACATGCGACAGCGTCTGGACTCTTACGAAGCGATGGGGAAGATACCTCAGTACTTGATACTAGGTAGGCAGTGTATAGTAGTAGTCTACGAGGCGAATGCAAACATGGATATCATAAAGTTTGCCATCTACTACCTAGTAGTTTCTATATATTCCAAGGATCTGGTGCCTGACCTAGGTTTTACTTTCAAGGCCGTGATTCGCTATTGTCTTACCCTCTTCCACCCACCTAGGCATGGCAGCTTCATACCCCCCAAAATCAAGAAGTGTATGATACCTTATCCAGTGTCACGCCCAAGTCAACTTTGATGGCGAGTTCCCAGACTGCTAGTAGTAGATAGTTACCCAAATACCTGGGTCGGTATAATCCACATGGTCTAACCTAGCAACTTTTATATCGGGTGTACTACGAATACCTAGCTCATCTGCTCCAGACATAATAATTCTTCTACCCCTCGCCAACTTCCTGGTTCACCTCCAAGACCAGACCAAACTCTTTTCTCGCTTGCAAGAGTGGCCTATGACCCCTGGAGTGCCAGATACCCAAGAAGTTTGCAACCATGAAAAAATTAGATACATCTGTGTATTCTGGAAGGTAGACTGACAAGTATCTGAAACCTTTGTCTAAGACATGGCGGAACCGGGGCTAGGCCATAATCCTGTATCCCGCTAGCCCATTGCCATAGCAAATTTTGAAGCAACAAGATGCTACTCTTTGATATACCTAAGCCGATATGTGTTCCTGGTATTTATACTATCTTATCTCGAACCTAGTATTCATTAGCAATACTATCGGCCCTGCCGTTAAGCTATGTGGGCTCGGGCAACGCTAACACGCCCACACAGGCAAACTCACCAAATGCTAGCCATAATACAAAGTTGCAGACTATTCTTCATCAATCACATCCGAATTGGTGTAGTGGCTAACATTTGACGCTCTCATGGCTTGGAAATCCCACCTGTCAGATCCGTCAAGCCCGGGGTTCGATTCCCCGATTCGGAGCTTACTTTTGACTTTTCTTTTTTTCATGTCGTTGGTTTACTGTCCACTGCACTCATTGTGCGATTATACTATAAGGTAGGTAGGTACCTACTACTAGGTGGGTGGTTAGTATGTGCCTGGACATGTTTTGCAGCTCGGTATGAGCCGTTTGCTGTATGGCATTTCGCATTGCAGCTACTATCGGAGGGTTACGAAGCCATACCTGCCAAGGATGCTGTGAAACCTCTGATCTGAGGTCGTATCTCGACCGAGTGAGATCGTGCAATCTGAATGGTTGGTGCTACACAGAAAAATGTCAGGTTGTCCCACGAAGCTAAGCTTTGTTTTCCGTGATTGGCCGCCTCTGTCTTTGGTCTTGCGTTCCATTTTTATAGCTCTATTTTGTAAAATGTATACGCCGTAAATGGTTTGATTCCAGTAGGATGTGTTTCGTTGAGGGCGCGAGGTAACTTGTTCCCATTGCATCTGTTAGAAGCTGACGGATTTACGGTGTACGGCGTTAACATTGACGTTGCTGATATTGCTTCAGGCGTTACTGAATCAAACTGGAAAAATCATTATGCCTTTGGGTGTAAATTGAAGACGACCATGTGTCTTGATGCCGCCCACCTTCTGTGATGATGTTTATACTCTACATTGGCTTGTTGGGCTTCAGTCATATATTGATCGATGCTATAACGACAACCCCACCTATGAGTGGCCCCTCTTTTCACCACTCCTGAGCGGGTTTCCCCACGGAGATAGATTTCAATACCTATCCGGCAATCAATTGACCGTTTTGATATTCTTAGCATAGGTGGAAGTGAGTGAGCTACCAAATTAGGGGCATTTCACGTCCCTACTGGATATACAGGTACCTATGTAGTGTTTGGGGCTGGCTGGAAATTCGGTGTCCATGTGGTTGTGAATCACGTATGGATCGCCGTACCCAATCGGTGTAACCGTATTCCGCAGACGGGGAGATGGTTAGGCACGGCGTGCGTGGGCGGAATTCGAGCTGGCTCAGGGACGCATCTTCTTTAGACTTGGGTTTGAAGGGAGGAAGGTCCTTACTTTGATAAATCTCCTATTGGATAGGTATACGAAACGGTGGCCCCAAGTACCATTAACGGAATGCGGCCCAGATGCGTGATTCGGATTACGGCCTGCGATTAGCGCCGATACATGTTGGTGTAGACTTACTTCTTATGACATCAATCTTGCACTTTTCCCATATATCTATTCTTAAATCCTCTCTGAAATTGGTAAAATCCTGATCATCTGAAAGTTATCTGATCAAAGCTAAAACCATGGCGCCAGCAGAAGACCTAGACCAAGTATTAAAAAGGCTCGAAGCGTTCACTCCTGATGATTTCCAGGGCCGTGAAAAGGAGAGGTTACAATTAGTGGCCGCCGCACGTAAGCTAGCTAATCGCCTGGAAACAGTGGAGGAGAGAATTGCGAATATCACGTTCTTCGAACCTGTCTTCTTCGGAACGTTGCGAGTGAGCGTGGACCTAGGCCTGTGGACAGGATGGGCAGCAGCAGGGGGGGGAGAGAAGTCAGTCGAAGAACTGGCGAAGTTGGCTGAGAAAGACTGTGATGTGAATCTACTTGGTGAGTCCCCCCCGGCGCTCTACTGTCAAATGATCAATTACTAAAGACAGCAAGCCCGCATTCTCCGTCTTCTGGCGGCTGCAAACGTTGTCGAGGAGACCGGGGAGGACCGGTACAAGCCTACTGCCCTTTCACTCTCCTTTGGCGATAGATCCCGCGAGCTTGGGGGCTGTCTTCTAGCAAGGTAAGTCGACTGTTATCTTAGATGCGAACTACGCAAACACTAATAACGTTGAAGGCCTGTCCACTGGGAAATCAGCAGTGGAAATTTACCAGCGTTCCTGGCGAAGACCAACTATCGGGAGCCGCACGACCCGAAGGTCTCTAGCTACAGCGATGGGAACACGGAAGGGCTACCGTTCTTTGATCGGTGCTTGTCAAACCCGGACTATCAGAAGGCATTCAGCGTCGGTATGGTGGAGTGGGCCAAGTACAAGCTCCCATGGTCGGATATCTACGACACAGAGTCCTTGATCGGCGGTGCTGACCTCTCCTCGGGTGCACCGTTGGTGGTTGATATTGGCGGTCACCATGGTGTGGACATCTTGTCGTTCTTAAGAAAGCATCCCAATGTACCGGCTGGTTCCTTGGTTCTCCAAGATCTCCCGGACGTCCTCTCGACTGCAAACATCACTACAGATAAGATCAAGACCATGCCGTATAACTTCTTCGAAGTCCAGCCCATTGAAGGTATGATCCTTATGCCCTGGCGCGCACCGGGGCGTGTTGGAATGATAGAAGCTAGAGCTAATGCATCAATGACACAGGGAGCCGGACGTACTTCTTCCACTGTGTGTTGCACGACTGGCCGGATCATGTGGCAGTGCAGATCTTGCAGAATACCATACCAAAGATGAAGAAGGGATACTCGAAGATACTCATATGTGACATTGTGATTCCACCCAAGGGGGCAAGTCTTTATCAGACCACACAGGACATAAATATGATGGGGTTGCTCTCTGCCGGCGAGAGAACCGAAAAGACGTGGAGGAAGCTGGTGGAAGATGCGGGATTGAAGGTGGTCAAGGTCTGGATGGACAGTCGGAACTTTGAGGGGATCATTGAGGCGGAACTGCCGTGATTATATGAATGTCTGGATCTTATCAGGAGTAGCTAAGAAACTTTGCGGATGTCTACCTAGGTAGGTAGGTAATTAGCATTCCATTGTCGATCAAAATGGCCAACCCTGAACGACTTCGATGCTGGTGTTGTTTGTTATTGATAAGTTGTATCAATGGTTGTGAGTCTTTTAATTGCCAGGCTTGTAGTCGGAAGATGACCGCTATTGCGGGAGCTCTAGAGGAGCTTGGTAATGTTAGCCCCTGGAGGTGTTTTGTTTAGGGAGGTGTCTAGGTGGAGTTTGCGCCTTAGGCCAAGCCACAGCTTCTCTCCAAGACTCAGTATCTTCTTTAGATCAGGGCTGTTCTCTAGGGCTGCCTAACACCGACCAGCGGGGTGTGCCCATAAGCCCGTACCTATAGTGGGATGTAGCGCTCCAATCATCCTGTATCGCAACTTTCCTAGGCCTAAAGACCAACTTCCAATGAACAACTCTCAGGTAATAGCAAAAACTTCGAGGTTCCATATACCTTGGGATCGTGAATTCATCTACACAATAATAATCAAATAGACCAGGCAGACGGTGTTTATATATACCTGCGAAGAAAACATGGAGTATCCAGACGTTCCCCGACACCCTTCCCCATCGCCTCCGCCTTCACCCATTGCGGATCGGCCAGCGTCACCTGAGATCCCACTCACCATGACTGCTTCTGCTGTCCTCACCGCGCTGCCCCGAGACGCGAGCTCGGCACTTGCCAGCGCTGGCGGGTTCGACAGCGACAAGATCGTGGTCCGCTTCGTGCCTGTCGGCTCGGCTCCGCGGCTCAAGACCGACGTGAGACGAATCAGCGCGACGCAAAAATTCGAGACCGTCGTGTCTCACCTGCGCCGGATCTTGGGTCTCAAGCAGACGGAGGGCCTGTTTCTCTACGTGAACAGCGCATTCGCCCCCGCCCTGGACGAGGTCGTCGGCAACTTGCATAGGGTATGTCTGGTATTCTGTCTTCTCGAATTATCTATGAATTACTAATTTCCTCCGCAGTGTTTCAAAGACTCAAACGACCATCTCATTGTATCCTACTCAATCACGCCCGCGTTTGGGTGAGCTATGCATTTACCATAAATCGCGCGACCCCCCCGTGGTATTCCCTATTCGCCTGTTCACACCGCAACTAATGCATAAAAACCAATGAAATGTGCATGCGTGTTTTACCTTCCAGTAGTGTCTGGTTGGGTAATCCGAATTTGGGATATAGCCTATGACGTCGAGTCATAGCTCCTTGGTATCTCTCGCAAACGCTTCGAGCTCTTCTTTGGGAATAGGATAGGTGTGTTCTGGTGCTGGGAATTGTCGGCTCTTCACCTCTTCTCGATACGACTCGATCGCTCGGAGGCTTTCCGCCCACAGATTACCGTATTGTTTCACAAATTTTGGCATGAAGCGGCCTGGCGGGAAATACCCGGACATGTCGACTTGGACCAGAACTTGGCCGGAACAAGCATTTCCGGCACCAATCCCAATGGTTGGGACGCTGAGCTTCTGCGTGATGATGCCACCAACCTCTGGAGGGACGGCTTCTAGCACCATGGCGAAGCAGCCGGCTTCCTGAACGGCCAAAGCGTCCTCGAGAACTTTCATGGCGCTTTTCGATGTCTTACCCTGAACTCTGAAGCCACCAAGGGCATTCTGGCGCTGAGGCGTAAGCCCTACGTGTGCCAAAACAGGTATGCCGGCTTTTGTTATCTTTGCGATTGTGGGGGCCATCTCTTTTCCGCCTTCTAGCTTGATGCCCTGGACACGTCCGTTCTTGACGAGTCGCATAGCCGTTTCTAACGCTTGCTCAGGCGATATTTCATAGGAGCCCATAGGGAGGTCGCCAACCTTTTCTCTCCGTTAGTATTGATTTTGACGGAACTCCTAGGTGGTCTTACTGTGAAGGCGCTTCTGGTGGCACGTGCGACTGACCGACAATGAAGTAGCATATCTTCGACCGTCAGCTCGGTGGTGTCTTCCATACCCAATGCTACCATCGCCAGGCTGTCGCCGATAAGTATTATATCCATTCCGGCGGCATCCGCAACATGTGCGCTGGGGAAGTCATGGGCGGTCATCATGGCGATGGGTTCCCCCTTTCTGTACATGGATCGAAGACTTGTGAGGGTCACTTTCTTTCTTACGGGTTCCGATGAGGTGCCTAGGGGCGAGTATGAACTCCATCGTACTTGTTCTCGTAACCGCTGCTGCTGCCATAATGTTGGCAGCTGCTTAGTCGCCGGCAAGATGGGGCTTGACTTGATGGTCCGACATAGTAAGAGAGCACGTGACAGGGATGAGAGCTGCGCCATTTGTGATGATGATGATGGTGTTTGTAGTTTACAATTTATAGTTAACGAGTGGAATGAATTCAAAATATAAGAGAATTCTAGCTACAACTTCGCATTTAAAAGTTTAATGAAATGAAATTAAAAAAATAGCCGTGACTTAGAGCCAACCGTGGTTTTTATCTTCCAGTCATGATGGTTTTTGCTGCGTACAATTGAGACCCCTGGTAATTCTTTGGTGTTTTTTTCTTGCATCTTCCACTTTAACGGTCAGACTAGCAAAGTTCCCTAATTTGCTAAGCCGACAGGGGCAGAGGGCCTCTAAGGTTGCTTCGGACGGTACCTACGCACAGCGATTAGTTAACAATGATCATTAATACTATTGAATTTAGCAGGTATCAACAGCGATACCTCGGTAAAAGGACGGTGTAGCTGGCTTACTAAGAAATTCATCACCACCCGTTCTATTTCAAGCCACCCGGATTCTCGTTAACCTTCGCACAACCGCCATGCAAACGTCAGCTTCGAAACTACGCCAATCAACCATTCTTGACTATTGGCTTCAGTACAACCCGATGAACGTCCAATTTTCATTTGAGGATTGTAAGCTTATATCGGGAATTACTGGAACGAGGAGACACCAGATTCCGCGGGAAAAGGAGATGCTCAAGTTCCACAGGGAAGACGTCGATCCTATCTCACTCCATACCGCTTCGTATAGGAGAAGGCTGTTCAACTACGGCTCGAAGGATGAAAATCGACGATTTCGCTGTGTATCGTTCGGGATTGGCGGTGGAGATAAAACCAGGTAGCATCAAATGATTTCCAATGACAAAACAGCATCGGGTGTCTTATCTGGGTTCGACACTTTCAGCCAGACTTGATGGATCGACATAATAGAAATATTATCTACATCGAGTAACATGTATGTATTTGACTTCATAGCGTTCGATTACCATGCCTCGCCCTAGGACCATTTGTTCATTCTGTCAGCAAACTAACAATTTCTTCCTTAGATAGTGCCTGATAGATCTACGTTATGTGTTCTAGAGGGGGTCAACTTCACTTGGACATTATGCCGAGGAATGATTACGGAAATACGCAGAAGCCAATATCAATGAACAGGTAAGAAAGCATGACTATCATCTTATCTGTGCACATAGGAACGAAGGTCTCAAGGACCTCTAATTATACACAAGATCAAACGGGAGTAGTTCCTGGGCCTCGAAGTCTTCTTCTTTCTCCGGATCACCAAAGATGCGCAATACCCGCATAAGGAACGCGTATTGGCCTTCCGGCACCACGATTCCGTCTGCCAACATGCCGTTGAACGGGGATATGTAATAGCTCCTTTGCGAGTACTCCACCGGAAAGTTCAATATGCTACCGACGATCTTCTTGCCGAGCACCTCCGTAGTAGGTACGTCAGTAGAATTATCGACGGCTATGAGATCGCACCTGATCAAAGGGGTGCCGACGTTAAGTTGGATCACAGCTGTGGGGTAGCCGATGCTAGTGTCCGGCGCATCTTCAGGATTGGTAGGCCTCGGTATGGCGAAAGTTCTGAGATTATTGACACGACCAAATGGATCTCTGTAATCGGCGAGGTAAGTCCAATTTCTGTCGAACGGAGCGGGCGCGGAATACAAGCTGCCCACGACGCCAAGGTAAGGGAGGACCAACGAGTCGCCGTTCGTGCCATTTACGGTGATATATCCACTGTATACTGGAAGCAGCTTTTCGTCAAGGCCCGAAGGTGGTGTGGGGGTTACGGTAACGTCCGCGGATCCTCCTGCTGGGACCGTGATTTTAGACTCCGAGAACTCCAATGAAGCATATGCGTCCGCAGTAGGGTTGGGGTAATACGCAGGATATTGCTCGCCCTGGTTGAAGGTGTACATCGTAACAGCTTCGACATGCCCTAGCTCATACGTTACCTCTTCAGAACCTGAATTTTCGATGCTGAAGCTGACGCTGGGAATGAAGTTGGCAGTGTCGTTAAACGAAATACTGGAGGCGCTTAGAAGTGTCTTCGTATGAGCAGCATCGAACGCTTGAATGAGGCCGGCCCCCTGTTGCGGCGCAGGTGCGAGGCGGCTGCTGTTGCCTTCAGCCCATACTTTAGGATGAGCAGTGGCTGATAATGCCCTCTCGAGCACAGATGGATCCAGAGTGCCCCTAACTTGAGAAACTAAGGCAAACGCTGCTGCGGCTAGGGGACACGACATCGAAGTTCCAGATAATACGGCATATGAGCCAAGATCTAGGGGATACGTCGATAGAATGTTACCGCCTGCAGCGGCAAACTGTGGCTTCAAGTCTACTTCCCATGTCGGACCCCAGCTGGTGAATTCGCTCAGGAGACCACCATTTTCCGTATCGGGCGACGACTGCACGATTTTGCTGGTGTGATTCCGGTCCGTAATATGTACGACAACTTCTCGACCTTCGTTCAGGAGACCCACCCACTTGGTTCCCTGATCGGCCGTGATCATACCAGCTCCGAGGATCTCTTTGACTTCGGGTACGTAAACTAACGCGGGACTAAAGAAAGGTTAGCTAGTGAGGCACGACAGGGGATATATATTACTATCGCTTACGCTGGACCGTTGCTGTAAATTATGAAGTATTTTGCGCCCTTAGCAGCGACATTCTGGGCCTTTTCGTAATAAGCACAGGTCCCTTGGCGAATGAGGACCATATAGCCAGAAAGATCAGGGGTGTCTTCGGGAAGCGGGTTGCATGCATCATCCTCCACGTCCGTGTTGTTGCTCACGGCCCAAAGGGGCAGGGAGATGTTGGTGAATTCAGGATTGCCCATCTCCCACCCGAACACCTCCTTGGGAGTGTTATCCACGGAGAAAGTGCCGCCAATGAGAACGACTGGTATTTCTGTATTGTCGATGGAAGCCACGGCAGTTACTTTCTTGCCATTTCCGGCTGCGCTAGCGAAGAAAAGGCCATTCGAGCCAGCGTTCCCTGCGGATATAGTACAGGGGACGCCTGCTTCGACGATACGCTGTACAGCAACCGCCCAGGGGTCTTCGGACCACCCCGATGGGCCGCCGATCGACGCCGTAATGATGTTGCTTCCGTCCTCATACGCTTGGTTAAACGCCGCGATCAACACATCGTCGCTTGAACCGCCTTCGCAGCCGAAAACTCGATACATACCCAACGTCGCGTCAGGAGCGGCGCCGATGAACCCAAGATCGTTTTTCTGCGCTGCCTTGGAGTCGAACAATGTTAGCTTGTGGACAGCTGAGCTGGTGAACATGGGTATAGTACAATTATGCCGGCAACATGACTGCCATGGCCAGCGCAGTTATCATAGGGATCTGAGTCAGGGACCGGCTCATTCGGTCCCGTATAGTCATCGCCGACTAAATCCGTCCCGTACGAGACCAGGCACCCGGATCCGAAACAGCCATTTCCTAACGCGGGGTCTGAAGCAGTTGAGGTTAGTCTGATTATCCTGCTTTGAAACCTGACCTGAATCAAGGGGTGTCTTCACGCGCTCCAATTCCACGTACGCTTGTAGTCAACTCCAGTGTCGATGATTCCAATGCGGATCCCGGCACCGGTAATGCCATCCGCATGGAGCTTGTCAACCTGAGACATGACATAAGGTATGGAGGTGTCGTTCTCAGAGTCCTGTCTCTTTTGTAGGCTTGGTTTGCCTGCTGTACCGTCACCGGTCCAGACAAGCTCATCTTTCGAGATCTGCCGTATACGGACTGGCCATATCTTTCGAACCTTTGGCATCTGCAATATCCTTTGAGCTGCGATATCTGCCTCCTCATCGGATACGTTCTTCAGCCGAAAGGAGCATCCCTTGAATAGCGAATACGATAGATCCAGACGTCGGTCCGCTTCAACCTTTGCTGAACCGAGATCATTGTAGAAAGAATCAACATCCTATTTCTTTCGTTAGGTAGTGCGTCCGCTGGTAGGTTGGATTCCTTACCTGGTCGTCCTGGAGTTCGACGATATAAGCGCCCGGAACTATTGGCGCAGCGGGAACAGCATCATTCTTCAAGTTCTGGATCGCCGCTGATGCAGCCCCAAGAAGAGCACCTAGAATAGGGAGGGATGCGCGTTGAAACCTCATCTTTCTCGTCCTCGACAGGAGTCAAGGAAAGCGTCCTATAGGAGTAGGAGTGATCCCCTTTATATGAAGACGCGAAATGCCATCGTGGAGATCCTGGGAGCGGGAGCCTAGGGATCCCAATGCGACGTGGAGCCCCTGCTTTGATCATCGTGAGTTAACCTTATTTCTCAATACAGAAGCTGGGGAAGCAATGCTGGAGATAATTACGGGAAGCAGAGCCCTTGGCCGACATGATTTAACCCGGTCCCGTATGTCACTACAATCAATCGAGCAACTGATGTCACTTGGCGCTTCTATCACTGCGGTAAAGTAGCAGACACAGTGGAGCCGGCTGGGATATCGCCCTCGTATTTCGGGCCACATCGGCCGGGGTAGCAAGGGGTCGGATTTTGAACATTCCCAATTAGTCGCAGGCCCGGCGCCGCGATTCCTTTGAGTCTTGGAAAGATCTAAACAATTTCGGGATCATCCGGATAATGTACTATATGCTCTAGTGGAAGAACGAGGTCTTTACTACGACGTACTCAATAAGTATGGGGGCGTCGAATAGGGGGGGTCAGCTTGGGCAGGTAGTTATCATGTGTTTGCTTGATTGATTGATTGATTACCTTGGCTCTCCAGTGGTGCTTGAATCTTCTGGTGGTATCTTGATTGGACTCAAGTTTTATATGGCAAAAGGAAGCGATCTGGCTTAACACTTTATGGGGCTGGAGGCCTAGTAGGAAAGACGCTGGTGTAACACCACGGTGACATACTCTTTGGACTTAGAAGAGCAACATTGGTATGATAAAACCACATATCCCCTTGAATACATTATTATTTTTGATTTACAGATGAGTATATGGTCCTCCCGACCGTCGATACCTCGATTCCGAGCTTCTATAGAGTCACTAAACTCCCATACCTTATAATCCGTATCCCCTTAGGTTAAACCTCATTTCTGCATTTTCTACCATCTAACTGGTCATCAAGATTTATATAGGTGTGCGCGTTATCTGACATAATTGCTTGATATAGGTATCTACTAGGTACCTACCTATATAAGATATGAAAATAAAACATTGTGAATTAGTCTTGGAGAGTTGACAACAGTATCAACCGTCTAACAGCTGTCTTAGTAAGTACTATTCAATAATATAGACTTTTGATGGCTGTTCTTACTGAGGAGGGCTCTTACAAACCGGCTCTTAGTGGTATTCGCCTTAGAGGCTCATAATTGCATCATATCTAGGGGGAGGTCTCTCACCAATCCTGTGGGACCTGCCCCGCTCAGTCGTTATATAGCTACCTACCTACTACCTACCTGAGAAGCACGTAATGAAAGTAACATGAGAGTATATGTCATATATGAGTAGGTAGTTAGTACTTAGCATCGTTTAGGCGAGAATCTGAGCGAAAACTTCCCAGCTATAGCAAGCCAGGATGACTTCATCGGGGGCAGGTGCTCTTCCAGCATACAAGTATCCAGACGAGACCAAAGAAAAGCGTACGGTCAAGTTAAATGTGAATGAAACCCAATGAGCATTGGCTTACATATAACAGTGGAATACGCTGAGCTAGAGGCGCTTGATATATCCAAGTGGAACGAACCCGGGGGCAAGGAAGCTCTGGCAGAGCAGGTATTGAAATTCATCAATAAGAATGGTGAGTAATCCGCATCGTCTCCCGATTTGTAGCACTCGTGTCCAACAGCCTTTAGGGTTCTTCTACGTCGTGGGGCATGGTTTCTCGGATGAGGAGGTGAGACGGCAGTATGCGTTGTGCGAGGCGTTCTTCAACCTCCCGCTTGAAGAAAAGCTCCAGTACTTATGCAACACGGCCGCGGGCGATTTTCGAGGATACAAACCTCAATCTACCGGTAAGCTTGCAGGACGAGACAACGATGAACGCTACAATATCCCCAAGTTCACCCCGGAGCACGAACGACCACACCCTCAGCTGATTAGAGAGCACTGGGATGAGATCAGAGGCTTCTCACTCAAGGTCCATAACAATGTCCTTCTTCCCCTGCTGCGCCTATTTGCGTACGTCCTCGAGATCGACGAGGACTATCTCGTCCAACGCCACCGCTACGAGGCAGAAGGGCTTGAGTATCTACGGTACATGAAGTACCATCCCCGCTCAGCTGAGGCAGACGCCCAAGTCAACAACATCTGGGCCAAGGGGCACACGGACTACAACTCCTTGACATTCCTCTTCCACCAACCCGTTGCGGGGCTGCAAGTCCAGACGCCGGAGGGACGGTGGCAATACGTCAGATCCCCACGAGACGCAATCATCGTGAACATCGCCGATGCCTTGGAGTTCCTTAGCGGTGGCTACCTCAAGAGCACCGTCCACCGTGTCGTGCGGCCCCCTAGCGACCAAGCCGACCAACCAAGATTAAGCTTGATCTACTTTGCACGGCCGGAAGCGAATATCATACTCAAACCTGTGTTGAGCCCCTTGCTCCAGCGGCTCGGGTGGCAGGCGGAAGCTGAGCAGTTCTCGCACGACGTGACAGCGGAAGGTAGGTATAGTATTCCTGGGGCAAGCTGCGAGATACTGACGAGATAACAGAGTGGGCAAGAGCACGGATAGCCAAGGATCACAGGTTTCGTACTGGGTTGGTTAACCAACGAGAAAAGGAGATCATTGCGGGTGTGAATCAGAAATATTACGATTGATGAGTACGTCAGCAAAAGGGGAGTTATTTAATATTTGTGTAACCTCTTTTCGAGAGGAAACTCGGCTGCCTCGATGGCCAGGTGCTATTGCGTGCGCCTGCATGGGTATCTGCCTAGTAATTACCTACTAGTTTGTAGTGCCTAGGAAGGTATATAAGATACCGAGGTAAAGAGTAACATACTGGACTTGAAGCCCGTTTTGACCTGCCTTGGGTGTTGCGTCCCTGGATTGGTTTGACAAGATAACTTCTATGACGATGAGTTGTCCCGGTTTGCCGTCTCACACAACCAAATTGCAATAAATCTTTTAAGGTGAAGACCAGAAGGCCCTAGGTATCAAATTTTTAGTATTTCGAAACTACTAACGCTGTCCTACCCTCCCTAATGACAATTAATTAGCCACTTCCGTCATGCCCACAATCCCCAGCCAGGCCATACCACTCACAAGTCACCGTCCCTACGAGCTTTGAGCTCCCGTGATAGCTCCCACCAGAATCAAAGGCTTCGCGGCGGTGAACCTGGGAACGTCGGCAAAGATCTCCTTCCCCTCGGGGCTTGTGGAAGCCGTGGTCCACTGGTCGTCGCTCTCAAACTCGAGCCAAGCCTGCACGGAGATGATGGTGCCCTCGCTCTTGTAGTGGGCGATCTTCCAGGTCTTGAGCCCGAAGGCTGCCCAGTTCTTCTGGACTAGGGGCATGTGCGTCTGGAGATAGTAGTCCATGTCGAACTTGGCGTCGGGAGGGTACACCACGGATACGATGCCAGGCGCCATTTTTCTTGGTTTGGGGGATATGGTGGAAGTGAAAGGGAAGATAGGCCAATAGCAAGCTTGGTTCGAGGTTTTCTCTAGAGAATGTTGTGTTGTGATCCTGACAGCGAGAAGTGAGTTGGTTGTATTTCTGCAGCGTATATCGAGACAGAACTGCCGCTTTAAGTGTCGCAGCGAGGGGAAGGTGAGGAGGAGAGGCATAGCATAGTAGGCAGGTTTAAAGGTTAAAAGGGGACGGTGGGCCGTAAGAATTAAACCGTTAAATTGCCAAAACTTTTTTAATATGTATTTATCCGATCTTACGTAAACATATTATGTATTAATATAATATTAAACAATGGTTTAATTATTATTTAACTATTATTTAATTATTATTTAATCATTGTTTAACTATTATTTAATTATTATTTAATTATTATTAAATTATTATTTAATAATAATTAAATAATAGTTAAATAATAATTAAATAATAGTTTAATTAAAAATATTATAATATATAAATTAATAATTAATATATTATTATTTAAAATCTAATAAAATAAAACTAATATTAATTTATAATAATTTAAAAACTTTAAATAAATTATTAATTTAATTAAATATATAATATTATTTTTATAAATAATAATTACGATTATATATTAAATTAATTTATTAGTTTAAAATTATTAGCCGTTAATTAAGTTTAAATATACGATTATATATAAAGTTATTTTTTAAAGCTTTTAAGGTTTAAAAAATTTAGTTTTTATTTATATTAATATTTTTTATAAATAATAATTAAATAATTATAAAAAATTATTTTATTATTTTCGATTAATTTTTAATATATATGTTTTAATAATATTAACGTATAATTTTTTTTTTATTAACACTTATTTTAATTATCGTTAACGGTAAATATTAAATTTTTATTTAATTTTTTAGTAAAATTAAAAAAGCCTTTTAAAAAAGCTTATTTTATTAATAATTAAATTATTATTATATTATAATATTAACTTAAATAAATCTTATTAAAATTAATGTTTAATAATTATAAAATCACTGTAAATTTAAAAGTTTTAATTAATTTTTAACGGGTTTTATTAAACATTAATTAAATTAATATTATTACCTACGTTTATTATAATAGGATTTTTATTATTATAATTATTACCGTTAACATTAAAATTTATTAAATTTAAATTAAATAATTTATCCGATAACCCATTTAATAATAAATTAATTATTATTTTATTAAAATTTATATTATCCACAATTATATTTAACACATTTTAATTATTATTACTTCGTTTTTAAAAATAAAGTTATTATAAAAAACACGATAAAATTATTTAATATATAATTAAAAAAATTATTAATTAAGTTATAAAATAAAAATTAAAATAATAATAAATTAATTATTAATAAAATAATTAATATTATTAAAAATAATAATATTTTACCTTATTATTTAATTAAAAAAGGCGATTTATTATAATTAATAATTAATATTTAATAAGTTTTTAATAAAAATATTATCTTTAATTTTATAACGTTTAATATTATCGTTTTATTCGTGTTTTTAAAAATTAAACATTATTATATATTATTTCGATAATTTTTTAATTATTTTAATTTTAATATATTTTTTAAAAATTTAATATAAAATATTATTATATTTTTAAAATATAATAAACTTATTTTTCGATAAAATACCGCTTTTTATTTCTTAATAAATTTTTCGTTTTTTTTAAGAATAAATTAATAAAAACTTAAAATAATGTTTTAAAAAGTGTTTAATTTATGTGATTTTTTTAACTCGTTTATTATAAGGTTAAATTTTATTATATTATTTAAGTAAAACTTATAATTAATAAATTTTAATATTATAATTTTTTATAATAATAATATTTTAAGTAAAATTTACTTAAATTTATAAAAAATATAGTATTTTTTAAGTATTAATTAAAATAAAATTTTAAAATATTTTATAAATGGTTAATTAACCGTAACTTAATAATAATTATATAATTGTTTAATAAAAATTAATTTATAAGTTTTTATTATAAATTTTATTATAAGTATTATTTTTATTATTAACGTTTTAATTATTTAACATTTATTAATAATTAATTATATATATATTTAATAAATATATTTACTTATTTTTACATAAAATTTTATTAATAACGTTAAAATTAATTACTTATTAATTTATTAGCCGTTAATTAAATATTTTTAAATTTATATTTAAACCTTTAAAAATTATATTATATATAATATTAAAATTAAAAGTATTTTTATTATATATTTATTTTACATTAATAATTATTAAATATTAATTATTTACATATAATAAATATAATAAACATTTTTTCGTTAATTTTTAAAATCCGGATTTTTTATTAAATAATTTTATAATAAATTATTAATATATAATTAATTATTATCATTAAAAATATTAATTTTATTAGCATTTTATATAATTATAACACTTTTTAATATTTAACCTTTTTAATATGTTTTTTTATTTTATATAATGCATTAAATATAGTTAAATAATTATTAAACATTAATTATATTTAAAAAACTTAATCATTAATATTTAAATTAAAGATTAACTTTATATCTAAATTAATTAACATTTAATAATAGTTTAATAAAATTTTAAATATAAAATAATTGATTTTAAATAAATAATTATTGCTTTTTACCGTAAAAATAATTTTAAATTAAATATAAATTAAACGTTATTATAACCGTTATAAAATTTAATATTATTATTAATATAATTTTAATAATTATAATAAAACTTTAAGTTTATTATAAACATTTATTTTAATTTAAGGTTATTATATTATAGCTAATAATGTTTAATATAATAATTATATTTAAATTTATTTCTTAAAATAAATAGGTTAAGCGTAATAATAACGGTAAATTACATATTATTATATAAAAAAAAATAACGTAATAAGTTTAATTAATTTATTTTTAAATTTTTTTATGTATAAATAATTAATTAATAATATATATTATAATTAAAGCGTTATTAAGTTATTATTTCGTTATTATTAAGCCGTTACCGAATTATAATTAAGTTATTATTTAGCCGTTATTATATTTTTAATATTATTTATTTATATTTTATTATAATATTTATAATATTTTAATATATTTATTTATAATTTTTTTATTATATTTATTTTTAATATATATTTTAAAATGTATGATTTAATTTATTTAAGTTTATATATTAAATATATGTTAAATAAATAGGTTTAAGTTTATAATTAATTTTTATATTTATAAATTTTATAAAAAAAATTTAAAGTATTTAAAATATTTAAAGTATTTTTTATTTATAATAACTGTAAATTAAGTTTAACGGGTTAAGTTTTAAAACGAATTATAATATAAAATTTTAAATTTAAACGAAAATTTAAAGGGTAATAAAGTAATTTAAAATTATTAAATATATATAAAAAGTATGGAAAGGATAAAAATTTAATTATATAAATAAATAAAATAACGGTATATAAATAAAAATGTAATAAATATTATAATATTAATTAAATTATATAATTAATTAGATTTTTAATATTTTTCTTTTTATAAATTTAACGGTAAAAATAAGAAATAATTTTTTTATAATAAAATTATATATTAAAGTTAAATCGGTTAATATTTTTATTTTAAAGTTTTAATTATAGTTATTATTAATAATATTATTAATAAATTAAAATAAATTAAGTGTTAAAACATCGTTTAATATATTAAGGTATTAAAGTTTTCGATTTTTATAAAGTTTTTCGTTATTATATATTTTTTCGATTATTTAATTAATATGATTAATTTTATTATTATCGTTAATGTTAAAAAGAAAATATTTTATGTTATTATATATTTTTTAATCGTATAATTATATTAATTAATTTTATTAATATTATTAATATTAAAAAATATATATATCGTTTTTAAAAATTAAATAATATTTAAAAAGTATTAGTTTTTAATAAAACGTGCCCGTTTTTTATTTTTAATTTCGATTGTTTTTTATAAGATTTTTAAGTGGAAATAAGGAAAGGAAAAAAAGATTAAATAATAAGGTTAATTCGATAATTTTATTGCCGTTTTATTTTTTATAAATTTACGAAAAAATGTTTTAATGGGATTAATTTTGCCGTTAAATATTTGTATTATTTTATTATTAAAAATTAATTAAATAAAATGTGTAAAGAAAAATTTAGGAATTAAATTAAAAACTTTTTAAAATTTCCGATTATGGTATAAATTTATTAACTTAAATAAATTAAAAGGTTAAAATTAAATATAAATAATATTAATTTATATTTCTTAAAATTAAATTATTTTTAATAAAAAAATGGTTAAAAATTTACGATCGAATAAAAATGGATATTTTTTAAATTATTAAAATATTACTTAATTTATTTAATTTAAAAACGGTTTACGGATTAAATAAATAATTTACTATATAATTATATGAAAATTACCGATTATAAAATTATAAAATTAAATAAAATTACTTAAAAACGTTATAAATTAAGTTTATATAATAAGTTTTATTATAAATAAAAATATAATTTAATATTTTATTTGGAAAAACTGGCGTTTTAAAATGGAAATAAAAGAAATATATATTAACCGTTATAAATTAAAAATAGTTTTATAAGAAAATATTTAATAATTAAATATAAGTATAATAAAATATAAATTTATAGTAAATAAATTTTTAATAGTTTAAAAAAAAGGGAAAAAAAGAAAAAAAGGGAAGATATATTTATAAATGTGGTAATAATATAAAAAATATATATTTTACGTTTTTTTATTTTTAAGGTAATATAAAAATAAAGAAAATTATTTTTAAAATGTGTAAATTTTAAAATAAAAGAATTTTTAATGTGGAAAGAAATATAATTAATATATTATAAATAATATTAATATTTATTTAAAAGGTTAAATTAATATTTTTAATAATAATATAATAAATATAATAAGTTAAATTATAATAGATTTTATTATTTAAGGCAAATAAATTTAATAAAAGTGGATAATAATTAAAATATTTAAAATAATAAATATTAATATAAAAATATTTTTAAATGGATTAAATTAAAAAAAATAACGATAAAATTAAGTATAAGTTTTAATGTTATATTAATATATTTATATTTATTAAATATAAATTAAAGTTCGAAAATTTAAGGTGGTTATTTAAATATTTAAATATTAAATAAATGAGAAATAAAGGGAAAATGTAAAAAAATCGGCGGAAAAATTTTAAAGATGTATTATACGTAATATAAAAACGAATTAAACGAAGTTTTTCGGTTTATATATTAATATATATATATATTAATATTTATTTATATAATTTATTTATTTAAATATTTAATTATTATATAAATAAAAATTTTCCTATTTATTTATATATTATAATAATTAATGTTATTTTTATATTTTATTAATTTTTATTTATTATTTATATATTAAATTTTAACGTTATTAACGGGTTTTATATAAATAAGTTAACGTTAAAAATTTTTACTAATCGTAATATTTGTTTTTTAAAATAATAAAACTACGGGTTATAATATTATTTTTATTAATTTTATTAATAAATTAAATTAGCGATTAATTTGCTTTTTATTTTTAATAGGCGTAACGGACGGTATAACGTAATTAATAATAAATAATGTAAGGAATTTATTTCTAAGTAAATAAAAAAGTTATAATTAAAAACTTTTAAAATAATATAAAATGTGTTAATATTATTAACGTTAAAAAATGTAAACTTTTATTAAAGTTTTTTATATGTTTATGAAAATTTATAAGGTTTTACTTTTTAATTATTCGTATTATTTTATTAAAGTTATAACCGTTGTTTTTAACGTGTTAATATTACGTATATTATTAATTAATAATATAATTAATTAAACTTTTAAAGCGTTTAATTTAATTAAGTTTTCGTTAAAAATTATGCCATTTTTTTCCTTATAATCGAATTTATTTTATTAAGTTTAAATAGTTTTTTTAATAATTAAATTTTTTTTTCGGCTAATTATTGCCGATAATTTACCTAGTTTTTATACCATTTTTAACGTATGTTTAAATTTAATTAAAAAAGGTAAGATCGATTATTTTAAGTTTTAACGATACCGAAATTTAAATAATAAAATATATTATATTTTATTTAATATAAGTTAAAATTTAATTATTTATATCTTAACGAAATTTATTATTATATTATTACCTTAAATATTAACATTTAATTTTTTAGTTTTTAATATAAAAAAACGTTTTATATAAAATTAAGTTTTAAGTTTCTTTTTAAATTTCGTTATAAATTTTTACTTTTAATTATTTTTTTTCCGTTAAATAAAATAAAAACAAGTTTAAAATTTACGAAACGTTGTTATTTAAAAATATAAAATTATTTAATATAAAAATTACGTATTTAAAAAAGTCGTTTCCGATTTATGTTTTTAATAAGAAAAATATTTTAACGTAAAACGGAAAAGTTATTTTTACGCTTTTTAACCGAAGGTAAAACTTTTATCGATATACGATTACGTAAACGATATAAATCTTAAATTTCGTTATATTTCCTAATAATTTTTAAGGTATTTTTTCGTTATTATATAAGTCGTTTATTATTATTAATTCGTAATTAATTATTTAAGTTATATTTACTTTAAATTAAGTTTTTATTATTATTTTTAATAAATTTTATATTAAAATCGGTTATTTTACATATTTTTTATTAATACGTTTTTAACGTATATATAATATCGATAAATAACTAATTATATAATTTTTAAATTTACTTATAAACGGAAATTAATATATTTATTAATTTTATACCGTAAATATTAATTTAAACTTTAAATTAAATATCGGTTTAATTTATATTTACTTATTTTTATTAAAAAACGCCATATATAACTTTTTCGCTTCTTTTTCGTTAATATAATATTTACATAAAAATAAGATAATTTTAATATAATATTATTTATATTTTATTTATAATATATTTATTTAAACGTTTATAAAATAATAAACCTTTATTTTACATTTTTAAATCTTTTACTCGTATTTTTAATTATTTCGTTAAGGTTAAAAATAATAATTATTTTAATATAAAACTTTTATATATTACCTTTTACTTTTTATAAAGTTAATTTAAATTTATATATTATAAATTTTAATATTCGTTTCGGCCGGACGGATATAAATAATATTTATTAAATTATAAAAATAATAAGTTAAAATATAAAATAAAATTTTATATTAAACGATTTGTTAAATATTTTACATTTTTTTCGAATTTATTTAATATAATTTCGTAATATAATTAATAATAAATAATATAAAATTTAATATATTTAATATTAAATTATTAAATAATTTTTTATGTATTAAATATAAGGTTTTATTATATAAACTTAATAATATAATAAAAAACGTTATAATAATAATTATATTTAAATAAATAATAAATAAATAATTTTAATATTTAAAATTAATAATAAATTAAATATATTATTTTTAAATATAACGTTTAAAATTATTTATATATATACGTAAGAATTTAATTTATAAATTAATTTTATTTCTTACGTAATTACGAAATGTTAAAACTTTTAACGGTTTTATAATTAAAACGTTTTTTACTTAATTAAATAATTTTAAAGGTTAAAAAATATACGTATTTAATGATATTAACGGTTAATATTATATATTATTTAAACTTAATAATTAAAAGCTTCGATAAATAAAATAAAATATAAATTATTATAATTTATTAATAATAATAGCTTTTATTAGCTTAAATTTATTAATAAAATTTTATATTTTATTTATATCTTATTTAATATAATAAAATATTATTAATTAATTAAGTAAATTTAAACGTTAAAATCGATATATTTAATAAATAAGTATTTTTAAAATTAGGCTTAATTAAATTTGTTTTTATTTAATTATTTTAAGGGTTAAAAAATTAGTTAAATATGTTTAATAATTAAAAATTAATATCGAAAAACAGCATAATTATAAAAAATAAAATAATATATATATATAATTTAATTTTTATTTAATTATAATCCATTATTAATGATTTTTAATAATTTATAAAATGATTTTATTTTATGTTATAATAATAAAATTATGTAAATTTTAACATTTTAATAAATTATGTTTTTAATATATATTATATATATTAATATTATGTTTAAAAGTTTAAAAGAAAAGGGGAAAAATAAAGCTTTTAAATTACTTATTTAAATAATAAATAACTTTAATATTAAATAAAAGTTTATAAAATAAATATATGAAAAAATTTATTTAAAATATAAATTTTATTAAATATTTAAGGTAAATTATAAAATTTAAATATATTAATATATTTAATAATAATTAATATTAAAAAAAGGATAAATTTTAATAGTTTTAATTTATACGAATTCCTTTTAATTAATTAATGTATTTATATACTTAAGAAATTAATTTAAAGTTTTTAATAAGTTTTTATAATAATTAATTTTTAAAAAGCTTAAAGTTTTACAAATATTATATTATTTTATTAATGTTTAATATTTAATTTTTAATAATAAAATTTTTTATTTTTATAATTTTATTATTAGTTATTTTATTAGTAAAAGTTAAAAATATAATTAACGGTTAATTAATTTAATTTTTATTTTAAGTATACGTTATAAAATGTTATTAAAAGTTAAATAATTACGTAAGAAATTTAAGAATATATTATATTAATTACGGTTAATTAATAAGAAATTTATAACGGAAATTTTAGCGTTTTTAATAATATTTAACTTATTTTTTTATTATTAAAATTACCTTTTTAAGCCTTTAAAAAAAGGTTATATATTTTATAAAAATAGTTAAATTTAAACCGATTAAGCCTTAATTTTTATTAGTTGTTAATAATATATTAAGTTTTATACTTTTTTATAATTACATTTTTTTTCGAAATTATATTAGTTTTTTAGGATAAAAATTTATAATATATACTTTTAAATAATTTCTTAATATTAAAAAATTAAAGCTGTTATTAAAAATTTCTTATAAAATATTAATTATTTATATGTTTAAAAAGTGTTTTAAATGTTTTTATAAACTTATTTTTATAATTATTATATTATTTAAGGTTTAAATTTTAAATCTATATATTATTTTTAATAATTACGATATTATTTCGAGTAAAATAATAAAGTGTTAATATTAGTAAAATCCTTTAAATTGATTTTTTTAACGAAAAGAATCGTTTCGAAATAAATGTATTATATTATAATAAAGTTTTAAAAAATATTTTCGTTAAATAAATTAGTTATAATAAATGTAAATAAAGTATTATATTAAAATAACTTTATTATAGTTTTATAAAGCTTTATTATATAATAAGTAATTAATAAATAATCGTTAAATAAATTATTATTTAATTAATTAAGCCGATTTAATTTACATTATTTATTAAAATATATTATTAAGTAATATTATAAGTGTTTTTTTATAATTATTATTAAAAAGTAAAAACGGGTTAATATATTAATAAAATTATAAAAGCCTTTTATTTTTTATCCTTTTTTTAAAAATTTAACTTAATAATTATAAATAAAATAGTAAAAAGGTAATTAAATATCCGTTAATTTTATATAACCCGTGTTATTTTTATGCGTAAAAGGTTTTTAATATTTAAACATTTACTAAGTAATGTTAAATTAATATTACTTTAATATATATTATTTATAACTATAATAAAACTAAATTAAATGATTTTTAAAGCTATAAAAAATTAAAAATAATATATAAATTAATAAAAAAGTGGTAAAATAATTAATTATTAAAAAGGAAAAATAATTATAAAAATAATATAAAAATATTAAAAGTTAAAAGTATTAAAAGCATTTATTTTTAAAATATTATTTAAAACGATATAAATTAATTATATATAATTCCTTATAATTATTATCTTTTATTTACCGGATAACTTTTATTTTATTAATTACTTATTTAAAAATGTTTAAAATATAACTTATTATGGTATTTTAAACATTAATTAATAATATGTTAAATTATATATTCCTAATAATTAAAAATCTTAAATTATCCGGTAAAATTTATATTATATAATTTCCATTATTTAAAAAAAGCTTTTAATTATTTATTATCGGCTTAATAACGGTTTTAAATTATATAAAAACTTTTAAACTTTTAAAATAATATTATTAAAAAAGTATAATATTACAACATTTTATTTTAAAACAATAATAATTTATTATAATATATATAAACATTTCCTTTTATTTTATTAAAAAAAAGGGGATAATAATTAAATTAAGTTATATTTACATTAAATAACTTTAATAAAATAATGTTAAATTTTTAATATCTTTTTAATTTTAATTATTTATTATACATTTATTTATAATATTTAAGTATTTATAAATAAATTAATAATAGTAAAAATATTATTTATTTAATTTATTTATTAATAATTAATGGCTTAATTTTTATATATTAAAATATTATAATTATTTATTTTTATTTATAATTTTATATATTAATTTTAATATTTATTTTTTAATATTATTTATTTAATTTAAATATAAACAACTTAAATTTAATAAAAATAATATATTATTAATGTTAAAGTTTAAATAAATAACTTTATTAACTAATAAATAATTAATAAATAAAGTTAATATTAAATATTTATTAAGTTTTTAAAAAATTAATTATTATATAATAATATATTATTTTATGGTTTATAATGTGGATATAAAAATTAAAATAAGATATAATATATATATAAATTAAAGCATATTTTATTATTAATTTTAATAAAATTACCTTATTATTTTATATAAATATAACATATATATTTTTTAATATTTAATAACATATTTAAATAAATAAATTTATAAATTAAAAATAAAAAATAATTATTATATAAGCATTTAATCTTTAAAAATTCTTATATTAACTTTTAAAAAAGGAAAGAATATTAATGTTTAATAAAAGTAAATTTAATATAAATGGAAATAAAATGTTATTATAATTATAAATTTAATTTTTAATGGTTTATACCACTTTTTACAATTTAATCCTTTAATAATTTATAAAGAAATTAACCATTAATTATAACTAAAATAGTTATTATATATAATATTATTAAAAGGTTTTTAAATAACTTTATTAATAATAAAATAAATGGTAAATAATAATTATTTATTAAAACTTAAAAATTTATGTATTTTAATAAGCGATAAACGGTAAAAATGTTTTACGTATTTTAATTTAATTATTAAAGTTTCGTATAATATAATATATATATTTTTAAAAATATAAAAGTTATTTTATATTAAGCAAAATTAATTATTCGGCCATTTAAAAACTTAATTAATAAATAACTAAATTTTAAATATTTAAATAATTTAACTTAAAGTTTATATATATTAAAAAACGTAAAAACGTTTAATAATAAAATTAAAACTTTTAATAAAACGTTTAACATCGCTTAATAATATAACGAAACGTTTTAAACCGTTTTTATAATTTAAAAAGTAAAAGATTTAAAAATAACATAAATAAGATTTATTTTAAATATAATATAAATAATATTATTTTATATTTTAAGTTATAAATTATATTAATTATATTAAATAAGATTTACTTTAACCTTTATAATTTATTAAAAAATAAGATATAATAAATTTTACATATTTAAATATTATATTTTTATTATATTTATTAATTAAAAATAAATTTAAATTAATTCTTATAATATTAAAAACTATAATAAATAACTAATTATTACTTATTTAATTACTTAAAAATAACGTTATTTTTAAGTATAAATAATTTAATACTTATATATTAATAATAAAATTAATGGTAATAAAATAAAATTAACGGTAATAATAAAATGGTAATAATAATAATAATAATAATAATAATATATAAAAATAAAATATGTTTATTAAATATTAATAATATAATTAATAAATAAAAATATTTATAACCGAAAAAACATTTTTATTTTTATAATCGCTTATATAATAAATAAAATAATACCTTTAATAAATTTAAACTTAAATTATATATAATATAACGTTAATTATAATTATAAATATTATTTTAAATATTTTATATTCGGCTAAATAATTTTATATAAATAAGCTTAATATATTATAAAATTATAATATAATTTATTTATAATTATACTTTAAATAACTTTAATTATTATAAATTAATTTATTATTTAATAAATTTTTATAAGTATTATAAACTTATTAATATTAAGTATTTTAAATATTTTTTCCTTTTTAAATAATAAATGTAAGCTTAAAAATATTAAATATTAATAAATATAAAATATAAATATTTAAAAATAATTTAAAAATAATTAAATGTAAAATTTTATGATATTATATGTAAATAATAGTTTTATTATTTTATATTTTAAATATTAATGGTGTTTAAATTTAAAATTATTAAGATATAATTTAATATTATATTTAATAAATAATAAAATATTATTTATTAATATTTTTTTAAGGATAAATAAGTTTTTATTTTAAAGTTTTTAATTAAATAAATTAATGGCTTAAATTTTTAATAATTATATTATTAATTATAAATCGAAATGGTTTTAATTTAAAGTTTTTATTAATAATAAAAAATTATTTATTTATATAATAAAATTAGTTTTTATATTATATTATAATTAATAATAAATAAAATAAGTAAATAATAAAATGAATATTTATAAAATTAATATATGTTTAGTAAGGGTATTAAACCAAATATTAACCTAGGTTTTAAAAGCATTAAATTAAATTTTAAAAGCATTAAATTAAGTTTTAAAAATATTAAATTAAGTTTTAAAAATATTTAACCAGGTTTTAAAAATATTTATATAAATATTAATAATAATTATATTATTTTTTAAAATATTAATATTAAATTAATTAATGTATATAATCGAAAAAATTATTTAAAATTTATTTTTAATAATAAAATATTAATATTAATTTTAATTAAAATAATTAAAATTTACTTATTACTTTAAATAATAAGAAAGTTATTATATTATATAAATTCTTATAAAAATTAGTTATATTTTATGTTATTATTAAAAATTAAATTATATATTAAATTTTATAATAAATAAATAATATTTAATAAATATCTAAAAATATATAATAATTAATAAAATATTTAAAGATAAAATAAGTTTTAAAAATTTTTAAAAATTTAAAAAATAAAATTAAATTAAAAGCTTAAAGTTTTTAAAGCCGGTTTATATATATGTTTTTATAAAATAATATTAAAAAATTGGGCATTTTTTAACATTAATTTATTTTTAATTTCTTTTTATAATTATATAAAATTATTTAAATTTATTAAAAATAAAATAATAAAATATAAATTTTAAAAATATTTATAATTAATTTTTAATAATAATTTTTATATATATTAAAATTATATTTTATAAAAATATTATAATTATTAAATATTTAAATTTATAAAAAATGCTTAGCTTTTTAATATTATTTTACTTTATTAAAATGGTAAATTTTAACGGTTTTATTAAATAAAATAATTAAAATAAATATTTAAAAATAATAGAGTTTTAATTATTTGCGGATTTTTTATTTATATTTTTTATATAAAAATAATAAAGAAAATATATGTTAATAACGGTAAATTTAATAAAAGTTATTAAGATTTACTATTTTAATAAAAGTATATTATATAATAAACATTATTTAATTTAAATTTAAAATTAATATATATTTAATATAATCTGTTTTATACCTTAAATTATATATATTATTAACATATTTTATTATATAATATAATAAAAATAAAATTTTAATAATAAATATATTATTTAATATTATTACCATTATTTTTAATTAAATTATTAATTTTTTATTATTTTTAATAACTTAAAACATATAAATTAAATTTTTAATTTTATTTAATTAAAAGTATTTAATTTATATAAATCTTAAATAAATACGACGTTAAATTTTTAAATAATTATTATAAAATAATAATTAAAAACACCTAATATTAGCTTCGAAAAGCCATATAATACCTTTAATTTATAGCATAAATATTTATTTAATACGTATTAAAATAATTTAATAACTAAGCATTATATTAATTTAAAATTTATATAAATTAAATACATTTAATTAAACGAAACTAAAAATTAAAATTATATATTTTAAGTTATAAATGGTGGTAAATATAATAAAAAAATAAGTAGTTAAATTAATAATAATTATTAAAAGTATTTATTTTAGATAAATAATTATATATAAGTATTTATATAATTAAGTATAAAAATATAAATTAAAAAGTTATATAAATATAAATTTTAAATTTAAATTAAATAATATTTATTATAAATAAAATGATATTTATTATATAAATTTATAAATTTTAAGGGTTTATGATATTTTTAATTAAGTTTTAAATTTAAAAATAATATTTTTACATTTTATTAATTTAAAATATATTTACTTTATAACTTAAATTAAAAATAATATAAAAATTTAAAACTTTTAAATATTAAAATAAAAAAATAAATGTGTGAATATTTTAATAAATATTAATTAATGGGGTTAAAAGGGTTAATAAAATTAAAAAGGTTAAAAAGATTAATAAAGTTAAAAAGTTAAAAAGTTAATAAAATTAAAAAGATTAAAAAGGTTAATAAAGTTAAAAAATTAATAAAATTAAAGGGGTTAAAAGGGTTAATAAAATTAAAAGGTTTTTATTATTTTAAAAGCTATTAATAATATTAAAAACTATTTATTTACATTTTATGTTTAATAAAAAGTTTAATAAAATGTTAAAGTAATATAATAAATATTTTAATTATATTTATTTAAGGTTTAAGTAAATAATTTTATAAAATATAAAGATATTTTTAATAATATTTATTAAAAATAATTATTTAAATATATTATAAAAATTAAAATTTTATTAAAAAATTATTTATAATTTTATTATAATTAATTATTAAAAATAATTTACATTATTATTATTAATATTATCGTTATTTATAAAGGTATAATTATTACGAATGCGTTAATTAATATTAAAAACGGAAGGTTAATAATAAAAAGTATCCTTTATTTTTATATTAAAAGTTTTTATTTTAAAAATATATTAATATATTTAAAATTAAATCGACATATTTTATTATTAAAAATTTTATAATAAATTAGTTATTATTATTAAAGTTTTTAATATATAATTAATATTTATTTTTTTAAATTTATCATATAATTTAATAATAATATAAGTAAGGTTTTTTTAACGTTAATAATTTTAGTTTTAATATTTTTTTATATCTTTTAATTTTATGTTTAATTATTATAATTTATTATATAAATTGTTAAAATTAATTAATATAATAATAAACTTAAAAATTTTATCGCTTAAAGCTTTTAAAAATTAAATATATTTTTATATTAAATAAATTAAATAATAAACTTTAATTTATAAATACCATAATAAAATAAATAAATATATATAAGTATTAAAAATTAAAAAACGGATTTAATTTTTAAAAGTAAGGAAAATTAAATAAATTTAATAAAACTTTAAACTTTAATTAATAAAATATAAAAAGGTAATTTTAAAATAATAAATAAAAATATTAAATAAAAATGTTAAGTAAATAAAAAAGGGTGAAATAAAAGGTCTTTTTAATTATAAAATTTTATTTTATAAAACTTTAAATAAATTATAATTAATAAGTTAAATTAAATAAAATCTTATATTTAAAAACGCGAATTTTTCCTAATTTTAGGTATTTATAGTTTTTAATAATTGACATTTTTTTATAAATAATATATGTGTTATACTTAATAATTACTTAAGAAAATATAACATTACGAAAAACTAATATTTTAATATTTCTTATACATATTTTTTCATTTATAAAATATATTTTTAAAATATATATATCGGTTTTTTATTAATTAAATGTTTTAATTTTAATTATTATTATATAAATTAACTTATTCGTAATTATAATATGTCGTAAATTTAATAAATAATTAAAGTTAAATATAATTTTACCATTACTTTTATTTCGCTTTTTTATTTAAATATCGATTTTTATATAAAATTCTAAAACATATTATATTAATAAATAATATGTAATAATATATATATTATTTATGTAATAATAAGCTTTTAATTTATAATGTAATATAATGGTAAAAATAATATATTAAAAATCTAAACGTAATAATATAAATACCATTTATACCGATATTTATTTTTAACTTTAAATAAATATTTACTCCTTTTTTACCTTAAAAATAAGGGGTTTATTATATAATAATATTATTAAAAATAAAAATATTATATTTTTATATTTTTATTTTTAATAAAATATATTAATAAATATTTTATATTTAAAGATAAATATTATTTAAATAATTTTATAAAAGATAAAAGGCAACGTGTATATAATATTATATTTTCGTAAATTATTAAAAATAAACATTAATTTATTAAACGTTATAACTATAAACGGGCTTTTTAAATTATGTTTAATATAAATTAAATCGAAATTAATGTTATTATATTTTAATAAATAAAATTACTTATAACGTTTTTAAAATAAACTTATTTAAGTTAAAAAATGAAATATATTTATAATATATATTAATTAAAAATTAATATATAAGCTTAATAAAAATGTAAAATAAGTTATTATAAAATGTTTATTATTTTAATTATTTATTTTATACGATTAATTAAAGCTATAAATTAATACGGTATTTTAATTTTAAGTAATTATTTTTATAGTTTTTATATATTTTTATCTTTTTTTTCATATTATTAAAAATTACGTTTAATAAATTAATAATTACGAATAAGTTTTTAATTAAATTTATATTTATAAATTAAATATATAAAAGCTATTTTAAGGAATTATATTTATAATAACCCTTATATATATTATTAGTTATATGTGATATAAAAGTAATTATTAAAATAACTTATCGTATTTTACGGTTTTATTTAATAAGTTTTATATAAATAATTTTAACACATATTTTAACCCGGCTTTTTAACCGTAAAACGTTTATTATTTTAACTTTAAACTAATATATATTAGCTTAAATAAAAAGTATATTTATTTATGTTTATTTAAATTAACGCATTTAATTTATTATAATATTTTATAAAATAATTTATATTTTAAATTTTAAATATTTATTTAAATAAAATAATATAATAATATTATCCGTTAAAATTTACTTTATTTTATTATTATTACTTTTTTTTTAATATAAAATAAAAATATTTCAAATAATAAAAATAATATTAATAATTTTCTATTTAACTTATTTACTTAATTAATATATATATATATAAATAAGCAAATAATATATTATATTAAATTAAACAAGCTAATTATTTAATTTATATTATTTATTAATAAATAAAAGAAATTTTCTTTAAATTAAGGATAATATTTAATTTAATATAATTATATTAAAAATTATTTTAATGTCGGATATTAAAAGGCTTTAATTTAATATAATAATTAAATTAAATGTATTTATTTACATTTTAAATTTAATATATTATTTTAAGTTTTAATAATATTTTTTATTAATAACTTCGAATAATTATTATTTAAAAACCATACCCTTTTTAATAAATGGTATTTATAAAATTTTATAATATTTTTAATTATTAGAAAAGTTATTTAAATAGCGTTAAAAAATATAAGTAAGGATAATAAAATTAAATATTATAAAATATTATATTAATTAATAGTTAATAAAAAAATATAAAAAAAATAAAAGGAAAGAATTAAGATATAATAGTAAAAATAAGTATATTTAATAATATTAACAGGTATAATTTAATATTTAGTTATAAAGGAGTAAATAAATTATTAGTTAAATAATAAGTTATATAAAAACGCCAAGAAAAAACGAAAAAACATAATTATTTATAAAAACGATGGGATATTTAGGTATTTATTCTAAAATTAATATTTTTTTAATTTATTAAATATAATATAAAAGTAAAAATGGTAAAAAAAAGTTAAAAACATAATCATAATTTTATATTTAATTCTAAAAATTTAAAAAGAAAATAATATTTTAATGTGTTAATATTTAAAATTAATTTTATTAATAATAACATTATTTATGTTTTATAACTTTTAATGTATTAAGTTATATAATATGTTTAAATCGGTTTTAGCTTGTTTATTATTTATATTTTTAGAAGTAAGTTTTATTTATTTAATAAAATATATATGTTTAAAATAAGATAAAAGGTTAATTTTTAAAAAAATTTTTATTTTATTATAAAGTTTAAAAGTTAATAATAAAATTATTAAATTAATAAACCTTAAAAATTTAACTTAAATTAATTGTTATTTATAAATAATATTAAATATTTTTTAATAATTAAAATATTATAAAAATTTAAACTTAAATAATAAAAGTAAAAAAAACTTAAAATATGATTAAAAATTAGTTATTAAGTAAGTAAAAAAATAAAAAACCGAAATAAAAAGGGAAAGGAATAAAAAAATTTTTACGGTATTATTTAATATTATAATAATTTTTAAGTGGGTAATAAGAAATTTATTATAATTTATAATTTTTATTTATGTAAATACCTAGAATTACTTTTAATTTAAATTTAAAAAAAATATAATTAATTTTATATTTTTTAATTATTATTTTATAAACTTTAAAAGTTAAAATATATTTTCTTATATTTTACCTTTCGTTTAACGAAACTTACCATTTATATTTATAAATAAAAATTATATATAAATATTTATTTAAAAGATTTTTATTATTTTCCTTATATTTTAAAATTTTATTATATATATATAAATATATTTAATTATATATTATATTATATGTAAGTAATTATATAATTTAATATTATATATTTATTAATTAAGTTGTTTATTTAATTAATATTTTATTTTATATTTAATAATGTTAAATTAAGTAAATAATATATATTATTTTAATGTATAAAAATAATTTTATAAAAAATAAATGGGATTTATAAAATTTATTAATTTTTAAAGCTTTAATTTATATAAAATAAAATATAAATATATACGTTTATATGGATTTAAATATATAAATATAATTTATATATTTATTAGTATTAAATAAGTGTTTTAATCGTTATATTATTATATTTAATTTATTAAGCTTATTTATTTAATATATTTTTAATGTATTTATATATTTAAGTTATTAAATATATTATCGTTAAAATGGTAAAAGTTAATAATTTTACCATATTTATTTTAAATAATTAAAAATATATAATTATTTTATTTATTAAAGGTGTTATTTTATAATTATTATATTTAAGTTTATATATTTATTATATGTGATTTATTTATTTATATTTTTTATATAAAAAATAAAAGAAATATATATAAGTAATAATAAGTTAAATAAAAGTTATTAATATTTATTATTTTAATAAAAGTATATATATGTTAAAAAATTTAATTTTTATAAAATTAATAATTTTATAATATTTATTTTATAAAATTTAATGGTTTTTAAATTTGATTTTTAAAAGGGTAAAATATTAAGTATTAAATAGTTTTTATATTTTTAATATTTAATTTAATTTATTTTTTTTTTTATTATTATATATTTTAAATATAAAAATTAAAAATAAGTAAATATTAAGGAAAAGCTAATTTTAAGTTATAACTTTAATAAATATATATTAAATATTTATTATATAAATAATAAATAAGTTAATACGCTTATATTTATTTAATTTTTTATGTTTTTTAATTTTAACGTTAGTTAAGATATGTTAAATATTTATATATTTTAATTACTTTAAATTTTATTTTATTTATGGCTTTTTTTTAAAACTTAATATTTTTATAAGCGAAAAAAAATTTAGTTAAATAAAATAAAAGGTTTTTATTATTTTAAGTATAAAATTAAAGGCTTTAAGTTTTTATATTAATAATTTAAGTTTTAATTAATATTAAGGAAAATGTTTTAAGTAAGGTTTTATAAAAATAATAATATTTTAATTTAATTTAAACCTTTTATTAATGTTATTTATATTAAGGATAATAATAATAAATTAAATTTAATAAATAATATAAATTTAAGTAAATATATTATTTAAGTTTTAATTAAAATATAAAAATATATATAAGTAATATTATTATTTTAATATTTAAAAACTTAAAAATATAATAATTTAATAATTTAAATTAATAATAAAAACTAATTATTATTTAATTTTAATTTTAAGTAAAATAAAATCTTATTTTACGTAAATAATTATTTTATTTAAAACTTTTTAAAAAATTAAACTTATATATACGCTTATTAATAATTATAAAGGTAAGCTATTATTATTAACTTTTTTATTACGGTTTTTATTTTTAATAATATTATATCATAACCATTTATATAATATTAATCGATATAATCTTACTTTTAAAAAAAGCTTATAAAAATTATAAAATAAATAAGGGTAAGTTTTAACATTATATTATCTTATTAAATTATTTAAATAATAATTATATTAATTATCATTATTAAAATAATGGTAATAAATATTTTTATAAGTTTAATATATATTTTATTTCGTAACATTTATCTTATTAAAATTATTATTTTAATACTTATAAATATAAATAAACATATGAAAATAATTAATTTATTTATAATTTTTTTACATTATTTTTATTTTCCTTATAAAAATTAATAATATATTATTAATATATATTTTTATAATTATAAATAATATTAAAATATATTTATGTTTTTAAAAATATTAATAAAAAATTTATTAAATTTTTATTATTTTACATTTTAATAAATGTTTAATATTATAAATAAAGCTTATATAAAAAGATATAACTTGTTTTAAAAATAAAAAAATGGTATATTTTTAATAAAAACATCACATTATTTTATATATAAAAATATATTTATATATATAATATTATATATATTTATTTATTTTATAAAATTAAATAACTTTTAAATAAAAACAGCGGTGATATAATTAAATTAATATAATATATTAAATAAGTAAATAGGAAATATTAAAAATAAATATTTATTATTTTATAAAAACGGAATCGAAATATTTATAAATTATTAATATAAGGTTATTTTTATTTTATAAAATAAAAACCGGCGAAATTTATTATATCAGATTTATATTTAAAAGGGAAGTTATTTTAAATTAATTTTTATACTTTTATTAATCTTAAATTTTTATGCTTTAATAAATTATTAAATTTATTATTAAATATTATAATGTTAAAATTTAAATTAAGATTAGTTTAAGATTAATTTTATTTAAATTTAATATTTTATTAATTAATTTTTTTAATTAATAGTAAATTTAAAGTTTTCTTAATTAAATATATAATTTATGTGTTTTTTTTTTATTTAATAAGTTTCTTTTTATAAATTAAAGTTATTAAGAGGTTAATGAATTTTAACTTATATAAAAGTTTTTAATAATTTAAAAAAATAAATTATTATCGTTATTATTATTAAAATTGTTTAAGTTATTATTTTATAAAATATTTTAATTTAAGTTTAAATTTATTTATATATATTTATAATGTTAAAATATTTTTCTTTATTTTTTATTAAATAAATAATAAAATATTTATTAATATTTTTTTATTTTTAAATAATAGATTTTTAGATTTAACATTTATTTTTATATTAAGAATTATAATATTAATTTTAATATAAAATATTAAAATATTTGGTTAAATTGGTAATTATTTAATAGTTATTAATTTAAGTTATTATTAAAATATATACATATATATTATTTTTATAAAAATTAATTACCTTATAAATTTAAGCTGTTTTTAATATTTATATAAAATAAAGTAAGCTATTATTATTTAAGATAAAAAAAGGCGATAAAAGCTTATAAAAATTTCTTTAAATTTAATATAATAAGTAAATTATAATTTTATTTATTTAATACTTAAACCGATCATTTATTAACTTACTTACCCGTTTATATAATTACGTAAAATACGTATTAATAAAAAGTTTATTTAGGTTTAAAATTAATATAAAAATTAATTAATTATATATAAAAAATACATATATAAAAATCGTTAAAATTAATATATTTTATAAATAAATAAATTATAATATTTTTTAAAGAATTTTTACGAATTTTATTAATTATTAATTATTTTAATTTTTTAAATGATTTTATAAATTATAAATCTTTTATATTTAAAATATATATAATATTTAATACCGTTTATTTTTATGATTAATATTAGGGTTTAAATTATTTTTAATTAATAATTAAGGCTATTATTACGGTTAGGTTAAAAAAATATTAAAATTATATTAAAGATTATATGTAAAAAGAAATAAAATAATTTACGTAATAAAGTAAATAATTAAGCTTTATATGGATTTAAGTTATTTAAGGGATTTAATAAATTTAAGAAAGGTTTATTTAAGTTATTTAAAAACATCGTTAATTGTTTTTATTTAAAATTTTCTTAAATATTTTAAATTTAAAAAACGTTAATATTACCTGCTTTATTTTAGTTAGAAATTAAATTAAAATTAATTATAATTTTCGGTTATGTTTTTAATTATTTTATAAGTTTTTAGTAATTTTAAATTAAAATTTTATATGGTTTTTTATTTTATTATTAAGAAATTTTTAGTTAATTATTAAAAATAACTTTATTATATTATTTCTTATCTCACATTTTTATTAAAATATTATTTAGTTTTCCCCGTTTTCTTTCCTTAAAAAGGGTTTTAAATTTAATAAATATTTAAAAATAAATAAAGCCTTAAATATTTTAAATAATAAAATTATTATTAATAAAAGCCGAAATTATAAATATTTATATAAATATTAAAATTAATTATGTTTTTTAAAATAAATAAAATTATTATAATTTTTTTAATATTTTAATAATATTAATTGCTTAAATATTTAATTAATATTATTTTATTTTAATAAGTTTATAAGTGTTATAAAAAAATAAAATTATAATTTAATATATAATAAATAATTATATAATATTTAAATATATAATGTATTTAAATAAGTGGTTTATATGTTAAAAGCCTTTAAAAAGTTTTATAAAAACCTTATAATGATATAATTATTAATATTTTTAAAAAATTTAAAAGGTTTTTAAAATTAATTAAACTTTTTAGAATAAGGGTTTTTAATAGTAATATAATAATTTTAAGAATTAAAAATTTAAGTATATGATAAATTTAAAGTTTTTTTTTTTATTTTATATTTAAAATTAAAATTTAAAGAAATGTGAAAAAATTGTTTAAATTAAGGAATAAATTTTATATTTTATAGCTTAAATTATTTAAAGGTATTATAAGTTTAGTTTTAAATATTTTTATTAATAATTTAAGTATTTAATATGATGTTAATATTTAATATTATAGATTAATTATTTAATTAATTTTTATATTTAATACGTTATAAATATTAGTTTTATTTATGATGTTATATTAATTTTTTATTTTATACTTATTAAATAAGGTAAAATATTAATATAATAAATAATTGTAAATATTAATGTAAAATTTTTATATTTTTATTAAACCATTTTATATATTTATTATTATTTAACTACATATATTTTTATATGGTTTTTAAATTATTAATATTTTATTATAATTAAATAAGGTTATATTATAGTTTATTAAGTTTATTATAATATTATTTAATATTATTTTTAGGTATTTTATTTAATGTAAACCTTAATTTTTATAGTTATTTTTATATTATTATAAGTATTTTTTAAGGTAAAATAATTATTTAAATGTGGTTAAATTTAATTAAAAAGTGAAATAAGTGTTATATTAGTTATTAATCGTAAAATATTTTTATTTTTAAGGTTAAAAAGTTTTTAAGTTAAATTTTTAAATGGTTTTTAAATTTATTTATTAAACGTATTAAAGCGGCGTTATTATTATAAATTAAATTTACCACA
Organism: Hypoxylon rickii; assembly: GCA_902806535.1. Classification (NCBI taxonomy): domain Eukaryota; kingdom Fungi; phylum Ascomycota; class Sordariomycetes; order Xylariales; family Hypoxylaceae; genus Hypoxylon; species Hypoxylon rickii. Next base: position 1,635,276 of record CADCWY010000005.1, on the reverse strand, counting down.
TAATTATACATATTATTATTATTTGTATTAAATTATATATGGTTTATATAATTAAATTAAATATGATTTATACGCGTATAAAACTTAATGTAATGGTTATTTTATTATTTTATAAATTTAATATATTTCTTTTAATTATATTATTATATATAATATATATTATTATTTAATTAATAATAATATTTTTATTAAATATATGTTTATTAGTTATTATTTTAAAATAGTTTTAATAACGTTAATTAAATTTAAATTAATTTTTATCGATATAATATTATTTATAATTTAATGTTTTATTATATTTTTAAATAATTACGTTTATTATTATTTTATTTTTTATTTAATTTATTAGATTTTTATTTATATAATTAATAAATATAATAATTTTATTATTTTATAATTTTTATATTATTAAAATTAATAAAAATTATTTTTAGTTTAATAAATGTAATTAAGTAATGTTATATATATGTTAAAAAGTGGTTTCGATTTTATAATCGGTTTAAGTTTATTACGGTTATATTTAATAATAAATAATAATATTAAAATATTATTTTATTATGTTTATATTTAATATAATTTTTTATTTATATTAATTTATAGTATTTTTAAAATATATATTAATATTAATATAAATTTTAAATTTTATAAAACGTAATTTATAATACTTATTTATACTTTATATATAATTAAAACTTAAGATTATAAACCTTTTTTTTGTTTTTTTAGCGAAAGGTTTCTTATATTAATATTATTTTATAACTTTAAAATATTATTAATAATATATCCGTTATATTATTTTTCTTATAATATTTAATTTTAAATATCTTTAAATAATATTTTAAATTTAATTTTTTTATGTTTTTAAATATATCGGACGTTTATAAATATTAATTAAAAACTGATATAATTAATTTTTAAAATAATTACCTGTTTAAATCATTTATTTTTACTTTATATTATATTTATGTTAAATATGGATAAAAATTATAATATTAATATTAATATTTTATATATTATAAAATTATTTAAGAATTTTTTATTACGTAAGTTTTAATAATAAAAAAATACCGTATATGTTTAATAAGTTTAAAATTATACGTTAATTATTTATAACGTCTTTTTTTATTTTTATAATTTACGTTTAAAAACTATTATAATAATTTAATATTAAATTATTTATTATTAATATATTCGATAATTTAATAATATAATAACTTCGTTTCGAATAATTAAAATATATTATTTTTAAAGGTATTTATATTTCGCATATTTCGGTAGATTTTTAAAAACATAAAATTTATTATAAAATCCGTTAATTAATACGAATATTATAATTACGTTTAAATTTATCAGTAATTTTTTTAAGAAATCTTATCGTTTAAACATTATTAAATAATTTAATTTCGATATAACTTAATAATATTAATAATAGTAAATTATAGCATATTATATTTTTAATTATAATAAATATTTTTAAACATAAAAACTATTTAAACATTTTTTCACTTAATTAAATATTTTAAATTAATATAAATTTCGTATATATACAATAAATAATTATTAAATAATTAAAGATTTAAAATAATAAAACCTTAAAAATTAATTAAGCTTAAGCGATATTAGCCCTTAAAAATATTAAATAATACCTTTTAAAACTATTATAAATTATATTTAACCATTATATTTAACTTATAATTACTTAATAATTATTTATTAAATATGTATAAAATTTATATTAATTTAAAACGCTTAATTAAACGAAAAAAGATTTAATTTTTATATTTTAAACATTTTTATTTAATTAAAAAATATAAAAAAACCTGGAAAATCGTATATTTAAAAGAAAAGATTAAACGTTTAAAATTAATAATATAATATCTTTAATTTATAACATACACATTAAAATAATTTAATAATTAAATATCGTATTTATTTAAAATTTATTTTATAAAATATATAAATCTTATGAAAATTATTATTAATATATAAATATATAATTTATTTAACGTTAAAAATATAGCCGATTAATATAATACATTAAATATTAAATTTAAAATTTTAAATAAGTAATTATAATATTAATTTTAAATAATTAAACCGTTTACTTTAATATTTATAAATATTAATATTATATTATAATATAAATAATAATATTAATATATATTTTTAAACTTTTAAATATTATAAGTATTTTTACTTAAAATAATAAATTATTAATGCCATTATATTTTAAGTTATTAAATATTAAAATATTTAATAAATATATATATATATATATATATATATTAAGTTTTTACGGTTTATTTTTAAATATTTTTAATTAGATTTTTAAATATTTTACTTTTTTATTTTTTTAACCTTAATTTATAAGATTTTTTAATTTTAATAAATTATATATTTATTTATTATAACTTAATTAATTTAATAAGATATTTATATATAATTAATATAATTAAATAATTATTTTATAAATAAAATATGTGAGATTTAACGGAAATTAAAATATTATTATTAAAAATTATCGAATTAATTAAATATATAAGCTTAAAATATATATATATTATTTAATTTAATATTTATATTTATTTTTAATTATTAATAAATTATAATAATATTAATAATAATATTTATAAAGTTAATGTTTTATTATTTAATAAGGTAAATATATTAAAACTTATCCGTATAAATAAAAGGATTTATAAATATTTTACGGAATTTATTTTATTTTATAATAAACCATTAATAATAAAAACTTTAAAATGTTTAATTAATATGGTTTTTTTTTTACTTTTATTACCTTTTATAATATATTTAATTTATATTTATTAATTATTAAATTAAATAAAATAATAAAAGTTTATAATATTATAATTATTAAGGATATTTAAAAAAAAATTAATATATTATTAATTTATTTTAAAGTTTTAAAAATAATAATAAGGAATTTAATTATTTATATTTATTAATAATAGTTTTTAGTTAAATTTAATTTTTATTAATATTATTTAATTTAATCTTTAATTAATAATTTAATTTTATTTATAAATTTTTATTAAAAAATATTTAAATAATTAAAATAATTATTAATTACCGAAATTTTTATTATTAATAAATACACCGATATTATAAATAATAATAATAATTTTATAATTATATTATTTATTATTAATAATTATATTATCTTTTATTTTTATTAATATAATAATAATTATTTTTATTAACATTAATATATATTTTTAAAATATAACTTATAAAATTTTTAAATTTTTAATTTAATATATTTTTAATAATTTTTAATAATAATATATTTTAATTATAATATTTATTTTAATATTAATAATAAAACCCTTAATATAAAATTAAATTTAAAAGTTAAAAATTAAAAGAATATTAAATTATAAATATAAATATATATATATATTAAAAATAAAAATAATATATATTTATTTTTTAATTTATCGTATTAAAGTTATTTTTTTTATATAAATAAATAACTTTTTATTTATATTTAAAAACTTATACTTAATAAATTTTAAGGTTATTATTAAGCCATTATTTAATTATTATTTAATAATTATTTAATTATTATTTAACCATTATTTAATTATTATTTAATTATTATTTAATTATTATTTAATTATTATTTAATTATTATTTAATTATTATTTAATTATTATTTAATTATTGTTTAATTATTATTTAGTTATTGTTTAACATTGTATAAATATATATATGATGTTTACGTAAGATTTGATAAATACATATTAAAAAGTTTTAGCGGTTTAGCGGTTTAGGTGTTATGGCCTGCCTTAAAGGGGCTAATGCAAGCCGTCCCTTTTTTTTTTCGTCTCCATCCCCCATCCACGGACTCAAAGAGACGAACCCCGCTTCTGTACAACAATTACGTCGGCGGGTACCTATAGGAAATGAATGCATCGCGAGGGCTGATCGACCCCTTCCCTTGCTATATAGTAGGCTATAATTGTCGTACTGGCTATATCATCCAAGTATAGATGGACGAAAAGGAATACTAGCTGCCTATGCAGACAGATGACTTCTAACGAAGTTGAGCTTCTTACCCCTGGATTGTGTAACATCGACTCCGGGAACAATAGCACCCAGCGATACGCAGTCACCTTTCATTCACCGACTTTATGAAAAGCACCATAGATGCGATTGTGATAGCCACTCAGTACTGTGGCACGGATGCATAATGCTAGTCACGACCTAGGTAGGTATTCGTGCGGCATGCGCGTTTACCCCTAGGGTAGGAAGAAGGAAAAGGTCACGATCACGAGCTCTTTCAAAAGCAACGGCAGAACCAACATTTGGGGTGGCATGATATATTTATTTAGCCTCGTCTGGCTCTATCTGAAGTAGGAGATAGGCGTAACGAAGCATCCACTGATGAGCTACGTGGGTTGGGGCAATTGGGGGTATCTGAGGGAATTGAAAACTCTGGAAGAGCATTAAACTAGGTACTAAACGTACGAAGAAGAGGACGCGCGAGCATTGATCCCAAGGCTTAGTGCCGCCCGTAAGTCACAGGCACCACGGTGCGCAGGGGGAATTTAGCCTCGTGCCAGAGGTTGATGGCCGACGCGAGCGCGACCGTGGCAAAATGGTCGCCCAGCTCGCCCGTGGCGCCGGAGCCCATGAGTCGGAACTTGAAGAAGGGACCGCCTTCCTTGACGGACTTGGAGCTGGGCGCAGTCCACACCGCGACCACGTCCTTCCCGTCGCTGGTCTCGCCGAAGTGCCGCCCAGCCCTCTTTCCGCCAACGCCGCCGCCGGGCCCCGTGTGCCTCAGGCGCACCAGCTTGCCCCCTCGGCCGTTGCCGTCGAGCGCCTGGACCTCCTTGCCGCTGGTGTTGCGCCACTCGAACGGCTCGGGGGTGCGCTTGTCGCCGGTGCCGACGTACATGGAGAAGGTCAACGGAAGCTCGACTCTGAAGCGCGTCACCACCAACTCGCTCTCCTGCGTGTACTCGCCCTCGGCGGCGTCGTACTCCGGCTTGCACAGGACGCGGATCGTTCCCTGGAACTTGTTGACGGTCTGCCCGAGCTCGTCGATCTTCGCCAGCACCGGGCCGAGGCCGTCGGTGCCGCCGCGCAGCGTGAACCACGCGCGCCACAGCCCACGACTGTAGCATTGGTGTTGGCGCGAGACCGTGTATTGTAGGTTGTCCGCGCTCTCGCCTAAGAAGAAACTGAACTCCGGCTTCTGGTCCCAGTAGCCGTTGAGCTGTAGAGCCATGCCGTTCTCGGCTGCCTCGCGGCGATCGGGTTCGGGGGATGGAAGCGCTGGTGCCTGTGTCTGCGTTTCTGTATCAGCGTGCGTCTCGGCCGACGACGGCAGAGGTAAGGACCGAGAACCTACGAAGCTCATGATTGCGCAGTGACCACACTGGTGTATGCCTTTTGAAGATGGTGAAGATTACGAGGTAGGATTGCTTTGAAACAGCAAGGTGTTGATGATGATTGTTGTTGTTGTTGTGCATCTCAAGTAACGATAGCGTGTCGCCGATAACGCAATTTATACTTTGTAAACCGCAAATAAAATTAATGCATGAGACATTTCGCTAACTGATACTATGCTATTGTTCATTTCGTACTGTAAAAACAGTGTCAACAGGCCCTTTGTTTATTTTACTAGGCGAACGACCATCCACCGGTTTGTTTGCTAGTAACTGCCGGGAGTGCACGAGTCCTTTGAATGATAGCACACCATGGTGTATGGGATGTTATATATATCTTCTTTGTCATCTGTTCTCATGAATAGCAACCCTGTTACGCATTCTTTGAAGGCATGCAATATGTCGTTCCGATCTCCTATAGATGTATTACACTGTTCCAGAAAACGCCAAATGCAGATCTAGGAAAATGGGGTTTAAACGCTGGGTAAGGTAAAGTGGAAAATAGGGCTCGGGCGATGCCAAGTCCAGTGGTATAAGGGGATCTGTCAGCACTTAAAGACGAAAAGGGAACCAATAGCCTATCAAACGACGCCTATAAGTATGGCTTGACCTGCTCCTCGTTCCACTCCCAGAACTCCTTGGCAATCCCAGTCCCTCCCTCTTCCTTGGTCTTCGTGGCTTCTTTTAAGTCTTTTCTTATGTCCATGTATCGGCCCCAGGAGACAACTATTTCAGTCGTGTGTTAGCTCGCATTGACCCGTGTACTGAAAGTACGCGTGTGGATGGACTCACCCCACTCGCCGGAGCGACTTATCACGTCGGGCGAAAAGCCCGCAAACAACTCCGTGTACGCGCCGTAGATGGGCGGGTGCGAGAATAAGCCCTTGAAAATGCTCTGCATGAACCGGGGTGCCTGGCGGAACAGCTCCGTGTCGAGGATGCCGGGGTGCAGGGGCACGCTGACGATCCCGTCGGCCTTGTGCCGGCGCGCGTACTCGCCGGCCTGGTAATACACGCCCGCCTTGCTGATGCCGTATCGACTTACGGGGTCGACCTTTTTGTGGTAGTCGAGGTTGTCCATGGGAACGCCGCCAGGAGGAGAAAATAGCTCGCCCCCCGAGGAAGACACCCAGATGACGCGGACGCTCCCGGCGGGTTCGTTCTGCGCCGCGCGGGCGAGGGCGGGCGTCAGGAGCTTGGTGAAGAGGTGCGTGCCTACGTTGTTCACGCCGAGCTGCTGCTCGTAGCCCTGGGCTGTCCTAGGCTCGCCCTCTAATACCATCACGCCGGCATTGTTAAAGAGCGCATTGACGCTAAGCTCACGTTCTAGGATTTGCTGGGCGGAGGCTTTGGTCTGACTAAGATCTGCAAGGTCGAGGGGTACAAAGATGAGCTCTCCTCTGGAATCTGGCACTGCGGTCTTTATGTCCTCGATTGTCCTAAGCCCCTTCTCCTCTGTCCGGGCGGTTACGTATAGTCGGGCGTTCTTTGAGTAGAGAATCTGTGATAGTTCTTTGCCAATGCCCGAGTTTGCGCCCGTTACCACGTATACCTGGGATGGCGGTTAGTCCTCTCGCCTAGAAGGTCAATGGCAAGTGTTGCTTACTTTCCCCTCCAGAGATGGCATGTCCTTTTCGGTAAACGCGGGCTTCGGAGGCCATGTCTGCGTGAAGTGGTGCCAGACTCTGGTTAGACACATGCTCGAATTTTTGAACGGCAGCAGATGCTAGTAATGACGGTGACCGTAGATGCGCAACAGAGACACGTCGAGAGAGCCACATTGATGTGCTGCGACTAAACTCACGATGCCTTTATGGGCCTTTAGCCGCTATGCTTAGACCTCGGAACGGATTTGGGGACCCATAATACGCAACGAGCACAATATCGATCTACCGTCACGGAGAGGTCTATAGATATCAGACGAACTGGGTTACTGATTGGCCGGTTCGCCAGCGTCACTTTCTAATTGGTGAAGAGCTCCACGATCCAACGTTAAAGTAGTATTGATTGAGGTGGATTTCGGTCGGCCTGGACACCTCTAGGTGCTTTGTGACAGTCTACTAGGTAATCAGGGGATTATCTTAAAGTCCGATGCCATCAATTCACCCATCAATAGGTCTTATTCATCGATCGCCATGAATTGCACCATTAGATAAGCGTAAGCACGTAACCACAGATTTTGATCCGAGAAGAATTGATATGATATTCGGACAATCGGCGTTTTGTGCGACGTACTGTAGACCCCCTTATTCCCGTCACCTAATAGAATTATATCCATAATATTGATGTACCAGTGTCACTATCTAGAGTACCCCGCTTCCCCTTTAAGCCCACTAACTTTGGTGCTTTACTACGCAGTACTGCGCTGTAGGTTTTGGCCGATCTGGCCGATCCAACGCGGTCGTGAACGATCCATCATCCATGCCTTCACATGTCGACAAGGTGGCCTATCATGAAGTAACTTGAAATCTTGCCAACACCATGGTATCCTTCATCAAAAGCCATCTGGGCCTGCTGTGACGTCAATCACCAATGTCAAATAGGACGTTTAGAAGCTTGCCGGGTTGCCAGGTTGACCCTGTTGATCAGATCGATCCTTTGCGTGGATGTGACGCCTGCATTGACCTGCGGCTGAGGTTGTGACGTCACTCTTCGTCTTCCTCGCGTAGCACCTTGACGTAAGGTACGAGAAAGCAGGTAACGCATGGGACGTACAAATATTCGTTGAGGTCGACTCACGGGTAGAATGAGTCACTTCTTCATTCAAATCATCAAAATCGCTATCAAAATTATTCGTCCGGTTAACCAAACAGCAGTCATCTTCCAGGTTAACTAGCAACCTACAAACATAACATCAAAACATCAGCAACTACAGTCACCATCATGCCTCTGGAAAACAACAGCACCAAGAGCAACCAAGACTCGGGTGTCACCGGCGCCGCCAAGTTCGTGACCAGCACCGTGGGCAACACAGTCGGTGGAGTGGGTCGCACGGCAGGCAACGTGGTGGGGGCAGCCACCCGGGGCATTGGCGACACCGTCACAAGCGCGACCGGCTCCGCGGGCAAGCCCGTTGGCGACGCGCTCGGTTCCATTGGCACCGGCGTCCAGGGTGGCGCTGAGAATGTGTCCAAGGGCGTCGAGAACGCCGGACAGTGGAAGCGGTAGAGCGGCTAGGAGAGTCGAAATGGTTCGTGAGGATGTAGGATATGTACGAAACGAGGAACATGTATGAGTAACTGAGGTGGGGTGCAGTCGAATGCATCGGAACAAACTAAATGTAATAATGCTATACGAACACAATTTGGAGAGTAATATGAGATTGAAACGTGAAAGTCGACGTGCTAACAAATACTACCATCCGGACACTAGGTACCTACTAATCCATCGACTGCAATCATAGGTGCCCGGCCACTTGACAAGCTGATGATGCAACGAATATGCTATGCCATTCTATAATTTGGACACTGACTACTACCTTAGCCAACCTAGGCCGCTTCGGACCCAGACAAGAGAGTCAATTGCTCGTCCATACAGACATGGGGTGTCTGATCTTCCGAACAGGACATGCGGCCATGCACACTGTTTCGCCCCTTCTGCGTTGCCTTTGAACCGGTCCTCTTGCGCCGTCTGAGGGCGCCGACCCGTGATGCTCTTGACGATTTTCGTGAAGACTTGTTCGATGCTGCTTTTCTGTCAAGGATTCCTTGCAGCAACTCCTGGGACGAGCGCTTCCTACCCCCATCTTCTCGCAACGGTATCTCAACTCGTGCCTGTCTCGGAGGCGATGCTTCGCGAATGCTCTCCGGCGTGCGATCCAATAAAGGCATGAAACTGTACCGGCGCAGTTTGTCCACAAGATCATGGTATGGATCTATATTCCTCGTTTCTGCCAGCTTGAATGTGCTTTTCCGACGATGCGAAGATGCGCCGATTGCGCTTCCTGCTCTTTTATTGATCTTTGCCAGATTCTCATCTGGGTGCTTGGCCCACTGTGGTTCGGAGGGTTGAAACGGGAATCCGTCAACGGGAACCGGTAGTTCACGTGGCGATTCTCTAAGAACTTCCAGAGGTTCAGGTATGTCTACGCCGCAATGAGCGTCGATGCCATAGGAATAAAGATCTGATACAGTTGATCTGTGCTGGGATAGACTTGGGTCCCCGAGCAAACCCAGGGGTGTTAGCCAATCGCTGGTACTCGTCCTCGAAGGAAGCCTGGGGAAACATGTGATTGAGCCATCTCGATGGTGGGCTATAGCAGATCTCATGTCACCGAGGGATGCCCTGGGACTGACTGGTTCAGATGCCGAATGCCTTCGACCATGGGGTTGACGCTCTAATATTTGGCCCGACTCCTCTAGCATAGGGCTTAATCTAGGACTCATTCCTCTCGGCTCATTCGGGGATGCGAAAGCTGAAGTCAAGCGTGACGAATCGCGTGTAGACACATTTCTCGACACCTCAAGCGACCCAAACATACTTGCATGGGGTTCTCCGCTGGTCTCCTGATTCGCAATATCCGAGTTGGAACCCTAGCTGACTTCGGTGATGCTCTGCCGGGAGATGAATGTAGTTCTAGAGTTATCAGGATTATGTCCATGATTTCCCGAGCGACCGGTAAAGATGAAGGAAGGCTGAACAGAACTGATTGTGGTGGCTGGATCGGCAATGCTCGACGACCCTGGAATGATCGCTTTCATGCTTGGAACTGGTCTCGGCAGGGATTCCTTCGGCAACAGCATAGAAAGACATTCGATCCTCGAGTTGCTATCGTGAATCTGATGTAGACCTGCAAGTACAATATCTAGAATTCCTTCAATATCGCTTGTAGTGACCAAGTAGCTATCCGTTGCCGGGTTGTTATCCTCCGTATGTCCTCTTAAACTAGTCTTTTGACCCACTTCTAGTTTTGATGACGGGGATGTGTTCTCGTTCGTAGCTTTCGATACACCTGCCCGCAGAGAACAATTATTGTGCTTTCTGCCAGATAAGTAAGCCCTGATATTGCAAACGATAGCGTCCGCTTCTTGTCTGTTGACGGCATTTCGGCCATCAGAAGCGGGCTCGGCGAAAGAATACGATTTCACTAAGCCTGGGGATCGATGCTCGACATCGAGATTGCCGATTGTAGCTGGTGATAAAGGGGAACAGAACATAGGCGTGGCGTAGCCGCTGAGTTCTGTCCCGGAGTCATTTGCCGAAGTTTGAAGTAGTGGAGTGTTATCCGATGTACCATGAAGGGCCCTCTGAAGGCGGCGGCCCATGGGTTTTGGGCAAAAGTGATGGTGCTTGGATTTATGGTTATGGCGCATGCTGGAAGGAATAGCCCATTTCGATCTCAACGTGCTTTTTGGCGAGGAATCCTGTGTGTCTGGCAGTATAGGGGCACAATGAATAGGCTGGCAGCCCGAGGCAAGAGGCTCTGACGGCGTCATGCCATGATTCACCTCATCTTGTAGAGCGCCTGGTGCCGCCATAAGGCTGACGTGTCGGCTGGTAACACGACTGGTCGGTGCGCTGTAGAATTGGTCATCGTCCAGGCTGCCGATAGAAAAGCGGTCAACGGGAGGGCGAAGAGCCATTGCGTTTTGTTGTCTAAACACTGCGATTTAGTTTCGACGTCTACGAGAGCGTCCATATAGATTAGTTATAGGAATAATGGATGCGAGTGATTAAAGCAGATGCAAATATCTCGTAGGTAGACGAGGAAACTTAGGAAAACGAAGAATTGGAGTGGTTGTTTCGTGAGGTTATCGGTATGCACAAGTTCTTTGACTCATGTTACTCTTGTCATTCACTCGCCTGTGTAGGTACCTACAGTACCTAGTTCATCTGCCTTGCCCTCACCCGTTTTCTAGGTGACCTACCCTACTCCAGAGAGCACCTGCAATCATGAAACATAGTCGCGGCTTACACCTGCCTTGAAGTCATAGTAAGGATGCTACGAAGGGACGTCACTCTTTCTATCCACTGGGGAGCCGAGTTAGCTTGAAGTTTAGTCGATGGCTGGAATGACATGCCTCTGGTTTCGCCTCATTCCGTCTCGGTCTGAAGGGGTCGGGTAGGTATAGGTAGATGATCCAGCAGAATGTCTACCGGGTAACCTAGGTACCTTCGCATGTCCATCTTACCTGATGTAACGTACGACTAGCGAATATCTGCGTCTTGGACATAGAGAGAATCGTACGAAGAGGTCGGGTTAGGGCAAGGTAAACCATAATCTGTAATCGGAAGTCGGATAAGTCCGGCTAGATCTACGGTTGTCTGCCGTAGGTACCATCAGGATAAAGTACATACTAGGTATGTAGGTAGGCATCCTTCATTTAGGTCGGCCACGGTAATGTTCGATTTGCCGCGACTAGATTGATACATTCGTCCGATTTCAGGAGTGAGTTACTGGATATCGAGCACTGTTTATAACACCCAGGCCCCGGGAAGAACATCGCATATACGTGGGCAGACAAGTGAGTTGGATAATAATAGACTGAAATGTCATATCTAGGTATGTAGGTACCTAGGAAGTCTACATGCATGCTTCTGGATCAGGGTTCGCGGTAATTACAGGGCTGATCCACTTGGGAGTAAAAATATATCAAGATGTATCGAGGATTGTTGCCCAACTTTGAGGATGTGCGTTTTTCCTGCAGCTTTTCTTCATCGTGTTGGAAACCATACCGGGTGAGAAAGAGTTACTATGCAATGCATATACATATGTAGGTAGGTACTAGGTGCCAGGCAATCATATTCGAACTCTTCCGTAGTTTTCGTAGAGGCCAAAAAAGGTTGTATGCGGACGAATTGTTGAGATGAAGATCTGGGGGAAAGAATTTAGTTGTACCTACAAATATGGAGAAGACACCTAAATTGGGGTGATGTTCTAAGTGGCTCTTCCCCTTCCCCTTCCCCTTCCCCGGCCCCATCCGCGTCTTTTTAGGCGCATAGCACATAAGATTAGGGCAAGAAAAGAAAAAAAGAGGCGGTAGCTGTGCCCTCCTATTCGAACCTCGGGACCTTTAACGCCTCGCCTGGGCACCTGGGCAGTGTCTCAATACCTCCAGGGCCCAAGCTACTATTCTTCAGCGCTAAACAGCTCTGAGACATCAGCCCTGAAGAGAACAACTGGGCGCCTGGGCACATGGCCCTGGGAGGTACCCGTGGACACCAAACGTCAGCGCCACCTCCCCGGCAGTGACCGGCTTACAAGGTTCTAGGCACCTGGGCACTAAGTCATCACCCCACATAATGTCCGATGACTTGGACGCCCGTAGCCCCGGGAGACTTTTCGTTTGTCCCGTTAAACTGTTAAACTGTTAAACTGTCAAACCGTTACCTTTATTTATTTCCAAGGTTATTTACTTGCAAGCTCAGTACCCGTCTCTTGCAGGGAAAAGGGCAGAGGACAGTCTGAGATATGTAAGAAGAAAATAAAAAATAAAAATAAGGAAAAATAGTACATAATGAGGTAAAAACCGCAACCCTCCGCCTGCCGCCGAAGTCGCTTGCACATGTATCAAATAAATAACCTTGGAAGCCCATCTACTACCTCAGCACCAAGCCAGCTAGCCTAAGCGGTCCACCGTTTTCTTAACAGCATCTCAACCTGAAATTCCCCTGAGACGTGTCACACCACTATTGGGATCATTCTCGTCTATCCCTTGAAGGGTCTAGCTCTCCATTCACGACTTTGCCGTATAGAAGAAAAGGAACCGAAAAAAAAAAAAGGGCTGTAGATCAGGAGATTCGATAAGCAAGTAAGGATAAACGCAAAACGTTGCCGAGACGGTGGCAAGGACGGGATATTTTCCTCTTCTTTTCCTGATCCTTCCTTTCGTTGTTATTTAATTGCCCGAATGTTTACGCTGGGTCCTTGCCTAGCCGCACCATTCCTTACGATACCACACTCTACGCTTTTACATACATAAATTTTAACACAGAAAGAGTTTGACAAATTAGAAACATCCCTTTGAACCATGTGCATCGTTCTACTCACCACTGCACACCCCAAATATGCCCTGATTGCCGTCGACAATCGGGACGAGTACATCCTCAGACCCACCAGCCGACCGCACTGGTGGACCCATCAGCCCTCGGGCGAGGAGATACTATCCGCGCGAGACCTGTACCGTCGCGAGCGCGGAACCTGGCTCGGCGTTACTAAGAGTGGACGCTTCGCCGTGCTAACGAATTACCGGGAGTCCAGCGAGGATGACCCGGATCCGGATCACGCAATCGCCGGTGTCAAGAGTCGTGGCACCGTCGTGTCGGCCTGGTTGGGCGCCCCCACCGAGTCCTCTTTGGACGACTTCGTTCGATCTATGCTGGACGGCCGCGCCGCTAAAGGCGTTGGCGGCTTCTCGCTTGTCTGCGGCGACCTCAAGGAGAGGACGGAGAAGGGCATCAAGCCGTTGGCCATCATCTCCAACCGTTGGGACCACATCGGCGAGGTGCCGTGGATCGGCGGGGAGCGAGGTCATACGTACGGGCTTAGCAACGCCGTGTATACCGAGAACCCGGCATGGGAGAAGATCAATATTGGAAAGAAGTTGATGGAAGAGATGATACAAGAGGCTGCCGAGAAGGATTTGGATGAGGAAGAACTGGTAAATCGACTCTTTGGGGTACTCGACCACGACACCTTACCCTTAGAACCGAAGATGAGTTTCCAAGAACACATGGACGCGCTTCGGCGGTCCGTATTTATTCGAAGTTTCGCGGAGGATCAAGGTTGGAAAGAGATGGCGGATGCGGCCGACGAGGGCAGGGCGAAGGCCGCGTTTGAGGCGATCGAGGATTACAGCGACCACGAAGAACATAGAGACCCCCACGGCTATTTCATGAGAGGCGCTTATGGAACCCAGAGACAGACTATCATCCTTTTAGATTGGGAGGGTAACATCACATTCAAAGAGCGGGCGTTATGGGATGCTCATGGAAACCCAATTGAAAGAGGAAAGGGAGACGAGACTTTCAAGTTTAAGATAGAAGGATAGGGAGATACTGTTAGACCCAGTAAAGTCCAAAAGAAATCATAAAGATTAGATTCTATTTTGATGCACTCTATCTCTGTCTAGGATCTTGGTTATGCTCATGGTGTCTACCCCTCTGAAGTAGCCATGGAGACCTTTCATTCCTGGAACCCCTTTCAATGAATAACCAAAGCCCAAATCGACTGGGCTAATGTGAGATCGACGATTCTATAGAATATATCAATGAATACCTGTTTCCAACTCGAACTACAATTGGACCTAGTGAAATTATGTCATGATTGGGGTGTACTTCTCACGATTTCCTACCATGATCATCTCCAACATCCTCAGGGCTATCTAGATAGGTCTCCTTTGAGATAGTTTAACGCTGTACGTCTCAAAGTGCACCTGTGAGTCTATCGAAACAAGGTATTTGGTGAGAGAGGGAGCTGGGTAGTACTCTGTACGTGGACTTGGGGGATCCTGGTTCGAATATCACTGTGAAGGAAAGAGTCGGATGATAAGAGCCTGGTCCAAGGAAGGGACTCTATGATATTGGACGGCGTTATAGTTAAAAGTAAGGGCTAAACGTCGAGAGATATTCGATGACAAAGTAAGAGAAGCTGCGGCCATGTTTAGATAATGGACAATGGCTGCTTGGTGAAGTACACCTCGAGTCTAGCGAATATGCGGACCCCTTTCTGGCGTCGCCCTCGCCATCGCCAACACCAACGCCAAAAATCTCGAGGATATTGGCCCATGCTATCTATTCATCCTATTTCTGTTTCTGTTTGGTGTTTACCTGCTTTACTTTCAATTTATTTTCCTCAACCCGCTTTCCTCTCGAAACCCTTCACTCCCCAAACACAACCCACACAAATCACTCCTACTCGAGCTGGTGTTGCATGGCATCCCAACTCAAGTAGAACCACATACAACAAACATCACCTAATAATCTTCTACTACTTCCCTGACAATCAGTTGGCCTTGCGCGCAATCTCATTCACAGCACGTACTTGCGTCTTCTCAACCTTGGCGCGCTCTACCTAACCACAAATATTGGACTGTTCGGCATCGGAGCGCATCTGATCCTCTTTAAGTTACCTCAAACCCCTTCTCAGTATCATCAAGAATATCGTCACCGGTGAGTTATGGCTTCGCCTTCCAAGGATTCTCCCACCCCAAAGGGATCCCGTCAGCAACCGCCATTTGAAGGTGATCTGGAGATACCCCCAACACCCACACCACTTCGCAGATCTCGGATCTCCTTGCCTGTACGAGGAAGAACTGGATATGTAGCTGGTGTAGGAACTCCCCGCCGCCCGGGAGGTGTCGCTAGCAGCGGCATCCCACTGAGCCCTAGTCTCGGTACGCTCCCTCAAGCCCATCCTGGAGGAGCGACAGCACTTTCATCTTCCCCTTCACAGTCGCGAATTCCCCCTCCCCCTCCGCTAGCCCAGCGCCGCCTTTACCAGCAGCAGCCTACGGTCGCAGAATCATCTAGAAACCCCCCAACAAGTTTTGTAGCTCCCAGTCTATCGACGAGCCAACTTGGTATGATGCGACACTCATCGCAGACCGTACACGCAGGCCTTCAGGCTCGAACCGGTAACTACCCAGGCCCACAAACCATCCGCTCTAGCGCGACGTTTGGAGGTCTTCAAGCTTCTCAAGCTCCTCAAGCCGCTCAAGGTACCGCACGACCTCGTATTGAGGACCACCCAGGTCCATTGACCAGTCATCCAACTACGGCATTCAGGCCTCGAGCTCCTGTCGGCGACCGCCCGGGCCAACTAACTAGCCCTCCTACCACAGCGTATTCTTCCATGGTCGTGTCGGGATCATCAGGCAGCTTTGATCGATATGCTGGTGGCGGCTTGAGACAATCCCAGACGACTAGCAACCTCCCCGTACCGTCCTCGTCTCAAAAAGACGCCCGGCGACCCACAATACGAGCAGTGCCCTATGTCCCTACGTCGTCGTCCGGTGCTATCCCAAACATCGACACGTCTCGTTTCCGAACGGAGAACATCCCGCCTAGCAGCTCGCTCACTCGCCTCGGCACCATGCACAGAGACAGCCTCCAGCTGCCTAGCACTCAGAGCCTCCCCAAACGCACGACGCCTACCGCAGAGGAGAAGGGCAAGCAGAAGGCTACCACTCTACATGAAGAGCGTACCCAGACTCCACTAGCACAGGCATCCACCGCCGTGGAACAGAACCAGCAGCAGGAAGCCATTTCAAGCGCGACTCGCACTTCGCAGATTCCACGATGGACTCCTCAGTCGAAGGATAAGAAGCCGGCCGGGATTCCAAAGTCCAGCACGATGAACGTGTTCTCTAACTTCGCCGCCTCATTGTCGCGTAAGTCGCTACCCGGCTTCCTTCACGGCGAATCCCGCAAGTCCTCGCAGTCGTCCATGAGATCATCAGTGGCCGCATCGGCCATAAGTTCGGAGCTGATCGCGTACACTCCCGCCGACCTCCCTCCTGTCCCGCCTGTGCCCACACTGCCCCGCGAACCTTCCCCCCCTGTGCCGGTTCCGCCCCGTCAAACCCTGCACGAGGACGACGGCCGCGTCATCACCCGCGCACACCCCTTCAGCTACTGGTGTGGCCGTTTCACCTCGATGCACTCGCGCTTCCAGAACGAGCAGCTGACGCCCGGCAACCTATCCACGATCGTCCGCGCGCACGCGCAGCACAACTCGCAGATCCCGCACCAGCAGCGCGCGCTGCAGACAGGATCTTCCAGCATACAGACCTCCTTCAGCATGGTCGACATGCCGCCACCCGCAACCACTTCCATCACCACTCATATGTCGGCGTCCGCCGCCACGGCGCAGGCCGCAGCCCGGCTCACGGACCGAGAGGCCCGCATCCGCCGCGTCTTCCTGCACCTCGAGGCGCTGTCCACCACCGAGGAGGCCCGCGCCAGCCTCTGGAAGTTCCAGCAGCACTACGCCCGCAAGCACAACAACCCCTCGGCGCTGCCTGTCGGTGGTACCATGGAGAGCCCCAAGGGCAAGAGCAAGAAGGACAAGAAGGATGATGGTGATGACAACGGCGATCACAAGGAGGGCAAGGGAAGGAGTATGTTTGGTCGCATCTTCGGTAGCGCCAAGAAGGGGAAGAGCGCAAAGTAAAAAAATCGGGCGTGGTCAAAAGGCATGGGGACGGTTCGGAATGAGTGCCCAACGACCGACCACAGACGATGGGCTTCGGATCCATCTTGATTCTTCTTTTCTTTTTCTTTTTTCTTACTGTTTTTTCCTTTGCCTAGGTGTCTTTCTAGGGACAACCTTTTGGTCTACTCGACCATACATACGTGTTCTGCATTGCAGAATTTTCGGCTTTCATGGACCTTGGCCGAAGGATGGAAAAAGGCACACTAATGGTCCTACAAACAAAATGATGGGACCTCCAGGGCTCTTTCGGGCGAACGAACCCACGGGAGGTTCCTGCGCACACGCTTTTCGCGCATATTTGATATCTGGAGTCGGAGACATTTGCTACTCGGCACGTGAGCTACCGACGCAGGACGTAATTTGACGAGGGACGAATAATGACTGACAAGGACGGAAAACGAAGGACGAAGGACGAAGGACGAAGGAAAAAAGAGGTGATAAGGGACGAATGTAAAGTAAAGGGAGAGGAAAGCAAAAGGGGGAGGGGTTATGCATACTGAAATTAATGGCACCGCAAGGACCTCGCGGTCTTGAAATACGGAAATGCGGAATCCCCAGAGAGTAGTTTAGGTACCTACTCAGTAATCAAACTCGACTCAAGTAACCGGAAGCAATGCATCCCCGAAGCTGTCGTGACCCTCATCCATAAAATGAAACTTTTTGCATTCAGCCCAACGCCATAATGAATCCACCAAAGTCTCTTGTAACCGTGGATGCCTACCTAAACCGCATGTCCACCAGCCCCGTGTCATGCACGAAAGCATTTCCATTAGCCCCCAAAACTCCTATGCTTCAACACCACCAGTAGGCTTCTGTGGACATCGTGATCAATTCTCGTCCACCCAACCTGGTACCCAAGCAAATGTATATAAAAGGACACGTAACTTAACATCGATCCATTCCGTGCCTCGTACCCTTTCAGGCAGCCTCGTTGGCCTTCTTGCGGGACTTCATGAAATCCTTGATCTGCTCGACCTTGGTGGCGAAGAAGATGCCCTTCTTGTCGTTGCGCCAGGCGCAGACGCCGATGTTGTCGGCGAAGTCGGCAACGGCCTTGTACTCCTTGTACTCGTCGAACTCCTTGAAGAGGTAGCCGTCTTTCGTGGAGATGCGCTCCGTGTCGAGCTGCCATAGCCGGATCTGGTCGATGACGACGGGCGGCAGCACCGGCTTGTTGGACGCCGCCGCGTACCGGTACATCTGCTCGTCCGCGTGCGTCGACAGGTACGCGACGATCTGGTCCGCTGTGATGCCGTGGCCCACGGCGTTCTTGATGGACTGGCGTGTCAGATGGCCTGATACAAGGCCTTTGAAACGGAATTTGAGGTCCGAGAAGAGCGCTAGAACGGCGATTTGTAATGGTGAATGCACGTATGCGTACATGCGGAAGTTTGTCTCGAGGATGATGGTGCACTTGTCTTGCTCGTCGCTGGTCGTGTTGCTAGCAGATGCGAAGCCTGCGCTGACGCTACGAAGCGCCGTTTCGTTGCTCGTTAGGGTTGTCGCGAGTCGGGTGGGGAAGAACTGGTGAGTGTTATGTTGAGGTATGTATATTAAGCCAAAATCGATGAGAGAAGGCAACATGTTTCGTCGGCTCTCGGTAAGGGCGTCGGTGCTGTAGGCGCGTCCGAATTCGAGCGAGGCCAACAGAAAGAAAAACTGTAGCATGTCCACGCTATCCATAGCTGATTGAGCTCCGCTGGCATTAGCTGCGTCGATAGCCTCTAGCCAGAGGAGCAGCAGAGCCCAAACCTGGGCATTGGCTTCCTGTAATAAGAAGGAAAAGCCAATATTTGTGATTTTAAGTCCCGTCATCCCGCGCTCAACCAGGTGCCCTGCCATGAGAAGCTCTTTCACCGATTGCTTAGGCCCGCTGGAACCTTTTTCGAAGCTGGTCAGGCCGGTAGCAGAGACCACGTAATGGAGGATATCATCCCACTTCTTTCTCGCGTACTTATCCAAGAAGGCATGGTCGACGTCGGACGGGATAGGATGTGTGGACAGCACACCGAACGAGTTGTGATCGCCTCCGCCTTCCAAGGCGAGCCTTAGGCTGTTCTTGAAGTTTACCGTAAGCGTGATGGACTGTGGTTGAACTATATGGAGGGATCGGAGGATAGCAATAGCCTGATCCTTTTCGCGAACGGCGGAGGGTTTAATCCATAGGTCTAGATCGGTGGGAGACCAAGGAGTTGGAGAGTAAAGGATGGCCATCACAATGGCTTTCGCTATTTCTCGGTGTAAGTAATCCAAGAGGAGTCTTTAGCCTGGAAGAATAGAAGAAAGGCTCTTACCTAGATGCGGGAGCATGCGACGGAATATGGCGAGAGCCGTAGAGGGCTGCTGGTAGAGCTTTCTAAAGGTCGTACCAGGCAGCTGCTCCAGGTACTGGGAGAGCGAACTCGTGGTGACCGACATGGTGGAATGAAGTCCGATCGATCACAGTTGAAGGCGACCAAAAGGATACTGTCATGGTAAGGAACCACAAGACTGCCCATGCGCAGGTGGTTGTGACAATGAACGAGGATGAAAAGCCGAATCTGCTTGACACGCGATGGAAATATGTCAAGTTGCTAGGTACCTACCAACTAGGTACATACTTAGTACCCACTAGACACCATCAGTACATAGGTACCTAGTACCACCTAAGGGTTTCACTAATTTGTTCAACGTTAGCAGCCTAGAGGGGAGGGCTAGTGCCTAGGATTAGTGGGGTCACTCCCCTAAGATCTCAAGGAGTGGCCCATGGGTGAATGCCCAGTGAAGGTACCATCCAGAGCCGCAATCGAACGACAAGTCTTTTTCACATCGTCATGATTATTTTTATCATACCCTGATGCCATTTATAAAGCACCTAAAGGATCAAAATATCTCCAGGGCTATAACCATTTATAACTACCGACTGCACTATGAAATTGGATCTCGAAACCAATCCATGCTAGATACCTATGGCATGGTGGATAACCAAGACAAACATGGGGAGCAGCGACAATGAAGGCGGACTCTTGAGAGAATCCGGAACCAGCTATAAACTTAGAACCATGATATTCGATCAACTAATCCCCAGAACGAACATTAGCTAAACAAGCCATTTCGGCTGAGTTCATGAATTGGTAGCGATGGCAAGACCCCATCGAACTCCATTTCAAGTAGCTTCAAGACCCAATCCAGGCCCCCCTCCAAGATACCATAAAGGACTCCTCGATACGCAAGAGCTATTCGCAGTTTGTCATCCGCCGTCAGCATAGCCATTTTCGATTTGCGCTGTCCCAACACAGCATGGAGTCATTTGGTTATCGTGCCCATCTCAACCACGTCAGGCTTGTTGGACGTTAAGCTGAGAAAAGGACAATGTTTTTTTTTTATATAAAAAGACACCAAACGGCAAAAGGCAAACGCGACGCCTCATTACAAACACACCACTATACCGATACCGTCGACACAGACAAACTTGCCAATCAACTCACAGCGAAAGAAGCGACGCCGGATCACCCTGTCTCTGGGCTACGCTTGTTACAATCAGCTGAGCCCGCTATGCGAAGGCCATTTGTACCTGCATTTCTAGTAGTGTTTGGTCCTATCCGTACGCTTGACGACTAAATAAATCCCCGGGGTCCAAGTCATCCTCGTTGCATACGGCAGTCGGCGTACTACAATTTCCCATCCAATGCGCCGATGACCTTCAGGATCTCTGCTCTGACTTTCCTGGTATGCCTCGTGATCCGTAACACCCCGTTTGGCGACAACTGTTCTCTACTCTCTTGTTTAGGTTCCACTAGTCCCCGAGCTATGAGTTGACCTCAGTTGTTCTATTCACTCCGGTAGGAGGTAGTTTGGAGTTGGAGCATATCGTCCCATTCAATTGGACCCTCCAACACGGTACATGAGAGTTCCATTTAATGACTTCCTATGCTCACAATTCATAGCCGCAGTCGCACCCCAGTCACTCTCCTAGCATACCCTGATGTCGACAGGGCAGGATATTGAACCTATCTGGGAATGACTACAAAGTGTATTTGCTGACTGGCGATTCAACAAGCAACTTGAAGCCCTCGACCCAGAATTCTACACAACTCTCGAAAATCGCACTTTTCCCGCACCCCTCCCCATTCGATGTTCGTCCATTTTAATAAGATCGGAAACGAAATCCAAGGGGGAAAAATCGCCAGGAATCGACTACGGACTTGGTCACCAAACTAACCACGAGATGGAACAGGGCGGCTTAGATCTTCTTTTCCGCTTGCCTCCTGAACTCCAGGTCAATGTCTTATCACATTTCAACCTTGATGAGATAGCGGCGGCGTGCTCTGAGTATCCCGATGTTGCGAGGGTCGTCTTCTACCATTTCCCCGCCCTGGTCAGGAGTGTTTTCGAGAAATATTCCGGCATTCCTTATAACTCAGAAATTCGTCATCTATTATACCGTATTCTCGCAATAAAAAACTCCGTTACTCGGCCATTTGAGGACCTAGAAAATGGGCCTGAGACCTTCGCTCACTGGCTGAAGAATTTCATTGAACGAAGCGACCAGGCCGCCCCTCCTGAGATCCCCCGTACTATTGAAACATTACACCGTATCGACCGCTTACTGCAATCCGTCGACTACTGGATCGAACGAATTCGTTCCAACGTGGGCCGGACTTATGGTCCTTACCAATACGATGACCGAATCGGTTTCACCCCCGTCGAAACTTATAGAATCTATCGTGCACTCTTCCTCTTTCATCTCTATTCCGTACTGTTCAGGTATTCTCCCCGCCGCCTGGGTTCAAGCCGTAACGCCCGTGTTTCCGAACAAATGTTATTCTTCCAGTCACTGCAACCTTTCCTTCTGGCGGAGCTAGACGCTATCTATGGAATGATTGACTGCTACCTAAATCATCACTGGTATCTCCAATCAGCCATATCTAGAAATTCATCACCCCTGCGGCCCGGGGTACGCGCGGTGCCAGGGGGAAGAAAATTAGAATTTGCCATGAGCAAAGGCCTCAACTTTTTAAGGGACTTCGTTACAGCCCACGGGACAGAAGATGTGTATTCCTTCCACGCATATAACGAATACAACGACAGCTTCATACCGCTACCAAACGTTGGGAATAGATTCTTCACCACACCCTTATCTTATTTGCGTCATGACCAACATACCGAGGATAGGATTCTGATCCCCAGGATGGTGCCGAGAACCATGGCCCGTTGGCAGCGCACTCCTGATTTGAGCAATGAGCCATCCTGGCTATACAGAGCATTCCTTAACCCTCACACAACGCAAATTCGTGATCGAATAGCAACCTTGACGGAGTATGATTCGCACAACTGGCACGGTCTTGCCTTTTGGGAAGAAGGTCGCGTGAAAGCCCACTTTGAAATCGTCAGCGAGATAAAGCTTTTTAATTTCAACGAAGTCCTGAGGCGAGCGCGGTTTAATATCTTAGAATTCAACCCATATTGGCCACAGCTGCTAGGGATCGACCCACCAAACCCGGGAGGCTATACTCCGGTGAAACTACCCGAGCGTTCCATTGTTATCTACAAATCTATCCTGGGAACTACGGCCTAGCCAAAGGTACCTCTGTTATTGATGCAGAATTTTAGTTGTGTATCACGGTAGGAAAGCCTTGATTTTGTTATGGCCCGATATTTTCGACCATTGAAAGTCATCGTCTGGCAGGCCACTTCGAACCTCTCAGCATCATCTTGATCACATGGGGAATATTCATTCTTACGCTAATGGAATCTATAGAAAAACATAAGATTTCCCACACCAGGTCAGCCCCCAGATTTTCTTCTTGCCCCAGTATCTCTAGTAGGTATGTTGATTTGAAGATACATGGCTTGGGGATTCTCTTAGGCTTCCCACTGGGACTGTATTAGTGGCCACTCGTTCATCTACCCCTATCATCGGTCATGTATGATAGATATCTACTAAGTTTGGACGGCTATCGGAGATATAAGGTAATCCTATACTTAATTAATATAGACCTGAGACGACTATAAAGGATTTCAATCAAGGTGAAGCCAGTGACAGCGGATATTACAGTAGCTTCACAATTTTCGTAACTATCACCTTCTAGGCACCAACTAAAGAATAAGAAATGGGCACGACGTTCACCATCCTCGGATGGTTAACAGGAACGTTTTAAATTGACACCTACAATCGTTGACCGCTTTACTACCCACGGTATAGGGGGTATGATACGCATGCTCGAACGAGCTAGTCGGACGCGGAAAAAGCACACAAGCTGGGCAGGCGACGGGCTTTAATCAACCGCATATCATGTATGCTCAATGCCAGCCCCAGGGAAAGCAGTTATATTAAGCAGGTAGGACATCTACCAGATGATTCCCATGTAGTTCTACAGCACTAGACAGTCTACCACTCACTCACTACGACCAACATCACTCCATTCACCCAAGCTCCCCCAAAACCACCATGTGAACACCTACACAACCCCCGCAACCCGCCCCGCGTGCATCCTCCACCCGTCCGCCAGCATATCCACACTCTCGGGCCGCCAGCGCGGACCGTCGATAAAGCAAATGCCCAGGGGCAGCAGCGTGCGCAGGACCCGGCGCATGCACGCCACGTGCTCCAGCGCGCGCGCGCGCCCCCGCAGCGCGTCCTCGAACACGGGGTACTCGTCGCGCAGACGCGCGCGCAGACGCCCCTCGATGTCGTGCGCCGTCAGGTAGTCGGCCTTCCGCACGCCTGTCTTCTGCAGGTGTGGTAGTAGCGCCGCAGCGCCGAGGGCGGGGAGTTGTGGGTCCAGCGTCCAGCGGTCGATGGTGTCGAGAGGTGGAGGGGGTGGTGGTAAAGAGGAGGAGGAAGAGGAGGAGGAGGAGGGGAGGTCCAGGGATAGGTTCGGGTCGCGGAAGGCGAGACGCGCGTGCATTAGTGACATGATGTGCGGTAGCGCAGCTAGCTGCAGCGTGTGCGTGAAGACGTCGCCGACGATGTCGACGGCGGCTGGGGGCGGCGTTGGCGATGCGATGACTGCGCGCACGGCTTGGAAGCCGAAGGCCATGACTGTCCAGTATAGTTGGCCTGCGAGTGTGTACATCCCGGGTCCTATGTAGGGTACGATGTCTGGTGGGGGGTTGGTGATGTGGATGGCCCTGTCTGGTTCGAACCAAGCCATTGGGCATTCTGTGAAATCGGTGGCACCTCCTTCATTGTGTATAGGATCCGAGGTAAGGGTTTCCATAGGGTTGTTCAAACTCTCCAAGTTAGTGAGTGTACCATATTCCTCACCCGATGTTTCGATTAAGAAAGAGTTCAGCTCGCCGGTAGCCGCCTCCAGGTCGTACGACGCGGCAATCTCAGCATCGAACGCATTTCCATCAAGTAGGGCGTCATCCAATTGTTGCGGGACTAAGCTGAAAGACTCGTATACGTTCGTCGGGCTCGGAATTTCCGGGGCGGGAAGCTGGGCCACCTTACAAGCGTTTGCAACAACTGATTGTAACGTTGTCGCATCCTGACTTGTTGCGTTGCGAATCGCCTCAATGGCATCGCGAAGTTTCTGGTTTTCTTCACTGAGATTCTGTATCGTATCTATCTGTCTCTGCCTAAAAGCTCGCTGAGCCAGCTTTCCTTTCTCACGACGAGACTGCAGTGTTCAATTGGTGTTAGAACTGGCTTTCATCTCAAGAATTCATAAAGCGGGTCACCTCACCGTGATGCAGCTCGACGCATTCCTTTGCTTGGATTGAGATGTATTCAAATCTCCTCCCTCCACCATATTCGAATGACTACTAGATAGATATTGTCAATTAGAGAATCTCGTATTGATTCTGCCTTATTCGGAGATTTGTTGATCTGGAATTCGCTTAAATAATCCCGAAGCAGCGTCAGCTGGATTTTTCAGCTGAGCTGAGCTGACTCATCGTCGGGAGTGAATGAGATTTCGGATTCATTTTTCACGGAATAGCAAAAGCTCCATTCATCAAATATCATTCTTCCATACTGAAAATATATGAGAATAAATCTCTCTATATTTTTTAATTGAGTTGCAGTAATATACCTTCGGTTTTTGAGAGCAGAAGCCTCATATTCGTCGCTTGGGAGACGGCATCGTCCATCACAGCTGACATTACTGTGCTTGCGCCATGTTACCATAAATAGTAGCTAGTAGGTACCTACTCTGATCCACTCCTCTAAACCTCATTTTTCCTTGATTGCTCGCGGTTTACTCTGAACGATATCTTTGAATACTGAACCGTATGTGTCTGTTATCAAAGGGCGGCGAGTGTCTACGACACCTTCATTCGTGTTATAGCAATATTGACAAGAGATCTATGAGCCATCTCACTCGGTTCATTGACTATAAGCTTCTTACGTTATAGGGCGAATTTGTGTTTAGACCGGCATGTAGGTATAGACGTTACATAAGGTATGGCTCACTTGGCACCATAGTGATCATTTGAAATTCAAATATATACTGCGGACGGTGCCAATGCGAGATGTCTATCTCGTCCGTATGACCCTTCCAGCCTTAGTCTTGACAAGCTAGACCAGCCAGATATCTGGCTCTTTGGTTATAATATTACGTCAAACCCGAAGCCATTCGGGCTGGTTGCATTTTTGTGGCCGTACACATGATTATCGATACTCATAAGAGTAATTCGTAATAGGGCGACTCTTCGATCTTGGCTCGGGTATCTAAAGCAGCACGAGAAATGGTTTCAATTCTGCAAGTATATATCATCGTGAGAGAAGGGGCTAGCATGAAGGGGGCAAGGATCACAACAGCGACCACATTCGTGCCGTACTAACAGCTGTTCTATTGGATGCTAGTCTTCGGAGATCGGGATCTCCATCGTGGGATTCGGGGAGACCAACGGATAGCTATCAACGCCGCCAAGTCTTGGTACGCCCATTTCACCAGCAAGAGGCTTGAGTAAGGGATCTTGTCTCTTTGTTTTCGGGCTCGTAAAACCCGTTATCGGACTATAAGCCGTCTAGCCAGTTTGACTTATCGTATTCGATATTTCGATCCAACACACTTATTACTAACAACGCCTATCGTCGACCGTCGATTTTAGCTTGATGCCGGTTTCGGGAACTATACGCGGCTGTTCCCCCGCAATTGGCCTCCCCGTGCATGAAGAGGGGCTCCCCGAGATCTTCCTATCATGAGCTACTAAGTAAGACTTATCAGATAGGAGAGGGGCTATCCTGCAGAGTTGGGTCTAGAAATGTGATACTAGATGACCCCTGAAATGTGACTTGATGGCAGCTGGTATTCTTATCAGATGACATTAGGAAAGCTGTATTGCTAATTGGTGCCAGATACCCTACTTCACGTCCCAGCGCGTCATTGTCGTCTTGGATAGCCAGGCTGCTAATACCGAAGATGTGTCGCCGTGTTCCCATACTTAAGCTCATGATGTTGCTCTGCCCAACTGTTACAGAATTCATGTCTCACATTCTATCTTCAACGATTTTTGCCCAAAATGGTCTCCGCAGTTGCTGACTCAGTTCTTCATCCCTTTGATCCGCTGACTCTGGACGAGATCCAGACGGCCATCGGTATCGTCAAGAAGGCACATGGAGAGGTGTTCTTCAATGTTGTCTCACTCCATGAGCCGCGTAAAGCGGACATGACGAAATGGCTGGCGGACCCTGTCAATACCTCTCAGCCGGCAAGAATCGCGGACGTCGTTGTTATCGCACCGGGTGGTAAGGTCTATGATGGGCTCGTGGATCTTGCAGCCGGCAAGATTACAAAATGGGAATTGCTAGACGGGCTTCAACCTATCGTAAGTTTAGATGGATGAGGGGTATTAAGACCACCACTTATTAACCAACGTGTCCAGATTACCATGGAGGAGCTTCGGCTGGTTGAACATGTCTGTCGAAAAGATCCAAAGGTCATCGAACAATGTGAAATCAGCGGCATCCCCAAAGAAGACATGGACAAAGTCTACTGTGACCCCTGGACGATAGGCTATGACGAGAGACACGGCAACAAGATTCGACTTCAACAAGCGCTGATGTACTACCGACCTCATGTGGATGATTGCCAGTATCAGTATCCACTGGATTTCTGTCCTATATACGACGCAGAGAAGAAGCAGGTCATCGACATCGACATACCGAAAGTGCGGCGACCACTGAATAAGGCTGCGCCCATCAACTACCACCCTGCAGCCATCGAGAAGGCCGGAGGCTACCGCGAAGACCTGAAGCCCATCAACGTAACGCAACCCGAGGGAGTGTCATTCAAGATGAAGGGAAGAGAGATTGAGTGGCAAAACTGGAAATTCCACATTGGCTTCAACTATCGCGAGGGCATCGTCCTAAACGACATCACCTACAACGATAAGGGGACGCCGCGCTCGATCTTCTACCGGCTTTCCTTGGCGGAGATGGTGGTTCCCTAGTAAGAATCCTCGATCTTATCCTATCAAACTTGTGAGGTATTAATAGTAATATAGTGGAAATCCCGAACATCCCCACCAAAGGAAGCATGCCTTCGACCTTGGAGAGTATGGCGCTGGGTATATGACCAACAGTCTCGCATTGGGATGTGACTGCAAGGGCTCGATTCATTATCTCGATGCCCACTTTCCTACCAGGGCTGGCGGCGTCAACACCATCAAGAATGCGATATGCATTCACGAGGAAGATAGCGGCATATTGTTCAAACACACGGACTTCAGGGATGACTCCGTCATTGTAACCCGTGGACGCAAACTGGTCATCCAGCAGATATTCACAGCAGCCAACTATGAGTATGCTATTCAGGTAAGCTCTTAAATCGTGTTGAAATCTACGAATCAAATACTAATCGTAAACAGTGGATCTTCCATGTGAGAAATCCCGGAAATGGGCCAGTGTATGGTGTGTAATACTGACTTCGACTTTAGCAAGACGGTACTATCCAGCCCGAGATCAAACTCACGGGTATTTTGAACACGTATGCGATGGGTCCGGACGAGGACACAAAGGGATGGGGAACTCAAGTGTATCCAGGTAAGATGGGAGAAGCGCGGTCAAGTCCTTGAGATTAGTAGCTGACGGAGTGCAGGCGTTAATGCGCACAATCACCAACATCTGTTCTGCCTCCGCATAGACGCCAATGTTGACGGGCCGAACAACACCGTTTTCATGGCCGACGCAGTTCCATCCGATGCCCCGGTCGGTAGCCCGGAGAACTACTACGGCAACGCCTTCTATGCCAAGAGGACGAAGCTAGACACGGCGAGCAAGGCGGCAACGGATTACAACGGCGCCACCAGTCGCACCTGGGACATCTGCAACACGAACAAGTTGCATCCGTACAGCAAGAAGCCGGCTAGCTACAAGCTCGTCAGCCGGGAGGTCCCTGGGCTCTTGCCCAAGGAAGGCTCGCTGGTGTGGAAGAGAGCAGGCTTCGCCAGGCACGCGGTGCATGTCACGAAGTGTAAGCTATCCCCTCATCTGTACCCCTCCAATTGGTTCAAGACCACTTGCTGATAGTCCAACCCAGACAACGACGATCAGCTCTGGCCTGCGGGCCGACACGTGCCGCAGACGTCGGGCGAGCCGTCGCTGGGCTTGCCAGAATGGATCGGGGACGGGACAGAGTCAATCGAGGACACGAACGTGGTGCTGTGGCACACATTCGGGGTAACGCACATCCCGGCGCCAGAAGACTTTCCCGTGATGCCAGCAGAGCCTATCACGCTGCTGCTGCGCCCGCGCAACTTCTTCACCAACAACCCCGTCCTTGACGTCCCGCCCAGCTATGCTAGCACGCCCAGCCAGGTCGCAGGAAACGGCGCGGGCGTCACCGACGCCACGGATAAGATGAGTAGACTAGCGTTTGCGAATGGTGGCGGTGGCGCTGGTGGAGGTGGTGATGCGGGGAGCTGCTGTGCGGCAAATGGGACGAATGGTACGAATGGGACAAACGGGGTTAATGGTCATTAAGAAGAGGTCAATGGTAATTAATCTGATGTATATGATGTATCAATTGGGTTCTATGTTTGTGTTAGGAAAGCTTCGGAGTGAATGAGGGGAAAGGCTATGATAATCATATTAAGAAGCAAAGGTAAAACGACGTAGCTAGTGTGCAGATCATATTCCGTATTCTGAATTGCAAAGATAATGATTTTGGTGCTTCAGAAATTGGGCTCGGTGAGGGAAGGAGGGGAAAAATAAATAGATTCCACAGGTGGTAGATGTAGAATGTTCAAGATGCAAAAATGCATCAGCCGCGAATCGAACGCGGGGCCCATCGATGGCAACGATGGATTTTACCACTAAACCACTGATGCTTTAAAGGAATCTGGACACCAGTTCGTAGAAACTGTTTGCACAATGTTATCTATATTACAAGATTAGCGTGGTGTCTGCTTACTTGGTTGGTTTGGATCCAGTGTCGGCGCGATCCGCACAACGGGTAACTTGCGTGAGCCTCACGATTACATACCTACTTAATTAATCTGCCGCAAAGAATTTTCTTCATTTTACACCAAGTTGGTAATGACTTTGATATATAATGCGTCACTTCAAATAATTGTTTTCATTGACTAATCCAAACAATAGAGAGCGACACTGATGCCAAACCGCTGGTGCATAAGGTCATAAGGTACCTAGTACCTTGTACCTTGTACCTAAAGACGTGGTTGTGTTTAAGGGGTTAAGGTTGAAGTTGAAGGAGGAAGGAACCAAATATTCACAAACTCGAGCGTCGCTGCCTACAATTTCCAAGTTCTTTTAATATATGCAGAAACCAAAGATGCAAAGTACTGCTGTACCTTTTAATCAAAATACAAAAAATCAAATATATAAAAAATCAAATAACAAATCCCCCCCTCCCAATGGTACTTTCGCGTCGCTACATTTCCAGCAGTATATGAACTTTTATTGTTTACTCTTCCAACCCATCCTTTCTCAATCCTACATCAACATCCTGCTAAGTTTCCGCCAAGTGCTAGCATTAACCAACCGGTAAGTAACCAGCTTCTTTATTTTGTTAATAAATTCAAACGTCCACTCCATTTGCCTTCTTACTTAACCCGCCTTACCTACCTCTTACCTACCTCTCTGTCGCCTTTGCTCACCAACTTCCAGATATCGCGATACCTGTCTAGCAAATATTGACGGTAGACGGCATCCATCATGCCTCCTGAACTCCAGCCCGACCTGGAGGGACGCGTCTCATCGGATCTGGTTGACGTTCACACCGGTCAACTCCCCACCCTCGGCCAATCCATGGAGCCTGCCACTCCCTCTGGCCGCCGACCTGGCCGCCCTCGCAAGAGACCGGCTGCTGGGTCTGATGACGAACATGCCGAGAACCCTCTTCCGCGCAAACGTGGTCGCCCTCGCAAGTACCCTCTTCCAGACATGCCAGACCAGAATGTCGTCGACTCGCCGCACGGAAACAACAACGCAGAGGCTTCTAACCCAGGCCACCAAGCTGCTCAAGATCAAATGGCGAACTTCACCCCGATCAACCACCGAGGCACCACCAACAAGGGCAAAGGCCAGCTTGAGCAAGCGAACGAGGCTCCTCCTCCTGGCCCAACCATCGCCGACCTAATGCGCGAGGTGTTTGTGATCAACGCCCTCCAACACGAAGATTGGTTTGTCATCACCCACGACCAAGCTGTGCAGCTGCACTCCATCTTCGCCCCGGCGCTACCTGTCCCGCAAGGAGATGTCTACCTTCCGTTGAAGCTGGTGGACGACATCAGAGCCGCGCTTGCCCAATACAGCATCTAAAGGAAAGGATTGATACCCGAGGTGATGGATGGATGGGTAAGGGAAGGGGGGGATGTCTGTAATTCAGAATTCACATCTCGATAGGTTTTGACGCCTCATCGATAAGCTTAATTCGATAATGTGAAAACCCACAATCACACGTCCGTGCTCAAGTAAAAGGCATTCCAATGCTTCATTGCTTCTATACGAATTCACCGTGCTTTCAAGGTACCCTTCCAGTGAATAGATAGTACCTTGTGAATTTTCACCCAGCACTCATCCATGCTTCCCGGAGCGCTCCATGCTCACCCAGCTCCCGCGTTTTGATGACTTTGTCCCAGAAATAACATTGGCTCTTAGGAAATACAATCATACTTCGTGACCCCGTGGCTCCGCGTACATGAGCACTTCCTCGTCGCGCATGAGCCTATCGTGGGAGCTTTCCTCCAAACACACGCAAACCTCGATGCCTTCATCGCCCGCGTTTTCCTTGACGCCGGTCCGGCTCGGATACACCCAAACGGTGCTGTCGAATTGCGGGTGAGGCCACCGCAGCGCCCGAGGCAACCCAAACCCAAAGTCATGTTTCTCGTAGGCGACCATAGAGTGCCAATCGCATGCCATTAGGTCCAACCGTTGCAAATCAATTCCTATCCATCGTTTCTCCTCCAGGCCGGCTATCCATTGGATCAAGTCTTCCACATACTTGGGTGTTACACTGTTGACAGATCGGCGGACGGCAGTGGCCAGGCGGACCAGGTTATTCTCCTGCATTACCTCTCGTACAGGAAGAGGTTGCACGCGAGGCATCGATACGGCTACGCCGATGTACTCCTCAGGCAGAGGAGGATCAAGCCTGTTCTTTCCCCGTGCGTTGACAGAGTGGAGGATCTTGGCCACCTCAGTCTCGCTGGGCCGCAAAAGCGGCAGCTTAGATCGCAGCACGGCTTTCCAGAAGAGCGCGACTACGGCGTCGTAAGTTGAGACCCACTCGGGATGCTCCGGGCTTGCGTCTGCCTTGAGCCGTTGAATGTTGCTTCGGGATATGTGCCACATCCTGATTTTCAACGGGATGTTGAAGTCGTACGGAGGGGCGGTGGGGGCGGTGCTCATGGGTGTGAAGATTGGGAATTTTCCGTCTAGCTGTTTCCATGCGGTCTCATCTGGGTTGGATTTTCTCGTAAGTCTGTTTCTATCACCGCTTCTGGCGTCAATAGGGCCAAAGTCCACGCCTAAGGTCGATGCTTTGGAGTTCCTTGCCCAAGCAGCTAGGATAGCTTCACAACCAAGCCCGTCTGAAATCTGATGGTAGACCGCCAGGGTCACGACAATTCCGCCTGGGATGAATGTTACTTGCGCCGTTGATACAGCTAGGCCCTCAGCTGCTTCATCCTGCAGACTTGTTGGCAATGCAGGCTTATCGAATAAGAAATGCGGAAGGACATCACGGCCGTCGATCAGTTGAACGGGGAAGTCGTGGCGCTCCAGGAAGGTGTAGCTAAGTTTTTCGGCTGTTGATAATTTGACGTGGAAAGCAAGCGAGGAATCCTTTGCGCCTTTGACTACTAGCCTTCGTGTACTTTCATCCGTGTGAAGTGTCCCGGCTAATATGGGGAATGATTTGATAGTCTGCTTGAGGCCCTCAAGAAGATTTTGTGTGACTTTATTCTTATCTGAGTGGTCTGGCAAGGGGAATATCTCTGCCACCTGGACGTAAAAAGGGGGTGCTAAATGGTCCATATCAGAAAGATGGTACAGTTCTACCCCCCTGGTTTCGCCTGGCGAGCAGGGTTGAATTTGGAATATCTCTGGAGGACTCATTGCGAATAGGTCGTTTCAATTGTATAACTTTCTTTCCTACGTAGTAAGTACCAATTTCTACTTCAGAGAGACCAAAGTGTGAGTGTCTTTATAGTAGAAGCGTCGTCAAAATCTTACAGCCCAGACGCAACATGTTACTCGTTACGGAAATCCTACTTTCTTACACACGGATGTTATATTATGAAGTATACTGGCTATGCCCGCTCCATGCCCCCATTGCAGGTAGATTCTTTGATAATCCATATATAGAAGGATCTTCAGCTCCATTCCTTCTAACGATGGTCTTCCAATCAAAAACAGACCTGAATCCCGAGCAGTGTGCGGTGCCATAACCCTTTCCTATAAGAATTAACAACAGGAGGGCAACACAGTAGAAAGCATCATACCCATATTAAGGCCCACAGTTCAACATCAGGTAGGGTAAGCATACCACGACGCCAGACCCCGTCCTGTTTTTATATAGTGATTTGATTACGGGGCACTAGATACCCAGTTCTAATGGCTACCAGTATCTCTATCTATGATGAATAAGCTTTCTTTCGAACTGCGTTCATATCCTGGCGTTGTTTTGATTGGCGTGTTGGCGTATTCTATGGACGGATTAGAGTATTCATATAAAACTCGTCTCTCAAAGCATATCATAAGGGCCGATGCCAACGCGATCTCTGAGCTACCTACTATCAAAACACGTTCTGCTCAAGTCCTCGGGGCGCGAAAGGGGTCTTGTAAAAAGCTTGTTTATACCGCATCAATGCAGCAAGACCATATTCGTATCCGTGTCCGTATAAAAAAACCTAAGATGTTCCGAGGAAATACCAAGGTTTCATTATGTCACCAGAGGATATGAATAACCCTATTTCCTTGAGTGATCAACAGAGGAACTTCCCTATATTACAACCCTTATTTCGCAACATCGTGATGTCGAATCTTTCACAGCATTGATTATCAATTGGCCTCCTGCTTTATCCAGCCAGTAAATATTTTGAATTTTCCAGGATAGGGCTTACAGTACTTCCAATTCTTCCCATTAGAAACGACTCGCATTTTGCGTAGTCGACATAGTTTGAAAAGAACTTGAAGTGGTAAAAGTGAGAACAAACTCACGTACTGCATACGTTGACGGCAGAGCTGAATGCTTTCACATGATTCGGTTCGCAGTAGATATACGTATGGCAGTATCGATTACCGACGCCTCAATACCTGTAGGAAATTCGGCCCAAGCTCATCGGTGGGTGGTGAGACCGACTCCCGGTGAATACGGTGGCAATGAGATTTGCAGGAGGCAGAGTGTCTACCTCCGTAGCTTCCCATGCTGGTTTCTTCAAGAAAAATATATGCTGTTCGATCCGTCCTCTACCCAAGGTACAGTCAGTTTCAACTTGGTCATAAGTATTACTTAGGCTTACGCGAATGCATTGCCGTCCTTTTATTAGCATCCTACCTAGTCATCCTATTATCTAGCATAAAAATTCCCCTTTTCCACTGAATCTAGCCTCTTTTCCTTGCTTCCACTACCACTGCTAATCGTATTGTTAGATGCTCAGCGCCCGTGTATAGGTCTACGGGAAACTTGGGAAGTCTGGAAGCCCAGATGACCGTTAAACTGTCGTAATCCTTATGAACTATGGCATCTATTCGCAAACTGGCGGCAGCCACCCTGGGGGCGCATTTCATGAACGATGCCAATGGTCACCAGATGTTCGCAGGTCGGGATTGTGAGTCTACTTCGTCCGTGATGGTTTAAGATGCTAATGGTAATAGCGATGTCGAGTCTGGGAACACCCCATGCCAAACATCTGGGCAAATGTCTTGGACACGATATGTCACCCAATTGTTCCTGGGGAGACATGAATGCTACCAATACAAATGCGTACCAAACGCGCCCTGACACGGGCATTACACGGACTTACGACTTCACAATCACGAAGGAGACTGCCGCTCCGGATGGTGTAGAAAACAAACTACTCCTGGTAAACTCGCAGTTCCCAGGACCTACCGTGGAATGTAATTGGGGGGACTGGGTTTCAAGTAGGGCATCTCCGCACTAGTTGACGCACAATTTTCATGCTCACGATACTATAGTAACTGTCCACAACAACATATTAGATGAAGGCACAGCCATACACTGGCACGGGATGCTACAACAAGGCACGCCTTGGATGGATGGTGTGCCTGGTATAGCTCAATGCCCAATAGCACCTGGCTCTTCATACACTTACCTATTCAAGCCAGACCTATATGGCACTGGTTGGTACCACTCTCACTACGAAGCACAAGCGGTGAGCGGCTTCTCTGGCCCCTTGGTCATCCACGGCCCAAATCATGTCGACTACGATATTGATCTTGGGCCAGTCACTATATCAGACTATTTCCACAAGTTTTACGATGTTATCACCGAAGGGTTTCTTCAAAACAAAGTTGAAGTCACCCTTTCTGATAACAACCTAATAAATGGAAAGAATTCGTATAACGGAAACAATGCTTCCCTCGCATCATTCAATTTTACGACCGGAAAAACGCATCGCCTACGCCTGATCAACACATCAGCGTTCGCTGTACAGAAAGTATCTATCGATGGTTACAAAATGAGTGTGATCGCCAACGATTTTGTACCGGTCACCCCCTATGACACAGACGTGGTGACGCTTGCGGCGGGCCAGCGTTCGGACGTCTTGGTACATGGAACTGGTAAACCAACCGACTCGACATGGTTGAGAGCATACAAACCACCGAACTGCTCCCCGGGGAAACACGGCTCGTACCTGGTAACCGCAGCAATTTTCTACGAGGATGCCGATCGTACGCAAAGTCCGACTACCCAGCCAGGCTCAAACGCCTACAACAAGTACTGCGGTAATGACCCCTTAGCACAGACCGTACCCGCCTATCCGCTAGCCCCAGGTCAGCCAGGTTTTACGGAGATCCTACCGGTTGAGTTGCGTCCAAACGGATCGTCCAACCTATGGTATATGGCGAATCGCACGTTCCGCGTTGACTACAACGACCCGCAGCTCCTCAACGCCCGGGACGGCAAGCTCGACTTCCCCCACATCCAAAACGTCCACAACTACGGCAGCAACTCATCTCTCCGCTTCATCGTCCAGAACACGGGATTTCAACCCCATCCAGTGCATATACACGGCCACAATTTCTGGGTTCTCCAGGAGGGGCCTTGCGCGGATAACCAGACCGTGTTCCCCCACGGCCAGCCCGACTTCGCGCATGTGCTTTCACCAGGCGAGGCCTCGGAGCGCTTCGGTGGCGGGCCCGGCTCGCATAACCAGCAGAGTCTTCATGATGAAAAAGCGGAGGATAATACTGATAGGGGAAGGCCGGACAGGCCGAAACCCAACATCATCGGGAACTATGGCTCGTGTTGGGACGGCACCATCGTCAATCCGGAGAACCCGCAACGCCGCGATGTGCAACTGCTCCTCCCCGGTCACTACATCGTAATTCAATGGGACCAGGACAATCCGGGGACCTGGCCTCTTCATTGTGAGTAAATCAAGCCGGGCAGACGAGCGATAAGCTAACAACCCAATCTAGGTCACATCGCCTGGCATTTGTCTGGCGGGATGGGATGGATGATATTGGAGCGACCGGATGATTTTCTCAATAATATGGACATCAGCAACGCGATGGCGAAGACCTGTGAGGATTGGCATACTTGGACTGATAGTAACATTGTTGGTAAGTGTTCGTGCCCCCCATCATGCTTCGTTCTAGTTAACCATCGTCTTTTAGATCAAATTGGTGGCGGGTTGTAACTTAAAAACATAAAATGAAAATATTATTGATTTCCAAGGTTATCACCAATAAATACCCGGCTAGGTACCTGGTACCTACTCCCGGCTTGATCAAGGATATTTAGCCATCGTAGTTCGTGCTATTGATGATTCCATCCCACTCTTGGAGCAGACTGAGAGTATTTTCACATTTCTCCTTGACCGCATCGTAACAATCTGTACCAATGGGAAACCTGAACGGCACTTCCCGTCCCTCCGCGCATCCTTCCTTCCGGACAAAGTCCACGATAACCTTGACTGCTTTCTGTGGGTCGCCGGGCTGTGTACGGTCTCCTTTCGCCAGCCCGTCATGGGCGTCCTTCGAAGCGTTCTCGTAATCAGGAATTTTCGAGGGTGCGGTGTGAAGGTTCTCTGGTGATAGTAGTAGTGTTCTAAACCTCCCTGGCTCAACCAGAAGGGTCTTGAGTCCGAAAGCTTCCGTCTCCTGACGCAAACTTTCAACCATGCCTACACGCAATTAACATATATACGGAATCAAGGGGTGGTTTGAGGAGGGTTACCTTCCAGAGCAAACTTGGACCCTGAATAAGGGCCAATGAAGGGGTGTCCTATCCAGCCAGACAAGGAACTAATGAACACCATCGTCCCCGATCGCCGTTTCCTCAGATAAGGCAAAAGCGCGCGGGTTACTTTGAAGGTTCCGAAGACGTTCGTTTCGAATTGAGCAAGAAGCTGTTCGTATCTATCATCGGATGAGAAAATTGCTTCATGGGCTGGATATCATAATTGTGCACTTACTCGACATCCTCCCAACCTCCTGATGCAACATATGCGGCATTGTTCACTACCACATCAATCCTCCCATAGATGGAAATGGCCTTGGCGGCGATATCATTCAGCTGCTGCTGGGAGCGAGTAATATCGACCTCCAAGGTGGCCGCTCCTATCTGTGCGAGATGCTGGATCTTTTCTACTCTTCGAGCAGTGGCGATCACACGGTCTCCGCGGGATAGCACATGTTGTGTTAGAAGCTCCCCAAACCCGGAGGAGCAACCGGTAATGAACCATACGAGCTGAGGCATGTTGAGGGAGTTCGTCGTGTATACTAGGGTTGAGGAAGAGATAGAGATCTGAAGAATTACCTTGAGGATGTCCTGAAAAACTCACCTCCCAAGCCGATGCGGAATACACTGATATATAGGTACCTAGGTATACTACAGCCGCTTGCAATCTACCTACATGATGTCTTAACGCCGATAACCCAAAAATTTCTTGACTCATTCGGATTTGGCGTTATGAGTTCGACTTGCGATAGATGTTCTCATACCTTGCCGTCGTGAACACGAAATGCCGCTCACGTGAGCGGCCTGATGCCATCAGACACAGGACACCAACCTAGAGCGATTCCGCTCAGAAGTCCGCTCCAGTCCGCGCAGGCCCACCTATCCGCCATGGTGTCGAGCCCCTAAGCGCCAACCTCGAAACTGGTGGAAATAGTTGGTGGGGATATGACTAAATGCGACGCAGTAGATCACAAGTAATTAGGGGTTACGTCGGGGTTAAAGATGTGGTGGTTTTAACTAATCGCCGAAATCTCAGTTCAAAGTCGCCAATGACGTGTTGGTGTTACCCCTGAGTGGTTCGATTTACATGCAAGTACCCGCCATCGCAACGAAATACGCAAACGGGATATTGGAGACGAAGGAATGTTTTCGTTACAATTACTACGATCAATTTCATCTAAAATTACAAAAAGCCTTCCTAGCTAGAACCTTAGCCCGTGCTTGACGATATCTTGGAAGATCGCTTAGCGTATTGCACCCTTTCAGTAAACCGCAGACCATTAACAACATTCCCCCACCGCGAGTGCACGTAATCAGCCGGGGGGCTGACCCTGGGCTTCCAGGGGCCGAAGCTCGCGTACTTGGGGAGGCGCTCGGCGGCGTCGCGCGAGTACGTGGACGTGAGCGGCCAGAAGAGCTGGAAGTCGTGCGGCGCGTCCTTAGGGAACGCGGGCGCGGCGGCACCGAACCCGCGGCGCTCCATGTGCTGCAGCAGCCGCACCAGGATGAAGATGGTCGCGTCGGCCCCCGGCGTCCACGGTAAGTTGGAGTATCCCATGATGAAGACCAGGTTCGGCACGTCCTGCAGCATCGAGCCGTGCCACACGACCTTGTCGTGCCAATCCATCTTCTGCCCGTCGACGCGGATCTCGATCCTGCCGCCTAGCTGCATGCGAAGCCCGGTCGCGGTCACAATCGTGTCGGCTGCGATGACTTGTCCGTCTTCGAGCTCTACAGCGTGTTCTGAGACCTGCTTGATCACACCGGTGGCGATGTTGGCGTTGGGGGCGTGAAGCGCCTTGAAGAAGTCGCCGTCCGGCGTATAGCAAACCCGTTGGTCCCAGGGTGCATAACTCGGGGTGAAATGCGGGTCCACGTCGACGGACTCTGGCAATTGTCGGATGGCGGCTTTGCGAATTAGGTTCCTCGCGTAGGTGGGACGACGTTTGAAGAGCTGCACGTTGAAATACACTAGGACGATGTACCATAGGCGCCTATACTTGCTCCACCACGTTTCGGGTGTTACCGCCGCATTGTTTATCGCCACGACGTAACTGGGGCTTCTCTGTAGCATCGTTACCTTTGCAGCTTTCTTTGCGAGACTGGGCAGGAGAGTGATGGAGGTGGACCCGCTCCCGATGACTACCATGTTCTGGCCTGTATAGTCGAACTTCTCGGGCCAGAATTGAGGATGGACGACCGTGCCCTTGAAGTTCTCGATGCCGGGTATCGTGGCTTGCAGCGGGTCCTCGTAGTCGTAGTATCCTGTTCCTAAAACAACCGAGCGCGCCTTGATTTCTTCGATGAGGCCATCATGGCTTACAGAAAGCGTCCAAAGCTGGGTTTCGGAGGACCAGTCCATGGAAATGACCTTGTGTTTAAAACGAATATGACGATCGATTCCATACTGAGATGCTGAGTCCTTCAAGTAGTTCAATATTAAGGAGCCTTCACATATGGGATGTTGATATGGCCAAGGATTCCAAGCAAAGCCGTATGTGTGAAGACTTGAATCTGATCGCACACCTGGGAATTTGAACAGATCCCAAGTTCCGCCAATGCTATCTCGGTTTTCAAAGATAGTGAACCTGACATGGTGAAGCTTGGTTTGTAGCCGGTATGCGGAGTTGATACCGGATACCCCCGCACCAATGATGGCCACATCGAGGGGGCCACCGTCATAGGCATCACCGAAAGATGATGCCATCGTGTTGTTATGGGAGCGTCAACTTAGAATCAACTGGAAAACTCATACAAGACCTGATATAAAACTTCGAAACCCCATAACAAGGAGCATGGGGGAGATGGTCGTATCTTATTTAGGTGCTTGGTAGGCAAGTGGGCGATCAATGATCTAGAGCCCCCTCAGAAGTCACCGGAGTTTCATCGCGATATGAGGACATGGGCTTTCTTGCACAGGTGACCTAATGCATCATGTAACTTCTTGCAGTGTGACAGGTATCTCTGCGTCTGTTGCAATCCGCCCTATTTCCGCTTCCAGTAACGGCGATATCTGCAAGCTGTGTTACATTGGCTATTGGAACCTTCTCGGCACCTGCCAAGGAACAGAAAAGAAAATAATTAGAAGCCTATCAACAAATTTCCCCACACGGACCTGTATGTGGCTGATAGAATGGATTAATATTTCGGTCACCGACCGTTATAACCCCTACGATATTCATCAACACCTATGTCAAAGGTCCGTCATGTTTGGGTAAGTTGAAGCGGCCGTATGCAACGAAAGTATACCTACTAGGTACCTCGTACTCACGGGGGAATCAGTCATGTAGGTACCTAGTAGTATTATATATTTGCTTCTAGCGGAGATAGGCAACTCCTGGCTTCCTAGCCCTATGCTGTCGCCAAATACCTGTGTAACATAGCATAGACGCGGTCCGTGTGAACATTAAATGTGGTATCTCATTAAACTGTTTAAACGATATGCTGCGTTCCGTAGTGGCCTCTACATACAACATCCCCTGGAAGCCGAAGATGTCGCCAGACATTACATTAACATGTATAATGCTTTCACAGCTTTCTCAGCGGCTGCGATGTGCCAAGGACGGATGTCGATATCCTTATCTACCGTGCCGCGGGCTCTAGCCAGCGTCCCCAAGCCTCTGTAATATGTGAGCATCTCTCTCAGGAGTGCCTCGTAGGCTCTGGGATTACCCTCGCTGTGGACGATATTTACTTCCATGACAGCAGGAGGATCCTCGACTCGCGTCCCCCCACGTTTAACTAAATAACCGCTAATGAGAGCTGGATTCAACTCCGTGAGGGATACTGAATTATTTAACCTGTGTGATAAGACGGCACCCCACGTTTGATCTGTGATCTCTGTCAACGTGGCATCGCCCTCTGAATCCGGATTATCGCCTCCAGGGGTTGGTGCACTCCCTGAAACATTCTCGCGCATAGGTGTAGATGGGTTGCCGCTCTGCTCTGGCGAAACCATGGAGGCTTGTGGCGTTGAAACTGGTGTAGTATAGAACACCGACAATGCATTACTGGAAACTTTGGAAATAGGGGGAAGCAATTGCATTGATGGATCTGTATCCACAGTGACAAGCGTTAAGCTGATAGCCTTCGAATCCGTTTGGGTTGTGGTAGACCATAGTTCGATCTCAGACTGCTCCATCGTTCCGCATTTTGCGATAATGATTCGCCAGTGCACTTTCCAAGCTGAGATAAAATCACGGGTTGCTCCCCAGATCTCTGCTAGGACGGTTTCCATCGAGGTGGATAAGGACTTTCCCTTTCGCCCTAAGCAGTACGATGCCGTCATTTGTTGGCTGCCTCTGTTGTCTGTCCACGCCGCTGTAACCCATCTTCCGTCTATGCTTTGAGCATAAGCAATGTGAAGACACATGTTCTCATGAAGCAAAGACGCAGATGGGTTGGTTGTTAGCTTGAAATCAATGATGCGCGGCGGCGGTTGTTCAAGCATGATAGCTGGTGGCGATGGTACAGTGCCACCAAATTGTGTGCATCTATCGTAGGTCTCCATCGCGAGCCTCGAAAACTCAAAAGGAGAGGGCATGGCGACTGAACGTGAGGATGCCACGAAATCCTGGGATATTAGTTGCAAAGCTAGGTCGGTCGTAATCGGCGACCTTTTGCTGGATAGCAGCTTTTTGTAACTTTCGAAGATCTGGTTGAAGACGGCGCAGCATTCAACTATTGACCCGCTGATGTCTGGCGAATAAACGAAAAAGACCACGAAGTTGACTTCTTTGGCCGTCGTAGATGCCAGTACTTGGCTGACTTTGGAAACACAACCCATCAACGAGGGCTTTAATGGTGATGACTTGCCCAACGGCACAATGTCTTTGTCGATGGGAATTGGGAACATGCCATTTTCCACTCCAGGTGTGGCAGGTAGACGATTAAATGACCCTAATTTCAACGATTCGTAAATGCTACGCATTCTGTCAGTGAATACAAGCATATCGTCTACCAAGCCCTCATAGTCAGGGAAAAGACATATAGCGTTGATATCTTTGGCCCCCGGGGCTGGGCCGAGGCCGAGACTTTCCCAGAATGCAACCGCGGATGGCAGGACGGATAGCTTTGATTCGTACCGTCGTAATTCAAAATGTGGCGAGGGAATTTGGAACAAGTTGCTGGGCCGCACCGGCTCAGCACCCTGTGGTCTGTGTTGCATCCTCGTAGGCTGACCGAGGAGCGGTACATCCTGGAGTTCGATAAAGGGGCGGAAGCGACAATCTATGGCGTGTGCAAGACATGGAGGAAGACTTGTCTTCATGTCCTGGATCGACCTACGGGCTAATCCAGTAAGCCGGCGGCGTCGATCAGCTTTGGATTCGAGTGAGTAAGCTGGTGTATTTGTGAATAGTGTGCCCGTGGAGAATTGATCCGTGAGAATTTGAGCGGCCATTATCAATTGGTCGTCGGGCAGTGTATATTGAATAAAGGGCGGCTCGGGATCCGCGAAGTATTTGGTCAGTGGAAGATCTAACTCGGACTTGCCAGCAGGTGGCAGCTCAAGAGGTAGATGTGGCGAGCTCACGTCCATAGATTCCAGCTCCCGAAATGAGGTAGCGAGAGATTCCCCGTCGTCATCAATTACTCGTTTTCTCACACTCAAAGACTTAACAGGAGATACAGGTTCATCGCTATCATAACTCGAATCATCCTGATCTGATATGAGGCTCATTTCGTCGGCATCTGAATGTGTATCCTCGACATGGGTTGGACTTCCCTGGTTCGATGTGGGAGGCTGAGTACCAGGAACACGAATCGCAAATTGACCAAGTTTCGCAGGAAGTTCTTTAACCCCTTTTCGACTTTTTGCATGGCGTCGTAAATAGTCAGTAGTTGGCGGTTCATTGAGGATAGATGGTCCAACCCCTTCTGGTCGTTCGACTGAGGAATCGGGTCTCCCAACCCCTTCATGTTTGCTATTCAGAATCGACAACGACAGCCCGAGGTCCACCTTACTAAAGATGCTATCGTATGAGGAAGCCTCTAAATGGGAGTTCCTCCGTACGGCTTTATAGTTGTCAAGAGAAGCTTTAATTCTCTTGAATACCGTGTCCGCGTTGAATGGGCTAGCAGGTCTTTTTATACCAGCTGTTTGAGATCGACTAGCTTCTAGACCGGCTTGACGACGCGCTTCGCCCACGAGGGAACTTCGCGCATGTCTAAGCTCAGGCTTTGTAAACGTTGGCGAGGGCGCGACGTCAGGCAGGTGGATCTCAGGGGGGTCGGACTTCATCTGCGATTCCTGTGCGGCGGAAAGACCAGTGTGTAGATCGATGTTTGAATCCTCATTCGGAATACCGGGAAGATCAAGGGAACCCAAATCCATATCCCCAGGCTGCTCGTCAAAAAAGTTGAAATCGGCTTCGGTGATGTTATCGCCAAACATGTCGGGACCTAGCTCTCCGAAAAGGTTCTCAGACTCGAATGAATTACTAGTGCGCTCGCGTCTCGGTTCCATATTCCCCCAATTATCGCCATACGACGAGGATGCATTGCGGGTAGCGTCCACGTCTATCATCGTTGTGGCGGTAGCATTATTTCCTGGGCTAGATGCCGTACCATCTATGGACGGAGTTGCCCCCATCATACCCGGCACACCGTCTGGTGGTGTTAGATATAAGCCGGCCGGTAGATTTCCGGTGTTACTAGATCGTCTCACAGTTAATGGGGACAGTCCATTTGCATGTGGAGCCTGGCCTTCCACCGCCGGAGCTTCGTGGGCTATCGCAGCATCCCTTTCTCTTTTATTCTTCGCCAACGTCTCTTCCCGTTC
This sequence comes from Hypoxylon rickii, assembly GCA_902806535.1. NCBI lineage: Eukaryota > Fungi > Ascomycota > Sordariomycetes > Xylariales > Hypoxylaceae > Hypoxylon > Hypoxylon rickii. The sequence continues at coordinate 1,591,098 of CADCWY010000005.1, read as the reverse complement.
CCCTGAGCCTAGAAACCATTGTTTTGCGACCTTTAGGGTATCGAATGTTCGATCAGGTTGGGACCCCGATTGGTCATCCGATTCGCCCCTTATTGCCAATCGCGAAAACATCTTACAGAAACATAGGCTGGCGGGCCACGATATGCTGGACGGGCCTATTGGTGGAAGTGGAGTTCGCTTTCCATCCACATTCTGTTCGGTCGGCTTTCGACGCATACGTTGGAGACCGATCCAGTTATGGCAAACGCTCAACGATGATGGCACATTGCGGGTCTGTAGGAACCTAAAGCAGGCATTGCGCCAGGGGCCGTCCTCTTTCTCAGACCGTACTCGTACAACCTGAGTATCTGGTGACTGACCAAAACTAGCTTCAGTAGTGGTGGTCTCTGCTACGGTCATTGGATGGCAGGTCGCGAATAGGCCTAGCGGAGCAGCCAAGACAGTAACGCCGAGGGAAGGCAAAGGGTGGCCAAGGTTTTCAGACAGATTAATTATACCCTCCGCCGGAAATAGAGCAAAAGAGATGACGAGACTGCCTGTTGTCGTAAGGTATATGCGCAACGAGGCGAGAATCGCAGGTGTGGTAACGCAGTCATAGTGCGATAGATTTGCGAGAAGTAAGGTTTGAGGACTTAATGGGATAGCACCGGTCGTGGCGCAGAAACTTGAGGATACTGCTGAAAGTGTAGCAGAGATGAAATGATCGTAAGCATCTCTTGTCGAGGTTGAAGAGCCAATCTTGGGGTCAACAGGGCCTACTATCTTAGAATCTTGTTCGTTTAAAGAGCCAGGGAAGGACTGAATAGGCGGGAGAGTGGCGGATTGCGCACTCTTATAAGCCGAGTCGAGAGCGGCCGATCCACCGGACGACGAAGAACTGGCTGGGGTATTGGCAGCATTTGGTCCGTTTAAACGATTCTTAGCGAGCGAGGCTGATTCAAAGAAGCCCTCCTCGGTTAACGAAAACGTGAATCCACCATTTGTAAGGGACTTGGGAAAGATCGGTGCGACTAGTTGGCCCCCCTGAAGCCTATCTTTTTGGAAAGTCAAACGGAAACACCACAACCCCCGACGGCCGCTGTCAAAATGAGCCAGGAAACCGTCTTTCTGAAGTGCAGCTTCGAGTTCAAGGGCACTAGGGCTCGCAGGTAATGGCGTTGGAGAAATCGTATCGTAAAAGGCAAAATTGACACACGATATATTATTCTATACCGAAGATAGGGCATGTTAGCATATGGCTTTATACTCGTCCATAGAAGAAAGGAAAGAGGAAGATAGGTGTAGACTAACAATCACCAATGCATTAGTCTCATATTCACCAGTATCCATATCGTTAATCGTATCAATCATTCCGATGGGATTGGCGATCCCATGAAATCCGAGATGGCGCGAGACGCGGCTTAAGGTAATAATATGACGAGGGTGAAGCGGTAGTCGGTATAAATTCGATGCGTTCGTTTCAATCTTTGGGGCCTCCAGCTCATGCTGGACTCCATCTCCGCTACGCCTATTTCCACAAAGTCAAGACAGTACGATGCGATGCGACGCGATGTTCGAAGTGGAAAATGAGCACCAAGGGGGGCTTGGGTGGAAAGCCTATCGAGCCATGGAATTTCCGGTGGCGGTTGTTGATATTTATAGAAAGCTTGAGATTTCTTGAATTAACTTGGGTATTTCAAGTATTTCAAGAATATCAATCAAGCAAATTCCATTAATGTATTCGTGGCAATGTGATGCTCAAGCATAAGTGGCGGGAACAGGTAGGTATTGATCAGGTAGATGTTGGTTGTCGAGGGGGGAAGTCAGAATTGAAGTCGACGTCTTGCGCAAGTTGATATTCCGTAAAAAAGGCGTTGATATTTCAAATGCTAACAAATGCTACCTAGTAGCACGCGGCCAGGTCAGTTAGGTACATTATTTGATGTATTTAGTGTACATATTTAGTGTAGTACCAACTTAGCTTAGGCGGGATCAAATAGTTCCAATGTGGCTTGAACCAATCATTCATTACGCGCATTTGACTTAAGTGGGCTTAGCCAAGGTGGATCTCGAAGCTGCGGAACCTGAGATTCGAAAGGGACTGACCGGGGAGGTGCAGGCCCGGGCTTCCAGGGCTTTTCCAAGGTTACAGGGATTGCTTATCGAATTAATCCAAGCGTCTACGCAGTACGGGTTCATGTACTGAGGTACCTTCACAAACTGCCCAGTGCCCAGTGTGATTGATCTCCACTAAACTTTTACTTATCGCCCCTCTAACTCTAATCGCCTAGCAATATTCTCAAGCTTCGCGATTTTCAATTCTTTTTTTTGGTCTTCTTTAACTCTTGTCGCCTCTGTCGCATCTCTATTCACCGGTTTCCCTTTCGTCTCCCATATCATAGTGAGGCTTCGTTGGCAGACTCAGCGACCATGAAGGCCACAAATCAAGGAGATGTGTCGGTGTACACGATAGCCGGCGCCAATACCGCGCGCCCTCTACCAGATTGGTAAATCTTTTTTACTTGTTCGCTCCATCACTTGGTACATGTCAACTGACAGAACGATTCCGTGTAGGCTGGCGCGTCGTCGGAAGCGTAGCTTGAAATCAGACCCCGAATATCAGAATAGAATTGAACTACTACAAGACTTCGAGTTTGAGGAAGCGAGTCAATGTGTCAGAGTTTCGGAGGATAACGACTGGATCATATCTACGGGAACTTGTAAGTCCGCTGTGACTGTTTGATAACAAACAAGAAGCCCTAATATTCTGCAGACAAGCCTCAATTCCATGTCCATTACCTACCTCATCTCGCCCTATCATATACGAGACACACCAAATCACTCAACACGACGTTTCTCCTCCTTTCGACCGACTATTCCAAATCATTACATCTACAAAGCGACAGAAAACTTGAATTCCATGTAAGATACTACGAATCTGGAAAATAAGGGGATATCCTAACTTAAAAAAACTAAATGCTTATCTCGTTAATAGACTCCTGCTGGATGCCATTATGAGCTACGTCTACCTAGATATGGAAGAGATCTTATTTACGATCGTCACTCTACCGAGGCGCTAGTCCCTTCAGTCGGATTGGATCCCGATGGTAATGGCGAAGTTTTCCGGATGAATCTCGAAGTCGGGAGGTTCATGAAATCATACCAAGTCGATGTTGGAACTGACGATGGCGTTGAAACCGGCCTACAAGGAAGCATTGGCGTCGGAAGCGTCAACACGGCGGCAATTGCTGAGAATAGCCACAGTCTGCTGGCTTTTGGTACCTCTATCGGCTCCGTGGAATTTTGGGATTCGCGATCCAAATCCCGAGTCGCCATCCTAGGCGGCCAGGAAGGGGAAATCACAGCCCTTGATTTCAATCCCTCGGGACTTTCTATAGCAGCAGGCACCTCGAATGGTCTGATCAAGCTCTTTGACCTCCGAAGCCCAAAGCCCTTATTACAGAAAGACCACGGTCCTGGATTCCCGATCAAGAGTCTCATTCACATGACTACATCATCACAAGAGAAGAAGATATTATCGGCCGACAAACAAATGATCAAGATCTGGGACGAACTAGACGGCGATACTTGGACATCGGTCGAGCCGCTGGTTGATATCAATTTCGTCACATGGTGCAAGAACACGGGCATGATTCTCACAGCCAATGAGGGCAAGCCCCTGCACAGTTTCTTCATACCGCAACTAGGTTCCGCACCGAGATGGTGCTCATTCCTCGACAACATGGTTGAAGAGATGGCCGAAGAGATCACCACAGATCAGTACGACAACTTCAAGTTCTTAACATTGCCCGAATTGAAGTCCCTAAGTCTCGCACATCTCATTGGCAAGACCAATTTATTACGCCCTTACATGCACGGATACTTTGTGGCCTCGAAATTATACGAACAAGCTCGCCTTATCGCGAATCCATATGCTGTGGAAGAAGAACGAGCGAAACGCGTTAAAGAGAAGGTTGAGAAAGAACGCGCTAGCCGAATCCGTGGAAACAAGAAGGTCAAGGTCAACCAGAAGCTCGTTGACAAGTTACTCAAGCGTCAAGAGAAGAGGGCACACGTTGACACGACTGCTGGAGTGCTGGGAGATGAGCGATTTAGCCGCCTGTTCGAAGACGAAGAGTTCAAAATTGACGAGACCAGTCGCGAATTCCAAGTCCTCAACCCCAGCACAAGGGTTGACCCAGAAACTGGTGCGACTAACGGTGCGGGCGCTCATAGTTCTGATGATAGCGAAGACGCGAGCGACAACGATGAGATCCACGATGAACCGCCTTCAAGGGGAAATGCGCCGAGGGAGATGGTCATGCATGTCAGATCATCTACCCATGGTAACGGCCCGTCGTCCAAGGACACCTCCTTAGGCTCAAGAGCTCAAAATTCGGGTAGGGTCAACAAAGTCCTAGGTGGTGATGTAGTTGGAGAGCGCCAAGTCACGTTTGTACCAGAATCTAGGAAAAAGAAGAACGAAGAGGCCCCGAAAGCTCAGGGGAGAGATAGACGAACGGACTCACGCCGAAGCGCGAGCACCAATGTCTTTAGACGGCTATGATACCCGAATAACATAATGATATAATGATACAAATATAGAGGGCAGCCAATCCCCCATCCCAAACTCCACGCTTCAATTCCGATAGGAAGCTATTCAAAAAGAGATCCAACTCGAACCCTCCTCCTCTTCCTCTTCCCCTTCTCCACTCTCAATTGCAGACCCAGTCGTACCAATCCACCCATGGGTTGCGATTACTCACTTCCTCGTCCACTTCTTGCTCCTCCCTTCTAGGCCTTGTCGAATGCTAGCTTGGGCGAGACCCTTCTCAAGGTCTTCGGGGCGGAGTTTAGGCGTCGGCGGTATGTCGTCCAAGCGCACACGGCCCCGAGATGATTTATCAGACCCTTCCTTGATCGACTTGGGGAATTCAGTCCGACGAGGCGTGAGAGCAGTAACCACCTTTCTTGCCGAGCGCCGAATGTTCTCGCGAACTTTCCATTCCCTCTTCTTGGCTAGGTAGAAGAGCACGGCCGTAGAAACTGTACCACGTTAATTGGGAATGGCCTAGCGACGTCAGGCAAGGGAACCCACTGCCAAGCACGCATACCACAGCAACAACAACAATTATCGCAACTATAGCGCCGTGGGAAATCTGAACAGCACCCGGGCTACTTCCAGAGGCACCGGCTGCATTGTCGATGCTGCCACCGGAGCTAATCGAACCAGGCCCGCTGTCACCCTCGGTATAAGGACCGTCCGTCGCCAAAGGGAACACGTCGGTGGTGGTAGTCGCCATCGTGGCTTGCACTAGCGAAGAGAAACGAATTTAAGTGAGAGCCGGCACTTTGGATCCTAGGTGGGACGACGTGGGACGACGTTAAGACGACCTCTAAAAGATTACCAGCAACCCTCATCCAGCCATATGGGATAGATAGGAAAGAAGGAGGAAAACCAGGATTTGTATCACGCCACATGGGGGCAGCTAGGACTTATGAATGAGATGTTGGTAGCGGGGGGGGAATCTTGTTGAGGCGCTTGGGAGGTTCCATCCTACGTAGTGGGAAGAATGTCCTATAGCCCTGGAGACGTGATGGAAAATTCATTGGGGGGGGGGTGAGTAGATGGGTACAGCGAGAACCTAGACTATAGCTCTTCTTGGTGGGTTGATGCACCTCGATGCACCTCTGGCAGTTGAAACCTTGAAGCATCTCGCTGAGCATCCCGGCACTTTTCGATGTCGTTATTGGATACTGCACGGCTTCACGTCGAGAAGCAACAATAAGATCTGCTTTAACTAGAAGGCATTGGTCTGTCATTGGTTATCGTCATCTCTCAAGCGCTTAAGCAAGGGCGCTTCCAACCCGAACCCCTGTTCATCTACCAATCAGGGCTTAAGAACAGGGGATGGTTGCATGGGTGCTACTTTTAGTGACAGCCAAACACATCGAAGAATTGCATCTCGTCACATCCATCGTCCGAGCATTGTCTCTTGGGTTTGTGCACAATTCGTTCAAGAGAGTCTCATCACGCAGCAGCTTGCATCGGCAGTGGGATGGAAATTATCTAGTAACTTGCAGCTGGATCGACAGCATTCTGCACACAATTCTAGGCTAGGCTAGCTAATCGACCCGTACCCAGGCGGGCATCAGATTTGAACTGCTAGCTACTAGGTACTGTTCACCAACGGAACCCCGTCATCCAACAGTCTCCCACTTGAATTCCAAGTTCGTTGCGCGTGTTCGATACACGAATCCTAATCTCTATCGCGCAAGCCACCTCCGGAGTCAGCGTTGTTCGTCTCATTTGCCGCCTATAAAACTTGATGCATATAGAATAGGTACCTAGTAGGTACGTAGGTACGTCCAGAATTGGCTCGACATCGAGACATCTACAATTGCTCGCATGGCAAAGACCGCAAGTCAAACATGATGTAACTATCCCTGTTTTAGCACGAGATGACTATAATCCAGACCTCTGCGCCAAATAGCCGCGACGAGGGCCGCGATGTTGCTAAAGATACACGCAATCCCGTAAGCGAGCACCTACCTATGATTACTTCCGCGTCTTGGCCGCGCTGCGGAGGCCCTTCATCATGCATGCCGGCCGCCTGGAGCGGGTTACGTGGCTTATCTCAGATCGCATAAAGGTCCCGTTTCCGGCCCCGTCTGGACTAGGCCTCATATGGGGCTGCCAACTACCACTCGATTGCGGATGATGCAATTTAGATACTACGCGAAATCTCTCTTTCATCGCCGGATCTCAGTTATCCCGACCGCTGTGCTATCTATAGCCACGGAATTCCTAGTATCCTGCTGCTGTGTAGTCAGAAATGCCAAGGTTACACCGGAGTTTGGCTTCAATGGACGAATGGGCATAGCTCGGTTGGCTGGACCCCAAGAAGTCTTATCTTCGAGACGTAAAAAAATATATGGACATCAAGAATAAACATTCGGCTCTGGGGCGCAGACCTTCGGGTACCTACCTATGTACCTAGTAGGCCATGCTTAGGTAACCTTGGCTCCGTCCAGTTTAGAGGGTAAGTCATATGATATTGTATCCATGGTGAAGGTAAAAGGGTGTTGGGTGCTAGCCTACCTACCGACCTCCTGCTGGATCCAACAAGCCCTAGGATATATAGGTATATACCTATTCCTATGTATCTAATAGGTGAGCCGGCAAGCCAACAAGTAGGTAAGAACAATCAAACAGAGATAATAGATTGTAACAAGAACGACCAGGCTACAAGCCTAAGTCCCCAGAGATCACGAAACTGATGTCTTGGTGCCACCAATCAGAAGCAACGACAAATACAAAACTGAAGCTCTAAGGAGAAGCAAGAAAAGACCTAACGACAATCTCTATGAATCGAATTAACTCGCACATCTATATTTGACAAACCAGAATGTCCATCAATTCCGGCAACAGGCTCCATGGTATCATTGAGTGGTTCGTATCATGCAAAAGGTCCTTCTCATAGCTATCCGCATACGCCTGAATGCCCGGATTATAGCGTGACTGGGATCCTAATAAATTAGAAGGCAAGACCTGGGCTATTCTTACCTCAAGAGCCAGGGCTACATGAAAATACAGTTGTGTGCCTATTGACTACCGAGTACCTACCTGGAAGGAAAGCACACTGGAGTTAGGAAATCCCACAAAACGTAAAAAGATTGATCCAAATTACCTAGTATGTTACACCTCCTTACACCTCCACCTCTTTTCTTCGCCATTTGTCAACGGACTGTCATATCTACCTAGTATATACTCTCGACTGCCCAGCGTATGCTCGCCCCTAAATAAAAGATGCGATTGCAGTTGTGATTATTTCCATTCAATCGTCCAAATCAGTCCCAAGTACATATTTAGAAAGTCGAACCCGCCCCCGGACTGCAGTCTCCAACATGGCACGGGTCGACTCCGCTCACGAGATGTCAAGGCCAAATGGGCCACCCCCAGAGACTATGCATCCTGAGCATGATGGCTCTTCAAGCCCGATTGACTTGGTGAAGATTTATGAAGATGCACAGAAAACAAACCTTGATAGCATGAGAGAGGAACAGACGCTTGAGCACCCAACTCAGGTTCTCCCCTCTGTCGAACCCATCAGAGGGGCTCGGTTCTCCCGTCCAGACATAGAGACTACCGAAGATATAGCTGCCAGTTTCCAGTACCAAAAACCACCATCTCGCCGTGACGTGTTTTACGGCCTAGGTGGGCAGCAGAGAAACTTCATACCTCCTGAGCTTCCTACCACTCAAGACGACACAGGAGGCTACCAAATCTGTACGAATTCTGAATCTCATATCGGTGAAAAGGGGCAGCTTGAGCTTCCTATATTAAGGAAAGCCTACGATGAGGGCCAACAATTCACAAACAACCTTCCAGATAAGACCTTGGCAAATTCGACACCGAGCCCCCGCAGAATCTCGAAGACTAACGGTAATGAAAGCGAGTCTCTAAGCGTTAGACAATCAAATCATAAGCCCGAACACGCTCCATCCGCCCTCCCATTTCCAGAAGATCCAAGAACTCAAGCAATCGATAGGGCGAGTCATACCTCCTCTTATCCCTTTGCCGCCAGAAGCAAGCTCCCCAAGTCCATCTCGAACGTTCGAGAAAAGGCATTAGTGCAGATGCCATCTCGTCGTCGATCGGTAAGCGAGAATGCTTCTTCATCCCCTGCACAGAATCCTCGGCGTAAATCAGGGCAGACTTCGAGAAAATCAGTAAAGGGGAATCCAGAAAACGATCAACACCCAATAGCTTACGAGATATCTCGTGGCGATGAAATCCGAAGCAATCCTCAAACAGGTAGAGCCAAACAATCACCCAAGAAACGCCGCAGTACCAACGGACACCGAAGGGAGACCATCACACGGCCTCTTCCTACCCAATCCTTGACATATGAAGCCCTGGCCTCAATACGCCCGTGTTCTCAAGCCTCTAATATCTCCAAGCCACGCGCTCCCCCTAAACCCTCTCGCCAACGATCCAGCCCCACACGGTTTCAAAGTACTCGCAATCTTGAGGAATTTGCAAAGTCGTGGAACGCCAATGTCGTCTATAACAAGAAGCTGCTGGACCATTGGGAGCAGAAAATAAACATGTATGAGAACGTTATTGCAGCGCATGATTCAACCGTCGATCAATACGAACGAGACGTTGCTTCTCGTGACCAAACTATCGATGAACTGTCGAAGGAGCTTGTGGAGCTTCGCGCCAAGAGTCAAAATGCTCAAGACGAGATAGCTTTATCCTGCAGTGCCAGAAAGAAGCTGGAAGAAAAATTACGTGCCTGCAGGAATCGTCTAAACGACGCTATCAATGAACAACAGCGACTTTTCTTCCAAAGCAAGGAGTTTTGCCGGAAGACTACGGACGAATTAAAAGCAGAGAGCCAAGCGCGAATTCAGTCCGTGGAAGAGGCAGCTACAGCCGTAGAGCTTGCGAGGGCTGAAATAAAGCGTGAGATCGCTGTAGTTATCAAAGAGACTGATATTCAAGTAGCCGAATGTATGCCAACCCCCAACACCCTTTTCACATCGTTCTCAGGCTAAGATTTGAAAATCTAGTAAATGGGGTGATCAGTTCCCTTCAAGTTCGACTAGAGGAGCGTGAGAAACAGCTTGAGCGGGAAAAGGAGTATGCGAACAACACGACTAAACAGCTAGCTGAGACTTGCAAGCTGAGTGAACAATCGCTCCAAACGCTTACCGCCCAGAATCGCGAGCTCCTCGAGAAAAGGGAGGAAGATCGAAAACAAACCGACGATATCGATCTCTGCATTCGGAATCAAGACGAAAGGTAAGAGCCCATTACAGTCTAACGAATCCAACTAACGGTATAGAATCGAAACAATTCTCAAAACCCTCGAGGCTACGAAATCGAAGATTGTTGATTCAGAAGGGCTAACTAGCACCCTGAAAGAGTTCCATAGTTGCATGGTAACGACGTACGTGTCCCAACACCTGGTAAATATGATAGCGCTAATTAGTTATCAGAGTTGTCTCAGGAGTACAAGAATCCGTTGAGACAACCATAAATGCTAGAGTTAAGGATCGAGAAAGTTTCGATGAAAGTGTTGGCGACATACGATTACTATGCAAGAGTATTTGCGAGAAGATGGCCGTTTCTGACGATATCGAGCAATTGCGAAAAAAGGTGCATGAACGGGATTTGACTGCTCAGAATCAAGCGAACCAAATTCACAACTTGAAAGACGAAGTTCAGAAGGCAAGTATCCGGCTAAACGAACAGACGACAGACAGACAAAGGCTTGAGAAGCAGTTGGAAATCCTTCGCAATTCTGCAAGCAATGAGAAAATTTCACGCAAGGAGATTGACGACCTGAAGGAAGAAGTCAAGCAGCTTCATACAAAGTTAGGGGAGAAGGATGCCATGATAACCGCCAGTAATGGAGAACTTGAGCTTGCCCGAGAAAAGGCAAAGGAACAAGCCCTTCAAGTCAAGCGCAAAGAGAAAGAGATAGAAGCTGAACGCCAAACACACAAAGATACCCTCGAACAGAATGCTGAGCAGCACCACCAGGCGATTAACCATGCTGTGAATATACAAACAGAGGGGCTCAGAAAAGAATGCCAAAGTCAAACGGATAGGCTTGAAGAAGCTAATGAAGCTCGTCTGCGACTCGAGCTAGAACTAGACAGAGTGAAGCAAGAACTTGCGAGAACAACAGATATTGATGAGGATCTAGGTGTACTACGAGACGAAATAGCCACCATATCTACTTCAACTACTGGGTTGACCGCCGACATGGAAAGATCAGAACAAGACCGTGAAGCTTTGCGAGGGACTCTTAAAGAATGGGCGAGCAGTCGAACTGAGATTGAACAAATGAAGCAGATTCTCGGAAAGTTAGCCAAAGATCAACCCCGCGCCGCCCAAGCGAGCGAGCAGTTTAAGGGGCTACAGGAAATCCAAAGAAAGCTCTTAGCCACGTTGCAACAGCATCAAGAGCAACTGGAAAATACGGAAGTGGCCATGAACCCCCCTGAAAATGGATCGAAAGACGACACGACCACTCTACTGGGAGATAGTCCCGGGAATCCTATTTGCTCGCAGAATGATATCCTCTCTATAGAGGAGTTGCAGGCAACCAAGCGGAAGGTCATGGTGAAGTCTCCAGTGACTAGGGATGACTGGATTCTTCCGATGTCGATTCAACAAGAAAGAGACGCAAGGCGACGTTCAGTGCCTCCACGAGGGATCATGAAGGTTTCCTCTCGTGATACCCCCAAAGAAACGAACCCATCAAAGAATACTCTGAATGATGATATTCGTTCCCCAACGGTGGCACAGCCCTCATTGAAGCGGAAAATTGTGAGACGCGGTCCGAAAACGGGCCCCACTACCCATAGTATGTACAATCGACCTGTTGTCGGCTCCATTATCGAGACAAGTGTTGAACAGGATGGTGCAATGAAACACGGGCACGGCGTTACAGCGGCGGACAGCATCAACTCTACCCCAGATAATCGCGCTGGTACCGTGGTTTCGCCCTATGATATTGCTGAGGATGACAGTATTGATGGTTCTCCTATAAAGCGGCAGAAAATTCCTCTAGCCAGTCAACAGCCTGTTCGAGGACTACATGGCGTATCGAAGGTTAAGTTGTCCCGTTCCATGTCGGGGTATTTTCCAGCTGAAAACCCACAAGAACTAGAGCTACCATCAGAACCGCAGGGTCCTCTGTTGGGCCCGACGCGGAGATCGTCGAACCTTATCACTTACGGTTCACAAAGCCCCAAAGACAAACTTGCATAATGCCCGCCTATCCCAGAGTGAGTGGTTGAGTTGTTGCTCGACCGGACTTGATTTGACTAAGAAACGGATAATGTGGGGAGGGAGCTACAACATTAAACTTATTTGAAGATGAGGAGCTCACGGGATGACTGCCGGCATCGGCTTTGCTTCCTCCAAGCTTGAGATTATTTTCGCAATGAAATTGAGGAGAACTAAGAGGCTGTACGCCTCGGACGTATTCATGTAGCTGAAAACATGTGCTGGGTTGCTGGAAACTACTTGCTAAAACGTGGAAATATAGAGTCTTGAGCGATCGACTCAGGCATTGCTCGAGAAACGATAATCTGAAGTAGATCGTAATCAATATTTCATTTCTAAGATGTACGCCGCCTAATGCACCGTGAATCTTTGTAATCGTGCTCTGGGTCTCGTTCGAGTATGATACAATATGTGTAGATGTATACAGCCCTGGACGTCTACCTGGGTGTGCTCCAGACTGATTCTTAATGTACCGATAGGGTACTTCGCGAGGTCCAAGTATCGACGGTCCACGAGGGTGTCAAATTGATACCTCGTTTTCCGTAAAGGCGGCGGGGAACTGCGCAATCACGCTGGGTATAGGCTGACTATTTTCCTTTCCGCTTCTGTTCGAGGAATAGTACCTTTTTCCGCACTGGAAAAAGAATAGATTAGCGAAGAACCTAACATAAGTAAGGGTTCCTATCGCCCGAGAGAGCCATTGTCCCCGAGCTTTGCCTCGCCATCCCCATCAACATCGTGAGCCCCATCTTCCATCGTCTTCACCACAGCGAGACACAATCCCAGTTCCCAACTTTTCGTGCGGCCAAAGTCCATCATGCTCTCATTTATGCGAGGATCAAGGACGTACCGACGGGATCGTATTTTAACATGCTCATGGGCCGTGACGTTCGAGGGCGCGCGTAGGTGTAGAAGAAGCCGGTCATGGCCATGGACAGCAGGCGCACCGGGATGAGACGGGTCTTGGCTGCGCAGGGGGTCGAAAAGGTCAGCATAACACCCCAACGCAGCTTCTTTTAGGTTGGGAGCATAGGGTCGTACCTTTCTTCGCCATTGTGGGAAATCGGGTGTCGTCGCGTGGCGGGTGGACGACAGATTTCGAAGGTCAATTAAGCGAGGAACTTCGAGACCGAATGCTTTTCGTTCGTGATGCGAATGCGATGAAGTTTTTGGTGGGGCTTAAAGGTGTGGCTGGGGATTGAGCATGGTAACCCGGGAAGCAGGTTCTATTAAGCCACATGTGGCTTTGCACATTCAATTCGTTCTTCATCGCCCGCGGAGAACCCACTTCGGCCGGTGACAGACAATGTTATCATCGGGATTTGATGACTCGTTGGCCTGCGACCTCGCACTCGTCAGTCATAACATTTTGAAGTTAGCTCGTCTTCATCCAAGACTTTCTCCATCCTAGTGCTTCGGATGGACATTCCGAGAATGGATATAGCAAGTGCTCTCTCCAGGTTTTCTCCACCGATCTAGCTTCCATCCTTGGGTCGGCACCACTAATCAACGCATTCCGATTTGTCGCTCTGCTCAACATCGCTCTTGACTTCACCATCGACTTCGTAGGTCGTTCTATTGCTCATATCTTGTTCAGCGAAGGGCGTCGGTATCCAAGTGGATAGTGGTACAAGATACTTCAAGAGAATGTGATTGTGGGTTAGGGACATCTGCTCCTGGAATATGATATAAAAGAGACTGTCTGCTATTGAAAGCAAGTATAACGGTAGTATAGTAGCGTTATCATTTCAGTCTACACAACGGTTATCTTCCTTGCGTCTTCGTGGCCTTTAACGCTCAGCATCTCGTGTTATTTGAAAGACACTGCCCAAGCGACTCGTTAGGATGCCTTCCATAAATCTGGAATACCCCAAGCAGCCTTATAGTAAGGTCAACCGGTACGACTCTAGAGGTATGAAACCCATACACACAAGAGTCGAGCATATATATTGATCCACCTTTAGCCTCTTACGCACTAGAGACCATCCACCAGCTTGTCAACACATGCCCCATCCTCCATGTCTCCTTCCAGGACCCTAATTCTCCCTTCCCTACCATCCTTCCCATGATAGGGCAAATGGGCTCTTTCGCCCGGCCCAGCGCCGACACGGGAGACGTGCTGGAGCTGTACCTGCACGGCTACGTATCCTCACGCATCATGAACCTGGCCCGGAACACCGCCGCCAACGGCAGCAGCAGCGCGGAAGAAGAGGGCCTGCCGCTCAGCGTAGCGGCAAGCCACGTGGACGGGCTGGTGCTAGCGCTGACGCCGAACGCGCACAGCTACAACTACCGGTCGGCGGTGCTGTTCGGGCGGGCGACGCTAGTGACGGACGTGCAGGAGAAGCTGTACGCGATGGAGCTGGTGACGAACGGCGTCGTGCGCGACCGCTACCGGCACACGCGCGTGCCGCCCACCGCCGCCGAGCTCCAGAGCACCAGCATCCTGCGCGTGCGCGTGGCCGCCGGCAGCGCCAAGCTGCGCGCCGGGCCCCCCGGCGACGACAGGGCGGACCGCGAGAACGCTGGCCTCTTGGATTCCGTCTGGACTGGTGTGCTGCCCCTGCACTACGCTCTGGCGGAGCCGGTGGCCGGCCCGTATAATAAGGTTGAGAAGGTGCCTGCGTATCTGGAGGAGTTCGTGGCGGATTTTAACCGCGATGCTAAGGAGATCGCTGTCGAGGCGGCGGCGAAGGGGGCGCCGCCGAAGGAGAAGCATGATGATGACTAGGGTGATGTCCGAGTTTCTAATTGGGTCCCTAGCTACTCCTTAATGGGTAGTCTTGTCTATTGCGGTATTTTCCATAGTCTGCGTAATATTATGGGCTTCTGAATGGTCGATGTTAGGCTCCGGTTCGTGAAAACAGATGTTGGGAAGTTCTATGTTAGATCCGCCAAGTCATCAGCTTTGGCTCTTCTGTTCTCGTTTTCTGTTTAATAATTGATGTCTTCGGGGGTGACGTTTTAAAGGAGGTTGTTTCAACTTCTTACCTTTGGGCGGATGCTGTATCCTAATCCCCCACGAGAAAACAGGAGCCCTTGGCATTTTTGGCATCACGATCATAGGGCCAGTAAGAGTGAATATCATTATGTTTAAATTGAGTACATCAACACGCCCATGCAAGCGTGAACGGGCTTCATTCCGCTCACCAATTTTCCCATATATGACTTGGTATCACTGTTCTCATAACGGCCCAATGGCCGAGCGCGCTCTGGTCATGCCACTTCGCCAGCTTCTCGGTCTCGTTCACCCTCAGGATTCCCGCGTTTCCCTCCACGGAGAAGGCCGACTCGTCCACTTCGTATTTAGGGAGAAGGTATGCCCTCCTGGCTAGACTACCAAGGAAGTCGGCCTCGGTGGGTTTTCGGAAGGTGACCTTTTCGCCAGTCTTGGTGCAGAAGACGATGACGTTGTCGAAGTCGCGCCCGTTCTCCGCGACCGTTTCGGCTGAGGGTGGCTCTCCTTCCCTGAAAATGCGACAAGACGGGAAGACGTCTTTAATCGTATTGATTACTATGCCAAGCGGAGGTAGTGTGAAGTCACCGGCATAGTTCTACTAGTGTTAGTTTTCCTTTTCATGTGAACTCGGTATCGGAAGACCTACAATAGCTATTACACCATTGGGTTTTAGCATATGCTTCAGGCCCGCTAAGAACTCCCTCGTGAATAAGGGTATAGGCTCTGCGCCCCCTGTGAATACATCATGGATGATGTAGTCGTAGTTCTCGTGGAGACTATCCTGGTTGGACTGGCTCCAGGTGATGGCGTCTTGGATCACAGCTGTATGATTTGAGGGCAGTCCAAAGTACTTCTTGGCGAAATCATAAACTACGGGGTCGATCTCGACAATGGTAGTATCTATCCCATGCGCTATCAACGCAGAAGGAGAGGTTCCAATGCCAAGGCCACTGAATAAAGTCAGCAATTGGAAGCAATATTTCCGAATAATGTCAGGTAAGAACTTACATGTTTAATGCTTTTGCCTCGCTGTCAGGGGTTTTGTTTGGCATTGGGATGAGGCGTACAGCCTCCAGCTGAGTGAACACACTGTATATGGGCTCCGCGACTATTTTCCTCGGAAATTTCGTCCACTCACCACCGAGTAAACTATGGTCGCATCTCAACACTCGGTACCCGTCCTTGTGACTATCCAAAACTGAGATGTAACCGGTTGTCGATTCCCACCGATCAACTAAAGACCACCCACTAGACTGGAGAGTCGAGTTAAGGGAACTCGAAGCCATCGGCGTCATAAGATGCGTGTTGAAGAATGCAGCATGCACTAACGCAGGCACAATCCATGCCAAGAGCTTCGATCGAGCCATGATGCTGTACGTTGAAGTGAAGACAAGCTCTAGGCCAACGCGGGTCTGCATCATTGACTTCCCGATCTGCGTTGACAGCTGCTGCAAGGAGGAAAATTGAACTAAGTTGAATATCGCGTAAGCGCCAAGCCCCGGCGCCGAACCTGCGATGGACTTCGGTAGCCCGCTTAGATCGGCATCTTCTAGAACGTCCGCGATGCACGCTGTACTAAGCACGACCATTGGGAATAAGGTCAATCCTTCGGTGATGGCTGGACCCAGCTCCGCACCAAATGTTTCACTGAACTGGAAGAGGAAAAACTGCACCATAGGGGTATACGCAGCAACAAGAGGTAGTAACGAGATTGTCTTGAACGGCAGCGATGATCTTAGAAGCACGTTGGCGCCCCAACCCACGAACAAGCCTGACCAGATAACTCTCTGGTGCAGCCTCGTCGCCGCAATCTGGCCGTACACAGGCGACAAGGTCAATAGGGAGACGTTGGCGAAGACGGCCATAAGCGCAATAAGGGCTAATGCTTTGGTGTACACGACACCCTGCTGCACAGCCCACTTGGACCAAGTCTCTTCCTGAGCTTGGCCTGCTAGCAATTTAAGTTCCTCCTCGAACTCTTCCTTCGTCTCTGGCGGCTTTTTCGGTCCCCCGGACTGAGATGACGCCTTCTTCGGCGTTTGTTTCCGAGGAGGCATGTTGAAAGGTGGAAGATAAGTGAGTTGAGATATAGAGCGGGTAGATGGCTTTTATGAGAGCATCAACACCTTCACACCTCCACAAGAGAATGAGAACCAAAAGACGAATAGAGAACTACACCTCTCAACAGCCAGCTGCTGATGCTTTCGTAATATTTACTTGGTATGGTTACAGGCTAAAGAGAATTGAAACTGAACAGATTGAACAGATTGATCGATCGAATCAATTGAATGGATGTCTCGATAATTGAATAAGGGGTAAAACTCATAACCTTGTGGCGTGTTTCCCGTGGCTCACGAAGCAAAGTCAGCGTGATGACCAGACCCACTCTGCCACCTTAGATCTTTAATCTGGGGCTAAGCTAGATTCGGACTAGCACTTAGCTGCCTAGTTGGTGTTTGGATTTTGGTTGCGGCCCGCGATCAATTGATACTTTGAATCTTTAAATCTATATTCCCATGGTCTACTGACTTGTTCGGTTCTCGGACATGGACGACGACGACTTCGGTGCCGACGCGGAATTTCTATCTGCTCTGGCCTCTTCCGCTGCTGTGAGCAATTCCAGCCAACCCAGCCAACCCAGATCCCAACCTACCAGCCGCATTCAGCAGCCTACTCCCCAAAGAATCCAGCAACCGACTCCCCAAAAGATACAACAGCCAACACCTCAACGATTAGACAAACCGCCACCGACCTCCAACCCCTCTGCGCCCGGAACTGGTCCTAAAATCGTCCAACCGACGCCTCAAGCCCTTCCTCAACGTTCTTCCGGTTCTTCAATATTAGTATCGCCGCGTCAAAAAGGAAATCCCGTGTTGGCGTCACTAAGATCTGTTGCATGGGAGTACAGCGACATCCCGGCCGACTATGGCTTGGGTTTGACGACATGCGCCCTTTTCCTAAGCCTCAAGTATCATCGACTACATCCCGAATACATATACACGAGAATTCGCAATCTCCAAGGGAAATATACTCTACGTATCCTCTTGACAATGGTCGATATCCCTAATCACGAAGACTCGTTACGCGAACTATCTAAAACGTCTCTCATAAACAATGTGACCATCATCCTTTGCTGGTCTGCAGCCGAGGCGGCAAGATATCTCGAGCTCTACAAGTCCTACGAGCATGCGAGTTTCAGTGCGATCAAAGGGCAACAAGCCACGAGCTACTCCGAGAAGCTAGTCGAGTTCGTTACCGTCCCCAGAGGAATCAACAAAGCAGACGCAATCTCGCTCGTTAGCGCCTTTGGAAGTATAAAGAATGCGATCAATGCCGATCCGGAGCAAGTTTCCGTCATCAACGGATGGGGAGAGAAAAAGGTGAAGAGATGGTGCGAGGTTGTAGAGGAACCGTTTCGAGTCAAACATGCGGCAAAGAGGCGTGCTGTTGATAGTGGAAACAACTCTGTGCTTGAAAAGGCCATCCCAATAAGTCGTGTCCCCCTTCGAGACATGCCGAGCGTGTCAGCAAGTATGTCCCGAGACAGTACGACACCTCAGCCCAGGCCACAGACGTCTGCACGATCACAAGAGGCTCAGCTTCGAGATAAACCCATCGATGAGGATGACGAGGAAGCGATGTTAGCTGCGGCTATTGAAGAGTCTAAGAAGACAATGGCGCAAGAGCAATCCTCCAGCTCGAGTTCGAAAACCCGCCAGGAAGAGAAGCTGAGCGACGGAATAGCGGCAGCATTAGCCAAACTCAGAGACAAAGGATGATAATACCTGCCTAGTTCAGCTGGTCCGCCTAGATAGACGCGATCCGCGGAGCATCCCGAATA
Source organism: Hypoxylon rickii (assembly GCA_902806535.1). NCBI lineage: Eukaryota > Fungi > Ascomycota > Sordariomycetes > Xylariales > Hypoxylaceae > Hypoxylon > Hypoxylon rickii. The sequence continues at coordinate 1,572,510 of CADCWY010000005.1, read as the reverse complement.
CAGTAAAGCCGGGATATAACGATTATGTGTAGTACCGATATTCTTATAATAGCGATAATTTTTCGCGAACATGCGGTTTTTACTATGGCTGTAACGATATTTTTTGATTTAGCGTAATATCGTTATTTTTTTTCGGCAATTCCATATATATTGGTATATCAGAAATATAATTTTTCCTTTTTTTATTAATAAATTAAAAATTTATCTATAATTTTAATGTATTACGTAATAGTTTTAATGGAATTAGCCTCATTATTTTTAAATAAATTAATTTTTAATGGTATCTTATTATTTTAAGTAATTAGCGAATCTCCTGGAATAAGAATATTCTTATAATAGCGATATAAAATTGTTAGACGCCCGCATCGTCATAACCAGGCTTTACTGTAGTACTGTCTCGTGGATACCTGGTCTCGGCGCCTAACAGGCATAAAAGCAAGGTGCTGTTAGTCTACCGCGTAGATGCATGGTCCCATATGATCTAGCCCAGGTCATATACAGTAAAGCCTGGTTATGACGATGCAGGGCGTTTAACAATTTTATATCGTTATTATAAAAATATTTTTATTCCAGGAAACCCGCTAATTATTTAAAATAATAAAGTACCATTAAAAATTAATTTATTTAAAAATAATGGGGCTGGTTCTACTAAAACTATTGCGTAATATATTAAAATTATGGATAAATTTTAATTTATTAATAAAAAAAGGAAAAATTATATTCCTGATATACCGATATATATGGAATTGCCGAAAAAAAATAACGATACTACGCTAAATTAAGAAATATCGTTACAGCCATAGTAAAAACCGCGTGTTCGCGAAAAATTATCGCTATTATAAGAATATTGGTACTATATATAATCGTTATATCCCGGCTTTACTGTATCACCATATCACCCGCACATTAAATATCTTGGAAGCCAATGCTAGGAGATACTAGTATCCTTGCGGGTTGATTCCTGTACATAGTAGTAATGTTGGACAATGTGGTTTGGTCATGCCTACTGCTGTTGCTACTACCGCTGTTGCTTGTTAGTTGCTGTTTGTCTTCGGGTCCAGTGTTGGCCCTTAGCCTAGGAAGCCTGGAGTTCCTTGCATATTCTCCAGGGGCAACGTTGATGCATAGCGTCTTCAGGCGTTTTCTGCAGCAAACCAACAAGCGACCTGTCACGGACATTTCTCATCCATGGATGCAGGTCGGAATTGGAAGTGGGCTATATACTCGAGCTTCTAATAATGGATATACACTTCAAGCCACTACGCATGTTGCCTCACCTCTATGGTGCATATACGACACGTTGTGTGCTCTCCTGTCAGTTTGTGGTTTGCAGTTTGCAGTTTGCAGTTTGCAGTAGGTATCGACTGAACCGCCCCGCCCCGCAGTGCAAACCCCTGAACGAACCCGGCATTGTCGGTGCCGCTTCAGTGAGGATCCGATGCCCTCAATTTCGGCGGTTTTTAATTCTCACATGGGTTCCCCGCACATAAGCTTAGATAAGGGAGCTGGGCGGTAGAACGAAAGGGTACTCGGTACTAGAGATGCTCCATTTTCGCCATACCTCCCCCAGCTCCCCCTATAAGTTGGTACGTATGGGGTACCAATACCGAGTCCAGTCCCACCTTGGTTTGGGGTAAGGCACCACAACTTTATTAACACTTTATTAACAATAGTAAAAATAGTTGGGGATTTAGGGGTCAAAAGATGCGGAAGATGGGGAACACCAGTAACGTGAGATTCAATAAATTGAAATCTAGCGCACTATTCTTGGCTTATGTATCTAAATCTGACCTACCATGTCCTTGGTAATAGGTAGTATAGGGATGTACTATATCTCACTAACATCAGCTGCAGGTGCTTATATGTACCTACTATGTAGGCACCCAACAGCACTACACATAGGCGGCAGCATTTGCAGCAACATCTAACATCAATGCTCACGGCGCTTGTTCACCTCCCAGCTCCTGGTTACAAGGTTCTAATACTAATAAAAGTTCCAAGGTCAAAGATACACCGTCACTTTATTTCCGACCAATCCGTCGGCGCCTTTTCTGTGTCTTGGTCACAAGATCTTGAACTCGGAAGCTCCATAACTCTATTCATTTTACTTACCGGTCCGTTATTCTCCAATCCCTCTTATTCTTCCCTCCTCGGACAAGTCTCGATCTACGAATATCTTTCCCCTTTCGGAAGGTCATATATTTCCCTTGCTATCAGTATCCGCCCAAATATGGATTGTCTTGAAGAAACCAAGGCTTCTTGACTACATGATTTCGATAGAATTCCTCTGTAACGTTTCCCCATGACCGAACGAGTCTTGAAGTTAGATCCATCATATGAGTTACTAATGTCTTCACGATGTGTGGGTTGTGGCACATGCTCCTCAGCTAGTGAGACTCAGGGTATCCTCGTGCGTGCATTTTGTGATCATCATAGTGTGGTATTGCAGTGACCCTTTGATAGCTGACCTCAGTGTCTCGTTGGCCAGTTGGGGTTAGAACCTATACGCGCCTGGAATTGATCCGCGTTCCCCCAATAAGCTTGCGAGCCGCAACGATGACTTGACCAGATAGGAAATCTGTAAGCCAAGGTCAAAGGGCGACCCAAACTTCCAAGCCACAAGCACACACCCAAGTCACCGGCATAATACCCCTGTTACCTTGCTCAAGCATGAACCGCCTTCCGACCAAGATTTGGTTCCCGCGAACGGCTGGTTTAGCGAGTATGGATAATGCAAATCAGATATATGCTATATCCACCATCTCTTGTAGATTGTGGACACCTAGACATCCTGATGCCAGATCGATCAGTTGATTCCTAGAGCGGTTCGGATGTATATAAGACCTGGCTCTACCCCCCTTTCCTTCCCCATTCCCTTGCTCATCCTCAGCCCATTCGTTTACTTCAAGGCTCGATCGGTGGTGGCTTAGACTACTTCTCTTCTACTCTCTTAATCATGGTCAATTCGAGGTGGACTGCTGCCGTCCTCGGCTGCGCCTGGCAAGCTTTAGCCCAGCCCTCCTATGTATCTCATCCCGATAGAGCTGATGCCGTGAAAGCGGCATTCCAGCGTTCCTGGGATGGTTACTTCCGATATGCCTTCCCCAATGACACCTTACGACCCATTTCAGAAACTTACCAGAACGATCGGTAGGTAGAGCCTTTGAGCAAACCATACAAGGTTGACTAATTTGAATGTCAGGAACGGATGGGGCGCTAGCGCTGTTGATGCCATATCTACTGCTCTCGTAATGAAAAACTCAGATGTCATCGACCAGATCGTAGAGCACATTGGGTCTATTAATTTTGGCGCTACTGCTCCTGGCTCGGAGTCCGTCTCCGTCTTTGAGACTACCATCCGCTACTTAGGAGGTCTCCTCTCGGGTAAGATCGAATACAATATTCTGTGACAATTTTAACTCATCGCTTCTCAGCATATGACTTTCTCAATGGCCCCTTGAAAGAATACGCGAAGGACCAAGCCTCGGTGGACAAGATCCTGGAGCAGGCCGTGAGTCTTGCTGATTATCTCAGCATAGCCTTCGATACGCCTAGTGGAGTTCCCATCAACACCCTGATTTACGGTGATGGTGGATACCACGTTGGTGGCGACACCACAAATGGCATCGCCACCATTGGGACTTTAGTTCTGGAGTGGACCCGCCTCAGTGATATCACGGGAGACAGCAAGTATGCAGAGGTAACGCAGAAAGCCGAAGATTATCTACTTCACGTGAAGAACCCCGAAGTGGGCGAGCCGTTCCCTGGTCTGATCGGGACGAATGTATACATCGCCAACGGCACATTTGCGGATTCCAGCGGCGGCTGGAATGGCGGGACCGACTCCTTCTACGAATACCTCATCAAGATGTACGTATACGACCAGGACCGCTTTGGCGAATATAAGGACCGATGGATAGACGCTGTGGACTCCAGTATCAAGTACCTGGCCTCTCACCCCACTAGCCGCGAGGAATTAACATTCCTGGCTGCCTACGACTCCGCCGAAAAGCTCTCATTCGTGTCAACGCATCTCGCCTGTTTCGACGGAGGAAATTTCATCCTGGGTGGCCTTACGCTTGACAATGATGAATACACCAAGTTCGGTCTAGGACTTGTGGAGGCATGTCATGAGACCTACGTCGCGACCGTCACGGGCATCGGACCCGAGGTCTTCTACTGGCAGGACAGCAAGCTTCCCGCTAACGCGAGCAACAACCGGCCACCGCCTAGCGAGTCTGCTGACTTCTACGAGACGGCGGGTTTCTGGATCCCATCAAACGGTGGCAGCTACGTGCTACGCCCCGAAGTGATGGAGAGCTTCTACTACGCGTACCGCGCGACCGGCGACACCAAGTACCAGGACTGGGCCTGGGAGGCGTTCCAAAACATCAACAAGACGTGCACGGCGGGCGTGGGGTACAGCTCCATCCAGAACGTCAACGCGCCCAACGGCGGTGGCTTCGACGACTTCCAGGAGAGCTTCTGGTTCGCCGAGGTCCTGAAGTACAGCTACCTGATCCAGGCCGACGACGCTGAGTGGCAGGTTAACGCCGCGCATAACAACAAATTCGTTTTCAACACGGAGGGTCACCCCGTTCAGGCCAAGGGGAAGCCGATCTAGATTTCGCTTAGGCACCTCGTCCGCGAGCGTGTTTTGCATAGATGTACAAGAGGTATATTTAGATATGCGCATAACTTTGTGTATCAAGACCGAAGACTCAGGAGACAAGGGGGGAGGTGGTTTACCTTGCATGGACACGGCGTTTTGGCTCTTCGATTGCTTTGTATATATTTCTCATACATTGCTCTGGGTACACTTACTAGTATTAACCTATTGAAAGTCGGTTACTCGATAATTTTAAGCATATCCCTTGTGGGTTCTGCACCCAATAAGCTTGTCGCACGCAGAGCCGTCACTGGTTCGATCAGATCCTGGAATGACATGCAGCCACCATGGGCTAACGCAGGGGGAGGGGAGGTCTTACACGCCTTGCATACCAGGTAGGTGAGTGTTAATGGCGTCTAATTTCCCCCAAATTCTTGCAGCTGATGAGTTACGTGTCTCGTCTAATTAAGATAGGTAGTCGACTGCGTAGTCCGGTGGGCGAATGGCACCCGAGACATGCTTGGTAGGTCCCTAATGCCAAATGCTCAAGTCCGATGTGACGCAGCACAGCAGATGCGTTGTATTCAGGTCTACGAACTGCTTCCTGAACCTGGTATCGTTGGTGTGGCTTAGCACGAAGGGCCTGTTGTTAAGCCTCACCTTCGTTTATCTACCCCAAAATGGCGAAGAGGGGCTGTGCGGGCAGGACAATTCAGCTCAGCTCAAGGCTAAGCGTGGGGTATGAGATGGGTGAATCTCCAGGGCTACGTTTATTTTAATTAACAATTGGATTTCTCAATGCCTTATCGCGAAAGGTGGCAGTTGGATGGATCAAGGAGAATGTTATGGTAGACCTACCACCCCGCCAAAGGCGACGAGCGTAAGTCATACACCTCTAAACTGAAAGCCACCGAAAACTGACAAGAATTTCCAGGCCTACAATCACCATCGATACCAGAGATGATAGCCTAAGACCCAATTCGCCTGCTCCGCCCTCACCTCTATCAGCTACATCGATTCCAGTATCCTGGCGACAGTCTTTCGACAGTTTCTCGTCCGAGGTTTCTTCGCGATCATGGCATGATGGGGGTAGAAACCAAAACAATGGGCACAGTCTTGATCTGGAGGACGCCCTGAGGCCCGACCCGGGGACGGAATGGAGTTTCCTCGTACCGGACAACAAATTCGGGTTCTCCCCAGGCCAGCTCGGAAAGCTCCTTAACCCTAAGAGTCTTGCTGCCTTTAAAGCCCTGGGTGGGCCTCAAGGTCTTGAGAGGGGCCTCCGCACCGATGCCCGCAATGGACTTTCGGTCGACGAATGCGGCCTCGACGGTGTAGTCACTTTCGAAGATGCAGCGAACTGGGACCAGCTGCCACCATCAGGGTACTTGAGTACCCAATTGAATGCGAATGACGCTATATCGGCTCAATCCCAGGAACCCTTTTCCGATAGAAAGTCCACATTCGGCATCAACCAGATACCCGCACGGGATAGGAAGCCTTGGTATAAGATTCTTGGTTCTATTGTTCTGGACCCTACACTCGTTACTCTCCTTGTCTTCTCAGCCTTGGCACTAGTGCTCGATCAACCACAGAGTCACAGGGACTATGCCGACCGCCAACATTACCGTTGGAACGAGTGTGTGGCAATTATCGCCACCGTCGTGGTCCTAGTCAGTACACAAACCCTACTCGAGCTTTACAAAGACACAAAGCTCGTGGCGTTGAATCAACGCTATAAAACCGGTGGAGATGTTCGTGTTATTCGCTCTGGCACAATACAAGAAATACCCCGGATGAATCTCCTTGTAGGCGATTTGGCGGTCCTTCGACTCGGTGATGTTGCACCCGCGGACGGGATCTTGGTTAGCGGTAGCGGCCTCACTATGGACGAGTCACAGGCCACGGGTGAATCCGACAATATTGTCAAAACGTCGGCCGAGCAAGTATACAGAGCCATCGAGGCCAGAGACGATCTTCGTCGGCTAGATCCTTTCGTTTACAGTGGGTCGCGAGTCTTGGAAAAGTCAGGGATATTCCTTGTGACCGCCGTCGGAATTCACGCATCATTGGGAAAGACCATGATGGCCCTGCGAGGAGATAGCCCGGCATTCAAATCCGAGAGTCGACTCTATATCCTCTTTGGGGGACCCCTAGCTACCTTCGGGCTGGTTGTCACAATATGCGTTTTTGTTGGCACGTTCATCAGGTTTCTTGTTTTACAAGCACGGACACCCGCCCTTGGCTTGGAAAAGGGGTCATGGTTTCTCGATGTCTGTCTACAGACAACCGCAACCCTTTTGCTAGGGCTCTTGATCCCACTTACCACAACAGCCAACGTTCTAGCTTGCTGTGTAGCTTCGCATTTGGTGAAAGACGGTTGCTTTTTCGATGGCGGCACCAGGACATCCGAGATCGACAAAAAGGACTTTGAGACCTTCAGCGCAGTTACTAGCATGATCGTAACTTCAGATTCCCTCTTAGACTGCAAAGCATCTCAGGTGCGTGCCATCTCAGTGGGCCCCAAATTATGCGCTCTCGGGGACTCTATTGCCTTAATTCGCAGGGACGACCAGGAGAAGGAGGACAGCACCCGGAGGCTCCATGGGCAAATGGGGTACTTTGCCCAGGCTATCGATTGCACTTCTATAGCGAGCAGAATCCACGACAAATCGGAACAATCTGTCATATATCAAGGCCCGGGGGTAGAGCCAACGCTGCTAAGATTTGCGTATGACCAGCTTGGCGCCGAATGGTTTTCGGGGCTTGCAGATAGTTACACAGTAGTGGACAAAGGGCTGCAGAGCTACATGGGCCAGAAGCTATACAGCATCGGTTCGGTGAGATTGCCTAGTGGCCGAACTAGAACTTACATGGCGGGAAGCCCTGCTTCTATCCTCGCAATATGCCGAACTATGCTCACACCACTCCGCGAAGACGTTATCGAAACCTCACTACGCCCACCTGAAATAGAGGAGTTGAATAAGACCTTCTCAGAGCTCTCTGCTAATTTTATGCGGGCCTACTCGTACGCCTTTACCGATTATCCTGTCGGGGATGAACAAACGTTTCCGAACCTAGGCGAGTTTTGTTATTTGGGCAGCATTGGTGTGGAGATCCCTATTCACAATAGCACTCTAGAGGGAGTTCACTGTCTTCAAAAGGCCGGCGTACTCCTTCGCCTTATTTCCACGGAGGATTTGGACTTAGCCTCAGAAATAGCACGACGATGCCATATTCTAGTTCCAGGTACAATTGCGATGGACGCGTCTGCTATCGCAAGCCTGCCTCCTGATCTAGCCAAAAGAACACTTTCACGAGTATGTGTATTGGGGAATGGTCAGAATGCCGAATGGGGCAGGATTCGTGGATTAATGACGCAAATGAAAGAAAACGTCGCATGGATTGGGAGAGGTCAACATCCCGAGAGCCGTGCGGAGAGCTCGAACTACGCCATTCAACTCGACCGGACGACTTCTAATGCATGGGCACCTCGCGTCGACCTGACGATCCCAGGCGCAGGTATAGCATCTATTATACCTGCATTCTTATGGAGCCGATCTATCAGGGCGACAATGCAGGACTTGGCAAATTTTGGCATGACTCTGATGATCGTCGTGCTTTTGGTCGATCTCGCCACAGCGCTTTCCAGCCCAGACACACGCGCATTACTTAGACCCGTCCATATCGTCTGGATATACACACTACTCGGCGCCGGGGGTGCCTTGACGTTCATTTTAGACCACCCGCCGAATAAGTTACTCAACCGAAAACCAAATTACGAACTCAATCCTCTGCTCGATCTCGCTACATCCAAGCGTGTCGTCGGTCAAACTATATATCAGCTTACGGTGATATTTATATTCGCATACGGAAGTACGGCGCTTCTTGGATACGATGATAGCCCAGACTCTTTAGAAACCGGGACGCTTGTGTTTAGCATCCTAGTCTGGGTGCATATATTCCGCATACTTGCTTTTCACATGCTTGATGGCCGGTTGTCCAACATTCAGAACGCACGATCCAATCGTCGTTCATTATTCGTCTTGCTGTTGCTTCCTGTAGCTCAAATTCTGGTGTCCCTCTTTGGTGGAGAAGCCTTTGGAATCAGCAAATTAGGCTCTCGAGAGTGGGCAATATCTCTCATCGCCGGCGCTATAACAATTCCTGTAGAATGGGCCCTAACTTGTATACCTGATCACCTTATTTGGAAAGTCGTTCCAAGGGCTCTGATGCGCATCTTGGTATCAAGAAGTCGGAATACGTCGGTCGAGGGCGGGATGTGGGGTGAGTCCCAGGCCAGAGCCCCCCTATTCGACTACCGCACCGAGTACCCCAGAGCCCCCAAGTGGCACTGGTGGTTTCGAAGGGGGCAGTTAACGCTTATTGATAACCCACCAGGGTAGTGATGAATTTCTGGTAGTTAGTAAGCGTTAGCAAACGAAAAGAGGCGGATGTTAAGCAGCGCGTGCTTCGTCGCCCTCGAAAACTCCGTCTCCAACACTGACCCGTTTGACCCTCTTGTCCTAGATGGATACTTACTGAATCCCTCCAGGGCTATGAAATAAGTAATTGTTATTGACTTTACAAGGGGCATTTTGTTACACCCAATTAATTATTCCCAATGGCCCTTGAAAAGCATTTGATCGAAATTCAGCCGTGAAGACGAGGGTTTAGACGTAACTTTGAACTCTTTGGTTTAACATCAGCGGCTTACCTTGCGGCCTCGCTACTCCCACGGGATTGGTAGAGGCGCCCCAGGCATCATGGCCAGGTCACATTACGTGCGCTTGCGATGTTCACAGCCCCTATAACCCCTGTAGCCCCTCATGCGCAATGCTTTTTCGGGTTAGGCAGGATGGACAGCTGGACATGTCGTAGCTCAGTTCAATTTTGTGCGAACCGCCTTGCTCAGCCACTAGCTGAATCGTCTTTTATATGCTGTGGCATCTCCTGATAATTGTCGCAGGTTTCGGTTCTGAAGTCGCTACCTTGATGCTGTAGGGAAAGGATGTCCTGTGGGTACATAACAGGACAGTGACCATCGTTATTGGCGGGGACGGTGGGCCGTAAGAACTAAACCGCCAAACCGCCAAAACTTTTTGAAATATGTATTTATAAGATCTTACATAAGCATCATATGCATTTATACAGTGTTGAACAATGGCTGAACAATGATTGAGCAATAATTAAACAATGGCTGAGCAATGGTTAAACAATGGTTGAACAATGGTTGTAGATTTACCCCTTATACCTCCTTTTTTCCTTCTCTTCCTAAAAATTTAATTTAATAAATTTTTATTATTTATAATTAATTTATTATTATTATTATTATTATTATTATTATTATTATTATTATTATTATTATTATTATAAGAGGTGAATATGGTGGTATGTTATGAGATGAGATGAATTGGATAGATAAATAAGTAAATATGGTAAGTAGTATGGCGTTTAAGGGGTGGTAGTGGGTGGTATAGGTGGTATAGGTGGTAGTAGTGGTAGTGGTGGTGGTGTTGATGGCTAAGTTTTAATCATTTAATTAATTCACTTATAGGAACCATTGTTCAACCATTGCTCAACCATTGCTTAACCATTATTTAGCCATTGTTCAACACTGTATAAATGCATATATGATACTTACGTAAGATCTGATAAATACATGTCAAAAAAGTTTTGGCGGTTTGGCGGTTTGGGTGTTATGGCCCGCCCTAGCGGGTCATAGCTTACCTACACATGGACCCTCTGAGCGCTCTTGGCCTTGCCGGCAACATCATCACTTTCGTCGACTTCACCCAGAAGTTCATTTCTAAAACAATACAGATATACAACTCCGCCGATGGTACCTCGGAGGATAGAGGGAAACTTGAGGACTCGCTTCGCGACTTCATATTCTTGACATCCAAGCTTGACCAGTCTGCAACCGCAAGTGTCGAGGTACGAATCAATCAGAATGCCGTCGACAAGACCGTCAAGTGCCTGGTGGGTTACTCCACAGCCTTGGCACACGATATCGTCCGAACAGGAGGCGGTTCGAAGGGGAATAGTGATCCCATTGAAAATGTTGCTTCTTCTTGCAACGTGGTCGCCCTGCAATTGCTTAACCGAGTCGAGAAACTGAAGCGGAACAGCGGAGGTAGAAAGGTGTGGCCCAGTTTGAAATCTGCTCTTCAGGAACTCTATGGCGCGTCTGAACTCCAGTCTATGAAGAACGATCTGGATGAATATAGAAGCAAGCTAGAATTGCACATTCTAGTATCACTAAGGTAATATCCTGACCCTCCAAGGGAGTCATTACGATTGACTAAAGTCATTCTATAGAGAGAGTCTCGACCTGGTTGTATACAGACAAGCAGATCAGTTCGATGCACTGAAAACATCCATGCGAGACGCAATACAGGAGTTCCTTCAGCAAGTCACCGTGGCAGGGCCGAAGCAAAGAAGAAAGAACGTCAAGTCGGACCAATCTCTGGTTGCGAAATTAACTAAGCAACACGAAAAGACACGAAGCGAGGTCATTGATGCCGTACACCAAGCCCTCAGGGCACGCAATCTGGAAGCATTCGACCTCTCCGCCCTGGACAGATCTTCAGCAATTGCAGAGGCGGCAAGCACATACTCATCTAAACTTCTCCAAGAAGAGAAAGAAATGCTTAACAGCCTCAAATTTCCAGTAATGTTAGACCGAGAAGAAGAGATACCGGAAGCCGAACGTGCGACGTTTGAATGGATCTTCGAAGACCCAGACACCGAAGAATCAGACCAAGAGTCGGAGCCTGAGGACTTAGGATGGGACAACTTTCCAAAATGGCTTCGCGATAACCATCCGTTATACTGGTTAACCGGAAAGGCGGGGTCTGGCAAGTCGACGTTGATGAAGTATCTTTTCTGCCAAGAACGGACGAGGATCGCACTTCGTCAATGGGCCGGGTCTTCTCCCGTCGTCATTGCTGGGTTTTTCTTCTGGAACACTGGCAGCGCGATGCAGAAAACCCAGGAGGGCCTTTTACGCTCCCTTATATACCAGATCTTATCGACACATCGCGAACTCATCCCTGTCGTGCTTAGAGAATTCGGGGAAAGTCGAGCCAATATGTGGCCTCTTACCGACCTTAAAAAGGTCTTCGAAAAGCTCATTAGACAGGATACGGTGTCGCTAAAGATCTGTTTCTTCATAGACGGGTTAGACGAATATGGCGGCGACCATAAAGGTATCGCCGAGATCTTGAAGGGTGTGTCGTTGGTTGAAAATGTCAAGGTCTGCGTGTCGAGCCGCCCACTACTTGTTTTCGAGCGCGCATTTGCCGACTTTCCTAGACTGACGCTGCAGAATCTAACGTTTCGCGACATTAGTACCTACGTCCAGAACAAATTCAACGACAACACGCTTATGGTGCAGCTCCAGCAAGACGACCCGGACTTGGCAGGAAGACTGTCTTCGGAGATCATGAACAAAGCTTCCGGGGTATTTCTCTGGGTGAAGCTAGTTGTGCGATCATTACTCGACGGCCTAGAGAGCTACGACCGCGGCTCGGACCTCGAACGACGGCTCCACGAGCTGCCCGAGGACTTGGAGGATCTCTACTGGCACATGCTCAAGTCGGTAAAGCCGGCATTCTACCTCGAGCAAGCGTCCAAGCTTTTACAAATTGTTTACCGCGCTCAAAAGCCATTTACGCTCCAGCAGCTCGCCTACGCAGACATGGAAGATCCCACGGCGGCATGCAAGGCCGCGTTTAAGGGGTTCTCAGACGAAGATAAGGAAAAGATGTGCACGTTCATGGAGGGAAGACTGAAGACTAGGTGTCTCGGGCTGATAGAAGTCAGCGTCTCGCTATTCTCAGGGCTTCCCATCAAGACGGTGCAGTTCATGCATCAAAGTGTGGCGGACTTCCTCGAAACCACGGAGGTGCAATCCCGGATGGCCGAGAGCCTGAGGAACCAGAGCTTCAGCCCCTACCTTAGTCTGATGAGGGCATGTGTACTGGACCTAAAGAACCTCGACGTCGACGTGTTCCCCCACCGCCAACCGGCTGCGGTGCTAGCACAGATGTGGTACCAGTTCGCGTGGGGCACCATCGAGAACTACGTCGGATATGCCAGTGTCGAAGAGTTGCAATCCGAGAGGTCCCAAGTCGAACTACTGGAAGAGCTGGACAAGGTCGCTACCCGGCTGTTCAAGCTGTACGTCGCGTCCGAAAGCCGATTCCTCGTTCCCGAGGGGATCCACTGGTCGGAGAGGCGAAAAGAAGCCGGGCCCGCCAATCCGCTGCAGCTGGATGGCACCATCGTCTCGTTCGCGCTTGAGTCCGGTCTGTACCAGTACGTGCATTCCGTCCTCGGCCTAGGCCCCCACTCGAAGCGGACCAGGAAGATTTCGCGGTCGCAAGCGAAGTACGCCCTTTTGGCGGAAGAAGCGGGCGCGAAGCGGAGAAGCGGCCCGTCGCGGGTCAAGCAGCAAGTCCGAGACCACGTAGCAAAGATAACGCGCACCCGCTTCCGGGTCCAACTCTCGCTTGGGTCAGTTTTGGGGATGAGGGTCAGATACAGCTCGGATGACATATGGAAGAATCAGCGCCCGAGCTACGCGACGGTTAATAACGAGAATGGTTTGGATAAAAGGGGGAAGGACTACGAGTTGCTATCGCGGACTGCCTTTATCTAACATGGTCTAGGACAAACTGCAGGATTATTTGTAATTTATTACCAGATTAAATACCACGCCTAACATGTAAACGAGGGTTAACTTAGGTACCCGTACCTAGTTTTCATTGAGCAAAAAGTACCTGATATGCTGTAACACTACGATGCCTTTCACGTAGAATTTGCCAGCATCCCATGAAAAGACCAATTATCCCCAGGGCCTGAAATAGAAAATTTATGTTTACATAACTGAGAGTTATAAAAGTGGTCGTACTCGTGGGTGATACCGCGTTTCCCGCAAGGAGTCGCACCGCCGTTTCCAGGCCATGTTCCATTCCGTGCCGGGTGCCCATATGTCAAGATAACTCAACAACTAGCACCTACGTTAATTTGAGACGTATTTGGCGGGTTTCGTGAAAACCCCCTTTGGGGTGTTTCTGATCTCTAGCTCTGCTGGAGCTAAACCATCAACATTCCGTAAACGCCAATATTCGCCCCGTTAAAAGAAACCATTCTCGTGGGCTCTCTCTGCTAAAATTCCGCCAGAATTTATAGGAATATAGTCTCGAGAATAAAGTAGATGGAGTGGTGTTATGCCTGTCATCCACGGCCCCTCGGTTTGCACCTGCTCCGAGGAGGTCTCTGGTGCTTGATTCTGAGCCATTATAGGCTGCAATATGCAGAGGGGTTTGTCCCCATATATCTTGAACATTAACCGCATCCTGGAGCTCCTCCCTTGGGATCTCTTGGAGAAAGGCACGGGGAGGCCTATTATCAGACAGAAGCAGTATGATGAAGAACTGTTCGCTGCCTTTTATTAATGAAATAATGGAGATGTCCAAGACGGAATCCTTGCTTGAATATCGTTAGTATTTCAAGCATAAACTATATCATTTGCAAGTGGGACTTGTGTGCCGCAACAATGACAGGAAATCGAAACTCTGCCCCAGATTTGCAAAAAAATCATAATCCGGATCATCCATTGCTCTCGCCCATGAGACTACAGAGACGCTAACGAGAGGGCATTTCAAATTACTATCCCAAATTATCGGATTCGATCACGGTGGCACCAATGATGAATTCAGCCAAAATGTACGGATACCCTTTGAGAAGTTGCTAACAATGGGCCAGTAAGCTCACGGCTTCGGTGCGAGCGGAGTTGACTTAGAGTATTGGACATGTCGTGTTGCACGGAAAACGGCGTCCCGCAGGTTCATTCTACGGCCGTAATGCCCCTGGTGATTACGATGGAGCTTAAAAATAAGAGGAAATTAAGATAATGAATCAGATATTGTTGTACTAAACTGGATAACTATGGCCGTAGCTGACGCCCGATGGCTGTGAATTAAGAAATGGGGGTGCAAGTTGGTCCCCAAGGCAAAGGCTGGTTAGGAGATTGCATCTTTTGATGGAGGCAGGGGATTATGCGTGGTATTACCAGAGTACTTATCGATTTGGTAGCTACTTACCGCCACTTACTGTAACGTGAATATCGATTCAAGGGGTCTGTATAGCAACATGGCCCTATGATGCCTACGTACGCTGTATTTGGCATGTAATACTGTGAAAGGCGTTAGCCTGGTGCTAAAAACTCTGGTTGAAAATAATGCAGTGTGAGAACCCATATCAGGATTCAAGCCTTGTCAAAGGCATTATCATCAAAGCTATATCGAGCTATGTTGACCGTCGTGAAATTATTGGATCATCATTGTGGGAATCATGGAGAAAATAGGAACCTAGGAGCTCTTACCTAGTGAGACTAAGGGAATATTGAGGATGTTGGATCTATGATGGCTAAAGAATCACTATTCAGCTGGTTAGCTGAGAGCGATGCCCAGGTGACTGGATTGAAAGGATAGGCTTTGCTGCAGTCAGACATGACTGTAATCATCAACGCCGTAAAGCTCTGACATATGCTTGTCAATTGTTTACGTCAAATCATCATGTTGCAGTGGCGCCAAGCTTTCAAGTATAAAAAGGGTACGGGTACTGACCAAGACGTCGACAATCAACCTCGGAAAAGGCCGGTTTTGCTACCTGAAACAGTCAGCTTCATCGACTTATCTTATCAACATGATGGAAAATGGAAGTGTAAATCAAAATCAGAAAATGCATGAATGGTAGTAAAATGGTTGTCTACAGCGGAAAGTCCGAATCAGACTCGTCATCTATGTTCATCAGGAAAGATATGTGAGATGGCTGATAGGAATAACGCGCTTACCTTAAGCTGCAGTACCAAGGTGACTAGTTAAGACGAACCACAAGAGGCAAGATCAGAGATATCAATAGCACGACAAGACTATGGCACTATATCGGCGGTTCTCCGTCAGCATAACTTCGGTGCCGTAAACTGAAAAATGGGTTGTTGTGGTCGTGATCAGTGGGCGAGGTTTTCTAGGCCTGCCACAAAATGGCATATCGACTCATGTGATTAAGATGTTCGGAGCCCAGTGCCGCTTCATCATGTCGAAGAGGGGGATTCGAGGTGGAAGATTCGCATACCATTCACAAGCTGAGGATTGAGGACAACTATGGTTGATGTCAGTGACCATTGACGTGCAAGTTTCGAAAAAAGTAGGACGTGTACGATATTTATCAGAAAACAGCCAAATGTTTTTCGTCAAGGGCACATGCCTCGGACGGTAATTTCCAGCTATGCAAATGCATAGAAGTGATCATCAGGGAATAGGTTGGAGGGAAGCGGGAAAATGAACATACCAATTGCACCGTCGCTACACATCTAGCAGATAGCAGTGGGCTGATTGACGGTATTGATGCTATCTACATGCTGGCCCGGAACATCCACTACCTGGTATTGAGTTAGCATAATGAAGCCCAATTCAGCGCGAAAGCAATTTGGGATGTGATCATGTCTGCTCAGACTGACGTGTAAAAACAGTTTCATACCAATAGGTCAAAGACTCTAGTTTGCGGTTTACAAGCTGTCATCAGAGAAGGGAAATGTGAAAAGGCAAGATGGACTTACGGTTATAGACCAGGTGAAGTGTTATGTTTTGTTGAATGTTGAATGTTGAATGTTGAATGTTAAATGTTGTGTGAGCAAAGAAAGAAGAGCTTTTGATTGCTGTCCAAGAAAAAAAAATATTTTGTAGACTAACTCGTTAGTAGCGATGAGAGTGGGGCAGGCTGCGCGGTGCCTGAGCAGACGCGTCGGAAAAGGAAAGTTGATATTCCGTAGTGAACGGAAAAACCACGGTTAATAGGCAAATCGCAAATAGGAATTCCGATGCTTGAAGGCCGCCCCGCCTCTCCTCGGCCTTAGCTTGCAAAGCTCCAATGTTCCCCTTTCTGCCCCTCATCTGCATCATAACGATGTCAGCAGCAGTCTCTTTGGAGTATCTTGGGTGAGTTATGAGGCCTACAAGGCCTTTAATAGTATTGATGGATAGATCAACAGTATTTTCCTTAGTCCCCCAGTCACATAAAGTCTATCCAATACTCCACTCCCTAGTAGTCTCTGCAACTTCAATCAATTAGATCTCATTGGATTCTCACAAGCAACCGCTGTGCTTCACAAGTCTATTGTGTCACATTGGAGAAGCGCCAAACGAATCAGAATAACCCATCTTGGCCCAATGTAGGCCACGAGATCAACAATGAATAATGAAAACGTTGGTGACGTTTTGGGACCGAGCTGGCCGGCATATCCCGCCTCGGTATAAACTATGGCGGCTTAGATTGCCATGACCCGAAAAATCCTCTTTTGGAGCCTACCAGCGTTTCCTAATCCACATTTCCCCTCGGCCGGGCCATGGCACTTGGACACTTGGGTCCTGGTTCTAGATTGGACTCCACGGCATGGATGCCGTATGTCATCGAGCTGTCTGTTACCCGCCAGCCCGCAACACCGAGAAAGTCGGTTGGAGGACAACACCTACATAGTAGGCCTTGTGGAGATCAGAACAAAGGTACCCGTCACCCATCCGACCCTTTATAAACGCACAGCCGTCCCCCTCGGCACATATCGTCACCATTATCAATTTTCGTCCATTGATTACTGAGAGAACCTACCGGGTGACTGTCTATTAATATACCCCATAAAATTCTATCTCCCTTTATTCTATCCCTCAGACGCATTCTCTATTTTCCTGTAATCAGTTGCAGCTATCTGCAAGTACCTACCTGGCTTGTCTTCAGCTTCTTTTATAGCTAACACCATATATCGACCTCCCCACATCGGCATCTTTCTCCCACGTCCAAACTGCGGATAGCAAACATCATGGCAGCGAATGGCAGCGGCAACGACGTACCTCCGGCCGAAACGGCTGCGGTAAATACCAACATCGTAACCCTAACTCGTTTCCTCACGGAAGAACAAACCAAGCACAAGGAGGCAACTGGAGACTTCACGTAAGGTTGATCATTGAAACCATGGAAACATTGCTCCTAACATCATTTTATGACAGATTACTCTGCCATGCTCTTCAATTCTCCTTTAAAGCCATCTCCCACTACATTCGCCGAGCGACATTAGTAAACCTGACAGGTCTTGCCGGACAGTCCAATGCAACGGGCGACGACCAGAAGAAGCTCGACGTGATCGGCAACGACCTATTCATTTCCGCGATGCGATCCTCGGGGAAGTGCGCGCTGCTAGTATCAGAGGAAGAGGAGGAGGTCATCTATTTCAAGGACCACACTGGGGCACGTTACGCTGTCGCTTGCGATCCCATCGATGGTAGCTCCAACTTGGATGCCGGTGTTTCGGTCGGAACAATCTTCGGTGTACACAAGCTGGCCGACAACTCTACTGGTACGAAAGAGGATATCCTGAAGCCTGGTACTGAGCTTCTCGCTGCGGGGTTCACGATGTATGGCGCGTCGGCACAGCTAGTCATTACCATGAAGGGCGGCACCGTCAACGGCTTTACCCTAGATAACTCCTTCGGCGAGTTCATCTTGACGCACCCCGACATGAGAATCCCGAAAAAGCGAGCTATCTACTCGGTGAACGAAGGCAACTCACTATACTGGGAGGAGCACACAAAGGAATATTTCAACTCCCTCAAATTCCCCCAAGACAACGGCAAGCCTTATAGCGCGAGATACATTGGTAGCATGGTGGCCGATGCGTACCGAACACTGTTATACGGTGGCATTTTCGCTTACCCCGCGGACAAGAAGAGCCCTAAGGGGAAGTTGCGAATCTTATACGAGTGCGCACCAATGGCCATGGTGTTTGAGAATGGTAAGTGATAGCTTTTATACGTCTCGATCCCCTGCAATATCGCGAGGCTAATATTCCTATAGCTGGTGGGCAAGCTGTAGACAGCAAAATGAGACGTATGCTCGAAGTTGTACCGGAGCACATTCACGATCGATCGGGTATTTATATGGGCAGCTACGACGAAGTTGAAAAGGTGAAGAGCTTCTACAAACGAACTTAACCGCCATTGGCAGGTGATTTGGTATAGGTAGTCAGGTTCTTGGATCTGCTTCTTAGGCGCTACGGCAAAGGCAACGCAGCGACAGGCGTATCATAGCAAATGTCAACCCTAATTCAAAGTCTTGTCCTTTAATGGTTGAAATTATTACTATTACCCTCGTAAACTCCTACAAACTATCTCAAAATAGTTTGGGGAAGAGCTTAGGAGTGTTTTGCTTCCACTCCTGGTAATCCTTGCGGTCGCCGTACCTAGCATCGTACTTTTTCTCGCTCAGCGGCACACCCGAGACCTTTAACAGCAGAAAGCTCGTGAACGCTGGGCTCACGTACGGCAGAGCCGAGACCAAGGTTCTGCTCCACAGACCACCTGAAAATCCGAGCCCGACCTGTACCGGATGGGTGACGAGCACACCAGCGGCCGCCGTTGCAAGACCCGCCCACAACGTAATCTCGCCGAAGTAATTTGGGTATTGGCTACTCCACAGTCAGCTTGCACCACAAGTAAATCGTAGCCCGTCACCCATCATTGGAGACATGTCACATCAACCTCAGAAACAACATAAGACTCACCTCCGCTTCCACAGCCCGCTCGTCATGAACTCTTCATCGTGCAGCTTCTCGCGCTTCTGCCGAACCCAGCGGTCCTTCTGACGGTCCGCCACGACCTCGAACGCGAAGCCGCCCGCGAACAGCACCCACCCGAAACCCTCGACGAGGCCCAAGGGCACGGCCGCCAGCATCGCGGGCGGCACCGCGTTCACCGCGATCACCGGTGCCAGGTTCAGCGACACCCACACCGCCTGGAAGAAGAAGGCCGTCCCGAACTTCGCCGGCGAACCCCGGATCGTGTCGAATCGCGAGTCGTGGCCCTGCTCGAGCACCCGCCGGAACAGGTACGAGCCCACTGCGCGGGCAGGTTAGTCAGCTTTCGATACGCGGTAAGGGAGCGGGGTGTCCACGGCTACGCACAGCGAACAGACCAAAACACCACGGCAGCGCTCAGCGCGACCTGGCGCCAGTGAAACGCGGTGCCGGCAGCGGCCGCCGCGACATTGCCGAACAGCCGCGGGAACGGCGGCTTAGGCAAGCCGGCGAGGGAGGCCGCGGCGCGGGCGCGCAGGGAGGGCAGGTAGAGGCTGAAGGCGGTGACGGCGAGGAAGGTGGCGCTGCCGGAGACGTCGTAGAAGCGCTCGGACTGGGCGAGCACGGAGGGGAGGCCGACGGCGGCCTGCAGGGCGAAGGCGGCGGCGACGCTGGGCGCCGCCGTGCGCAGCAGCGCGTGCTGGAAGTTGGTCAGGTGGAGCAGCTTGCGCAGCAGCCCTGACGCCATGGTGGAAATAAGTTGCGAGTGTGGGTGCTTGGGTGGTTGGCGCGAGCACTAGTTGGTCCACTGCTTGTGCTAAAGCAGGGGATGGAGCGGGCTATATATCAAATTAATATATAGGACGTAAGGGAAGTTCGCCGGAATGTAAAATAGAAAGATGTGGTTGTTCGTAGTATCGTACTACGTATTAATTTGATGTCTTTGTCTTCAAAGTGGTGACGTAGGTGAAAATGATTGGGGGACCGAGGCGGGCAGACCAGGGACAGCTTAGGTGGAGTCGGGGTTTTCGTCCAGGGATATGAAGAAGAGGAATACGACATAGATAAATTTCAATCCAGAAGCAAGTGAATCAAATACATGGACTCATAAGTAGATATCCAACTTATATCAAAAAGACTTCAAATGATGAAGAGCCATTGAGGCCCTCTTGAGACAACTGCTCTCTTGAGAAGTTATGAAACTTATAACAAGAGCACATTCATTGTGCGGCCTGGCATGAAAAGTGTTCCTTACCGAGTGGGTGATGCAAGGGCAAAGTTCAGTAAAGCGTTGAAGCTTTAGAACTCCTTACCGCTTCTTACCAATCACCCTGGAAGAAATATGGCGGACTAAAATGATGAGAACTGATTGATACAATTTCGTTTACGAGGCACTTGGTATATTGTGTAAGAGGAGCTACGCGCTGGCAAGTCATCAGCAGGAGAGTAACAAGACTAGCTGGGTTCTTAGATATTCTCCGCGGGGCTATCTACGGGGAGTCCCTGGTATATCTGCTCTCTGGGTATTCAATTCCTTCACTACCTACTTCCTGCTAGGTTTAATTAAATTGCTTTGGTCGGTATTCGTCAATAACGCTCACTGGTCTTGTATATTCTAGATTCGTCTTGTACTCGTACGGCAAGTGGAACGCACTTGGTCCAGCCACTTCAAGCGCGCGCTCAGTAGCCCAGAGTGGGTGGGGAGCCATGATCATAACAGTCACCTTCAAACCATACCGGTACTCCTGGACTCCGACGGCTTCTCCGGTGGATGTGTCGAGGAGGAAAATCAAGTCCGGGATAGTGGCAAGGACCTACTGAGGTTAGACGGACCTGCAAATGGCAATTGCAATTTATGGGGATATCAAGGGCAAACTGTACCTGCTCAGAGCCATCTTCCCTCTTCCCAATAGCGACCAAATTCTCGTTCATAAAGGGAACAGTCACCTCTTTCAGCCCATTGCCAATCCTATCTACCTCGGTTTCCATCTCGCTGTCACCGAGTCTCTCCACCGTGACCTCGCCCAAGCTATGGGCCGTGGTGGTGAGCGTACTCTTCACACTACGAATCTTCCCCTGGAAGAGCACGCGGGCACTCTTATCGCCACCAGCCGCCGCGATTAGGGCTCTGGGAACATCGACTACGTTGCCTGTCTGTTGTGCGATGGCCACCGCGCGACCAAGCCTCCAGGCCAGCGAGTATGTGTTGGGGATTCCGATTTCGCGCATGTGTTTTCCGCTGAAGGGGCGACCGGCTGCGCCCGCGGCAGAACCCATTTTCACGCATTCGGTGCGTATCTTCAAGTTAGCCGTGGCTACGTCCGGTTGTGGTGGCGGGATAGTGACACTGTCACCTCCCCCGCTGCATAGGATCACGGGAAGCAGCTCATTCACTGAGGACGCGTGGAGATATTTCGACACCATTTCGAAGTTGGGGTATGCGCGCCCTTATAAGAGGAAACCGCCTAGGTTAGTGATTGTGCACGGTGGAGTGAGAGAAGTAGAGGAACTCACCCATCATGTCGCCGTCAACTATAGGTATGTTATAAAATCGTGTACTTCCCCAGACTAACATGCCAACGCCGTTGGAACCACCAATCTCCGTTGCCACTATGTGGTCGAATTTCACATCCATCTCCTTCTCCATCGCTCGCATGGCGTGTAGCACACCATGACCACCGGGTCGCTCAATACTTACGGCAGGAGTGCCGACGCTGGCCACAGATGGCATCATATCGCCGTCTTTTAGATCTTCTAGTCGAGTGATTCTGATTTTATCTCCCTCGAGTAGAAGCTGGCGCATGTGAAGATAGGGCGCATACGGCGACCCTCCCCCGCCACATCCTAAGATGTAACATCCGATGGCTAGAAAGTGTATGTCTGTCTCCGAGAGATCCCATTCTCCAGCTTGGGTAATGGTAGGTTGGTACGATTTACAATCTACTTTCTCACTCTCATCGACAGTCGCGAGACTAAGTTTCTTCGTCTCTTCGTAGAGCACCTGGTCAATTAAGTCGTCGGGTATCCGCGTGTTAGACATCTCTGCGTGGACCCTCTTATGATCCGCCTCGCAGGCCACTTCGATCTTGATTAGCGTCTGGTCGGTCGTGTATGGCACTCCAGAAACCTCTTCGTGGAGCACGATGGCCGAATCCGCGAAACCGCCTTTTGCGACCGTGTTTCGGATAGCTCGTGTCTTGACTTCCGCAATGCCCTCCTGGATGCCGGAACCCCTGACAATCATCTCCGCCGAACCGAAGACCTTGGAAATCGCGGCGCCAATGGCATTTGCAACTCCCGCATGTTCGGGGACGACGACCTCGCTCACGCCGGCCAGTTCCTTGGGGCAGAGTATTGAACCACCCCCGACTAAGATGACGGTACATGGATCTGGGCTTAGCTTGACTCGGTCGATGCAGTCCTCCAGCATCTTCTTTATCCGGGCATTTGCCTTCGCTATAGTTTCCTCGGGCAAGGAAACCTTGGCAGTGCCTATAGAGGTCCCGGAGGCTACTGCAACATCCGTTGCCGTCCCGGTGTCACCTCCAAAACAGAGCGCTTTAGTTGTAAGATAATGGCCGACGCTGTCAGGGCCAACTCTCACATGCTGGTCGTCAACATGGAGTATGGAGCCGCCACCGAGCCCAATACTTTCCACGGATGGCATTTCTAGGTTCACCTTGACGCCTGCAAGGTCTGTGTAGGTTTTTGCCAGTCGCGGATAGCCATTTTTGAGGAGACCGCCGACATCTGTGGTGGTCCCGCCGATGTCCACCACAATGGACCCGCCCTGTGATATGGACGACTTGGCCAGGAAGGCGGCACCGCGAATCGAGTTCGTCGCGCCCGAGGAGAATACCCGGATGGGCGTTCGCATGGCCTCCGAAAATGGTAAGAGATGACCAACATTAGAAGTGAGATACAAGGGGCAGTTCAACTTGATGCGACGAGTTGCGCCGATGAAAGCCCTTATCGTCCGCTTAGCAAAGTTCATTATGGACGCATTGAGGATAGAGGCATTTTCGCGCGCAAGCAGACCCGGTCCTGCGATGTTGCGGGAGAGTATGATGTTTACATCCTCGCCAAGTTCATTGCGGAGCCATTCGTGTACCTTGTCCTCTTGGTGGTACTTCTCGTCCGTTGCGCACCCGATACCCACGATCGCAACATTCTTGATGCCTTTGGCTTTAATGATGCTAGCCTGTTCTCGAACGGCTACTTCGTCGATTGGCCCTATAAGAGTCCCATCAATGTTACATCCTCCGGGAATGATGGCTGAATGCCCGTGGATTAACCCCTCAAGAGCTCGCGGCCAATCCGCAAACGGGGGCGTGCCGCTGGAGAAATGATGCGAAGCTAGACGGAGCACCGCAACCTTCTCGACTCGTGAGGTGTCCTTCTCAATGATGGCATTTAAGAAGTGCGTAGTACCAATGGCGAGCGCGGTTATGTCGGTGGGTTGCACTGTTGACTTGCTCAAAAGGGCCTCCAGGGACGCCTGTACGGACAAGGTCACATTTGAAGTTGTTGGGGCCTTGTGGGAGGCCAATACTGCGTCTGCGCTGGATTTAGAAATATCTAAGAGGACACTGTCCGTGTTTGTTCCTTGACCGCGTTAGCGTTACGGCTGTTCTAGACATTGATTCAGCGTTAATCTATTCCCACCTCCAACGTCTACGCCGACGACCAGCGTCCTACTCGTTACGCTCGGCACAGTCATGTTAGCTCGGGTCTAGTTGACAGGCCAATGAATGTATGCAGGACTTCTTGATACTCTTACAGCGAACGAACATTTATCTACTTGATCTTGAACAGAGAAGGTTGCTCCTGGCGTAAAAGAGGGGTCGCTTGTGCGCCGGGAAGCCGGTGTTGATCTCCATTCATAGAATCGACGATGGAGGGCCGAGGTAGCGTTAAATCCAACAAGTCCAACTCCGTTTAGGGGCCTTACCTAACCGAAATAGCGCTAGACGCATCTACGGATCGCGAATGATTATCTTATCTGATCAAAACCTGATGAGTTGCGAAGTTATCGTTGGATTTTGGTGGGGTGGATAATAGAATGCTGACTTAGAGGGGCCAGTAATAACGTTGGTCGATCTCGTTTAGCAGGAACATACCTAGTAGAGGATGGTCCAAATACTACCTAGTAGGTACCTGGATCATAGATGTGACAAATGATAGCTCGGAAGCTGGTGCTGCCGCCGACGGATAGCAAACGAGATGGGTGCTTCCGGAGCACTGAGCAAACCACCTATATCAGGCGAGTCTAGGGCACCTGGGGGAAAAGATGTCGCTCTTATTAGTGAGACATCCCCCTTTAGCGGTGATTCAAGACACTAACATAGATGGATCCCTTAAAGCCAGCGACTAAACGCCAGTGTGTAAGGTGTCTCTGCCGAAATCCCCGCCCCGGGGAAGTGCGCAATGATGCTGAAAATATCGCTAGATTAAAACGTAGCAAGAGATTACCAGACAGACATGCTTGAGTGAAGTAACTGCCAAGTATCCCAGGGCTTGAATACCTACTAGGTACTAGATAGGTACGTTTGTTGCTACGACCGACCTGGAACGTGGAGCTGGGCTGTGCACCCTTCTTTGTGCTCAGCTCCGGGTGTCTCGGCGTTGCTTCCAACTCCATCGACCACGGGGCACACTAGAATTCATAGTGTTGGGACAGGACGGCTCTTCGACAGCAATAAATTTGCGACAAGCAATGTCGCCAACTACGTACCTACCTAATCCTTGAAAGCATCTTCTTCGGACTCTTCGGACAGCAGTGCCAGAGGTCGCGCTGGCCGACACACGGGTGTAACGGCTGGAAGATGACGGGAAAGGACTTATCGAACCGATTTGCGTGTGGTTAACTTGCTTCCAGCGAGCAAGGGGCCAGCGAACATTCGGTGCATCGGGTGCAGGTTGGGTCCGTGAGGAATATTGTGCCGCCTAACACCTCACGGATACGTGCGGCGTAGTACAGCGATATAATGGGGCTTCGGGGGCGCCAGGGATAGGCTCTGGTCGTTTGTCAGCCCATAGATTCGGCTTCAACAAGCCCATATACTGCCGTTGGTGCGAACATTGAGCTAGGTACCTAATCATAATAAAGAAGAGATGTTGCTGCGAAATAAAGACCTGTTAGGCTGCTGCCCAGTGACCATGGATTGGATGGCACTTTACACCTACTATCCAGGTAACATTGACATTACGACTGATTCCCTCTTTCATAGCCATTAGGTAGGTGATTCCGCATAATCTTTGGAGCCACGACTCTTGGGTTTTTTTCTTATTCAGTTGCCATGTTACTGTATCGCAATTTAGGTGGATTGGCAACGTTCCTCATATCATTTGCCCTCTGCCGGGCGGCCGGTTCGCCCGCCAATGCTCCGGTTGATCCGTGGACACGATTGTCACCTAATTCAACCTGCCGTTCCCTCCCAGGCGACGCTGACTGGCCAGGCCCGGAAGTGTGGAACGCGCTGAATCAAACCGTCAACGGAAGACTCATACCGGGGGTTCCTTTGGGTAAATCTTGCTACGGGCCCGATGTCGACCCAGCTGCATGTGCTAAGGCGAAAGATGGATGGACATCGGTGATGACGTTGTAAGTTGAACCAACCGGGGCCATACGCTACCTGTGATGAGTCTCAGCAATGCATCATTAACTTTTTTCGAGTCTGAATGATCCTATCAATGTCATGGCCTCTTTTTGGCAGAATAACTCTTGTAACCCATTCTTCGGTCCAGATGGTGCATGTGGTTTGGGAAATTCTGCATCGTACGCCATCGACGTTAGTGGCGTGGAGGATGTGGTTGCCGGCATCCGCTTTGCCGAAGAAAACAACGTTAGATTAACAATCAGAAACACAGGTCATGATTATTTGGGTCGGTCAACAGGTCGCGGCTCCTTGACTCTATGGACACGCAACCTAAAGGATATTACCTTTTTCAACTATATTGGCCCCAATTATGTCGGCTCGGCGGTCCGCATAGGTGCCGGCGTCGATAGCACGGAGATCCTGGAAGCAGCGGGTGAGCACGGTTTCCGTGTTATAGCCGGGCAATGCAATACTGTCGGTGTTGCCGGTGGCTTCACGCAGGGCGGTGGACACAGCTCTCTAGGCGCCAAATATGGGCTTGCAGCGGACCAAGTGTTGGAGTGGGAGGTGGTGACGGCGACGGGCCAGCATTTGAAAGTATCGCCGACATCAAACGACGCTGATCTCTTCTGGGCACTAAGCGGCGGTGGTCCAGGAAACTATGCGATAGTACTCTCGATGACCGTCAAGACATATGCTGATGGACCAGTAGCCGGCGCCTCATTTGCGTTCAGTCATGCCGACGACGCGACGTTCTGGGCCGCCGTGTCTGCATGGCTTAAGCATACACTGGTGCTCGACCGAATTCCCGGCTTTACTAGCGGCTGGTCAATTACGGCACTGGGCTTCCAGCTTGCATACGCTACGCTGCCTGATGCAACTTCGGCTGACATCACGAACGCCCTAGAACCTGTCATAGCTGAGATCAAAGCTCTGAATGCGACACTTGTGAGCAATACGGCTACGGTTCATCCTAACTTCAAGGAAAGCTACGACGCCTTCTTGCCGCAGGCGTACATGACAAATGATACACTCGGATCGCGTATTATACCACGATCTCTGGTAGAGAATGATATCCAGTCCCTCATAAGCGTATGGCAGGTTATGGCCAAGAGCGAAATTGTCTGGCAAATCAACGGGGTGTCGGCCAACGTGACCCACCTACGTGTTGGAAATTCGCCAGAGTCCAACGCTGTACTGCCTGCCTGGCGAGATTCTCTGTTCCATACGAATTTTGGCGTGGGCTGGCCTGTAACAGCCGACTGGGCTACGATGCGAGCACGGGAGGCTCAACTCAACGAGTGGCAGAACATGCTGCGTGAGATCACGCCGGGTGGCGGCTCATACGTGAACGAGGGAACATTCGATAACCCCAATTGGAAGGAAGACTACTTTGGGGAGAATTATGACAGACTTCTACTCATTAAACAGAAGTACGATCCAAACGGCGTGCTCTGGGCCAATGCGGCAGTGGGGAGCGATCAAAATTGGATACCAGCGACAGACGGACGACTTTGCCGTCCGTGGAAGGGGAATGCCCACAACGCCACAGAGCTTTAAATGCGTTGGAGACATTTTATACGAGAATTTCAAAGAACTACTTTCTAAGTCGATCTTTTCAATTCGGGATGATGAACCTACCCAGAATCGATGGGCTCAGGAAAATGTGTCCATCTCGTGGTCTGTGGAAATCAGGGGCTAATATGCATTTAAGACGTGCTGGCATTCTTTGTATGTGCACTTTTATCAGCTTTAGCCATATATTCCAATAGTGGATATAATGGCCACCCCTGAATATGGCGACGCCAAACCAATGTTCACGGAATTGTCAGTCGAAGAATGTCGTGACTCATTGCTACCAAGGTGTTATTTGATTAGGTAGGTACCTACTAGGGTAGGTAGGTATGTAGGTACCTACTATTTAACTCACTAATCGTATTCCGCCCTATATATTATCCCAGCAGCTGGTGATCTTAGGTATAGACAATACCGCCGTCCACGACTTGCGTTTGTCCTGTGACAAAATTGCTGTCGCCGCTGGCCAGGAAACTAACAAGATTGGAAACATCTTCGGGTACGCTGACTCTTCCAAGCGCAGTCTGATCATGGACCATTCTCTTCATCACAGTACCCTTCGGCACACCCTCTTTTTCAGCCACACTGGCGTCGATCAGCTCCCACATAGCCGTGCCAACGATCCCGGGCGCATACGCGTTTACTGTGATGTTGTGTTCGGCGAGTTCCATGGCGTATGCCTGGGTTAGACCGCGAACAGCCCACTTGCTGGCGCTGTAATGGGGCAGCATGACGAAGGGCTTAAATGCCACAATTGAGGCCGCCGCTATCAATTTTCCAGGGTGGTCCGGCCGACATGTTCCCTGCCGAATTAGCTGCGCTGCAGCCTCCGCAAAGCAATTTTGTACCCCGAAGACATTAACGGCGAACATACGCTCGAAGTCTTCCACCGTTAGCTCAAGGAGGGCCTTCACCTGGGCAATTCCTGCGTTGGCTATCCTGATAAAGATGTAAGCTTTCCATAGCAGACTTGCGAACGTGGTATACGACGGGTTTGTATCGAACTTACATGGTACTCAAGGGTCCCAGGTTGTCGACGCTAGTCTGGACCATCTGTTTCACTTCGTTCCTCTTGGTCACATCCGCAATTGCAGTGCACGCATTCCTCCCCATGTTCTGTATTTCCTTCACGACCTCATCGCAGCCAGCCTTGTTTGCACCTATGTCATTGACACAGACATCATAACCATCTGCAGCGAGCCGCAACGCGATGGCTTTCCCGATGCCCCGACTTGAGCCTGTCACGATGACACTCCTGTCTCGGGTTCTTTCACGAGACACCGACGAGTATGCAGCACAGGTTCTACCTAGATTTCCAATTGATGTACGATGGATGTTGAGGGGAGACTTCGGTAGGGAAAGGAGGCGATCCTTCTTTGCCAAGCTCGTGATACGCTGACTGAGGAATCTCATCGTAGCTACAGAGTTTCTCGAGATTTGGACGAGTCTGGGGGGAATGGCCCAGCCTGACGCCTACCAGGAAGGCTCCTTGATATATCTGTTTCCCCGCATCGCAAGATGCACCGAAGCTACCTAGACTATCATCGATACTCCGATGCTGGGGCATCGGCTAGGAACCGGCGAGGGTGGTGTGACATTCGGTATCTAGGTATCTTTACGTATTTATACCTAGAAGATCGAACGAGATGGGGGACGTGAGGGGTATTAGCGCAGACCATTGGAGAAACCCTGATTTCATTGAACATACTGTGATCCTTTTTGCTTGGCTAGTGTTCCTTTGCGCCCGCCGGGGCTCACTATCGCCATCATCATAACACTTGATGAGGGGCTAGCCTAATAGTGTTATAGCGCAGAAGCAAGACCAACTCCAATAACCGGTGCTAACATCGAGGCACACGGGGGCGGGGGGGGCTTTAAGTATAACACTCAAGATATATTTAAATGTTGACAACCTTGAGGAAGATCAAGAGCATACTACCTATCTTCACGGTTCTTACCGGGGCTTATATATAATCCACAGTCCACGCTGACTCAGCACAGACCTATCAGCCGGGGCACGTCCATCAACTACTCCTTTTCAGCTCATGAAAATGGAGCAATGTCAGCTATATCCAGGTTCCCTATCGAAACCAGATCATCCCGATGGCGAAGGGAATATGCGCGGCATGCAGCACGATCACCCTGTCTATGCTCATTGACGGTTTCCAGCACCCTCTTGCTTATGACCAAATTCTGGAGTCCAAAGCCCAATGCCAACTTTGTGCGTTGATAGCGAACTCTTATGAAAAGCAAAAATGCTCCCAGATCTCAGGAAAATGTGACGGCAACCACCGCGGTCGGATGAAGTGGAAACCATACACCGCGGATCGCGACTCACGTGGCATGCGTTGGGGCATATTTCGGCTCGACGGCGTTCATTTTGGACCTTCCATTTCCATTTGTGTTTCAGAAGGTACATACTAAAGACCTAGGTCTCGTCTTTTTATCGATAATGTGGTGAATGCGCTGGCTAAACAGCACGTATGATCCAGAGTCCAGTCCATTCAAACGTGGGATCCTCACACAGAGAGAGATACAACGTGCCGACTCCCCACGCAACGTTCGTATACTTCGCGATTGGCTTAACGAATGTTGCGAAAGTCACGATGAATGTCGACGCGGCGGCTACTCAGGCCAGCTCTTTGATGACCTCCATCAATCCGACCCGCTGCCATTTAGAGTAATTGACCTAGGTCGGGATGACGGGTCAGAACCACCACGGTTGCGTACCACACACTACCAAGAAACCGGAAGGTATTTGACACTTAGTCACTGCTGGGGCAAGATACACCCTCCGAAAACAACCAAGGCGACGGTAGATGCTTGGCATGTCGCGATTCCATACGATCAGCTATCCAAAACATTTCTGGACACGATAGACCTCACACGGAAACTTGGCGAGCGCTTTCTTTGGATAGACTCGTTGTGCATAGTCCAAGACGATCCTGCCGACCTTGCAGCACAGATAGCACTGATGGGGGCAATCTTCGAGGGCTCCTACTGTACCATCGCGGCGATCGATGCCAAGGGCGTTGATGGGTCGCTGGATACTGATTTGGGTCTTTTTCTGAGTGGTCCAGATTATTCTCACACTGCCCGCCTTTGCGTCAAAGAGGAAAATAGCGACTCGCCAGATAATGTACAAGAGGTCTTTATACAAGAGATAACTCATACTATTATTTCCTCGCTGCTTCGGCAGAAAACGTGGCATTCCCGTGGCTGGGTCTATCAGGAGCGCCAGTTAAGCAGAAGGTGTATTTTCTACATCAAAGAAACTGTTGCCTGGAGATGCACGCAATACTGGGAGAGCGAACAAGATGGCATTCCAGAACTTCGATCGGCGTGTACTCGGTTCGACTTGGACTTCACGGAAAAGGTGGGTGGCCGCACCTTTGACGTGAAGTACAAGCTGCGAAAACTATGGCAAGCCTCGGTGGAAGATTACAGCGACACGAAATTGACTTACAACTCTGACAAGAGCAATGCGCTGCAAGGTATGATGGAGCGACTGGGGAAGCGTTATGGGAGTACTTTCCACTTTGGCATCTTAGACATGGGAACCAAAGAAGACTTACGCCGTCAACTGCTCTGGATGCCAAAGGCAAGTCACACCTCCTCGCTTAGAAGTAGCCCTGATTTCACATGCCCTACTTGGAGCTGGATGATTATCAATGGCCCGGTGACCTGGACATTCGACGAGTATCTCGCACACGCCGAACCCCTTTCCGAGATTCAATTCAGTCAACCCTCTGGAGGATCGCAGCAACTCCGTATTTCCGGTCCCAGCGGCGCCTTAAGGATTGGAATGCCGATCGGAGACCTGCTTCGTTTTAACCAGCGAGACAGATGGGCCCCGGAACTGCATTTTGGCTGGTCTGAACTAGCATTGGATAAGGGCACGAAGTCCATTCTATCCGAGGCTGGCGATGTTATAGGGTGGGTCTCCTTAGATACCACAGATGAACCTAGTGTACCCACCGCCGTTGCACTTCAGCAGTACTTGAGGTTGGACGACGAGGAAGAGCCGGTGTGTATTGAATTCTTGGCTTTGGCTCAAACTTCTGTCCAGGGTCTGTTACGCCCTAGAGATTTGGTAAAGTATTCCCGTATTGGGAGAGGCAGGGTTATCAAAAATAGCTCTGACTGGCTTGAGAAGTGCGATATCCGAGAGTTTTCTGTGGTTTAGTTCCTATAGACTAATACTTGGACTCTGTACCTAAGTAATAGATAGTGCGGTCTTGAGATAGGAGGCATTACATTACTTGTTAATGTAGTAAACGTAGTGGTGAACAGGGAGAGTTGAGATGTTGGTGTATACCCAGGTAAGGTACCTAGTAATTGCAACTAATAGCTATATGGTAGTCGTAAAAGCAGTCTGCAGGATAAAGCAATCCAGTTTTCTCCTGTACTCAAATACCAGAATGGCGTTATAGGGGTCGACTTAAACGAGAGACTTTAGAAAATGCCCATGTTTTAAGAGCGGAAAACTTGATAACGGCGTCCTATCGAAAAGACAATGATAAATCAAAAACAACCACCCGTTTACTTTCTTGAATAGCGATAAGGCCGACAAGGTATCAAAATGGGATTAAAATGGAATATGGGTACCGTCCCACTTCATGAAGGAGCCGTTGTCCTTAGGCGTGATTTTGTCAATGACATTCACCATCCCTGCGATGCATTGTTCCATATTATCTTCTCCGTCGAAGTTTGTGAGACGAGTGGATAAGAAACCGGGCTCCATACAGACGATGGTTATGTTCCGACCCTCCTTCTCCCATTCCCGAGCCAAGGTGATCGATACCTGGTTGAGAGCGGCTTTGGCGATTCTATAAGCCATGCAGGTCCCGAAAGAGTTTTCTTATTAACAGTTAGAATTCATTGCTTTGGAGGTCAGTTGAAATAATGGGATTTCTTTACCCTCTAAGGAGCCAAAGGCTGAGGATATGTTTATGACCTTGGGGTGAGAGGCCTTTTCTAGGTTCGGAAGGAATTTCTTTATGGCAAGAAACGGGCCCTGTTTCGATAGTGAGGGTTGTCAATATAAGCAACATAAAGTTGATTTGGGAAAAGAAAACTTGTGTATTATACAATTGTCATGACGCGAAACTTCTCGACCATCATCTCGTTCGTCTGTTCATCCCAGGGTTTTGGATGTGGGGGAACGCCTGCGAATATTTAGTGCCTCCCTCGTGATATAAAAAGGGGCTACACATGAACCTGCAACGTTTATCAGTATATCCAGCGGGCGATCACCATAATCGGAAGCTGCTTTCTCGATGGTCTTCTCGTCGAGGTAATCCAGTTCAAGAATATCCGTCTTTATCTGTTTTAACTATGATGATGTGCTTATTAGTAAGAGCTTACCCCATCATGAGAATGGACTTGTCGTACGTCGCCAATACTGGGATCATCTTTGGTCTGGGGTCTTATGGTTCCGGTGACATTGCAAGCTTGGCGACTAGCAAAAGACTCAAGAATACTCAAACCAATGCCCCTGTTGGCTCCTTTAGAAGATTATTCGGTCAGCCCATTCATAGGATCTACCTGGGAGGTATTCTCACCAATGATCAATACATTCAAAGTTTCCATTTCCCCTGACAATGGTATCCACTTCAATTATGCAGCTAAATGTTTCATCAGCTACAACACGTATATATATCGCGATTATATCGTAAGTCAAGGCCGTAAAAAATGATAGGGCTGCCCAAATACCGGTCGGCTTTGGAACAGCATCTCTGCATGGAGACGAGCATATATTATACCCATATAATGTACATCCTCTAGTCGTATTCACACAGTATGTACTCGTAGCCTTATTATGGTATCGTACACCCCAGGGTGGCAATAAATTTACACATTCCCAATTTACCATATTAACACCCTGATTGGTTGCGTAGTAGGTACCTATAAGAGCTTCCTCGCTCGGAGTTAGATCACTTTATATCTACCTCCTGGGCAAGTACCTAGGTACCTAGTACTTATAATGTGTTGGAAGATATGTTGCCTATGAGGCGTTCAATAATTATGCCTCGTTGTTTCCTAGAATCTCACATCAGACGCCCTGATACCGTATAAGGCAGTTTCAGCAGAGCCCGACCCTTGCTTTAGGTGACGATGCTACGCCCGAGTTCTACATGTAGTTTTGATAAGTTATGTCTATGTGAAAGCGTTAAATGAGACATGAATACCGTGGATTCCTGAGATTACTATTTCTTCTAACCCCTCCAACCCTTAAAACGGTTTTCGGCGGTTCCTAAGCCACCTCTAATAATCCAAGGAATTTCCTTTCCGTTCCGCCGCTGATAGACGCAGGGTGGGTGGCATTAGCACCAGAGCCCCTACTGTAATGGCAGAAATCCCACCGACAACGCCTACAGATTGGCCGTTTCCTACCGATGATGGAGGTAGGCCTTGATGCGCCGAGTTGGGGGTCTGAATTCGATTTAGCTACTAATCAAAATCCGTAGCCCGGATCGGAAGACGATGCACAGAACCCGTTCCGCTGGGTTCACAGCGTAGAGTGGCAATGAACTTAGTCTTTGACAGGCGTAATCGTTCTCGCCAAGAGTTGTTCGGCGAGCCGTCGGAGCCCGTAATTTTAAACATCGATTCCGTCCCAGCTGCCAAGTTCACGCCAGCGTTTCTTCAAAAAAGGCAACAAGGACGGAGCACCGAGTATATTTCGTGTGAAGCCGAAGACGAGTTTCGACAGGCTCTTCTTAATAACACGCCTGGGCGGGGCTCATCGTTACTTGTTATCCTAAGAGGA
Source organism: Hypoxylon rickii (assembly GCA_902806535.1). Lineage (NCBI taxonomy): Eukaryota > Fungi > Ascomycota > Sordariomycetes > Xylariales > Hypoxylaceae > Hypoxylon > Hypoxylon rickii. The sequence goes on along the minus strand of CADCWY010000005.1, from coordinate 1,538,323 downwards.
TGGCAGTCAAAAAAATGGGATCGAATATTCAAGGGACAATGTGGTGTCGGCTCAGAATTGTCAAAGAGACATTTGTGCTTTCTGGACACCGATAACCCTTATGATAAACCATGCCTTCCTTCAAGCAGGGCAACCATGTGGTCTCTTCGCTTCACAACTCTCTGCAATAGAAGAGTTGCTCTTAGCTCTAAGGCATTGGCGGAAGTAAGGGATTCAGAGCTCAAAGATGTAAGGAAATACCTGATGAAGCTGCGTTCGAATGAGATGGTCGGAAATTCTATAATCCGGAAATACGCTGCGATTGACGAAACCACGTCTATCATACAACAGGACGTTACCCTCTCTGTCCATAATAAAGGGGCCGGCGCATGGATTGGTAAGACCCAGACTCAATATAATGACGATGCGAGCCAGATATATCTAATCGTAGATGAGCAATAGGTACAATCTGGTTAGACAGTGGTCGTTCATTTGACGATAATCAGGACTACCCATGGATTGAAACTCACAATAAAGAGGCAGGGGGGCGCGATCGACATCTGCCCACTGTTCCTCAACATCCAAATATAACGGCTCTCTTGGGACCAGGCCGAGCCGAAGCAATACAAAATGACCCTTCATATCTCAGCCAATATGGGTTATCACTCGATCAAAGCCTAGCACGAGTAGACGCGCTTTACGCCTTTAGTGAACTCATCGCAGCAGCAGCCAACTCTGAGAACAAGTTACTCAACCTACTGCAACAGCACGTTGATATATCACTCCAGGGTTTCCTTGGACAAGAGGATTGGTGTATCAATAACCTTCAATATATCAAGAAACTACTCGAAGACCACGTTGAGCAAGTATACCGAACGTTATACCAACTTGAGAACGAGTCCCGCAATGGATGGCCCCGTGCAACGGATTCCGTGCAAGCAGAACTCCGAAACATGAAGATACAGCTACTGATAGGGGACTACAGAGACTTGCTGCGACGTTGTAACTCGTTGATGCGGAGAACCCAAGAGGGGGTTGGACATATTACGACGAGTCTTGAAACTCGCGTATCTCAAAAGGCATTTGCGCAAGCCAAAGAGATCAACCGCCTGTCCCTGTTGGCGTATTTCTTTCTCCCACTCTCGATTGTCACTTCAATATTCGGCATGAATATGGTAAACTTCGAGGATCAAAGATGGGCTATTGGATCCGTATTTGTCACTCTGGTCGCGGTCATGTTGCCGTCCTCATTGCTGTGCTTCTGGGATAAGATGCCTTGGGCGAATGGCAATAATAGAGTAGCGAGGGATTATTGAGATGGATATCGCTATTTAGGTGCTACTTTCACTTAGTCATTCGTTTCAATTCCATCCACCTTCATAAATTATTCCCGTCTTGCTGAATTCAAAGTATTCAATCTAATACAAACTTATTTCTCCCAAAGACCAACCATATTAAACAGTACAAAGCCACATTATATGAAACAGCCGGTTACCTTGATGAGATTGGCACTGCATCTTCAAATTGGTCTGCAGTAATACTCGTGTTCTCATCGTGCTCCGGCATGAGGGCCAGATACAATTTTCGTGCCTCATCATACGATTTCCGTGATCCGCCAATGTCTCCAGTTGCTTCCTGGGCTTGGCTCTGTCTGAATAGAGTCCATGCCAATTCAGCTTTATAGCAACCATGGGAGCGATATCCCCGGAGCGCTTGGGCGAAGTATAAACTGCCGGGAATTAGCTTTATCAGGAGATTACTCGATTCGAAGAGAAATACTAACCTAGCGGTTTCATATTCGTTTCTCTCAGTGTGGTAAGCGCCAAGGTTGCTGCACATCTGGCTAACGTAGTGTGACTTATCACTCACGGTTGCCCTGAAGTGCTTCAGTGCCGAGAGGTAGGCATCACGACTTTGGTCTTGATGACCTTGCTTGCGCCGTACAAACCCAATGCATCGGTATAGAATACCCAACCTATATATTGTCAGATAAGGATGTACTGGTCAACTGCGACAGGAAATAGCCAAGACTTTACTAACTGAAAGGAATGGTTGGCGTATGAGTGTGACATCCAATAGTCAATGCTCTTTTGCAGCAGCGCCAGTGCTTCATCACAGTTGTTCAGCGCCGCAAGAGCAAAAGCCTGATGGGCATTTGAAAAGGTGGGCCAATCGTCGCCAGAAAGAAACGAAGGGCTCTTCTCCGTCAAGTATATGGCCATTTTGGATTGGTTTATGGCTTCTTCATAGTTCCCGTTAAGCAGATGGGCTTGGGCTACTTCGGCGTATGCCATTGCCACACGGTCTTCTCCAAACTGTGTACCGTCCCGCAATTTCAGCCTGCATTCAAAATGCTTCTGGCTATAATCCAATAATTTCGACTTTGCCTCATTGGTCTGGGCGGACAAAGCAGAAAGGGAGAAGAGAGCATCGGCTCGCAATTCTTCGACGCCTATACTTGTGTCATTGGCCATATTCAATACCGATAACAACAGGGGTTTAGAAGCTTCGAAGTCACTTCGTTCAAGAAGATGCCTATGCTTTATTAGAAAGTGGTTCGTGTTTGGGAATGGCGGTACTAACCATCCAGCAAAGAGAAGAAGCTTGGCAAAGTTTTGCTTCGTCTGCAATAAGTGAGTGCTTGACGTATACTTTTCGAAGTGACCCTTAAGTTTCAAGACGTGAGGCAATAGCTCTTCCGACTGAGCCCAAGTGGCAGTGTCATGGTCGAACCGTAGGAAGGAGGTTGGCCATGCGTGGAGTAGAAGTCGTGTGGTGAAGTCAAGCATGGAACAAACGGACTCAGATACCATCTGGGATCTCGCCACGTCTTGGACGAGACGATGAACTGTTAAACGTTCTTCTATTCGATTTCGTTTGACTAGCGAAGCTTTTGTCAACTCCATTCGGGCATTGCTGAATAATTCCCAAGATTCAGGATAGTGGGAGGGTGTTGCGGAGTCCATGTCTTGGACCAGCAAGGACTCCTTGATTGAGTCAGGGTTTAGAAACGCTATAACTTGCAATAATGTTATAGCAGATTGGTCCAAGTTCTCCAAGGTCCAGACGGTAAAAAGGGAATGCTTGTAATGATCTTGTAACACCGTAGGTTTGGTCTTCGCAATGACAGTAATTGAAGATTGCTTCTTGAAATAGTTGAGAAACTCTGTGAGTGTCATCTCGAACCTATCAACCAATGCTGCTATTTGCGTGATGGCCAATGGTAGGCCGCCGAGACTTTCAGAAAGGGTAAGTGATGCCTCCAGGTCTTTGGGGGAGTCTGGAGCCGCCGTCAACTTGCGAAGCAAGCCAGCAGCTTCATCTGGAGCGAATGATTCTAAGTCCACTCCGGCTCTTCTCTGCTTAGCCATTGGATCTCTGCTTGTTATTAGAATCGAACCCTGCTGACTTATGGGCCAGAAACTCTTAAGAAGCTCTAAGTTATCTGCATTGTTGAAAACAAGTAACCACGTCGCCTGGTTGTCTCGGATAAACCCATCATCACCACTGCTGTGACTTCTTGGACCAGGACTCTTCATGGGATTTTCGAGCCATTCCAACGCAAGATTGCGACTCACAACTCGATCTTTACCGGAAATATCAGCATGCCCAATCTGCTTAGCGATGTCGGCAAACCCTTCTGACAGTTGAGTTGCTTGTTCTGCATCAATCCAAAAGATGGCATCAAAGCGGTGTCTTCGTGAGAAGACATATTCTCTTGCAATTTCTGTTTTGCCTACACCCCCAAGCCCGCAGATAGCGAAAGTCTTTTGACAGACAGAAGAACCCTCAGCAGTGGGGTTATTGACGGGAAGTAGGCTCTGATCTATCAGATTGAGTATCTCTTCTCGACCAAAAAAGTTTTGGTTTCTGAGAACAGGGTTTAGCGTGCAATACGGAATTCGCAGAGTCTTCTCCCTCGGAGCGAATTCCGCAAGAGTTGGGATTTCAGCTCCTGAGCGGCTATATGCGTTAACCAATACTGGGTCATCCTCGTTCTCACCATCTGACATATGCTCAGCTTGGTCAACGCTAAGCCATTCGCTTTCAACCGAGTCGCCATTGATTACCATATTACTCGGCGATCCACTTGAAGGTTGGACTGGTTGTCTGACCGCATCCAAAACCCGAGAAATGAGCCCTCCAATTTTGGCGGACATGGCGTTATCCCGAACGCAGCGTGAGATGTTATAATGGTCTACGTCAGCCTCGAGCAAATCCTCATAGGGTGTTCTAGTCTCCGCAAAAGCCTTGTCAACGAGCTACTCCGGGTCAGTGATTGCATTTCATATTTCTTAGTTAGCAGGTTATGATAACTCACAACAAATTTCTCGGAATCAAAGAGCCCAGTATTGACCTTTGACTTTCGAGACTCGTAGATTGAGATTACTGGAGTGTCTGTAACTCGTTCCTCGAAGTGTTTCGAGATGTTTGCTACGATGGTGGCTTCTAGCTCGGCTTGGGAATGCTGGATGCGAGAAAGCTTAAGTACAGCACGAAGGATAAGATTTAACTTGAACCAGTCACTTCGTCTATCGCTCCTGGGATGCGGCGTTCCAATGAATATCGTTCCTCGATGATTCCTACGTATCCTTTTCCTCGTTTCTAGTGAATATTTGTCGTAAACATTGGCGAGTACCTGATTTGATATTAGCAGAGGAAATAATAGTGTACTGCATGATACTAACAATGTCACCTCTTTGACCATCAAACCACCTAATCCATAACATACGAATAACATTGGAGTATCGATGACCTATTAGGTATTAGACATCAAGCATCGACTCTCGCATATTAACTTAGTGCAGGGTACCTAGTAACTTACCCGATGATTCTCATCCCCATCAATCATGCATTGGATTAGCCTTTCAGATTCATGTGATATTGTATTCCATATAGAGACGAAATCACCATCGCGTAGATCGTATTCGAAACCCAGAACAGACACAGTACCATCGGATGGAACAGTTTGCTGCAAGGCTATCCAAGTATGGTCAAGAGAGTGTCTCGGGCTTTTGAATGAGAGGTCTGGCACGATAATGATGCTGTACCGCATCAGATTAAAGCGGAAACATGTTATGTAGGTATCGGAGCACATACTTTAGATTAGACAGTGTATATGGAGTAAGTAATCTCAAATGGGATGATCGGGCTTTCTTCATGATGTTGTGCTCCTGATTACTAGGCACCCAGCTGAAACAGCATAACCGATCTGATGATTGTTTATTTACTACATACCTAGATGTGTGGAAAGACAAGGTATGGCGTGAGGCTCGGAATTGATCTATTATCTACTAAGCACTGGGAGTATATCGCAGGTGGCCGGGTGGCGCAATGTAAGGCAGGCTACGGATTAAAAGCCTCGGCATTCGTAAATATGTTGTATCACAATGTGTGGCGATGGATCGACCGTAGCCTGCTGGTTCAGCTCTGTCAAATCAATGTATCCTAGGAAGTCTTATGATAGGCTAGTGATTAATTTGAGCCTCATTTCTACTTGATGGAGAACACATTGTTCTTATCGGGGGGGAGGGGGGAGACAGTTTTGCATTTTGGCGATCGGATATTATTTCCAATTTATGCTAAAAGATCTTGACCGGTTTCGAATGGGCTACGTGGGGTGCTACCTTGGGTCACACAGCCTCGCATGATAATTCATTCACCGACAACCCTGGGGAAGGTGTTAGCTCCTTGCTAGGTACTAGGTAGGTATCTACCTTTACGTCACGATATCATTAAAGACAGTATGTTGGAGTTGCGGCTCTGGTAAACCTCAGCGGCCAGCTGAGCTCCAGCAAAGGAAGTACGTTGCTGGGTGGGAGCCTCCTCTACGTGGAGTCTAGGACACTTTATTCACGCCTGGATGTAATGGCCTCCACGGACATTCTGGGTTTTGAATCCTTACACTTTTGCCCAAGGCCAGAGAACTCGAGCTTGTTAACGTCCTTGCACCAATTTTTGTTGACCTAAACATGAGGGATCATCTTCAATTTCTTCGTGATCTTTCACTTTATCGGGAGGAACAGCCCTTCGAGCTCTATGGCTTTCCCGAGAATCAATCTGAAACCCGTTCAAATTGCCAATTCGAGACTCACGAAGTCAAAGTGACAGATTGTCGTGGCCTCGACGTTTCCATCGCAAACCATGGCTTTATGTTCAGAAAGCACACGTCTGCCTTCCCACTGGAGGCCAAATACTTTGAAACAGTTGGCGGTGATACCACAGTTCTCATGGGCTACCTGGATGAGACATGGCGTTTGATAAGGGACATGTTTAACCCTGTCGACGTCATTTGTTTCGATTGGAGAGTACCAGCTTCCTAGACGGCCGAGTGAATAGAGAGAAGTTTACTAACGTAACTGTTTGATAGTTCCGTAGGCGGGATCTTACCGCCAACGCTCGTATCCCCCCAAGAGCTCTTGAAGACATTCGTAACTTTGCGTTGCCCACAGGGGACGTCGTGCATTGCGGTTCGTTGCAATCCCAGCTGTTCCAGAGTCTGAGACAAGTGGTCTTAATATTGGGGTAGACTATTCCTCGGACGGAGGAGCTGACCGCCTAAGGATACAGCTCCTACCAGAGGAGCTAGAAGAGTTCCATAGGCGGAGACACAAGGCATTGATAATCAAGTATTTTTTTCTGTTCAAAATGATGATAGTCCGGCTTTTCTAATGGCGGATTGACAGCGTTTGGCGACCACTGAAAACGGTGAAAAACACGCCCCTCCTATTTTGCGACCGTCGCACAGTCCCAAAGCGAGACCTCATAGAGGTTGACAAAGTCCTGTCAGACAAGGTAGAGAAATCTTACTTCCTATTTGGTAAGCAATATCATTCGTGGTATTACTTGTCTGAACAGCAGCCTGATGAGATTGCGATATTCCCAACTTGGCTATCGGAATCTCATGATTCATTTGCCGGTACGTAGAATTCACGAATCCCAGCGGTTCAATGATGGACGGCGCTGATATGGTTGATTGCAGCCTGTTGTCCGCATGGAGCTGGAGCTTCCGAGATAGATGGGTGGGCTAGCCCTCGCGAGAGTGTAGAAGTCAGGCTGCTCGTAATCCTGGAAACAGAAACAGAAATTGGAGCCAGAGACAACTGCGGGCTGAATTAGAGATGAAAGGCCAAGCTGCCAGACCGCCTCTCATTACAAATTGTTTAGCTGCCGCTTTGAGTGTTAATTTCCCACTCGTTGTCCCCGTATCCAGAAACTCCGGGCAATAAACATCACCTTTTAACACCTGATTTTAGTGATATGCCTCGCGGACTTACTTAAATTAGTGCTTATACGAATTCATAAAGATGACGCGATAAGAAATTTCAAGATTATCGTGTACTCTGAATACAAAACGCGAACTTCTACTCATAACACCATCTGACAGAAATAGCGACCAAGCCCCAAATCCATAGTCTTACACATCACATGAATTGCATGAAAGTCCCTTTTGATATATGTGCGCCGACCTCTCCCGTAACAGACATTTGCACTCCTTCATATTCAGCCAAAAGGGTTAGAATATCATCAACGACATGAATTGAGGACTTACACACATAATACAGAGTCGATGAAGTTTTAACGGCTCTTTGCATCCAGCTCTTGGAGCAATCGAATTTTGGAGCTAGACTGTATGCCTATGCTCGGATTTTTATTGAAGAAACTGGGCTGGACGAATTTATCTTGTTTGACAATGTGTCGCCATGGCTGCTTCTTGTCGATTGGGTCAGCCCCAACCGTGAGACTCTCTTCTAAGCCTTCCAGAGACTTATGCGCATCTTGGCGGGAGTCATCCTCGGAGACGGGGGAAGGAGTTCTGTATTCGTTCTCCATGGTGTACTAACAAGGGTAATTTCTGATATTGAAGTAATTCTTTTCCTACGTAATCTTCTCGCCTGAATCCTGAAACTCTGGGAAACGGAACTCGTCGAAGAGGCAATATTAATATATATACCTCAACAAACCCAGGTACTCTCTGACTTTCTACCTTCCGGTGCCTTGTTGCTCTTGAAGATCGTCCATAACCACAGCAATGGAAAGTGTAGATTTCCGCCGTTTCCCAAACAAGCTGACCGCTGTGAGAAGACATTTTTGAGAGCGAAACCGAACGCCCTGGTTACACAGCTTTGGAGTCTTACGTAGACATATCGTGTCATTCTTGCGACGAGGCGTAATGTACCGTAGATAAGTTCCGGTCATCCATGGATATCTCTTTGGACGGCGTATTTTGAGGCTCAAAATTGCACTTTGACTTCTTGGCTGATACAATTGAAGTAGGCTCTGCCGTGAGCTTACCATAATGCTACACAGTCTGGATAACGTGGTGTACTCCATCTGACCCCATCTAATGTGAATAGGGGGGTTAGGTGTGGGGTGTGTGTATCCAGTGCGATTGAGGCTCTTTCTCATTTTTTCGGGGTCGTGGCGAGTCCCACATCGCTGGCAGGGGCCCACTACGCACCGAAATCTAGCCAGAAAACTCCCCTTGCTAATTGTAAGTACTCCGTACTCGCCTACTTTTATTGGTTGTCTATCTTTGAGTAATCATGATAGGTTAACGGCGATGAATAAGTTTGTCGATCTGTTATAATTTAACGCGTATCGCCAGTAGCCAACAGATTAAAGACAAAGCACGTGAAATATAGCGGACGGGACGGCCTACACACGTAACCCTACGGAGGTGACGAGACGAGCTGCGACGAATGACACTGGGTGTATTTGGACTTCCTAAAGCGATTGATGAATGCGTTGGTAGGTAGGTACCTAGGGTCTTGCTGTTTATCTCTGGCCAGAATCAAACGAGGTGGTTTGCCCCAAGAGTGATGGATATACGTGGATTCCGGCAAATCCCGGGGTGTCGCACGGAAAAATCATGGTCTAGCGATGACGGGTATAATTCAACTAGCATACCTAATCAAAGTACTGGGCTATCTTATACAACTAGTGAGCAGCTAGAAGGCCGTAATGCTGCGCGGACCGGATGGCATTGCCCGAAAGCAATCGCCGCCTTATAAAATTATCGTGAATATGTACTAAAGCCCGAACTCCCGTCATACCACCCGTCCCTGGATGCGATAATGCGCGAGCGCGAGCGAGAGCTGCCCGTCGACCGGCGCCCGAGAGAAGATGCGTGCCTCCAATCACTGGATCCGCCCTACCGACCTGTGATGGCAAAGGCACTCTTCACATCGGCGCGGGGCCATTCAAATAGTACATCGCCACTGTAGACTGTCGTCGTCACCGTCGAGATTCGTACTTCAACTTCGCCGTAAAACTTCTCACATTCCCGAAGGACGCGGTTGACGAGGCTGCGGCTTAGTGATGGGTCATCGGCGTCGCCAAAGTGCTTCTCGACTCGCTTCCGCAGTGACTCGACCCCTTTACGTACTTCGCGACCATCGTAACCGCTGAGGATCTTGTTGAACGTGTTTTTCGCGTTGCTTGGCTGGGCGGCGACGGTCGTCGGACTCTTCCCTGAGGCGAGCTGTGTCTCGATATTCTCTAAGTATTCGAGGAGTTTGCCCAGAGGTCGGCGCATAACGGCATTGAGATAGAGACCCATATGTTCAGCCATCTCGGTAGCCGCGGCTTCCTTCCAATCCTCTAGAATCTCGAGGCCGTGGGTATCAAGCTCTTCGAGGAAGTGGTTCATGTTCTCGATGAGCAAGATATGGTAGTTAAGCGCTTCCTTATCTTCCGGATCGGCTCCACTGTTTGTTAACGTGGCGGGGTTCTCGCGAGCAATGACCTTGAGAGAATCGAACATTGTTTTGATGATGCGGTCGTACTCTCGGTCTACGCTCCTCCTTACAGGAGAGTTTGTGTCGACCGACAGGAGCATGTTTTCGACGGCATTAGAAAAATGTGGGAATACTCTCATAAACGAAATGACCCCCTTGCGTTTCTTGATCTTAACCTTTGTTTCCTCAATTGCGCGTATCTGTCCTTCAACAAATTTAGTGAAGCGGAATTCCAGATTGCTATGAAGTTTTTGTAAGACATTGTTTAGGAAATCTTGGTTAGACTGTGTCATCTCCAATTGCTTCCGTTCAAGTATTGCCAGGACGCCAACTCCTTGTCTGTCGAGATGTTAGCTTTGTGGGGTTCAGATGACCAACAATCGCACTTACAGTGGATCCTGTGACAGAACCCAGTCCACGGTACTTTGCAAGTCTTGTTCCAGGAATGAGAATATCGCTTCCATAGCTCTGTTAACCCTTCTGGCTAATTCGCGATCTGGCTCCATGAGTCTATGTCGCTTCAGATCACCGCCTCTTCTTTCGCGTGGCCGCGCTGCTGTCACTAGGTCGGGGAAATCAGCCGTTTCTAACGTAGTAGCGTGGAAGAAATCGACGATGAAGTTTTGTTCCATCTCGATGAGGGGAATGAGATCGTCCATTATGCCTGCAAACGCTTCGTAGGGGTAGCTGCGGCCATCCGAAATCTTGTCTAGGCTGGTCTTGCTACCCTCACCAAGAGGACCACGCAAGGTTCTGGCGAAATTCTGACTTCTTTTTACGGTGAGCTTTCTCGCGGTAGCCATTGTACCTTCGTGCTGTCTCTCTATTTCAGCGGTAAAAAGAAGTTCTGCCTCTTCACCCGTTGATTTCCTAGCATTCCGTCTCCATGAGTCTAGAATGTCCTTGAATCGGAATTTGTAGAGGGGGAGGCTTTTTTCTTGGTATATTTGAAGACACCGGTTCCATCCGTCTAGGTCGACTTCTCTGGCATAGAGGATGAGAGGGCTATAACGCCAGAGTAGATCCCTACCGACATCGTGATGACTGGGGTCTACCTTCTTCGACAGGGCCCCTTCTACACTTGATTTGACCTCTGAAGTCGCCTTTTCGATTTGGCGAGCTATGAAAGCGCTGAATCGCTGTAAAAATGCAACACTTTCTGAGCGATACATTTCTTTTTTCTCTTGCACGATCCGCATTTTGTTGTAGTCAGTATTGAGGCCTGATTGTTGGCCACTGGCGCTAGTGTCTTCGCTCTTACGAAGTTCGGACCCGGCAGCTGAGGAGTCGATTTTCATCATTGCCTTGTACAAGGTAACCAGGGCTGCTTCAATTTCCTCGAGCCCCGAAGTTGTTTCAAGTGGTGCAACCGTGAGAGCCCGCAAGTCATCGTTCGTAATGGCGCAGGTATCAAGCAGCGACTCCAACTCCTTCCTAAGGAGTTTCTGATTTGCCGCTTGTACTTGCAGACCCTGCCCCTGAGCCTCTATGTATGCAATATCGTCGGATAGGGTCTATACTGATTAGCGACACATTGCTGTCAAACCATTTACAAGGTTTATTGCTAGACACTTACCGATAGCTCCACACTATATAAGGTGAGGAGGTTATCGAGTTCATCGCATTCCGCGATTGCAACGTCAAGACCCCTTTTGATTGCCTCAACACGGTCATCTTCTGCCTGGAATCGTACAACCCAGCCTCCAGCCTGGGCTTTATTGAGTTCGCGGTCGATATCAAGTTTCATCTCCTCGAAATTACGACTGCGCATCTGTTCGCCGGGGACCCAACCAAAGTGATCCAACCATCTCGCAAATTCCGATGTATTATCGGCCAATACGGTAGTGTCGATGCCTAGAGCAGTCAAGTATTTCGTGTCGTTACCGACAACAGCTGGTCGCCGAGGAGTCTCCTCTTGTCGCACCACCTCCGCGCTCTTCCTTTTAGCTTCCTTAATGGGGGCTTGCAAGTTAGTCCCCTGACTAGGATTGGGTAATGTGACCTTGACTTCGGGAACGAGAGGTCCTTTCTCCATGGACTCCCTCGCAGGCTCAACGGGCTTAGGTATTTCGGGTCTGGGTTCCGGACGCCGTGGCGCGGGAACAACGCTTGTGATTCCGTCTGGACCATCAGTACCTTTACTTTTTACTTCTCGTAACCGCTCCCCAGCACCTCCTGGGCGAGGCTTGAAGGCGGACGCAGCGGAAGCGGCCTTCCAAAGAGTGCCGGCCAGATCGCCACGAGATTTCTTCGCCTTTATCATAGGACCCAAGCCTGGGCGTGTCTCCTCATCCTCCGGTGATTCGACCGAGGGGGTTCCAGGCGCAGGGCTTTCGGCAGCTGGTGGTGTTTGCGCGCTAGCAGGACTGATAATTGGTGCGGGAGGGGTGCTGGGAACTGGTTCGGGTGCCAGCGTTGTTCCCTCAGCAGGTGGACTGGTTTCAAAGCGCCCCCCGGTCGAGTTCTTTCTCGGTGACATCCTCTCTGTACTACGCGGCGGTGGTTCTCTCCGATTGACTTGGCTCATTAATGGTGCAGGCACAAGATCGTTGTCCATGGTTTCTTTAGGTCTGGTTGGGTCCATCGGTGGGCGTTTTCTATCGGGTAAATCGACTTGAGAAGTCGATTCAGATGGATCACCAAACCGGCCAAACGCACCAGGACCCGTCATCCCGCCTCTTGAACGTGGAGGTAGGCTTGCTGCATCTTCACTCCTCGTTGTAGAGATAGAAGCTGCTACAGAGTCTTGACTCTTGTTATTTCCCGCCAATCTACGCAAGGCAGCAGCTTGACTTCCTGCACGAATAGAGTCAAAACTAGCCGCTGGCGTTGCCGGCGCCGGCGCCGGCGAAGTTCCATTAGGTGGTGCCAAGTTACGTCCAGGAGAACTAGGGGGTTTATTAGGGCGATAGGGTTGGATCCCGCCGGGTGGGGCTAGAGGATTGGATGGATTGTTTATAGGTAGAGTATCCGCCTGAGATGGCATGGGATCTGGCCTTTGAGATTTAGTTTCCATGCGCGGAGGCGTCACGGCGGGTCGGGAGGGCGGTGGTGTGGGTGTAGGGCCAGCTCTTAACGAAGGGTTAGAGTCAGAAGGGCCGCTTCGGCTCGGAGGTAATCTTCGCGATCCAAGCACTTGATCCAATTCACGGGGGTCAAAACCCCTCAGCTCGGGTACGCTACCACCAGTGTATTTCCCGTAGATCTTGACCAAACTAGCAATGAAGAACTTCTTCTCCTTATCGGCATGAGCTTGCCAGTAATAGGGCTTCCCAATATTGACGATGAATCCCGTATCACCGGCCCATTCTCGTTTCCGGGGATCAGCATTGGGAGCCGTGAAAGACTCGATAGCACTCAGATCGTTCAGATCCCACGTTTTTCCGATGGAAAAGGAACCGTTGGCATTTTCCTTGGATTTGTGCATGCGCACTCGCCCAGATTTTCGCACCGCTACGATGATAACTCGGGGTTTCTCGGATTGGGCTCGCGCTTCGGGGGGCGGCGGGGAAGAGGGATGGGAAGAGTATTCGGTGATTCTGATATGGGTGATGTAGGTTTCGAGTACTACACGGATGCACAACGTGCGTCAGCCCCTAACACAAGGCAGCATATTCGGCAAACGCGAGCAACACAGGAGGAACTGGAGAATATGGGAGGCAGGGTGTAGTAGAGCGGGAGAGCAGAAAAGCAAGTAATCTTACTGGACCCGTCAACGTCCTTCCTGTTAAAACAACTTTCCACGATGCGCTTCTTTTCCTCCTCGAATCTCTCGGCCCTATTGTTGTCACGGCCGTAGCCGGCACCGCCATTTTGTCGCGGATGATCCATTGCTAAGGGATTCTAGAGATATCTAGTCGCGAATTCATGAACGGAGATAGTCAAGCAGGAGTTGCGGGAGTTCACGGATCATTTTCGAATCGGATCTGGTATCTTTAGGGAGCGACAGTGCGAAGAATTGCGACCAAGCTCATTTAGGAGTGCCTAGTCAATTAATTCCTGGATCACGAAGTTTGAGGATCGAAAGCGGTCCAGAGAGTGTGAGGATGGCGATAACTGCGCGTATTGAAAATACTCGGGAAAGGGAAGGTTTGGCGTCGTACAAGTTTTTATTGTACAACGATTTGGTGTCTCAGGGCTCAGGGAGTTTGAAGAGAGTCAAGAGTTCAAATGTTCCCAAGGTTCCCAAGATTTTGAGGCCAAAGCGTCTTGAATGGGATTTGGGGCGGAGGGGGGGGCTGCTATCACCTTTCCTTCTTGGCACTTGATGTAACCCGACCTTTCATTGAACACCTGGCTTAGGGCATACTTTAAGGCCTTTGGGGGATTTTGTTACTGCATTACTGCCTGTGGTTTGCCCTATGAATAAGCTCCTAGTACCCCAGCAGCCTGGCACCTTACCCAAGTGACCCATACACCATTGACGGGATCCACGGGATACCGGGATACCGTGAAACCCTGGCATTTAATCGTTAGGCACCTAACAACATTGAAGTTACTAGGTACCTATGTACATGTTAAACAAACCGATGACGCCACCTTCAAAAGCCACATTTCAAACAACCTGGAAGTTCCTTACGGCATACTGTACAGCAATCCTACGGGGCTCTTTTAGTTACAAAGATACCGCTAATTAATTCGGCACACCAATCCGCTGTACTAGTGTACCAACAGCACAACATCGTGGACTTGATACATCAAATCGTCGCAAACATTGATTAAAAGGCTAACCGTCGCATATTCAGACCAACAACAAAATGGTAACCATCATTTCCTCTCATACATTTGAAGTCATTGATATTTTTCCATGATCTCTTTAACCCTCGCTAGTGGGAGCTCATCAATCTTGTGTCCTCGGTTGCCCACCATTGTTTCTGCCATGCATAGAGCATTATATATCGACTCTTCAGTGGCATCAGCCGCCGCCTCGAACAAACCGTTCATTGACGTGTCATCAATTACGTCGACCGTCAACGGCGTTGGTTGAAAAGGATCGACCGCCTTTCGTTCCATTGATACCGATTGAACGGGAATCTTGTTCGCAGTGGAAAACGCTAAGAAGATGTCGCCCGATGGGTTGTGGCCGTAGCCACCGACCCTAGATAATCCAACCGTCGCTCTTTTTGCCAATCTCTGGAGCTGAGTGGGATGCAGCGGCGCGTCTGTCGCAAGGATGATGATGATGCTTCCATCCTTCCTATTTTTTTCCTTTTCAAGTGCGTCCCTGGCCATTTTTAGGGCGGGGTTTTTCAGAGCAGCTTCATCAGCTTCCTGTGCCAAGATTCTCCCCATGGGTACGCCTGCGATGCGGAAGTGCTGTGGCCTGCCATAGTTGGCTTGTACCAGTACGCCGACGGTGTAAGTCTTGGGCTCCCCCTTCACGTCGAGTCCCTGGACCACCCTGCTGCTACTGCCAGTACCTCCCTTGAAATAGTGGCAGATCACTGTGGTCAATCACCTAGGTTAGAATATGCACGGACGGATTGGCGTCAGTATGCGGATTTTGCTCACTTCCCGTTCCACCCCCAACATTTCCTTCTTTCACGCGTTCACTCGATGCATTCTCGAGGCCTTTGACGATATGCTCAGGTTTCACCACGAACTGGGTGAGGTCGTTAAGATACCCGTCAAACGTTTCCCCGACCACGGGCAGTAAGAACCAATCGACATTTCCCTTTTCCGACCCTTGAGACTTGATGGCGTATTCGTAGATTCCCTGGTATGCAGCGCCGACACTAAACGAATTTGTAAGGATAATGGGGGAGTGTAGAAGGCCTGTCTCGTTGATCCAATGACTTCCGGTCATCTCACCCGAGCCATTAAAGCTGAATAGCCCGGCATAACAAGCATTGTGGAACCAGTCGCTTCGGGGCAAGATGCTGGTTACGCCAGTATTCACGGCCCCATCGTCGGTAAAGATCTCTTGCGTGTGGACCAGAACCCCGGGAACATCTGTCAGCGAATTCAAGGGACCAGGCTTCCAATATCCGAGGTGAAGATCGGGCAAGAGGTCACGGAGCCGCATTCGGGGCTCTTTGCCGGATGGTTTGTCTGAAATCGATGACATGGTACTTGGTTTTCGAGAGAATTCTATTCAGTACAGGCTATTAATATAAATTCTACCTACTACCTACCTACCTAGTAGTAGTCTTCCCACCGTCCAACCAGGACTCGACCATCTCTTTATACTTCGATTTCTTCTGTGCGAAAGACGAGTATTGCAACCCCGCGCCAAATGAAAAGTTCCCCGTTGACTCACGCCGACGATTAACTAATTAAGCCCATTATTTCCAAGGAAGCCTTGCTTGATTTGGGAGGTGAGCTACGATACGATACCTAGTCCAATTTAAGAAGTTGGTAACGTCTTTTGCAAGGTTCCGAGTCTTACGTGCATCGAACTCACGTAGTTATTCAACCAACTTAGACTGAGCCCGAGTGAGCTTGGATGCGGTGCGGAATGTGTATGACAGAAAAGCCTAGAAGCGTTCACAACCGAGATGTCCACTATTCGGAATGGCGTGTGTATGCGGAGATGTGTTTATACGCCAGTTGACCTAGGCACTTTACCGGTTCCCCAGCCGGCAGAAGAGCCAATTCCCCCACAGTGGGACCTTAGAAGGGACGCTCTCATCTACCCCACAATCTGGTTTCCCTTTGTCCTGAGGTGGAAGTCTCACATACTTTTCTTCCTTCTCACCAATTCTCACCTTACCAGTGGACACTTCAAAATATATCACCACGGACGCAAAGACAGGTAACAGTTGACGATGACTGCGGCAGTTCGAGTGGTGCCAAGCGTGAGTTCTCCTCGTATTCCCCCTTGGTAGGGCCCCGTGCTAAACAAAATAATCAGGCCGCCTCGAGAGCGGTCAGTTTATTACGAACCGTCCAATATACTCATCCGCCAAATTGCCCATGTCACTCAAATCCTGGACACCATCTTCATTTTGCTAGAAGTCATGTTGATGCATATGTTCAGCATTCTCGGCAGCAGATCGGGCGACGCGCCTTTGCCTCACCAGTCGATCCATCTCAGCAGAAGGAGTATGCATTCGAGATGGCTGCCTCGTCAATTCGATTTGGTCCCGGTGTCACTCAAGAAGTAGGCATGGACTTCAAGAACATGGGTGCTAAACGTGTCTGTGTTGTGACTGACCCAACCGTTCGACGTCTCACCGCCGTAAAACAAGTAGAAGAGGCCTTATCAAGAGAAGGCATCGAGTATGCCATATTTGATAAGGTTCGAGTCGAACCAAAAGATAGCTCGTAAGTCACTGTCATACAAGATCAATTGCTACCAATCATGGCTCAAATTAGACCTCAGCGTCAAGGAGGCCATTGCCTTCGCCAAGCCATATCGCCCTGATGCATTTCTAGCAGTGGGCGGAGGTTCGGTTATTGACACGGCTAAGTTGATGAACCTATACACTGAGTATCCCGACGCCGACTTCATGGATTTTGTCAATGCACCACTGGGTAATGGGCGACCCATTGACAAGAAACTCAAGCCCCTTATAGCTGTTCCCACCACGGCAGGTACCGGAAGCGAGACCACCGGAACCGCGATTTTTGACCTCGTAGAAAAGAGGGCCAAGACCGGGATCGCGCACCGTAACTTGAAGCCAACACTCGGCATTTGCGATCCCCTCAATACGAGGACAATGCCATCCGCGGTAAAGTCGGCATCCGGATTAGATGTTCTCTGCCATTCTCTCGAATCATGGACCGCGATCCCATTCAACGAGAGAATACCGCGCCCATCAAATCCTATATTAAGACCTGCATACCAAGGAGCAAACCCCATAAGCGATATATTCTCTCTCAATGCGCTCCGCAGCACCATCAAGTACCTTCCAAGGGCAGTCAAAGACCCCGAGGATTACGAAGCTCAGAGCGAAATGTTACTCGCCGCAACGCTGGCTGGTGTCGGCTTTGGGAATGCAGGTGTTCACCTATGCCATGGTATGAGCATTATCCTAGGATAATCAACAAGAATTAACAATTATTCTTTAGGAATGTCATACCCTATTTCTGGCCAGAATCCAGGTTATAAGCACCAAGGGTACGAGATCAATACGCCTATTATCCCACACGGCGTTTCCGTAGCCGTATCCGCGCCGGCTGTGTTCCGCTTTACAGGGCCGTCTAATCCTGAGCGCCACCTTGCTGCCGCCGAAGCGTTCGGGGTGGATATCACCAACGTCAAACGCGAGGATGCAGGTCAAGTCTTGGCGGATGCCATCACCCGCTTTCTCGCCGATCTAGGCGACCAACCAAAGGGGTTGAAAGCGTTGGGCTTTGACTCAAGTCATATCGACGCGCTGGTTGAGGGCACTATACCCCAAGCCCGTGTTTTGATGCTGGCTCCCGGTCTCGCCAAAGAGCTTCAACAAGAGAGAGATCAATTGAGGAGGCTCTTTGACGATGCGTTAGTGCATTAAGGTAGACATGCAAGCACGAGATGTATATAATAAGGAGTAGGGCATGATACGCAATAGGCATTAGATATTGGTAGGTATGAATGTAGTATAACCGAAAACGCGACGATCCTTGCCAAGGATCAACGTAAATCTACACGGCCTTTCGAGGTGTGCCATTATGCTAGCGCCCACAAGCACTTCAACGTCTAACATGTGCCGTGCCCATAATTCAGGCTTACTCCGAATCCGGGTGGTGAAAATAGCTATATCTGGTAGGTTACAGTATATTATCACAGCGTTCATTTCGGCAGACTCGAAATAGAACTCAAGCTTCAACGATGTGCTGGAATTGGACTCAACATGATGAATTCCAATGGCATGAAATTCCAGGAAGCTCAATATCATTGATATACCGGCAGGAAGGAAAGTGGGTGAGGCTCGGGCCAGTGCCGAGTGCAACCCCACCCGATCGCGATAGGCACGGTAATTTAGTACAAGGCCTCTCATAAATGAACGATACTACAGTAGTATATAATCCTCCGAACTCGCATATCCACAGTAAACAATGCGAAGTATCCTGGCTGGTGGTATCGTGTCCCTGGAGACGAGAATAAATTCGGCAAGTGATTGAGACATCACTCGTTACCCACTGCGCTTATCAACTCCACGACACCCGCTGTAGCATGAAGAACACATCGGAGCCAAGCCCGAAAACGCCGGAACCAGAGACAAATAAGAAGCGCGATGCTCTTCGGTCCGAAAGCCTCGGACCTATCAAATGCGCATAAATAGAACGGATATGCCCGATGCCTAGGACGACAGAAGCCGTGGTGGGGTGTGGGATGTTGTCCTCTCGGTTGGCATTGTCTTGCCGACAGTACCACCGCAGAGATAAATAGCTGCAACCCGATATGCCGGTATCGTGCTCAGCGCATTAGGCGGACCTAATTAAAGTGCCGCCGCGATGCTATCCGCGGCTCTGTCGCCAGGAGTGGCCCTGACCCAGTCCGCTGGGAATATCGAGTGAGGCGTTTCTCAGCTATCAGTAATGCGTCGCGCAGGACCCTTGTAGAGGAGAGCCAGGGGTATCTGAATTGCCACCAATGGCGCCGGCAATCCTCGCCTAGGGGCTGCTGAGATTTCCGCCTGAATTGCAGCGTTGCCTCTCCCGCCTCACGCCAAAGGCGAAATCATAAACAAAGCCATGTACCGATCTTAGCATCCCTGCCGGCTTTTCATAAGTGCTTATGGGGGGTGCTTATGGCAATGAGAAGATCTACGGTACACGAACAACACAGATCTGTATCGGCGCACATGTATGGTCAGCAAGGTCGCCAAGGCCTTGAAACCTAACCACTCCCCGGACGAGGCTTGGCATCTAGAACACCATCTCGCACGTGTATCACCCCTGTAGTCGAATCATGGACTGAGGGCGTAACCTCTTTCGGTGCTACAGCATGCCGCTTCAAGATAACGGAGGCATTCGACCCGCCCCCCATTCCGGGGTTGCCTGCTGCATGGGGAAGCTGGGGTAAGGGTTGGGAGATTCGGGGGTGGCTTTCCGGGGTAGGGAAATAAAATCATCATCATGCCCTGTGTCGTCTGCCTCGAGCGCGTGGGATTTCTCATCCCGCGCATTCTCGATTCACCCAAGACGCTGCGCTGCACCGAGATTCGCCATCATGGATGAGAAGGAAATCAACGTTGGCGGCGTCCTAGTGTCCCACGACCACGTCGCCGTTCACGAGGGTACCGGCGAGGCAGTCAACGGTAAGGCCAAGGCCGTCCACAATGTAAGTGCGATTCGTATCCGGACAAGACCACAATGCGTGTCGCATTACTCACGCCTGTTCGAATACCTAACCGGGTCCTAGGCCGAGTTGTATGCCGCCGTCCACGAAACCAAGATCAATTACAAGAGTAAAGAGTCGATGCATCTGTACTGTAAGCAACTGGGTGAAAAAATTTCCGTCCTGTCCTCGACAGCTGACTGGCTGTCCGATAGTCTCCATCTTCGTCGCATTTAGCTGCGCTTGCGCCAATGGATACGACAGTAAGCCAACATCCGTATGGTTGCCCTATTGGATCAGACGCGCTGATAAGTTTGGTCGCATAGGCTCACTCCTTACGGGTGTCATCGCTATGGACCACTTCCAGAACACCTTCCACAGCGGCAAAACCGGCACCCTTGTTGCTCTGATGTTCTCGCTTTACACAGTGTTGGTTCTCCATGGACAGCTCCGTCTCGCTATTGTTAGGCTGATAAGAGACTTTACTGCAGTGGTGCGATGGTTGGCTCTCCCTTTGCTGCTATTCTCTCCGACAAATTCGGTCGTCGAGCCGGGATGTTTTGGGGTGCTGTTATTATCATCGTTGGTATGATCATCGTATCGACCGCTTCCACGATTGCGCAGTTCGTCGTTGGCCGGTTCGTGCTTGGCTTCGGTGTATCCGTCATGACCGTTGCCGCACCGGCTTACGCCGTCGAAACTCCGCCCCCACACTGGCGAGGCAGAGCGACAGGTAAGGCGATGCCGGTGCGAGTATGCAGAACGTAAACTCACAGTGAAGGCAGGCTTCTATAACTGCGGTTGGTTTGGAGGTTCCATCCCTGCGGCTGCTGTCGTCTACGGTTGCAACAAGATCGACAACGATTATTCTTGGCGGATACCCTTGATCATACAGGCACTTGCTTGTGTATTCGTCATGGGTGCCGTCTGGTTTATTCCCGAGTCGCCTCGATACCTGATGGCCAATGGACGTGAAAAGGAGGCCGTTGCCTTTTTAAGCAAATACCATGGAAACGGTGACCCCAATTCTAGACTCGTGCAACTCGAGATCGAGGAGATGAAGGAGGGTATCCGCCAGGATGGTATTGATAAGCGACCTTGGGATTGTGAGTCTATCATTCTCCTCTGTGACGTACGGTATCACCTAACCGCCGTTCCCAGATCGCCCTTTTGTTTTGACTCACAGTGGACGCTGGAGGATAGCTCAGGTTTTGATGATTTCGATATTCGGCCAATTCTCTGGTAATGGGTTGGGTTACTTCAACACCACTATCTTCGAGATTATCGGCGTTTCGTCCGTGGAACAACAATTGGCCTACAATCTTCTGAATTCGGTCCTCTCCGCCGTCGGCGCTTTAGCTGCGGCTTCCTTGACCGATACCATGCCTCGACGTAAAGTATTGGTCATTGGGACTTTTGGTGAGTACCACCCTCCATAAAGAGTAAAAGTCGTATCAGCACTTGCTAATGGTTCATCTTATCAAGTATGCGCTCTGGCCCTAGCTACTAACTCGGGCCTTTCCGCTGTCATTGATTCCCAGGGCGAAAACGTTGAGGCGTCTTATGCGAAAGGCGCCTTGGCGTCCTATTTCTTGTTCAATATCATTTTTTCATTCACTTACACGCCCCTTCAAGGTGTCATCCCCACCGAGGCTCTAGAAACCACGACGCGAGCCAAAGGTCTTGCTTTTTCAAGTGTCATTGTCTATGCAATGGGCTTTATCAACCAGTTTGCAGGACCTATTGCTCTTGGCAATATTGAATACAGATACATTTATGTAGGTCTCGGGTAGTCCTGATAGAATTTCCTTTCCACTCCCTGAAGTAAGCACTAATTTGGACTCCCGTAGGTATTTGTTGGCTGGGATTTGGTCGAAACGATTCTATGGTACTTCTTCGGGTACGTGCTTCGATGTAGCGCCCCTCCCCCCCTATTTTCCACTAATCATATTACGCAGTGTGGAATCACAAGGTCGTACGCTCGAGCAACTCGAATGGGTCTACAACCAGCCCAACCCTGTCAAAGCCTCCCTGAAAGTCGATAAGGTCATTGTGCAGGCTGATGGGAAGGTGGCGGAAAAGATAGTCACAGATCACGTTTAAGTGCCAAGGCAATGTGAAGGAAATCCTACAGAGATAAACTACGAAGCAAGCCTTCGGGGCGAGGAGGTCGGAAGCACAAATAACCAGCCAAATAGTGTTTACCATGTCTAAAAGATGGCACGTCATTGCCAACTGAAGTTGACGAAACACCTCTCATGCAAGATGACGAGGGCGATCTTAACCCGAATAGATGATGATAATGATAAAGTCACCCGATTCGTTAAGATCCTACATTAGAATATTAGACCTAAACCCCATGGGATCGATAGGAATTATGGGGAGATTGGTATAGATCTTGTTTAAGGGCTAAAGCAAATCGATGTCAAAACCAACTAGGGACCTAGATATCGAATAATTACGCCGACAAACTGAAGGAAGGTGATTGAGAATGATTGATGCCATTCGAAACGCCCCGTTTTCGGAAAGACCGACTTCGAAACTAGACCATGAATTCTCATTTTCCAAAAAGGGAGCCAGCAATATAGACAGTAGAAATAAATGATCTACGTCTTCCAGCGATACAGCCAGCCTCGATGGCGAGTACTCGTCTATATGGCCGGGGTGTTCTGTAAACACGTCATCGAGATTATCGACACACATGTAAACTAGGTACCTAGGTACCTAGTAGGTACTAGGTAAGAATAAGAATATATAATTCCCTGATGATTCTCTCGGGCGAGTCCTTTCCAAGTGTCGCAATAACTCATCTGAGCCCACCTAATTGATGAAAATCCCATCTCTTTTATTAAATATGTCCCCAGGAAATCGTTCGAATCGACCACCAGGTTCTAACATGACTGCTAAGGGCAATGACGAGCGCGAAAGTATCGTGAAAGAAGTGCTGAACCAAAAGGTTCTAGTACCTAATATGCTGTCGTTGATGCCAGGTTGGCCCAGTGAACTACACCCAAACGTCGACGAAGTCAACGAGGATATTGAACAATGGCTTCAAACGTGAGTTAACACCCAAGTTTGATTCAATAACCGTTATCAATACTTACCTAAGGTATATAATGAATAAGGATCGACATAGCCGAAGAGAAGAAGGCAAAACAACGCTCTCGAGGAAACTACACGCTACTTGCAGCAGCGTTCTACCCGCACTGCAAAAGACACGAGTTGCTTACATTGGCCAAATTTGATTATTGGGTACGTGCGTATGGACTCGACGAATAATATATTTGCTGTAGTTACCTTTCTAACCTATCATCCCCTCAGTTCTTCTTCTTCGATGATGGTGAGTACATATGCTGCTTCCTGGAAACGTACCTACCTACCTACCTAGGTACCTAGGTACTTAGTAGGTATGAAATTTATGAAGTATCAAAAGTATTAACAACACTTTAGAAATCGACACGGGAGGTGATCTCACGATGGACGATGAAGGCACTTTCTTGTGTTGCGAGGAAATGAAAAGGTGCCTTAACAACTGCCTCGGGCCCCATCCCAACTATACACCCCCTCCAAACTCTCAAGGGACGGTAGTGATGCTATATGGTATTCTCAAGGATTTCCGTGAAGGTCTTGGCTCTATTTCTACTGAACGGCTACGGCTGGACTTACATGAGTACGTCGATGGAGTAAGACAACAGCAGCTAGTTCGTCAAGAAACCCTTCCAGATCCATGGTATCATCTCAGCATGCGGTCGGCCGACATTGGCGCACTCCCTAGCATAACCCTCAACGAATACGCCATGGAGTTCCAGCTACCTGAACACATCCGCAGACATGAAGCAGTGGACGCCATCGTTCAGGAGTCTACAAAGCTTGCGACCCTTACTAATGAATTGGCCTCCTTCCAAAAAGAATTTGTGAGTTGTCATTCCGAAACCAGAATGTGATCATAATTAGGTACCTATAGATATGGTTACAAATCTGACCATTATTGTAGCGCGCATCGCAGCTTGAGAATCTAGTTTTCCTCTTCATGAACCGATACCATATCGATCTTCCAAACGCCGTCGACAAGGTGGTCGACTTGATACGAGAGCATTACGCAGCCTGCGTCGCGGCCGAGGAGAGGCTTCCGTGGGGCGAAGACGAGCGTTTGAACGAGAATATTCGTGAATATGTCCGTGGTTGTCATAGAATACCTACCGGCAATGCGTACTGGAGGTTCGTCCCAACAACTACTCCCAGGGTTTTAGGCACACAAAAAACTGATTGGCGTCTATAGCTATTCGTGTGGGAGATATTTCAAGCCAAGCCAGCTGAACGAAAGATGGGAACTTCTGGCTGACCTATCATATGAATGAGTCCCAGAACGCGTCTACTAGTTGACAGGAGGCTCAACACACGTCTTGCAGAGGATAACGCACACAAATAATATCTACATGGGTACTAGGTAGGTAAGACAGATAGGTATTCGATCGAAATTTCGGGCTGTTTAGTTTTCCGGAGACCGTTTGCTTGGGGTTTAGGGGAGAGAAGTACACGCCCGAACCCGAGCATACGATCTTTGCGTGTAGTGGGTAGATGCGTACGGCACAGTCTCCACCGTTACATAGACATATCTCGATTGGTAACTCAGCCGTTGTGCCATGAACTTGGACCTTTGATCCCCATTTTTTACGTTCATCACATAAGGGAACCCATGTTGCATCGAACTCTCTCGTCTTGCTAGAGGACGAAGGGCTATGCCAAATTACTGGAACGCAACTTAGTAGATGGGCCGTTTATCGTATGGCATAGAATGTGTCAAATAAAAACAGACTGCCAGCGAAGTTGCCGAGACTGATCTTGGGAAGCTAAAATGCCCACATATTGACAGTATTGCATTGTTCGATTAGGTGGAGTACGTCTGAAGCTGTGCCACCTTTTTACTAGAAATTGCCAAGCTACCTACCTAGTAGGTACCCATTTAATAAGGTCTTCACCTGAGACCCGGAAAAGAGTATTGAAATTCAGTTGTTGGATATTGACTTCTATGTAGGCTTTGCCGTCAACGAAATCCACGCGACTGCTGGATGGGGGGACAAGTCGACTGAGATGTCTTATATTTGGTACGCCACCGGCACTTATCCCTGTTGGACCCGACATGCCCGACAAACAACTATTTTAGGTGGGTAGACCTGATGTCTAGCAGGTGGAAGCTTAGGGGGTCATTCGGTAAGGACCAAATGAAATTAATACTATTACTATTGCAAAGAATTGGGCGGCAGCAAAGGACTACTCTGCTAAGCCCCTGAATTGTAACCCGGATAGTACATCACCACGCGTCACGTCTCTTATTCACACCAAGGATCTTTGCATGTGGGTATTTTCCGGGTTAATGCAGGGGTCGTATTTAATCGCAGTTTATTATCTTCCTTTGAGAATTGCTTGATCCGTGCCGCTGGGTTCGTTTCTACTTATATAAGATAAATCCGACCATCCGACTGCTTGACAAATCTTAATGAAGATACCTAGTGTGGAGTATAGCCCGGGGCGTTGCGCACCCAGACGTATCATGCCCATCCAGGTAACGCTACGATTGATCAAATGAGGCTATGCCAATCCTGGTCCCATAGGAATTTTGGTATCCTGGGCCTGTGGCATGATGCAGGGCATCTGGCCGTAAATAAGTTGCATATATTAATAAGCTTCCAGCCCTACAAGGCGGGAGCGTCGTTGATGGATGTATACCTACCTATGGAAAAAATACTTGGGACTCTTAAATTAACACCACACCTCGGTCAGGTATAGGATATCCTGGTGAGAAAATGGCGTCTATACACATGCCTATAATGTGGATGTCTACCATCACGGTGACGATCATCTTCATTACTTCTTTCATCTCCAAGTGGCTCCGCAAGCCAAAACCGTTCAACTTGCCAATTCTCGGTGCTGAACAGGCGGACGCCAACACCTTAAAAGCTCGATATGTGCATGAGGCTGATGTGCTCCTGCTTGAAGGGCACGAAAAGGTTGTGTCTATTATGCTTTGTGGTTCTTTTATCGTGGTTTGGCTAACCCCCTTTTCCAGTTCGGGGATTCGATCTTCCAAGTCATCACCCCCGACGGGCCAAGGGTCTTCCTTCCGAGGAAGTTTGCAAATGATTTGAGAGACTACAATCGCTCTCAGGCGAGTGGAATGAAGGCTCTGGCTGATGTTGGTCTTCTACACCTTAATCTATCCACTTATTCACCTAAGATTTGATAGCTAATGGCGTCCCGTTAAGCGTCATATCGGCCATTACACCACAATTGACCACGAAAGTGACATCATGTTGGGAGCTATCAAACTGGATCTGAATCGAAATCTAGGCACATTTATCAGCGATGTTGAAGAAGAAGTCACACACTGCTTTGAGACCCAATTTCCTCCATGCGAAGGTACAATTCCATTAAGTGTCTACAACGAAGTGTTTCCTTGCTGATAAACTTCATAGATTGGACTCCAGTTGACATCCACGAAAAGTTTCTTCGTCTAGTAGCTCAAGCTTCAGCCCGTATCTTCGTTGGCTATCCAATGTGCCGAAATGAGGAATGGCTAGAGTGTACCACGAAATTTGCAACGGATGTCATGACGGGTGGCGAGAGATTGAAGCAATGGCACCCATTCCTACGACCCATCGCTCAATATTTCATCCCGGAAATGACCCAAATTCGCGGGGACCACCGGCGTTCTCTGGAGCTTCTCTTGCCGGAACTTAACAGGAGACGAGAAGAGACCAAGAACGAGGACTCACCTGTTCGCAACGACATGATCCAATGGATGCAAGACCGCGCAAGAAAGACGGGCGACACGTCCTTCGACGATAAGGAGCTAACCAACATTCAAATACTTACTGCAACAGCTGCGATACATACCACTCGCTTTGCCATCATTCATGCCCTCTACGATCTCGCAGCAAGGCCAGAATATATAGAGCCTCTCCGCCAAGAGATTAGGGAGGTGACCAAGGATAGCGACGGCGTTTTACATAAGCAGCATTTCACCCAGCTCAAAAAGATGGACAGCTTTATGAAGGAGTCTCAGAGACTTAGTCCGCCTTCAGTTGGTAAGATAGGCCATCCATATACGTAAGATAGAAGACACACCAATTACTAATACAAGGCCGATACAGCGACCTTCCAAAGAAAGGCTATGATTCCTATAACCCTCTCCAACGGGTTCCATGTTTCACCGGGAACGATTTTACAATGCAACACCAACATCCTCGACGAAGCACCGTCAGACTGGGGGAATCCGCATGTCTTCGACGGATTCCGCTTCTACAACCTGCGGCAAAGGTCACCGGAGGACGCCAACAGATTCCAATTTGCAAGCACCACGTACGATTCCATGCAGTTTGGATACGGCCGGGACGCATGCCCTGGTCGCTTCTTCGCCAGCAACCAGATCAAGATTATCCTTGTTTACGTCCTCTTGCACTATGATATCAAGTTTGACGAGAGTGTTGGTGGTCGGCCTAAGAACCTCACGTTCGAGGTTAATGTCGTGTCTGATCCTACGAAAAGGGTATTATTTAAGAAAATTCGATGAGACTGTGATGCATGAGTGCCTGGGAATGCATTAGACGGTCTGTACTTATAGTGTTCATATAATAGGATTTTCTTTGATCACTCAAGCTTCTGAGGCTTCGGGTTTTGGGTGGAGGGGCTGGCGGAAGTTACTTCGCATAAGTAAATGCCGGCGCTTGGGTCACGCGATTCGCCTAATGATGAAGTACTGCGGTATACAGCAAAAAGCATCCGTGATCAAAATGGACCGAATGATGTCGGGAACTACCTATTCCATTACCTCCAAGCAGAACATACCACTGTCCTTCGTTTCCTACCTTCGCATGTTCCTAGTCCTTGCAACCACACTGGAGTATTTACAACATGCCGTATTCCCGTATACCACGGGGCCACATTCACCGAGAAGTTACTACCATCCATCGTTTACCTGGGCCTGTGGCTGTCCTCACCAATAATCACCATTACCATCGGTTGCCACAGCAGAGGGGGACCAGCCGGGGTGGTCTACAAGTGCACCGCGGGGTTTCTTCAGCTTCTTCTTGGCAGGCATGGGCGCGACGATTCGGTGCTGGGCTGGATAGTGTGCGAAACGACAACTTGCTTCACTCTTGCTGCAGCGGCCGCCGTCGGCCCAGAAATGGCAGATAAGCGGGTCCTTCAAGCCGCCCGGTATGTCCTCATGGTACATGGAACATTTTCCCTTATCGTACTCGCGGCATTGGTACCCATCGGTGGACCACCAGGGGCAGATGATCTTGTGCTGGCTCCCAGAGTTGGGTGTGTTGGTAGGGCCGGTAGACGGGGCGTGTCTCGGAGTACAGATTGGTCTCGCCGGACCGCGGGGGATATTTTCCGGGATAGCAAGATCACTGCCGGCCTTTGTCAATCACCGGCCATTGCATAGTGTGGCGCAAGAGGCACTTACGCGAGCTCGTTTCCTAGTCCAACAAGGTCGTGGGATTGAACCGAAATTGGCGTGTCTTTCCCAGGACGGGAATGGCTATTAGCGAACTCCTTCACGTTGACCTTGCTGTTCTCGATAGTAACTGAGTCCTGGTCGGCGTTGAGGAGAGCCAGGATCTGCTCGTGGGTCGCGTTTGAGATACGACCTGAGCCAAGGAGGATCCCCAGACCCTGTCGAATGACTCTAGCATTAGCCTTGGTTCACAAAATCGTGGAAATGGAGGAAAGAGGAAGAAGTACTTACGGTAAAAACCTGGGTTAGACCCTGGTTGACCATCTTACTTTGAGCCATATTGGTGGGTCACCGCTACGGAAAAGGAGCTCAAGGGTTTGCTATGTCGTTGAGTGAGTTAGGGCTGACAAGCTGCTTCTAGAATGGTCAAGGAACGGGACCCACTCGAGCTGCGAAAGCTGAAGTATGGTCTATGGTGAGTCCTGGGTTTTGGACTTGGTGGGTTTCGTGAGTGAAGGAAATGGTAGGTTGTGAATTGTGCGTGTTATTTGAGACACCAAAATAAATGCCAGAAAACTCTTTCCCGATGGTTGTTCCTACATAATTCAAGGTCCTAAGTTCACCGCCAGGAGGAGGAACTTCCAAAAACCCGGCTTGGGCTTTCGGCAACAGGCTGTCCAGATTGGGAATTAATGGAAAGGGAGCGGCGAGCCATTTCATTGGTTGCCATGGGGATTTACCACCGAAAGCACGTTGTGTTTGCAGCCGCGGAAGAGCGCCAGTTATCTAACGACAAATGTTTTCTCTTGGCCTGAAGTTGTACGTTTTGAATCGTAAAGCTTGGACCGCTGCAGCGTCGGAGTAGGTGTCATGACTAAGCGGTGATCGCCTTGTCAAAATGCATCAGTGACAGGCAGAAAGGTACCTACAGGTACCATGTAGGCATTGATCTGCCGCTTGAGGTACTGATAAGTACTACGTACCTTAGGTATTGGTACATTGTACTTGATATATCGAAGTAGCAAGTCTAGGGAATTTTATTTATACTCTTTTGGTTGATTTAAAGATGTTCTTTATCGGCCTGGAATCTGTTGTGAGAATGACAAAGAGGCGTTTGTAAGTGTGAGACAAGAATATCATCAGATGCATCACGTGATTCTACACGTGATCACCTGCAGAGTCAACCAGTTTTGGGGATGTTGTGCATGTGTACAAACAACCATACGACTGAGGAACGCGGCGTGACTTCAATTTTATTTCTTAAGAAATGAAAACACCCAACAGAAATAAAATGCATCTATCATGTCCTTTCCGTAAGTCCCATTCACTATCTACCTAAGACCTAGGTACCTAGTAGGCAATGATTATTTTGAGTTACTACTTTTCTTAAACCCCTCGTAAATTCAGCCCGACTACTTTCTTAGAGCACAATTCTTCACGCAAACACATACCTTGTGAGTTGTACACACGCTATCAAACCGCGGTTTATTTCCTCAAATTCCTCGTATCCGCCTCTCTCCGCGCTTGGCACATATTTTACTAGGTTTAGTAGATATTATTAGCTAGATGAAGGGATTTTTCTATATAATGGCAGCAAATAGCGTTTGTAGCTATATTCATACCTATCACCGTCACATCCCCTAAAAATACCATTGCCTTACCTAATTTTCTAGTGCTGACGGCGACCAGATGAAATGTTGAACATCGTCAAGAAGAGTAACCCATTGTTCCATCCGAAGTGTTCCAAATAAATACAGTTCCATATTATAGCGGATCTCATTGAGACCTCAGCTGAATCTTGTGGGGAATTGTATGCTGACGATACATATAGACGTATACATACTAGGGTTAGGAAGAGGCCTGGAATCTTGATGCTGACGCCACGATATGCCGATTCTGGCAAGACTGAGTACTACCTTAAGAAAGGGCCTCCAAAATCCGACGAATCAGTATCCTGATTGGCTCCATCATGAGAATAGCTCAATCTGGTCGAGGTCGGTAGCCATGAGATCTCATGGAAATGGTTATACTCAGCCTCTCATCTGGTGTTGAGTATAGAGACCTTTCGACTATAAGAAGAGCGGCATGGACTCGACTAGTTTTGATTTCAGCACCACTCAATCCAAACACTCATCACTCCATTGATCACTCGCACTATAATTTGCATCTCATCATGAAGTTCGCATTGCTTCTTAGCGCCTCCGCAACCCTACTCGGGTCTGCTTTCGGGACCACCCAGATTCCCGGATCATGGTTTCATGATGGTAAATAGCATCCATTATTGGTACACATAATATGCTAATTTCTTGAAGATGATGGCCATGGAAAAGGTCACAAAGCCGCCATGGCTGCAGTGCCCATGTTTCATTTCGGCCGACCTCATGGCGCCACTCCTTGCTACCCCGAATCTGCGCAGATCAACGGCAAGCAGACCGACGGCAATGACCCTGATCTGGGGAACTGGTCCAACCTAGGCAGGGGCTGCGCGGACCCAGGCCCATGGATAAACCCTAAGAAGGGTGGTCCCGGCCAGGGCAACCCCTTCCCCGTTTACTACACCATAAACCAGTGCGCGTCTCACGAATTCCGCGTAACATACAGCATCTACTTCAAACATGACTCGGGCCACAAGAGTGATTGGGAGGTCGTGTCCGTGGTCTGGACTGGCGATAATAACAACATGTGGACGAGGAGCCGCCTCATGCTGGGCCAGCACGGTGGTTATGTCACCAGGAACTGGGGTGACATTCAAAACACGTTCAACGGGTGAGTTTCTCATCATCGGCACCATAGTCCCACGTTCTAACATGAGATTAGCGACGGAGATAAGAGCACGAATGGTGCTAGGAACCGCGACCATGCCAAGGTCTACGTTGGTGCCTTCTATCACGCCATCTTCGATACCCGCAAGACTTCGATCGATACTGCCGACCCTGCCGACAAGCAGGCCGAATTCCGTTCCAATGACTGGTTCATCTGGCCTTGGGACACCCTTGTCCAGCCCGGCTCCCTCATCAACCGTAAGTCAACTTCAATAGAGAGGACCTTTCTACATTACTACCACAGGATAAAAATGATGCTAACTTTATAACAGCTGACTGGAACTGGGGTAAGGCGGACACAAACCCTCCTACCCTGAGCACCAAGGGCAAGGGTGCTTACATCTGTTCGCACTAGCGGATTTCCGAGGTCCAAGGATCGATGGATGCCGTAATTCGTCTTCGGGCGCAAGATTCCATCGTGGGCTGGAAAGGGGTTGGACGACGAAAGGGATGGGCCCCTTATTCAAGCCATTTTTAGGGTTACCACTTCACTTAGCATATATTTCATTTCTTATCTAGCACACTTGCAATAGATTGTATATACATTTTCCTCATATTGATTTGTACCTACCAAGTATACTGCGTTCGTCTGTGCGCCCACCCTGCGGCCTCTCATGGCTCTCGGGTTTCTCCCCTCTAGAAACCAGGCCAAACATTATCACTCACCGGCAACCCTAGGACAACGTATCTCAGTACTAGACTAAGCTCCTTTTCGACCAACTAGAGGATATAAGCCGATGTTTTATCATCTGCACTGAGTTTGAATTCCGTAGTCCAGGTACCTGATATCTTATCGTGCTTCCAAGATGGCAAAAGACCCACCCTTCACACGACGCAGAAGACACTGGACACCTCGAACTTAACCCCAATAACAAAGCAGTGGTGGTATTAGGTATTTATGTGTGGATAATTTTGAAAATCATCGATAGCTTTACGAGATCTTCCCACGTGTCTTATCCCGGTAGGAGGGTTCCTACCTCCCTAGGTACCATATCTAGATCATGAAGGGGCCCCTCAAAATATCAACCTCTCCGCGTTGTCGGAAGGAAGACAAGGTTTATTTAAACTTGAATTATGTGGTTTCTCGGCGCTTTTTACACGTGGTTATACGACCTATTCGAACACTGGTTCTTGGTCCTCCCACCCAAAATGGGCTGCGCTGCGCCGCAAAACCGCTCCTCCTCTTTTCCTGCAAGAGGGTGGGTGACAACCCCGAGGGGTTCCAGACTGCGGCATAACTAGCATTTAAAAACAAAACACCAACGGCATCTGGCATCCCATCATAGCTGGCTAGAAAGAGTTGAAATGAATTTTTGGGTTTACTGCCGTCAAGATGGAGCAAAAATTGATTCCGACACTTCACCTTTTGGACCATTCTGCCGCGTTCCGATGCCTTTGGGCTTTGGAAGAGCTCAAACAAGAGAGGGGCATCCAATACAAGCTAAAGACCTATCGTCGCCAGCTGGGAGGCGCGCCGCGCGAACTCAAAGAAGTGTTTCCCATAGGCAGGTCGCCCATTCTAACACTCGAGGCGACGACGGAAGGAGAAGCTCCGCCAACAATCCAAGTCAAGCCTGGGGTCGTCACAGAGGCCTCGTTGATTCTTCGCTTCCTTAGCGACGAATACGGCGATGGTCTTTGGGGGACTGAGAGCAAGGAAGATAAAAATCGCGATTCCTTCTTTGAAGGGTTCGCGATGATGACGATGCTCCCCGAAGAAAACTTTCTCATAACCCTAGAGTCGATACCGCTAGCTCTCCCTTTTGGCATCTCAGCACTGATTCGCCTTCTATTTTCGCCTTTGGTCTCGATGTGGAAGAGTAGGCTACCGCCCATCTTCCAGGTCCTAGAGGACTCTCTGAGCGAGCAGAAGCCGTGGTTTGCGGGTAGCAAATTCGGACTGGCGGATTTCAATGTTTGCTGGGGCATGGATATTGCCTCGCAGAGAGGATACATTGACCCGGAGAAGTTCCCGAAGCTGACGGCCTGGCACGAGAAAGTTAAGGCAAGGGACGGATATAAGGGCGCGTTGAACGAAGGGAACGGGTACGATTTGAAGACCTTTGGAATGCGTTCCTAACATTTTGGTCCCTGACCGAGCATCTTTCAACATGTGTGCCTTGTAGCGGCATGTCTTGTGCAATGGCCTGTTGTGCGGACTAGGACTTTTCCAGCTACTCTGGGAGATGCATCAAGTCATTCTGGGTGGACGCAAAGATTGAGGGTTAAGGGTCCTTTTTATGCATCGCAATATAAAAAATGTTGCAGTCATTCAGATAATGTTCAAATAACCTTGGAACACTTTGAACGACGATTGAATGACGAATAAACCTACCTAGGTAGGTACTAGGTACCTAGGTAGCTGAATGACGGTGCTGGGAGGCCCAAAAGCCATTATTTAGCGGCTTCTAGGCTATTACCTACATGTAACCTCTAGGAGGCCGTTTGAGGCGCTTTAGGGCTAATTTAGCAAACGGTTTAGCGCTACTGTCCAGCTATAGTTCGAGATCCATGGATGGTTGTTCAGCGGGAAATTTGGGGTTTATGGCATTTAAATCCCAGAGACATCTTACTATGTAGGTACTAGGTACTAGGTAGATATACCTACATGTAGCCACGAAGTGATCGAGAATTTCAACAGTTCTAAGTCAATTCCATGATTATTCCTCAATGACAAGTTGGAATAATGTCAATATTGCCCAGGTGCTCATTTAATATAACCCCACATCGTGTTCTGCCCACGACGTCATACTTATAACAAACCGTGCCAATTTATAACCGAAACTACTACTATTTAAAAATGAAGCCGTCCCGATTGCAAATAAGCGAAGGAAAGGAACTATAATCGAAATAATTCGAACATCTTTGGATCTATTATTCCCCTGATATTTCATGCGACCTTAGACTTTAACGATCAATGCCTACAACAATTGTGACTGGTGCCACCGGTAAGTTATTCCTGTGCTAGGCACTAAGCTGATTTTACACTAATGATTTTCCTCTGGGCATCAAGATAACCGGAACGGCTATTGTTAACGCCTTGATAAAGACCCCTGAGTATACGGAGATCTATACACTCTCCAGGTCCCAAAAGTCGACGGACCATCCCAAGGTGAAGCATGCGACACTAGACCTGCAGTCCTCTGCGGAGATGAGCAAATCACTGTCGCACATCCCGTCTGTAACGCATATTTACTTCTGCGCGTACCTAGCCGATCCCGATGAAGGGGAAGCCGCACGAATTAATGGGTTTATGCTATCCAATTTTCTCGAGGCGCTCACCAAGTCCGGCTAGACGAAGGAATTGAAACACTTTAGCTTGACTTGTGGGCTCAAGCAATACGGAGTGCATCAAGGACAACCTAGGAACCCGATGTTGGAAGACGATGAGGACAGCCTGTTCTGGCTCGAACAAAAGGATCGCCCTCCCAACTTCTATTACGCCCAGCAGCGCATCCTGGAGAAGCACGCCGTCGATCACCACAGCAAGTGGGCCTGGACCGTCACGTATCCCCAAGACGTCATCGGCTTCGCGAGGGCGAACTTCATGAACCTTGCTACGACCCTAGGTTTGGTGGGTAACCCCGTAGCATTATTCACCCCATGTCTCATTCTCGAACGAGACGTGCATCTAGCGCCACAGCCATAGTGTACCGTTATTGCTGTTAGGGAGTTCCCAAAAGCTGACAAATTATCCCAGTACTGCGCAGCGAACAAGGAGCTCGAGGGCTCGACGCTCGTCTTCCCAGGAAACAAGGTCAACTATCTCGCATTCAACAACTGGACCTCCGCCAAGTTGCATGCGGGGTTTTGTCTTTGGGCGGGAAAAGCCCCCAATGCCAGTAACCAGCGTTTCAAAGTTGTAAATGGCGATGCACAGAGCTGGCAGGACCTATGGCCACGGATGGCGGCACGCTACTGCTGCAGGCTGCCTAAGAAGATGTTCCCAGCCGGAGATGAGTCGAAGGCTTATCCGGGCTACGAGAGCAATAACATCAAACGGCCCGCGCGCCCTCCGGTGGCCGAAGTCGCGGATAAGATTCGGGCTCCAGGACGAGTTCAAGCAAAGCGAAGTTCTCTGTCATATTGACCTAGAGAAGTAGGCTAAGCGCCCGGAGGTGGAGGCCTGGGAGGCCCTGCGCGACAGGTACGGCCTCGACTAGGCCGCGTGGGACGGCGCGACCTGGGGCTTCATGGGCTTTCTGCTGGGTCGCAATTATAGCTGCATGGCGAGCATGAGCAAGGCGCGGAAGATGGGGTGGGCAGGGTATGCGGACACCTGGGAAGAATTCCAAAGGACTTTCACGGAGCTGGAGGATGCGAAGATGCTGCCGCCTGTGGCTGACTTGAAGGGGGGCCACTCGTGATGCAAACTTCGTCGATTTGAGCTCACGTCTGGATCCATCTATCAAGTGTATGAATCTGATAAGTTGAAGAAAAATCATTGTTAGTTTCTTGGCTCTGGTCCTGTTACCGGCCGTTTTTATGGCATTCATCAAAAGTAATCGCAACTCAGGACCAGATATGGCCCTGGGGGCTACATGTAGTAGATAGCCTTGAGGCCTATCCCTTTGAGCGGCATGAAGCTACATGTTACTGATATTAGTAAAAAATATAATCAAAGGTTCTTAATCTCCAACCGGATAATCCAGATCAATTATTATTCTGAATCAATGATATTATTATGACGGGCTTAAAAAGGATCGCCTGGTACCGCGAAATATGTAATCTGGAAAATCATTATAGTAAAGCCTGGTTATAACGATGCGGGGCGTTTAATAATTTTATATTATTATTATAAAATATTTTTATTTTAAGAAATTTATTAATTACTTAAAATAATAAAATATTATTAAAAATTAATTTATTTTAAAATAAAAGGCTAATTATATTAAAATTATTATATAATATATTAAAATTATAAATAAATTTTTAATTTATTAATAAAAAGGAAAAATTATGTTTTTAATATAACGATATATATAAAATTACCGAAAAAACTAACGATATTACGTTAAATCAAGAAATATCGTTACAGCCATAGTAAAACCGCGTGTTTCGCGAAAAATTATCGCTATTATAAGAATATCGGTACTACACATAATCGTTATATCCCGGCTTTACTGTAATGATCGTGCTATTTATACAATGCATGGTCAGTACTAGGTAGTACTTGGTATCAGGTACAGCTTTCGAGTCGCAGCGCCATCTACGGATCCGTATGAATATTCAGGTACCGAGTAACTGGATTTCCTGGGTACAAGCATGTACCTAAGTACCATTTCCAAGATTCTTGATCTACCAAAAATCTGGGGTAACCCAATCGGGACTTTTATTTAATAATTTAATTAATTTTCTGACGGCTGATCCCGAAAGTCCCCACCCACCCCACCATATTTATTTACTATTTATTCATCACAGGCCTCCCCTCATTTCCTTCTTCCTTTCTTCTTCATGCTTTCTTGGTACCATCACGGTTTAGCCACCGCGAACACTCAAACAAGTCGACAAGCCAACACACCCAATAGTCGGTCGCTTCGTCAGGATACCTAGGTATCTGCCTGAGCTCTCAGTATGGTACATCCATCAACATGCAGGCGGCGTTTGCGTCCAAGGGACCTTACGCATGGGCCAAGCTTTGTATCCCACATCATCGCGTGTCTGATGCGTGGTTCATGACTCCATGTCCCGCAAGAAGGGTTCCAGTCCCTTTGGCAAATGCCAATTCATTTCGCCCAGACGATGGTGTGGCGCCGATGCGTGACAGGTTAGGTTTCTCTCTCCCTCTGAGTCTGCCAGCGCACTTGCGCAGTCACCCGGTTCGGTTGGTCAGGGGACTCCATGATGCGAGACAGATTCTGGTGCTTTCTTGCCGTTGGACTACAGAGGGTAATCCTTCCGTGAGCTTGCTTTCCCTATGGGACGAGGTCTCTGATCAGCTTCGTCTGATACCATTCTCCGCATTCAAATTCCCATACATCGTTGGATATTTCTCCCAGGCCATCATCCCTTGGATGATGGTCTGGCTTGTTCGGGGACTCAACTGGTGCGAGTTAGGCGTTGTACTTCGCGAAATATGTTTTACAACCAACCTTTCCTTGTGGACTTGCAGCTTTTGGCTCTGTTGACTGACTGGCTTTGTTTGCAGTACCAGCTGGTACTAGGTACTTTACTCAATTTTTGTCCACCCGGGTTTGGGCTGCCCATGGCCTTTGATCCTGGTATTACACTGCCTCCAGGACCGAAAATATGGGCACCACTTTTTTCATCGCAATCTTCGGGTTACCTGGTGATGCGAAGGAGATGTTTCGGCTCACTGTTTACATCTTCTTCCTCTAGGTCCACACAGGTTAGTTCTCACGATACGACATGCACCTAGCTGCTGAGTTACGAAATCCTCATAAATTTGTGTCGTTCTTCACTTGACGCTGCTCTATCTTCTAGTCAGGTTCCACAACTCCCCAAATCTACTTCCGCTCTCTTTGGCAAGCTGTGCTGGGTTTCCATCCTCGACAATCTCGCCCTTATCCATGACCACTACGCGATCGTAGTCTATGATCATATCCAGACGGTGGCTCACAGCTGCCACGGTGTAGTCCTCGAACTCAACACGAATTATCTCCTGCATCGCCTTCTCCGTCCCACGATCCACGCTCGAGCTCACTTCGTCCAGCAAAAGTATGCCACCTTCAGACCTCTTGTCAAGGACGCCAACGCCTCTAGCACGCATTCGTTTCCGGAGAACCGCCCGAGCCAGTGAGAAGAGCTGTTGCTGTCCTTGGCTAAGCGTGCCAGCCGTCATGCCCGCCTCGAGGCCGCCACGTTCGCACACCAACGCCCAAAGTCCCACCTTATTCAGCACAGCCCTTGCGTCTTCCGAGGTGGATATTTTGAATGGGTCGAGGTTTTCCTGGAAGGTTGAACCGTCGGGAAGAAAAATCGTCTCTTGCGGTATGGCGATGATACTTTGGCGGAGCGCCGAGCGGTCAATACATCTAAGAGGAACTCCGTCTATGAAGGCATTTGGGACACCGCCATCAATAGGGTCCAGGAGCTTAAGCAGCAGGGCGATGAGTGACGATTTCCCACTACCGGTCCGTCCACATATGGCTACTTTCTCCCCCGGGCTAATGTGAATCTTTAGGTTCTTGAGCGCCAAACCCATCGCCTGGGTTGCATTCTCGGCACTGGTCATTTCTTAGTATTGTTCCGATATCTGGGGAGAACCATTCATACCCGTAGGCCGCCGAAACCCCTTCAAGCCTGATCTCTCCACGTTCTGGCCAGAGGCTTGAGGGTATATTATTTTCGTACTCCTTGTCCTCCGACTTAGCTATTTTATCGAAAGCCCTAAGTCGAGTAATTGCTCCCAGAGATGTCTCAAGCTGGGTATAGCACGAAACAACGTTCGACATCATCTCCCCAAACCCCATCAGAGTCACTAAAGACGCGCCGGTGAAGCCAGAGTTGGAATGAAGGCAGACGGAGAGGGCGGTAAGTACGACGGCGAGTACAGTAACGACCATGTTCAGCACAAGCTTTAGCCATCTACAGTGTAGTGATCTCAGTTAGCAGTTCGAACAAGGTCCCAAAATAGCAGCCTCAAACCGAATGACGATATTGTAAAGGAGTGTGGAGCTTTTAGGAAACGGGGACACTCACTGCTGGATCATTGTTAGGAGATATGCTGGTCGTTGAGACGTATCTAAGAGAGAGGCGGCTTTGGCGCATCCTTCGTTCATATCTCCAAATGCGCGAAGGGTTACGATGCCTTTTGATGTGTCGAGAAAGTGAGTGCTATGAGGTATCAGTTTTGATGGGTTACCTGGTACTGTCCAAGATTATCTCACTTACCAAAGAGGGCTCCTCGCCTCGAGATCCAAAAGTCTTAGTTGCCTTGATGTTCGAAGGTAGAACTTTTGAATGGCGTATAAAGTGAATGCCAAGAATGGATAGCTTATTGCTAAGTAGGGCGACGAGGTTGCAATGACGGCAGCTTGACCAATGGCGACAAACACGGTGTATACAACGTTGAAAAAGGCGTTGGGTAGCTCACTATCGAGGAGGTTTAAGTCCTGGGAGAATAGATTCGTAACGACACCCTGGTCGGTTGTAGTGAAGAAGCTGAGCGGTGCATGGACTAGAGTTTGGAGGGCATTGTGGTGGAGAGATATACCAGATCGCTTAACAACCCCAATGTATATCAAGACGCCCAAGACTAATAGGCTCAACAGAGCTGAAACTTGAAGTGCGGCGTAGATGGCGGCATAATAACCAAAAGGATGAGAAGGCCGGCTTGCAACAGCGTCGTCCGACCAGTACTTCAACCATATCGTCGGGAAATTATAGAAGAAGCCAAACACCACACCGAAAATGAATACGGGTATGACAAGTATTAGGCCCATACTTTTGCAGTATGTCTTGTAAGCTGCCCGATCACTCTCCAGTCGTGCTTTTGTGCTTCCTTCTGGCACGGCGGGCAATGTCGAGGTTTTCTCAGACGCGACCGGTTTGATCTTAGCAGGGCTGGCATCGCATTCTACTCTCTCGCTGGATGTCTGGTTCGAGGGTGATTGCTTGACTCCAAGGTTATGGAAGTAGCTGCCGTTAGCAACGAGATCGTCGAAAGATCCCTGCTCAACAACAGTCCCACCAAGGCCTAGAACGATGACATGCTGGGCAGTTGCGATGTGACGAACAGAATGCGTACACAATACCACGGTGGCCTGTCGTTGTTTCAGTAATCCATTACTTCCGAGAACCCGTTGGAATACTTGGCCTTCGGTGTCTACGTCCAAGCCGCTGAAAACATCGTCCACGATCAAGAGGTCAGACCGCAAGTAAAGAGCCCTTGCTAGAGATATGCGTTGTTTCTGCCCACCCGAGAGAGTTATACCACTGCTCCCGACGGTAGTTCTATCAGCCCGGGGTAACATTTCGAGGTCCGTCCGAAGCATTGTCGCGTCGATGACCTCGGTATATCTTTCCACATCAAACTGGGAATACCCAACAATATTGTCTCTAATGCTGGCATTGCGTAGAAATGGGGTCTGGTCGCAGTACCCTATTCGCGGGAATTTGGTGGCCATTGTCGTTATCCCTTGACTATAGGGTATTTCACCTAATAGTGCTCTGCACAGTGACGATTTACCCGAGGTAATAGGGCCCACCACCATAGTCAGCGAACCCCTAGGGATCTCTATGTTGATGTTTCTCAACACTGTCTTCCCAGACTCCCAACCAAAGTTTCCATTTTCGATAACCATGGCTGGTAAGAGAGCGGCCTGGCTCTTGGCGGACTCGCCAACATCGCGTGGGGAGCATGTGGGTATAAATCGGTAGTCTTCCCGTGTCTCGCTGTCTAAAAAGTCCTGGATGCGACGCAAGCAAGCGAATGCCGCGGCAAGAGAAGGTAGCCTCTGGAATAGGGTGTTGAGGGGATATGCCATAAATAAAAGATAAGACAATGAAGTGAATAGTCTTGAAGCATCTAAATTCCGCCGGGCCACCGCTATCGTTATGGCTGGGGAGACGAGCAGAGGCACATACGCAAAGACTGCGCATGTTATCACTAATTTCCGGTATTTAGAAGCTAGTCGTAGCTCTTCCACCCGGAGCTTTTCCACAAAGCGGGTAATAGGGTGAGTGAGGCCGCATATCTTGATGTTCTTCATGCTGGATATTACCGCTGAAGTGAGGCCAACGCGCCTCTGAACGCCGGCCATCCACGTCCGTTGGCCTTCGCCAACAAACCGCATGAAGAAGGCAATCCCACCTGTGCAGACTATAACGATCACAATAGGTGTGACAAATGTGGCCCCAATCAAGTCGTACAGGAGCCAGCTCGCGAGTGAAAC
This sequence comes from Hypoxylon rickii, assembly GCA_902806535.1. NCBI lineage: Eukaryota > Fungi > Ascomycota > Sordariomycetes > Xylariales > Hypoxylaceae > Hypoxylon > Hypoxylon rickii. The sequence goes on along the minus strand of CADCWY010000005.1, from coordinate 1,497,251 downwards.
TTCGATGAGGCTTGCCCACTATGACATTTAATTAGAAGGCTTTACGCAAAGACAGAGGAACTGCGTTCTACGACATGGCTGTGGACCGCCCTAGAAGCATGAACGAGAAAACAAAATGGGATAGTACGTACAATTTCATGCAATGACCTAAACCCGGCAATGATGCGATCAACGTCGGTACTCATCAAGGTCAATATCGCATTTTTATCTTCATTGACCGCTCGAGCCTGAGTGCTCTTCGTATAAATGGCTGTGACTAAGCATGCTCGAGCCATGTAAAGTACTCGGAACTGAAAGTACCAGTATAAAGAGGTTGAGATAGCTATGGCGGCATAGATGCAAGCGCTAACGCTAATAAAACCGCAACCAATACCGACTGTGTGTAACTCTTCGGGTCCTAATAGATAGCTGGTCAAACCGCGTATAAACAGAGGCTGGCAGAAGCTGAAGCCAATTAAGGCTAGTCGTGGGACAATGGGAATGATGAGAGGAGTTTTGAGACATCGTGCTAGGATTCTCGCGAGGCCGAATCTTTTGCCTTTAAAATCTGCGTCGTGTATGCATCGCGTGAAGCTTTCAGCAAGGCGACTGGCGGCCAATTTCTGGTCAAGAGGGTAAAGATCCGGTATCGCTAAAACTTTATGATAACCATCAAGGAAGAGTCGGTTAAGCCAGGAATATACGCCCAAACTATAGATGCCGCTAGTTTCTTCTGGACTATGCTCTTTAGGGTCCCAAGCAACCCATCTGGCTTTCTGTTGAGCTTCAAGTAGGAGCATCACCGCCTTTGTGGCTAGGGTTGCCGTGAATATAGCAGTAATTTCCAGTTCAGACACGGAGAAGGCCAGCCAGTATGTTCTTAGCCGGATAACATCGAATAGAAGCGTTAAGAGAAGATAGATGCTAAGTAGAATAGAGGGCCTCGGGGACCTATTGTGTTCGAAAAAGGAAAGGCAACTCATGCAGAACGCAGCGACCAAACGGAGCGCAGCAGAGGCAACATCTACATTTCGAACGCCGAATAGGCGTATCCAAACTATAATGAAATGCGAAAGTTCGAGGGCATCATTCGTTACCAGCACAACCTGCGTAAGAGGGAGTAAGTTGGGATACTTGGATAGAACTGTATACCTACGACATGATAAGCAAGGCGTTATCTTACCAGTTTAAGTAGCCCTACCAACGGTGCATCAACAATGACGGGCCTTGACGTAAGTAAGGCAGCTCGCCATATTGACGTGATAATGAAAAGGGTCGTGGGCGTAAGAGAAAAGAATATCTGCTCGAACTTGACCGTAAAGTCGAAGTCTCCTCGACAGCCTAGGACAACGGGCCCGAAACTTTGGTCGGCAGCGTTGGCGCAGACAGAGAACGACATGCCCCTATGATAAGCACCGGGTATACCGGATTGTGATACGGCTAAGCGAGTGGTGGCATACCGGTGTCGAGGAGAGAGGGGAGGTGATAATATTAAGGAAAGAACAATATTATGCAGAAAGCATCATTGATCTACAATTGATCCACCACCTATATACTCACTCTTAGTGATATACTGGCTACAAACGGATTAAGGCAGCTCATCTCTCGGTACGTGACACTACTTACTATGCACGCTATGGTGGATTCTGAGGTTGCTATTAGATTGCCGCAGCACGGATAACCGGATTATAATATTATTCCCTAGCCATGACTTCCTGGTCGGGTCTATATATGCGTGATTCAGGCCAAGAGAAAATCGTGAATTGCCTCTAAGGCGTCCACATACTTACTACCTAGTACCTACCTACCTACCTATATAGTATCAAAGATTAATATGTAATACTCAAGCTGGTATAGCGAAACGCCGACTTGGGTAGGTAGTGAATGGGAAGCGTGATAGTGAATAAGAAATAGGAACTATGAGCAAGCGGAAAGTGCCTAGAGTATGGCAAACATAGTAGATTGGATATGTGAATGGAGTGTGTAGCTACTAATTATCGTAAAAGAGGTTGAAAAGGTTGAAAAGGTTGAAATCAAATCGCAGATGACTTGAGGTCCTGTCACATTGATTACTAAGCTGCTCAGGTTACGTAATTTATTTGACTTGGTTCCTGTTGCATCCGCCGTCCCGTCGTCATTTAACTTCCAAGGTTGTGCCTCATTCCTGAGATACACTAGATCCCATCAAATCCGGATGATTTATTGATTTTATCCGTAGTAATTATGCCACGAGGCAACTAATCTACTTGCCTCCTATAAAAATAAAGACAGCTTTCATCAATAGATATCACAGTACATCAATTTCGATACCTCTCAACCTCTCAATCCGGCACTATAGCCCAAGAATCTACAGAACTAACGAGACACTCTGCCCCGGTGTTGACCGCAATTACGATGCTTAAGCATTTCCACGGTTTCGTTTGTGTGCTAATGCTAACGTCGAAGCCAGAGATTCTATTAAAGATCTATTTATAAGACCCTAGACCTGAGACCCTAGACCCCCCGGACCTTGGGTTACGTACCTACCTAGATTGCCTGATATGGATTCGTATCCGGATACGATGTTAGCTTTCTTCGGAAAATGTGATTCTATGCCAAGGGGCGAGGTCGCATCCCCATCACCTACCGGCCTGCCTAGTACTTAGTATTAAACCCACCTAACAGTATTTCGGCTGCTCCGGCGATGCTCGAAAACCGTGGTCGTCAATCGGACGCCTCTTAAGAACAACACCAATCCATCGCCCGAGCCAAAGCAGGCCGTTACGATCACCTCTACAACCCAAGGCGATATAAGAACGACGTCGATGACACTGGTGTGTCGCATTACCAATCTGCCAACCTTCTCTGGCCGCCATCACTTCAATACGCCGTCGATTCAATTGGCCACAGCACCACAAAATATACGAAAGTCATGGAGGCCAGCCTCAGAGTGTCAGATGTCCGCATGGACAAACAACCTCGTCTCTCGCTGTTGGAGCGGCTAACTCAGGGTGCTAAGATATATGCGATGCAGATTCTTGGAGCCCCAGTCATATGGTATAATGATTGGGTCCATCCCCCAGAGATCCCTCCCACTGTGGTCAAAACGTACAAATGTCGGCCTTCCTTACCAATCAGGTATGACTCTCCCCATAGAAGTCCCCTCGTTCGCGGCGTAATTGCCAATCCCAAGGCCCTTGGAGGACTTAATGGTAACCCTCTTGATACAGGATATTCTTCCCTGAGTCGTACGATCCGAGGACCTCCCAGGAACGCCTTCCGACCTTATTTAGCATCCACGGCGGTGGATTCTGTATCGGCCGACCCCACGATGATGATGCTTGGAATGCACGCTTCGCCAGTATGCACAATGTCCTCGTTGTCGCCCTTAACTATCGCAAGGCCCCGCGCTATCCCTTCCCGACCGCACTTTATGACGTTGAGGCCTTGACGTTGGCAGCATTTGACGACGACAGCCTTCCTATTGATAAAAGCCGAATAGCTTTTACTGGAGATTCGGCGGGTGGAAATCTTAGTCTAGGCGTCACCCAGTTAGCCTCAATCCGCGAAAAGGTGAAGCCCGCGGCTGTCGTGCCGATATACGCCGTCGTAGACGTGACCATTCCCTCGGAGATCAAGATATTAACGCGTCACTACAAGCCTGGCCTCGGTGTAGGCCTGCGTGGTGAGCCAACTGATATGCTGGCGACCGTGTACTCGCTTTTCATGTGGTCGTACATAAACCCGGGGTCCGATCTGAGGAACCCGCTGCTTTCGCCAATCTTTGCCCCGCGCGATACTCTACCCCCTCACATCTTCTTCGTCAGCATGGAATTAGACCAACTAGCGCATGAAGCTTGGTGTATGGCGAGCAAGTTAGCGGGACGACCGGAGCCGTCGCTATTAGATAAAGTGGGCCAGGAGGAAATAACGACCAAGAAGGGCGAGTTCATCTTGAACGATGAGAGGTTTGCGTTTGAGCGCGTCGATGAAGGGGGGAAGAGTAGTGTGCGATGGCTTCTGGTACCAGACCAGATTCATGGCTGTGATCGCCTACCATCGGAGTGGCACGGCCAGGACTCGTTCGAAGATGCGAAGATGAAAGAGGTGGAGTACCAGAAAATCGTGGGTCATTGGCTGTATGAGGTCGCATGGAAATAGATACAGAGCTACATCTAGTACTTGTCTAACCTAGCATTAGCCAACCGCCAGGACTCAACTTCGTCGGCACTATCTTGATTCCTTTAACTGTGAGGCATTTCGTTCATATTCTCGCCAACCATAATACGGGGAAATACATCAATGATAGATCTATAGGAAAGTACCGTAGGAGATGCAAACAAATCAACGTACCACCTCCCCCACTCGCCGTCCAGGTCCTGTCACTACATACATACATAAATACCAGGCAAGTATTGTATGTAGATGGCTCCCATACCTCCTAGGCATCTATGTAGCCCTAGCCTCTAGAGTTACGTTATGTCTCCTTTGAACATAGTAGGTACATAGGTACCTAGTGCGTAAGTACACCTTTTGGCTTTCAGTCCATTACATGTAGGTAAGGCATTGATCAAACACCAGGTAGCCTGTAGGTACTACATCTATGATCCATGGGTGTAGGTACTGTTCAATAAGGAAGGTAGCTCGAGGTAGCTTTTTTTTTTCCTATTTCCCTTGTCAAGGCCCTAGGCTTCGCAGTCTCAAAAAATTGCTGTTTGCAACAAGCTCAGTTTCTCAACAAAGCACTCTTATGAACGAAGACCTGATAAACAAGGAGAGCCAAATCGAAAACGGCCCGCACCAATGCCCGAATTTATCGCATTTATTATGCTATGTACTAGATAGATAAACATTGTCATAGGTAGACATTCGACTCCACTACTTTCAAGTTCGACCATATCTCTATCAATATAGCCATCCGCCTATCCACCCAAGAGTCAAATAGGATAAAATTTCTAGACTATATTGAACTATATGAAGTTTCAAAAATCAGGAAGTCTCAAGTTACAGTCATAAACAATATACATTGAAGATGGATGGGCCTGATGACGAGCCGGCTGGCGAGATTAAGTTTGAACAGTGGTACCAATTACTCAATGTCTCGTTTAGAAGGTACCGAGAACAGGGTGCGCGATGGGGACATTTCGATAATATTCCGTACGAATTGGATGAGATAATGCGTCAAAACCCCTCCTACGGACGTGACCCCAGGTATAATGTTTTTCACTACGGCTCCGATCCCTGGCGTCCAATGCCGTTAGGGCCTCACACATACCAACCTATATTGGTTCCCGGTAATCCGAAGCAGGTTAGAACGTAAGAACACTTATTTTGTACCTGTCAATATTTCTATCGTCTCGTTGAACGTTAGGGCTTTCAGCTAATTTTCATAAACTTCTCAGTGGCGACCCAGGTGAGCCACGGCACTACGAGCAAATAAGGGAGCGATATTTGGAGTTGCGGAAGTACTTTCACAGGCGGAAAGGTTGGATACTTGTTATGAAGGTATTAGGACATGGAGTAAACAGTTTCGTCTCAATGGTATCAGCCCGCGCTCCAGCATCAACCAAGATACACCAGCTGGTGATAAAAACACCACTCAATTCCTGGGGCTCCGAAAGCAATCGGAGAGAGAGAAAGATGTTAAGGGTAAGTTCTTTATATCTCGTCATCTTCTTAGCCATCTGACGGTCCCGTAGGATGTGGAACGTGCGGCCCATTGTGTCCAGGTGTTTCCCAATGAAGACCTTGGTTTGCCCCCTTCCAATACCATCGAAGGAGACGATTTCGACCCGTGGGATTCAAGCAGCTCATCGGAAAGCGGAGATGAGAGCCCCCCAGAAGAACCGCCACCGATGCGCCGTACCCGGAAATGGATGATGGAGCATGAATCTGTATACATGACATTGAGAAATGTAAGACATGAGAAAAAGGATAAGAGAAGACGGGATAGAGAGACACGACGCCAAGGTCTACTTAGCTATCTTCCGATGTATGCTGGACCGCCAGCAGATGTTACAGACCCCGATTTATATGACCCGTTGAATGCCGATCCTGTCGATTATATATTCTTCCCCTATGCGAAACACGGTACTCTTCACAATCTCCGCCAAAGATTGACTTCATTTTCACGACACGGATATGCGAAGATTCCAAATTGTATACTTTGGTCTTTCTGGCTCTGCTGTACGTCGATTTTCCTTCTCTTTTCTTCCGGCGAATATGTTGGCTAATACAAAGATCAGTGGTTAAGGCATGCATTGGCATGGAGTAAGAAATCATCCAACTACTCGTCCTCTCCCAAGGGCTTTTCAAGCGCCCGCCCCTACTCCAATACTAATTCTACGTGTAACCCTAGGTACCCTCCTCGCAAATTTCATCCTAGACGGCACGAAGAAGTAAGGGAAGATGAAGACCATAATGTGGAAGCTCTCGCAGACGGGTGGGCAGACATGAACCTGGATGAACAGAGGGATTGGTTGAGTAATCACCGGCCGAAACGCATAGGAAATGATTTATTTGAGGAGCTTCCACATCCCGACCGTAGATGGGCAAGAAAACGAGTGGTCCATTTTGACATCACGCCGGCAAACAGTAAGCCCGCTTCTGCTGTTCGGGGGATACTGCGAGTTTTCCACTGACCATCACTACCCAACAGTACTTATCGGAGACAAGGAAGACTCTTACGTAGATGGCGAGCATCTCAGATTTCCTAAGTTGATAGTAAGTGGGATTCAGACGCTCCTTTTTACTGAGAGCGCGCTAATTCGAATAACAGGTAGCAGACTTTTCGGAGGCGAAGAGAATAAAAAAGAACAAATCTAAGTCAGTTAATTAAACCACATGGGTTAAAATCACAGACCAATTCTTTTAAATATACTAAATTCTAACTTATATGTGGATTCTAGTATTTACTACGTTGACCAACGTAACAAAGGTACATACGGATATTTCACTCCTGAACAGTTTGGTCCGGAATGGGATAACTTCAAGGCCACGGATCCATTGGGCTTTGAAGTAGGCGAAGATCCGATAGCAGGAAAGTACGGACCGTGGACGAATCTATTCCAGAGCGCAATGGTACGTAGCTGTCTTTATTGATCTTGATGGCTTGTTTATGAAAATAAACAAGCCGGAATTTCGCAAAAAGTTTGTACTTATTCTCAACAGTGTATGTGGATTCTCATAACTGGGAATCATCCTCCTCTGCCACCACAGCGGAGTTTTGGACCTGGGGAACGTCCTCATTACGCTACGGGTTTACGTTTCCAACCTAGGTATACATACGTTGATCCAGAGCTCCGGGATACGCTTGTCAGGTGCATGAGGCATGATCCACGTGCACGACCGTCGTTAGATTATGTGTTGAACCAAGCAAAGAAGGGCGTGAGGAAAAGTTTTCCGACAGAGACCGAACACGTTGTCCACGACTGGATTCAAAGCTGGGTATGTGCCAATAAATTATCCAAAATCCTGTGTTCGTCTGGGCGCGCCTTACTAACCTCCTGATAGTACGTTAGACATCCTGGCCTTCTCGCTATTTGGAACAAGTGAAAAGGCTGCACGCTTAGTAAAGATGTGGAATGGCGATGCTGATAATAGCTGTTAGGATTTTCAACGCCCCAGTCGACGACGATCCTCACTTACCAGCTCTGATACCGGGGCCAGCTATATTCTTACCTCCAGAGCCACTTCAAAATCCACATGACTCAGTCGACAGTCTTCCAAGTCTAATTACAATTGATCCATCTACAGATCCAACAAATCCAGACCTCTCAGATATGGATCCAGTAGGACAAGATGATCCGGTTCCAATCCCTCCGGTTACGCCGGGATCGGAACAAGATCCCGCTCCAGTTGTAGCTACGCCGCCGCCTATTGTAGTTACGCCGCCACCAGCAACACCGCAGCCAGAAACACCACAACCGGTAAAAACCCCAGTTCCGGCTCCAGTCACGCCGCAACCGCCGACACCTCCAGTCAAAACCCCAGTCAAAACCCCGGTCAAAACCCCGGTCAAATCTCCGATAAAAGTTCCAAAGAGCTCAATCGGTAAGTAATTGCCTTCGGGTTCCCGGTGCTCCTGTACCTGAGTCAATGACTGACGTATTTACTCTAGGGTTTCTTGTCGCCCATCCGAAAGATCCGGGAGATACTCCAGCCACTCCAGCCACCCCATCCACCAGACGGTCGCAACGGAGCTCCAGCTCAGGACAAACAGCTATCTCCGGCTTCCTCCGACGTATTGGCGCCCGTGACAGAGACCCCAACAGGCGGCGCAGTCGCAGCCCTAACTTTTTCCAGCGGATTGGAGATCGCTTCAGAAGTGGTCGTAGACGCCGTGACAGAGATCAACAAGACCCCGAGTCGGGCGACGACCGCACGGCACCCCCTAGTGAAAGGAGAAACCGGCTGAACCTCGCAGGCAGGTGGAGAAACAGAGTCCAAAGCAAGTGTTCCCTTTTTCTCTCGCACCTATTCCCCCCTTTTCGCCTTTGGGTGTCTCGTAGCATAACATTACACCGTTTAAAATCCCGTAGCCCAGAGGGTTCTATATAAGTTGCCGTTCGTCCGCTGGGAAATACCTGCTAACCATGAATGATACAGAGACTTTTAGGACTCCCAGAGGAGGTTGAAGATAGGAGCAAACGACCATAGTGTGGGGGTGTGGTAAGAATTTCATACGTTTATTTCCCAGAAAACATAACTACAAATTGGACAAGAATATGAGGTGTTGGACTGTAAGATAGTGTTTATATAGAATTTTGATTTTACATACTCGTTAGGCTTCTGTAATTGTAATTTGAAATGATCGTCTATTTGGTGCTGTTCAAGTATCATCCTCATACAGACCCAGCTCGCACGCTGGGTATGCGAGATATGCACAAAGATACCTGTCCAGACCACTCCAAGTTCGCAGGTCTACGAGTGCGAAAGTAATATCGATACAATCTGCTCCCGAACTTTCTACTGAGTAACCATTGAGACGTTAAGGGAACCAAGCCGCTAGTTGCTAATGTCATGTTATGATGGAGCGTCAGCCAGGTTATCGTTGATGTCCAGTTGCAGCTTCCCTTGGCAACGAAACTTATCAGTGGAGATGTCTTCGTCCTCAAATCCAACACACTTCCAGCACTGAAAGACACCTTCCGGGTCATACTTCTTTTTTATCCTGAGCAGATCCTTGTAGTTGCTACCCCACCACGACTCACGCCAGTTTGAGGTAAACGGATTGGCCTCGTTCGTGTATGTCCCCCCATCAGCACCAGTTAGTTCTTCGGCGAGTGTGGTCGCCTTCCCAAGCGCGGTAAGAATCCGCAAGCGCTCCGTGTAGTTTGCGTTGAAAGGGATCGAAAACGCGGACGTCATATGCCAAAGGCCATCGTACCACACCGGATGAACAGACGTTGAGGATCCAGTTTTATTACCTCTTTCCGGCCTTGTTGCGTTTTCGAAGACGAAAGGGGTACCCACCGGACAATAAAAATTTCGTGGATCCAAACCTAGCGCTTCTATGGCTTTCATGTAGTCCATTAGCTTTGCGATTCCGACTTCGTCCTCGAAAAGGGTTCGTGGTAAGATCCTCCCCGTTATCAGATGATTGTTCCCCGCCTTTTTAACGCCTCCTGGTAGTACGTATTTGTTATACACCTCCAGGTAGTCGGGAAGAACCTCCACTACACTTGTGCCCCCGACAGCGAGCGCAAACCCCGTGGCTGCTTTCATCGAGGCTTCCGCAGCAGTCCCGCCGTCTGACAGATTGGCAAAAGCCGGCACCGGATTCATATGCGTAAGATACGAGCCACCAACGTGTCCTCCCCATCCCTGTTTTCCCCAGGCCAAGGACTGGCGGGCCGTCAATTCAATCCACTCCAGCGATGTGGCAGTCGTGATATTGGAAGGCAGCCTAATGTCAGCGATGGCAATAGGCACCAGAGGCTCCACACGATGTGTCGCCTCCAGCACGATTCCAAACGTCCCTCCACCACCTCCCCGCAGAGCCCAGAACAGGTCATTGTGCTGACATTGGTTGACGACTCGAAGAGTTCCGTCAGGCGTCACGATTCTAAACTCAACGACACGATCGGCCCCAAGCCCGTACACGGGAGACAAAACGCTGTGGCCGCCGCCAAGCACCCAGCCTCCGGAAGCTGCCACGGTCGGGGAATAACCACCAACAAAGGTGCTCTTGTGTTTGGACGCGAAGCTGTATATGTCTTGAGTGCTAGCGCCTGTCTCCACAGTAACAGCCCGCCCCGCACTCGAATCGGCCGCACATCCCTCGGGCACGAAATCTGCATGAAAGGTGATCTGCTGTAGCCTGTGAACCCATAACGCGAGCGAACCCTTCTGGCTGTTCCTAGTCATGAAGTCATGGCCGCTGTTCTTGATGACTAGAGTGACGCGGTGTTGTTTCGTGAAGTTCAGCGCCGCGACGATATCAGATGCGCCCTGGACTTCTATGTAGTACGAAGGCACACTGCCCTGGTTGCACGAAGACCCGGGAGCGGGTTGTGGAGCCGGGACCGCTGTCTCGTCCAAGGTGCACTGATCCAAAGGATCCCCAAGACAGATTTCATCTTGGGTATTCTGGTATCCACTGGGGGAACTCGCCCGGACTGCGTTCGTAGTATAGTTCTCTCGGATTAGAGAGCAAGCCGCTTCATCGACTGTAACTTCGTTCCCATTGTATAGCGAATAACACGGCAGCGCAAAAGGTTGGCTTACGTGAAGACGACCTTCCACAGAAGCGTTTAGCGCTGTCCATTGCTGCTCATCTTGTCCCCAGCAGCGGGCTGCAAGCCCGACCAATAGCCCGAGAGGATAAACGGAATATCCCCTCATTTTGGGGGCCTGGAGTGACACAACAGCGCGCGAGAGCCAGGAACGAAAGCCTACTATACTAGACATGTCAATACAAGCAGGAAAGGGATGCGGTGAGACAATACACAGTATAGTATAGTGGTCTCTATACTTGCGTCTTGCGCCTTCTTATACAGCGGGAAAAATGGTGACACTATACCGTGCCGCCCGCCAAGGTTACTCAACGCGCAGCCCTACGAGGCACACTTACTAAACTAACTTCTCCAAGATAGGCGACTCAGGGGTAGGATAGAGACGTCGCGTATCTGTGGTGTGTTGAGGGGAATTATAATTAATACTATGTATTAGGATGCGAATTTGGTCCGAATGGAGACGTGGTATGTGATAGAACTGAAGGTCAATCTTTTAAGGGAGAGAGTGGGAATCAAGTCATGGAGTCGACAATATCAAGCTTAACGTGCCGGGGAGCTTGTACAGCGTCAAACGGGGGAACTCAAGTGCACGATCCCACTCTTCGCCTAGGTACTTCATGGCGGCAGATGCAGCTCTGTTTGGCCAATCGACCATATACCAGCGTCGAGGGCTGCGATGCATGATGCTACACCAATGGACGAAGATAACAAGCGCCACGGGGTGTTCGTTAGAAAGTGCCGAGAGGTACTCCTCCGAGACAGTGGCTGGCCAACTGATGAAATGACGCCAGTTGCCCGGGCGTCCGTCAACTCCAATCACCCAATCTTTCAGCGTCGCTATTGCCTGCAGGCAAGCCTGTTTCGTCGCATGAGTGGTATCCTCTGGATATTCGAGCGAATCAAGGAGACATATCGCGTTCCACGTATATTGATCTAAGGTAGGTTCGAGCTGCATCAAGTAGCATCCGGTAAGTCGCGGCATCAAGCTCTTCTGCACAAAGGGGGCCAATTCTAGGGCTAAGCGAAAGGAGCCACGGAGGACGCGAAGTAGTTCGACGTATCCGTCGCCTTCATAGGACGTTTTCAAGGCAGTAGCAAATTGGAATATTATAACACCAATTCCGAATAGCAAGACGGAAATCCAGTTACTTTCGTCTAATTTGGCGTGGGAGGCCCTAAATGAGGTCGAGGCCCCGATATGGTGCTGATATGCAACAGCATACAGATCCGAGTTTGATAGGTTCTGAGACCATCCATCCAGTGCGAAAAGTGCGGTTATGGTCTTGTGCATATACTTGCAATTGTTAGCCAGGTCACTGATTTCTTGAACAAAAGTGATCTTCTCTTGAGCTGATAACCAAGAGACGAAAAAGGTCTTCTCTATTGCCCAAGGTATTGGTATTGTTGCCGCATGAATTACCGATCGCTGGAGCTCACAGGCCTCTCGCTCACCCAAAGACGCAGCGGCGTTTGAAGCCCTGTTATCGCCAGAGTATCGGGCATAATGTGTGGCAAGTGGCTGGGGATAGTGGCCTGCAGTGAACCCTCTGGCTTCTCGCTCATAAGAACATGGCTCATTACGTCTATAGCAGTTACTGCAAATAGGCGGCTGTAGGCTCCCTATTTCCAGTGCTCATAGTGTTTCTTCGGAGCGATCAATGATGTTTACATGCTGCATGCTGCAGATGTAAAACAAGAAATCTGTCAAGGAGTTTATATTCAGAATACTTTGATTCCATGAGCAATCTCCGAATGATTCGGCGTCAATTCAAACCAATCAATGACTTGCTCACACGGGAAGCCTAGAAGCGGCAACGAGGAATCGAAAATTACGGTAGATATCATGATATCACAATCAGCAATGACCCCTAAAACGACAACGTTCCAGCGACTTGTCAGCCCTGGAGGATCGATGGGGGTACCGCTCTGCTTTGGGTTTAGTGTACGAGCTTCCTGGCTCAGCCCTAAAATGCCGACCCCTCAGATCCTTGAAATGGGGTCGATCACCCTTTCTACCTTCGCCTCCAATTCCATGGCTGAAATGGATGTAAATCTCTACTATGTCAACTTGAAATTCGAATTCATAATGCAACTCGCCCGTACAACATCGAAAATGAAAATATCAATGGCTATATTCAGCATGCATCCTATGTGGGTATCTCGTTTCTTTGATACCCTAAACCGCTGAGCATCTTGGACGTATCCTCTTCTCATCGTTTGGGCTTAGTGTACGAGGAACTGAACGCCGCTCATGCCGATGTTCGTGCACGCTTCACTCATCATGACATGGAAACGAGCTTGCGCTTCCCACAGTTTTATGTTGCACCATGTAAAGCTGCTGTCTATATAAGACCATGATGTCCTTTGAAGACTACCTTAGTAGGTGGCTTTGGGAACTTCCACCTGTCTTCGACGCACCATCTTCTTGTCTCTCGGAAATTCTAAGCAGTATGTATTTCAAACGGTTCATTGCTAGCTCTGCCCTACTTTCGCATTCAAGGGCATGCCTCAAAGATTACGCCTCTATACCACAAATAAGAGATGTGCAAGGTGCCCTCCGCAAACGCGACCTACAAGCTCCTACCAAAACAGCTATACAGAATGTTCGAGTTTTCGACGGGTACAAAATCGGCCCATCCCAAATCGTTTTCATCGACGACGAGTACATCACCGACTGCGATGAGGACTTAGAGGAAACCATTGACGGAGGTAATGGCGTCCTAATCCCCGGCCTTATAGACGCCCACTCCCACGTACTCTCAGTTGAAGGTTTAGAGAACATGACCTCGTACGGAGTCACAGCCATCTTCAACATGGCTTGCCCGGAATGCGAACTTTGCAAGTCGCTCAAGTCCAACCCGGGCCTAGCATCCCTGTTTACAGTTATGATCACCGCCATCGGACCTGCGGGAGGGAACCCGAAACTGAACAAAGTGCCGCAGGAGCTACTTTTAACCCCTGACAAGGACCCCAAATTTCTCGTCGATTACTCCTTCAGCAACGGCTCCGACTACTTCAAGATTGTAGGAGACAAAAATGGGCCGACCCAAGTACAGCAAAACACCATGGTAGACTACGCCCATTCCCTTGGCCGCTTCGTCGTGACCCACGCCTCCGACCTCGACAGCTACATGCAAACCGTGTCGTCCAGGTCGGATGTCCTGCAGCACATGCCGGACGACGGATTGCTATCGTCCTGCGCCATCGACGCCATCAAGCAGTACAGCCTCGCCAGCACGCCGACGATGGAGATCTCCCGCCGCGCGTACACCGTGCAGCCGCAGATCATCGGCTTCCTGCGCGGCAACCTGTCGGCCGGCGAGACGTACGCCAACGCCGTCGAGAACATGCAACACCTGCACGACGACGGCGTACCCATACTGGCCGGGACGGACTCTGTCTGCAACACCATACCCGGGTTCTTCATCCCCTTTGGGGATACGCTGCATCAGGAGCTGGTGAACCTTGTCGATGCGGGGATGACGCCGGCGGAAGCCTTGCGCGCTGCGACGGTCGTGCCCGCCGAAGTCCACAGGCTCCACGATCGCGGCGTAATCCGACCAGGCATGCGGGCAGACATGGTTCTGTTGAATAGTGACCCATTGGTGGACATTAGAAACACCAGAGATATCGCCCGAGTTTGGGCTGGGGGTGTGGAGTATGCCAATGTGGTGAAAAAGGGGGTTGTAGAGAATGCTTACTAAAGTACCTACTCAAGCTTATCAGGTGTCTAAGTAGATACATCTCGCACGTTTGCGTCACATTCATTTCACTCAATGCCATCCATGGTTCTTTTAAGTTGGATATCTTATTTCCTCATATCATCCATCTGGCTAGGTACCAAAGTATCTCCATATCACCTGAATCTACCCCCTACACATGGGTTATTTCCTGGACTATTCCTCGTTCGGAGCAAAGTAGACCGCCGTGCCGGCGCCCGACTCCTTCGCAGCGAGCGCAGAAGCCGCCTCCCACTCGTCCAGCTTGAAGACGCCCCTCGTCGTCTTAGCCGCGCCGGACCCCAGCTTCAGCGAGCCGGCCTCGATCAACCTGATGAAGTCCAAGGCCTGCTCGCGCGTGTACATCAGCGTGCCGCGGATGGTCAAGTTGCCGAACACCACGGCCGAGTTGGGGATCTCGAAGTCCGGGACGTTGCCCATCAGGCTGGCACGGCCGTACCGCCGCAGCGACCGGATGCCCGCCTGGATGTGCGACAGGTTCGTCGCCATCTGCGGCGTGAAGTCCTGAAACACGTCGACCGGCCCGTGCTGCGCGATGTTCGCCAGGTCCGTCTCGGTGTTCCCGCTCATCACCACCGTGTCCACCCGCTCCGGCGCCAGCGCCTTCAGCTGCGCTAGGATCTTCTCGTTCCGGCCCATGGCGATGACGCGTGCGCCCATGGCCAGCGCCACGTACACGCCGGCGCCTCCGAAGTTGCCCGTCGCGGGCGTGATGAGCACGGTCTCGCCGGCGGTCAGGTTGACGTCGCGGAAGCCCCCGTACGCCGTGATGGCCTGTGTGAGGAAACCAGCCTCTTGGATCGAGATCCCTTGCTTCTTCAGCGCGGCCTCGTTGATCGGCAGCGCGTCCTCGATGGGAATCTTGACGAGCTCTGCCCATGTGCCGTGCTTCGCGACGCCAAGAGTAACTACTTCGAGTGCGTGGATGCCATCGCGCACCCTGGACATGGGGTCGATGGCGACAAGGTCGCCCACCCTCAGGGTGGTAGCGTCAGGAGACACAGCGGCGACACGCCCAATGCCATTTAGGCCACCGACAACAGGGAACTGAATGGGGTAGTTGCGCGGGTTACCTTTGGAGTAAATATCGGCGGCGTAGTTGAAAACCCAGCAGTAAAGGGGTCTCACAATAACGGAGCTAGTCCCAATCTCTGGGGTCGATAGAGTTGCTACCGTAGGCGGTTCATGTGGAGACTTGAACAGAAGCGCCTTGTAGGTGCTAGGAAGCTGGGGTGACGACATGTTGTATAGATTTTTTCGCGGGTGTTAGGACTCGAAAGTAGTAGACAATACGTAACAATGTTCTCAAGGCTTGATCGTTTGGTTTATGCACACCAACTAAACGTAACCGTCGCCGCGGCTAGTTTATATATTCGAGTCGACATCATGGATATTATTGCTTCATCCGATGGGTTCACGGATGAAAAGGCCAATTCCAACATGAGAGCTTAGGAAGCAGTGAATGGTCCGGTCGGCCTCCGCGATGCGGCACGACGCCGGGTGGGCCGATTTGTCAGTTCGGATAAATTCATTGGTCCACCCAGTAGGCTGTTGGAAGTTTAAACGTACCTCGTCAAATGTTGCGTGGTTAGCAATACGATAAGTGGTCCATACCAGGCAGCTATCTACGTGTATATATCATATAAAGTGCATAGTTCGTTTATAGATTCTGACTCTGTTCTTAGCAACACATTGTGAGGGCTGAAGCCAGAATATCTGCACCATGCAATCACAACCCCCGTAATTTGGGGATTGTTTCCTGCATTGAGCATAGGTCAGAATAGAACGTTCTATGGATTGGAACGAGCCCCAATAATCGTCCTCGTCTGTATACTAGACCTAGCATATGAACATGGGGTTCATTCGCCAGATGTTGCCTAGGTAGGTACCTACTAGATACCTAGGTAGATATATGGGTATGAAGTAGATTCGGAAGCCTCACGAAGATCCATGGACATTGACGGATTCGTATAGGCCGTTTCGGATATCAGATCATAAATAGGAAAGAGGTATCAGCGGGCACTAAGTCCGCAGCGGTAAAGTGTCGGTAGGTACCTATTCAAGTGCTCGTATTGAACAAAGTCTCCGAGTAGTCTGAACTACACTTCGGATTTTACCTCACTATGTCCACTTTTTGACCATCGAATGAGGTAAAGGATTAGGCTCCTAGGGATCGAATGAGTGCCTAATAGGTAGATACTCAGGCAGGTAGTCATTAATGCCGTACAGTTTCCCGTGTGGCGAGTATCAAGCTGGACCCTCTCCGTCAAAAAATTCCTCATCTAGCAAGCTCAAGAGAACTTTCTGCCCTTCCCATTGCTCCTCTGCAGCTGGTCTAATCTGCTCAGGGGGGAGCACGAATCCAAACCTGCCCGTGTCGCGGAGCTCAATAGTATACGAGAACTCAGCGCGGCCGATACTATATACGTGATCGGGGCCTGCCCCCGTTGTTGGGTAGAGAACGGTTCCACTAGGACCAAACGTAAACGTAGTGTGATCTTCTGAGCTATCACGGACTGCTTCACTGACGAGGCCGGCCGCTTTGGTCCATTTACCCAGCTCAGGCGCGTATAGGGTTTCCTTATATCCGAACGGTGATAGGATGTATTGGCCGTAGCTGTGCCAATCGATGTACAACTTGATACCTGCGCCATCGCGTAGTCCTCGGACTAGCTTGTCCAATCCTTGATTTTCGGGGGTATCGGAGGGTGCCTCGCCCTTGTAGCTCTGTGAGCATGGGTTGGTCGAGGCGCCCTGTGGGTTCGCATCCCACGCAAACTCCCAGTTACGATTGATGTCTCGACCGATGCACGATTGGTTACCAGTAGAAGGTGGAGGTTGTCGATTCTTCCGCCACAGGCGATCAGTCGTCTGAGAGTATACGAAGCCTTTGAGGCGTCAGCTAATAACTACAAGTTACATTCCAGAGAATCAGAACCTACCATCGGGATTCACTATTGGAATGATGTAGAAGTCGTACTTATCCAAGAAGGAGCTAATAAGATCATCGCCATCTTTATACCCAGAGACAAGTTGGAGAGTGATGTATTCGACAACCTAAAACATTAAACTTAAACCAATATTCCGGAATGTAACTCGTTGCTAACACTTACTGGCGAGGTAATCCACTCCCGGGCGTGTACGTTTCCGTGATATAGGACTGCGGGCTTTCCAGGTCCATCCGATCCCCACAGGTGAAGGCCATAGATATCACGTCCTTCATATGAAGTACCGGATGACACGCCTTCTGAGTTATTCGGAAACGACCTTTGTATTTCCTCGAAGTATTTTATATGGTCCTCGTAATGGTGATACGAATTGTACCATGAAAGGTCATCGACTTGTCTCCTCCAGATAGACCCCGAGGCAGACTCAGCAGCAATGGAATCCGCAAGGTTATTGTGCATAACCTGGTAGTCTAGATGAAGGGCCTCAAACCCAAGAAAATCGTCAGTCGTAATTAAGATATCGAGATGCTTGTAGGTATCATCGTTCCACTGTTGATACGTGATGTCGGCAAGTTTTGCCTTGACAGAAGATGGGTGTCCATGTGTATCTATTCTCAGGACTTTATACCCCTCGTAGGATACTATGGCGCCAGTCCTCGGAAGGACTACTGAGCTTGCGACGAGCGCTGCAAACAGAGAACCCCACATAAGCCTCATCGCTGGATTTGCGGAAGCAGGCCGAACGAAGCTAGAGGTATGAAATTTGGGATTTTGAATACCTAGATAGCTAAGCCGGTGAACGATGCGTCGTTCCCTAATGATTATATACTAGGTAGGTATCCCCCAGTCACCGGCATGGTATTGAGACTCCGCACGTTGACCATCGATCGGTAGGGCCCTCGTCAGATCTCGCTATATAAGACGAACAATGCGTAGTTGCACTAGAACTCGAAGCGACTTGTATCGACGATATCCGATTGGATCATCCCCTTCGATCTTGCGGAATGATCTTGTCTTCGCGCTTTCCGGCGAGACTGCCAAGCTGCCCGCATCGCCAAGTGTATTTTCACCTTCCAGATTCATTCTGGTGATGTCACTTTCGCGATTCTTAACATCAATTGCGCAAGCCCTATGGCGAGGAAAAAAGTAACTGAAACTTTTGATTAATTAGTGTCGTTTGCGTTTGACATTAGCGCAATACGTTGTTGACTCATTATTCATAAACAACCGATCAGAATACATAGAGCCTTGAACCTGGGTGCGTAGAAATCTTCAGTCATTGAATAGTGCCAGCGTGATAGCTTCAAGGCTGTATTTTGCTTCTTGGGTGCTTGAAATTGATCAAGAGCGTTCGCAATGATGATCGTGTTGATACCTGAACGGAATTGAGGAAATTTCGGGGAATATTATATAAAACCTGCCATATTGATGCGCTCTTTCCGCCTGCGAGCTGCTCCATTAAGAAGGTTCTATCGCTACGAAGTTGCTGTCGTGATCGGTTTGTAAACGATGGTATCGATGGTATCGATGGTATCGATTGCAAACTTCGCAAACTTCGTAATTCATTTCGAAGCAATTATGATTATGCACAAACTCGAAATTACGTAATAAAGACCACCTTTTTATGCGCATAATAGCGGGCAAACCCCAGATTAATCAATCAATCGAGGCTTTGAAGGAAAAAAGATCAATTTGCCAATCCATAGTGGATGTCATCATTTCATCTTTTTTCGAGCTTCCCTCAAGGTCCTAAGCTATCGTTCCACCCACTTCATCCACCCACCAACTCAACTACCTACGCACTCCACACGACTCGCGACGTGGCCCTCAGCCTCTGTCTGCAAAACCTCTCAGTCAAATCACAGGTTTCCTCCTTTACAGTCAAGTCAAAGATCCCGAGCACTGAAAAAACGTGTAAAGCGCAGACAGAGACATTTAACGCCAACCATGTCGTCGCTGGTCAGAGTTGAGAAGGGCCTCGAGTCTAGCTTACGAACTGGTATCGCTGGCCAACGAACGACAACACGCGCAATTCTATCCCCGACCTTCGCGCTATCATCTCTTCGAACCTTCCACAATTCCACAAGATCCCCCGCCCCGTCGCAGCCCGGCATCACAGGCCTCGGTACCATCCCACCTTCCTACTTCCAACGCCCCTCACTACCCGCGAACACCATCATCCGATTCGTACCCCAACAGACAGCATGGATTGTCGAACGCATGGGCAAGTTCAACCGTATACTCGAGCCAGGTCTAGCCATCCTCGTTCCTTTCCTCGACCGAATCGCCTACGTAAAGAGCTTGAAGGAGGTGGCCATTGAGATACCTAGCCAGAGCGCTATCACAGCTGATAACGTTACCTTGGAGCTAGACGGTGTTCTGTACACCAGGGTTTTCGATGCTTACAAGGCCAGGTACATACTTCCCCAGAACCACTTGACTTACCCCGATCAATACTTTGCGTTGCTAACATAACACACTCTCCTCTCTAGCTACGGAGTTGAAGACGCCGAGTACGCCATTTCGCAACTGGCACAAACCACGATGCGCAGCGAGATCGGCCAGCTTACTCTCGACCACGTACTCAAAGAGCGCGCCGCCCTGAACACCAACATCACCGCCGCCATCAACGAAGCCGCCCAGGCCTGGGGCGTCACGTGCCTGCGTTACGAGATTCGAGACATCCACGCTCCCGCCGCCGTCGTCGAGGCCATGCACCGCCAGGTCACCGCCGAGCGCTCCAAGCGCGCCGAGATCTTAGACTCAGAGGGTCAGCGTCAGAGCGCCATCAACATCGCCGAGGGAAAGAAGCAGAGCGTGATCCTGGCGTCCGAGGCCCTGCGCGCCGAACAGATCAACCGCGCGTCCGGTGAAGCGGAGGCCATCCTCATGAAAGCCAAGGCCACGGCCTCGGGCATCAACGCCGTCGCACGCAGCATCAGCGAAGGCGGCTCGTCCGCTCAGGGCGCTGTCAGCCTCAACGTGGCCGAGAAGTACGTCGACGCCTTCGGCAAGCTGGCGCGCGAGAGCACCGCCGTCGTGGTTCCCGGCAACGTCGGCGACATCGGCGGCATGATCGCCACCGGCCTCAGCGTCTACGGCAAGGTCGGCGAAGCCCAGAACCGCACCATGGCCAAGCAGATCCTTGAGCAGCAGGGAAAGGCTGGAGAGGCTGCGGAGGAGGAGGAATCCGGCGATGCGAAGAAGTCGGGCCGGAGCGTCGTTGATTCCATGGTCCGCGAGTTCGATAATATAGCTGGCAGGAAGTAAAAGGCCTTCCGCGCCGTGAAACCGGACGCGGAAACCAGACGTGGCACTCGTTTGGAGCCAGGGATACCAAAGAGCCAAAGAATAAAGGAACGGACCGCTAGAAGAATGCTATGTAACACTAGGGTTAAAGCATAACAGCATCTGCGGCAGTTTTCTGCTGCTCACAAAAAGGGTACGAGAGATATCATTGATGAAGCTATGGAAACGGGGCGGGGAAGGGAGATGGAGAAGGCAAGGGCGGGATGAGTACAAAAGTCTTAAAACGGCTGAGCATGGCGTCGGCGGGCTTTGCGATTAAGAGAATAACGTTGTTTTACTCCATAATCCCCCTTCACATCACCACCCTATTCTCCCTATCATGCTATCACAGGCACCGGACACCTGTCTCGGGTATCTAGTGCGTGCGCATGATATGGGTTTGTAATTTTAACGAGATATAAAAACCTCCGCACACTTCACTACTCATGGCCACACTCACATGAGGGGATCAGAGATGGATCGCCTGGGATCAGGTTAAAATAATCCGAAGCTCATTCCGTAAAACGGTGAAATAAAAAGATTATTCCTTCGATGAGCCCTCATCCAGTAGGTGCGTGTTTGTTGAGGACTGGGCCGCCACTGAATGTGCCTAGTATGAAGCGGCGGCTCGCACGATTGATACCTTGCGCCGTAGGTAGGTAGATATTTGATGGCATTCATAGGTTACTTCTATTACTACAAACTCCCTATCCTCAGAGTCCCAATTCTGATCCCACGACATCCAGCGCCTTCGTCAGCAGCCTTAAAGTTCCCTCGTCCCCACTCGTCCCCGCGACCCTCGTGGCGCTGACTATCAGCGGGTACAGCCTGAGGAGATGTTTCCGACTTTCGCTTTCGACGTTAGGTGTGTCCGGAATGGCGTCTGCCTCGCTCCTGAGCTCGACTAGCCTCTCCAGTATTCTGGCTAGTTCCTGCCGTTGACTGAGAGGCTGCGGCATATGGCCACGCAGTGGCTGGTCTGCAATGTAGGTTCGTACTGTGAGCGCCGCCCGCAAAATTAGGTACGGTGCAACGGTTCGCGCCAGTCGCACATGTAGTGCATGAAGGGGCTCGAGCGTCATGCTGGCCACTGCTGCCGCCGTGGACGATACACTCGGTGGTGGTAAGGCCGGCGTTGGAGGTTGGACGGTAATTTTAGGCGGCGATGCCTCGTTCTGGTTCGCCACCAACGCAAACAGCTCGTCTAGGCAAACATAGCTCATCTTTTCCCGTTTAGCGGGAGTTGGGTCGGCGGTACGCCCTCTTCTTGGCTTGTACAAATTGGACAGTCCAACGTCACTACCATCGCTACCATATATGAGGGAAGATTCCGCAGGCGCCGGCTCGTGTATGATGGACATTCGAAAGAGGTTTTCTGCAAACATCTTTCTTGTCTTGTCAGCCACGACTTCTGCGCCTAGCGCCGGAACAATGAGCTCCCGTAATTTTAGGAAGGAGGATATGTCAAAAGCTTGATCCTCTGCAATATTTACTCGGTCAGGTGGTGCATCGCAGTCTGCATTAATGATTCCATTGGCGATGGTGACTATCATTTCCCAGATATCTTGTAAGGTAGAGCGAGAGATCTCAAGTTTATGGAGTTGCGGTAATGTGGCTTCGAGGATGAGCAATGCAGCCGTTGTTGCTTGTCTCCAGGGTTGCTCCGTTTTTGTAATGATGGGAAATCGATATTTCAGTACTATTGGTCTGGACAAGGCTGTGAGCGCCGTCAAGAATGCGCGGTCGGTATATATGTTAACGTCAGAAGCGTGGTTAACGATCAGTGACTGGATAATCGACATGCTAGCTTTGGACATTGCAACGTAAGTACGTTTCTGGGCATTGCGTTGACTCGACATGTCATGTTCCTCCAGGAAGGCTAGCGAAATAAATTCGGAGGTCTGGGATATCAGAGCAGACGGTGCTCCGGGTAAGTCCGTCCGAAGCATCTTTATTACTTCAAGTACTTGTCCTTGCAAGGGCGTTAGGTGGTCGATATCGGCTATGTACGATCCGGGAGTAGCGACCTGCATCACTTCGCGTAGCAGTGTAAGCATCCTGCGAATGCGATCGACGGTAAGGTCAGCTTGAATAAGGCGGTACACGTCGCGAAGAGCCCCGACATAGGCAAGAAGACAATTCTGGTTGTCCGTAGTCCTACCGGTGTTGCCATCCCTAGAAACCGGGACGCCTCGGGACCACAAGTCCCAAGCGAGGTCGATTGTAGTCTTGTTGAAATTCCGTTTTGTGCCATTTTGGCTGTGAGAAAGCATTTGCGTCAATGCTTTAAAAGTTGCTGTGCTAATCTCAAGGACCTGGAAGTCAAGCAGAGTAGCAAAATGTCCCTGGAGTTGCTGCCAATACGAGTTGAACGTTGGATGGACGGTTAGTACGTCGAGGTAACTAGTGAGAAGGCTCGATATTCCGTTCAAGACCAACACCGCCGTGTCATGCCAATCATGTCGGGTCTTCTCGTCTGTTTCGGGTTTACTGACATCTTCAAGCTCCTTTTTAAGAGATGAAAGGAGTTTGAAGATGACAGATTTGATACAGACAGACCACGCTTCAGGACCAAGTCTGTCTCCATATGCATCGAAAATCCTCAGTAGCGTTTGAATAGCACCTTGGAATGTGGTTAGTGGGAGAAAAAAAGGCCATTGACAAGAAACCTACTATTCCTGAGGTCAAGTCGTTCATCGGTGGTCACGGTAGTTAGTCGGAGTAGCAATAGCATCCATAAAGCTGCATCCGAGGATGCATCCTCTGCGTTTGAGGCTCTGTCCACCAATGATGTGCCGTTTGTATCATCAACAAGACTGTCGGTAATTGGCAATTGCTTGCTCCTGCCCGACAAGAAATCGGAAAGAACCCAGAAGAATGTGACAGTCTATCAGGTAACTTGATGTTAGTATGCTATGTAGGTGGGCTGGGTTCATTCGAGTCTTACCGTCAGCGCGATATTCAGATCGTCGTCTTGCGAACAGAATTTGTATAGGGTATCAACGAGAATTAGGAAACATGATTTTGGTAAGGACCCTAGGAAGTCGGAGCAGATCAGCTGTAGGGAGTTGAATGATGATCTAATGAGCTTGCTGGAGCGGGTGGTAAGGGATAAGAATTGGCCCGTGGCGTCTCGTGTGCTATCGTCGCCGAATCTCCTTGGAATGAATATGCTACCAATGACCTCAAATGTAATTTCCCATCCACTCAAAAGTACGTCCCCGCAATCATCGAGGAGGCCCTTGAGGCCCTCAAGAATAATCTTATGAATTTCAATGTCTGTCGAGTGAGTGGCCACAGAAGCCGCGCGATTTTCCGTTTGCAATGGTAGTAAAGCATTTCTGAGTGCCTCTAACAGACGGAGTTGAACTTTACCGCGGGTCTCATTGTCGAAACTAGCGACAGCTTTGGCGGCGTCCAACATCAGATGAACTAGGATATCCGCCGCACGAGTACGAATCTGCGTCGGCATAGGGACGGAACTGAGCGTGTTGATAAGTTCAGATGTGATGCGTGTCCAGCCTGAATCATCCGGCGGATAGCCTAGTAGTCTCTCAATGTTGATGCTCGCAATTTCACCTATCTTCGCAAGGGCAAAGTGATCTTCTTGGCTCGGCCCGCTGGTCACGATGGTAGTTACGCTAAGAGGTCTCCGGTACTGACCACTTGGCGATCGAAGACTCACGGCTGGCGGCGACAAGGACGGCGAGGACTGGGACCGGCTCGAGGGTTCGGAAGCAGGTGGTTCGGACGGCTCTGATTGTTGGTCCAATAAGCCGCAGATCGCATCCACAACCTCCACAAAAGCGCCGTTAGGGAAATCAACAGTGCTCTCGAAGAGTCGAGACGCAGCAGTTTCAACAGCTCTAACTTCAGTGTTAAAGTTGGCCAGAAGCGAATTAGCTTCGTTCTCTGCCCTTTGATCAGGTCCCTTTCCCGCAATTGGAGTTCTCCCTGGCGACTTTCCGGTCGTGTATAGAACAAAGTCAGCCTGTTGAAGCGTTTCCAGGACAATCGACCAGGATGCGCTGAGAGTTGGCCCAAGAGCTATGCCCAAGTTCAGGAGCGCCCGCAAACATAGGAGATTTCGAGTATTCAATGTTTGAGGTACAGAATTCGCTTCCATAGACGCTTGTCTTTGTCTCTCGCCAGCGGCACCAACCGGTGTGACCAGGTTATCAACGCTCAAAAGGCCCCTAGCATTACTCAAGATACTGTTCGGTGTCTCGACCGCTGGGCTGGTCGCAGTTGGCTTAGAGACACTGGGGTTGAGGCAAGCGCTGAGCACATTTGGCGGCACAGCTGCTTTTCCGAGGGTGGTAAGAAAAGCGTCTCTCGGTGTTTGAAGATGAAGCAACCCTGCAACATGGGCGAATTTCTGGAACGCTCGAACGAGGCCGTGATAGTACTCTGAATCGAGAGCAGCATATAAAAATGTGGAGCAAGTCGCTAGAATAGCTGGCCAACATTGGTCTATGATGGCTGCGCATATCTCGACCTCAGCGTGTAGAGGGTGGTCTCTCACAGCTAGGGGATTTAGGGGTATCGGATTCTTCTTGAACGACCCAGACCTCTCAATGGAATTCATCGTGGCAGTCCTCTCGACGATCGATTTTTGAGCAGTATTTTCATCCTCGGGTGGGGCCGGCGATTGTCTCCCCATCTCCGCCTGCTTGGCACTACGCTTGCGAGCCCTATTGTCGGGAGGGACCGTGAGCGGCAAGATAAACTTGGCCAATCCCTCCGATAGCGACGTAATGCAAGACAATGTTAATGCATATATGTACGACTCTGGAATTGGCGGCGGTTCGGTCTTGTCGAGCTGGTCGATGCAGGCTACTCGAACAGTGCTCCATTGTGTGCTGATACCCGTGTTATGGCCTTCACCCACAGAACCACTGAGGATTCCGGTAACTCCGCTAGCCTCCAGCATCGCTTGGTCTGATGATGATCCCAGATTGGCATATGGATTGGCAACGGGAATGGTAGACTGGTGGCCCAGCCCGATAACTGCTGGTTTCTCCGTACTCACTCTAACGAATGTGGCGGTTAAGTCTTTTAAGATATCTTTCTCCCCTTCTTTAGAATCGTAAAAGGTAAAAATTCGTCTGAGTAGAGGCGGCTCGGAGAATATACCCCGGAAGACTTCCATGCACAGTGCTCTCTTCCAAACAGCGGCGTCCTGATCCAACAACTGGGTGAGTGTGTCAAGCGCCTCACCGCCCTCCGAAGGTAGAATATCCAGATGTTTCCTCAGTAGTGTATATAGGATACGCACTAGTCGGACAGAGGTTGCGAAATTCGGTTTTCCGGATAGTGCTTTTATGACGAAGGGCATGACTCTCGTGCGGAGGATATGAGCCTGTTCCGGATGCAGGGACTTGGTAAAAATGGCGGCATGCTGACTCAAAACCGATTCTATCAGCTCCAAACCAAAGGTCTGAGGTAGTCCAGTAAACCGCAGATATTCAGGGCGTTGGTTCTCTGTCATGAGGCAAATGTCCTTGAAAATGCGATACGCATCCATAGAGGCCGCTCGAAGCTGGACGTGGCCATCACCGGTAGGAGCATCACCAACGAAATTCCCACCAGGTGTCGTCTCTAGGTCCAGTTAGCTTCATCATCTCCCATCAAATTCAAGCTTGGACTCACTATCCTCAGCCGCCACCTTTTCGAAGACGGTCATAACCAACTGCTGCAGAGTAGCAGCGGACGTGTTGTTCACGATTCCATTCTTGGTTGTCTGGAGGATAAAACAAATGTTCAACGCTGTCACTAAAAGATCACCTTGTATCTCTTTTGAATAGTTCTGAAGCAAACTGGGCAAGGCCTGGAGAATCTTGAGCTGGACATCCAGACCTGCAGTGGTAGCCTCGCGCAGAGCTTCTAAGACGGGGCTCAACTTCGATCGCGGAAGAGCTGTCACGAGAATGAGACGCGACAGGCAGACGATGGCAATCCCTGTGAATTTGACATTCCTTGTCCCACATGCTATGACAAAAGGGTTGACGAAGTTCACCCTCTGCGAGAGTTCTAGGCCATGCTATGAGTAGGTGTTTCATCGACAGTTCTAGATGTTCGGAAATGGATCATCGTACCAGCAGCTAACTGTGCTTCATTGGCAGCCCGGATGCTCTTAAGCTCTTCCAAGGACTTCTCGGCCGCCTGTCTCAGATCATTATGCTTCCGTTTACTCTCTTGTATGAGATTGGTTAGCTCCGTCGAGAGGAGCTGGGTGGTCATCTTGGCCAATCAGCTTGAATAGAATCCATCTGAGATCCTAGAGGAATCCTAAGTTTTAGAGTCGAAGAGTGCAGAAAAAGTAAAGCTTTGTTGTAAGTGATGGCCAAGGTTGATGAATAAAAAGAATAGTGTGAATAGACACTAGAGAACCATGCGGAGTGAAGGCATCGAAGCTGACAGCGATAGAATAATGGATGCTGGATGTTTAAGCTGAGGCTCACTATTATTGATGTACCGAGACTAAAAGACTGCTAAATTCCAAAGTTTCAGAGCTTCTTGCCAGATTCGTCACAACGGCTTTGCCGGTTGCCCGTTTGCTGACGAGTTAAACAGCTGCGCCACATGAGTGCTGTTTCAGCCACTTCTCAGTTAGGCCTTTCTTATTTCTTAAGCAAATTCAGGCAGCCAGGCAATCAGGTGCCAGTGTTGTGGGACCCTTTTTGTTTCCTTCCAAGTGGTGAAACCACATGGGCAGTACTAGGTAACATGGGCTGCATGGGTCCTTCTTAGACAGGTACAAGATACATGCTCATGCTCTTTCCAATATCATATGCAGATATGGCAGATATTAATATACTACATATGCATGCATCTTGTAAGTGAATAGAGATAGATCAAGGTGCCAAGGTCCGAGCGCCCAACGAAACCCCACCATCCCACTTCATTCGTCCATCGTCGACGTAAGGCTGTTCGACCTTCCTCACTTATAAATTCACACGCGCCGCATATCAAACGGGTATATCTAGATACCTACTAGGTACCCACGAAAAGAAGACAGTCTACCTCCCTAGGTAGTCAATAGAAACCCCACTCGATCCCCTTTTCTTGAGTAACGACATAGTTTCCCACTCGTACCTACAATAGAGAGACCATGGGTGCCAAAGTCCCTCGAAATTTCCGTCTCCTGGAGGAGTTGGAAAAGGGAGAAAAGGGTCTAGGAGCTGGTATGCTCTAACACAAGGAGCTGTGATATTATCTGGTCTATACTGACAATAGTCCTGTGATAGAGGCCTGTTCCTATGGCTTAGACAACCCAGAAGACCTCTTGATGTCTGACTGGAATGGCACTATCCTAGGACCTCCCCACGTTCGTCGCTATACACCCACCCCCACAAGTTAGAGGTTCAATGCTGACTTGACGGTATAGAGCGTTCATGAGAATCGAATCTACTCTGTCAAGATGCACTGCGGCGACCAATACCCTGACAAGCCGCCCACGATCCAGTTCGTCAGTCAAGTCAACCTTCCATGCGTCAACCAGAAGAACGGGATGGTTGATCCGAGCCAACTCCCTTGCCTGGCCAACTGGAAGCGAGAGAATACTATGGAGACCATTCTGATTGAGCTCCGAAGGTCAGTGGAGCGTAATCCACCGAGCGCAATATCCAGCTTCTAAGTTTCAACAAAATACTGACGTTTGGGTCTGGCATAGATACATGGCATCAAGCCAATGCAAGAAGCTCCCCCAACCACCTGAGGGGTCGGTCTATTCCGGTCATTGAGACGAAAGAGACCAACGCGGGCATTTGGCGCGCGAGAAAGCAAGCACAGCAGACAGCCAACGGCTTTGTAACGATTCATCGTATGCTAGTGGGAAGCGGAATTACACTTGGTGGCCCCATCTCCCCTGGTACAGTTATGTCTGGTGATTGGTATTGCATTACTTACATCCATCGTACCAAAAGCCGAGTCTTCATGCAAGCATTAAGCAGACACTCTGGGAAGAGAGGGAGTAGCATGGAGTTTTGGTACCAATAAGCCATAGATGAATAAAATCTAGATATTTTCCCCGTACTTTAAACTCCTGCGGGGGGTATATGGACTTCAAGGTTCCAAGGTTCCAAGGTTGCTATCGTCGTATTACCAAGGTCAAAGCCAGGTATACCCACAGACGGTGGGCTGTAAGAACTAAACCGCCAAACCGCTAAAACTTTTTAAATATATATTTATAAGATCTTATATAAACATTATATGCATTTATATAATATTAAACAATGGCTAAACAATGGCTGAGTAATAGTTGAGTAATGGTTAAACAATGGTTAAATAATGGTTAAATAATGATTATAAATTTATTTTTATACTTTATTTTTTTTTTTTTTTTAAAAATTTAATTTAATAAATTTTTATTATTTATAATTAATTTATTATTATTATTATAAAAGATAAATATAATGGTATATTATAAGATAAAATAAATTAAATAAATAAATAAGTAAATATAATAAGTGATATAACGTTTAAAGGGTAGTAGTAAATGGTATAAATGGTGGTAAGTGATATAAGTGGTAGTAATAATGGTGGTAGTGGTAATGGTATTAATGGCTAAATTTTAATCATTTAATTAATTCACTTATAAAAACTATTATTCAACCATTACTTAACCATTACTTAACCATTATTCAGCCATTATTCAATATTATATAAATGCATATATAATGTTTACGTAAGATCTGATAAATACATATCAAAAAAGTTTTGGCGGTTTGGCGGTTTAGGTGTTATGGCCCGCCCTACCACAGACATACCCGACACCCATAAATCCCATAAATCCCATAAATCCGTACCATACCGCTACAAGAGACGAACAAGGAACCTTAACGCGCACGTGACAACGCGAAGCACGGATGCGGGCGGGAAACCTCCGCTATCAATGATAACCCTGAATAGTGGGTCGCCCATGTCGCATATCGGAATTTCGAGCGGTTAGCAAATTCGATATTTCTTCACATCAAAATTCCTTGGATTCCAAAAACCCCAAAGAGTGTCCCGATGTATCCATATGCCGGCGTTTTTAATTCCAGCCCGCAACTCACGCCATCGGATAGCATGTACGTACGTCCTATTCATATAAACATAGATCGGCGTCACGATTTTTTAGACATACCCTAGACTAACATAATACTCCTTCTACCAGGTTTCGCACTCTACCGCGCGCTTCTGAAGCAAGCCCCGCGCATCCACCTCCCCGATGATCTTGCTACGGCCTGGGGCCCTGGGAACCCCATTAAGCATCTAATCCGCCGAACGTTTCGCCGCAATAGACCAGATACGAGCCCCCGACTCATATTTCCTGCCCTCAAGGCGGGGTACCGCATCCTAGCCCTTCTGGAAGCCGCCGGATCCTCTCCCGCAGAGCCAAAATTGGAGCCGAAATCGAAACCGAAATCGAAAGCAAAACCAAGTGTGGATGTGAGCCCCAATCCCGAGTATCAATCGGTAATTGCTTTGCTGCGTAAACGCCTTGAGGAGCGCCATCGTTCCCTCGCCGCTAAAGAGCTACACCCACCACACTCCCGCAACCCCCCGCAACCCTCCTCCGCCCCACGTCCCGAAACCGTCCCGCTTCTCGTCAACGTAACGCCCGCTCCAACGCCAGAAAACCCCTTCCCAAAACCCGTATATGCGACACCCTCGCGCCCGAGACCCCTAGAGGATCTCGGCGGCACCGGCCGTCGCAAGGTCCCGCACATCGACCTCGCGTCCGATTTCCCGTTCCTGCGCATCTCCAAACCACAGCCGCTGGTCCTCAACAGGGTGCTCACGCAGAAGATTCGGAAGCGCGTGGGTCGCACAGAGGAACTTGTCAAGTTCGAGAAAGAGGTCATACCCGAAGCTTGGCTCGAGGACCGGTGGGAGTCTTCCGTCGCCTCCTTGCTTGCGCGCGAGGGTGGTGTTGGCACAAGCACAAATGCCAGAGAGGCCGAGGCCATACGTATGGAGGTGAGACAGGGCAGCACATTTCGACAAGCGGTCACCGAGCATGGTTTCGAGCATCTCAAAAGCGTGCTAAGTCATGAGCGGGAAGATTTAGTTGCCCGGGCGGACGCTATGCGCCGACTCATCGCTGAAGAGAAGGCCCTTGCGGAAAAGGAGAAACTCCAAAGGAAGGCTGAGAGAAGGAGGCGCTACGAGGAAAGAATGTACGACCAACACGGCCCCAATTGGCAGCCCGAAACTTTCAAGGAAGCTATACGGCAGCCCGACGGGCCGCAGCAAAACGAAGCACTTGGCCAACAACCAGACAGGAGCAGAAGAGACGAGGAATTTTAAGATAAACCACTTCAAGACATCAATTACAAAAACCAAAGTCATTACAATATTGCTCTGGGTCGCGTGAGGGGTGAGCCGGTGAGCCCCGGCTACCCTGTTACTCATATCACGTATCTTTTGACCACATGTATGATGCTGTTTAAATAGGTACTGTATAAACCATTATGATCATCCTTCATGCCCGAACCATCGTTTATCTTCAATTTGCTCATATACACGTAAATAACGCTACCCGAATGAATAGACACTACCCAAATCGAAGCTTGTCATTCTATCCTCGGCGTCTAGAAGTAGGTACCTAGGTAGGTACTAGGGACCTAGAAAATCAGTCTGTTTGCCGCCATGCTCATCTATCAAGATACACAAACCAGGGAGCACCAGTGCTATCATGTCTACCTATACTCATATAACGCGGATCAATCCGGAATTACAGCGTCCCAGAAAGACTTAACAATGTCCTTCGGCCTAAAAGCAGGGGCCCGCCCAAGGCAGGTCGCGTAGGATATGAGATCTAGTAAATGCCGTAGTTAGTATTCCCAGAAAATCAGATTGCAGACTGGGGCTTGAGCTTACTATCTAGGAACGCGTTCACATCTAAGATAACTCTCCTCGGAGGTGGCATGGGCGCTGCTGCTGCCTGTGGTTGGTGAGGGAATAGGTACGACGAAGTGTTGGAAAAGGTGTTGGAAAAGGTGTTAGAAGCCATATTGTCGAAGCCAGTGAAAGACGAGACGTTCCCGGCTGACGTTGACGCATCCCCGTAAAAGTTCGGCGTGGCGGAAAGGGATGGCCACGAACCAGCCTGGGTTGTTGGGGCGTATAGATTACTACTGGCACTTGGTCCTGGTTGGAAACTTGCACCTCCCATACCCGATGGGACGCCAGAAGATAAACCACTACCAAAAGACGGATTCCCGTGGCCCATCGGGGCAGTATTTGGCGGATTGGTCATCATCATCTGAGCCTGGTGCGGATTCTGGATATCAGAGAATGCGCCAGGCTGCATCTCGAGGGTGTGTATGTCGGCCGAAGTAGGAATCATCACGCCGTTCCGTGCAAGATACATCTCCACCTCGCCCGAGTCAAACCACATGCCCTCCCAGCCGCTCATGTTGATGTACTGCGAGATCCCCAACAACGTGTCGCGCACTCGGTTCGTCTGCTCGTTGAACGGCCCGACGCCAAAGCCTGAGCTTTCATAAGTCGAGGATCCCGAGAGACTAGATGGACCAGGGAAGTGAGTACCAGAACCGCCGAGCTTGTGGAAAGGATAGTCCCAGTAGTTCAACGACTCGTCTTTTATCCGGCTCAGTGTTGCCATGGTCCGCGCTTTGATCTCGTCGACCGTCTCGAACAGCATCACGAAACCGAACACTCGTGATAGCTTCATCGGGGGCGGGTTAGGCAAGCTAATCAGAGTCGACGCTCTTTCGACTGCATAGCGGTGCAGTCTTCGAGCGAACGCCCACTCGGTGAAGGACATCGTCCGAGGGCCGGTCAGCCTGTTATACGGGTGCTCTGCCCAAATGGAATCCGCTGGGTTGACGAAGTTCATGTCCAAGGAAAAGTTGAGCCCAAAGCTGGCATTTTCCATTGTTGGTGCGGTGATGACCTCGTACCCGTGCGCTTGAGTGGTACTCGTCCCGAGATTGAAGCTGGGCAGGGGAGCCAATGCTTCCTGTTGGAGCACGGGTTCATGGGTCACCATTAATCCACCCCATAATTGTGTCGCTTGGGCATCCGCTTGTGTGGAAGGAGGGCCATCAGGTATCGCAGATAGGTCATGTACTCTCCCAGTTGCTTGCCGATTATTGTCGGGATCTTCTTCCGAGCCCTCCCGGTCGCTCGACTTAGGACTGTCCTTTTCCTTCGTGCGGTCGACGAGAGTCTGCAGCCTTTGTAGTTGCTGTCCGAACTCCGGGGCCTGGGCTAGAAGCCCGTTCTGGGACGCAAAGTCGAAGAGATTCTGGTATGCATTGTTGATTTCATTGTTCACATCTTTGAGATCATCAATTTTAGCCTGGAGATCTGTGATAGCATTCTCCTTCCGATTACGGTACGCTCTCTGAGCAAGTCGGATTTGGGTTCGTCGACGCTGATTTAAACGTTAATCCAAACGCAAGTGGCTATAATATCCAAGGAGATGTACATTGATAAGTCCCGTAATTTATTTGCTATATACATTGTAGCCTACTCCGTACTTACATACCTATGTAGTTGGCTTCCAGCTCAAGTTGCCGTGTGTGAACCATGGAACACCATGTACGATAAAAGAAAGAAATTCCACGAACCTCGGTGGGTGTCTGGTCCTTTGTTTCAAGGCGTGGGCGACCCCTTGTCCTCTTGGGCTCCTCTGTCGAATCTGCTTCTTCAACATCGGCTTGCCTTCTTCCCCGTTTCCTCGGATTTGGGGCACCGTCAGCAGTAGGTACAGCCGTGGCGGTTGGCTTCGGATTGGCCTTAGAGGCAGGCCGTCTCGAAGGACGTCCACCGTCATATTGCTCAGCATTAAGAACGGCCAGGTCGGAGCTAGGATACCGCATTGGTGCTTCTTCCGGCAATGATACCGGAATCCCACTGGCGGCTAGCCGAGAATCGGTACGATCCTTTGGAAGAGAGTTTGGTACTTCACTACCCCAAGGGTTATGGTGAACCGACGATACCTCGGTAGGTAGATTAGAATTTCTAATCACGTCGTTGGAAAGTTGTGCCAATCCAAAGTCACCAGAGCCGGAATAGAAATCTAGTGGTAAAGGTGGGAACGATGTCGCCATATGGGGCTGCAACGACGGATCGCTATGTCCGGGCAATGGCTGACCGAACACCCCATCATGGTCCTGCAGATTGCCTCCAATGTATTGTGATGGATCTTGGTTGTTTGAATGCGACATTGACGACATGTGGAGGAATTGGCAGGGGCCTAGACCCCATGTTGTGTACCTACCCGTCAATGAAGATACTGGGTGCCCGTCGGCTTGCTCCGTCTCGGCCCCAGAGATCCAACCCGCAAGCCCTGGTTCCTTCAATGAGCCCTACAATTATAAAAGGCTCGCCGTCCCCTCGCAGCTCAACCAATTTTAGACGGTGAGGATTCAATCTATGTCCAGACTCAGCCAACGAGGTACCCACCCAGTAGGTACTAGGTAGATAGCAGCGTTGCTTTGAAAATCCCCGATGTCCTGTGGAACGGAAGGATCTCAAGACACTCCCGTGTATCCGCACAAATAGATGAGTATCAAGATCCAAAAAGGTATTTGATGATTAGTGAACAATTTTTTGCTGACGCCCATCGTGATGATTCGCGTCAAGATATCCACCGCCCAAAGACTTTGATTCGACAAGTATGTTACACAGCATAATTCACGTGTTGCTGGCTGGGGTGTACGGGATAATGTAACCGCGGAACGGATTAAGAAGATCCCCGCCCATATTCCGAGGAACGCTGACGGGGAGGCAGTCGAAGATCTACGGACATACTACGGTACCACTTTTGCTTTTTCCTGCTGGATGTGGACACTGGCCTTTATCCCGATTCCCAAAAGTCCCGTCATGGCCAAGACCACCCAAGTACGAAGTCGTTTGACTTAGTAGCATACTAGGTATATTGACAGCTAGGGTTACAGAAACAAGCTGCGAGATAGGTAGGTATAATAGACTCTCTTCAGCTATTTTCGTCAGCCAGATCGAATCCAAACATATTGACGCTATTCTTCCACGCGGCCTCGGCAACTTCGTCGACGGTCAACCCTTTCAGTCCAGCGACGATGTATGCAACCCTCTCGATCGTGCAACTCTCATTCCTCTCCTTGACCATGCACGTAGCATCCCATTTATCTCTTTTCTTACTAGCCGGCAAGGGTGGGGCGTTCGCTAGGTATTGTTTCGAAACCTCGCTATTGCTTTTGATTTCTCCCCATGGCGCATCTGTCTCAATCTGCAATCGTTCCAGAGGGATCGCCGCCACCATATCTAGACTTCCTCGATCCCTAAAGCTGAACCCGTTGACACTGATATCGAAACCTAGCTCAACGAGCTTATTCATCTGTGCTACAGACCCGACGAAGCTATGCACCAAGCCTCTTCTTGGCAGCCGGTCGACAAACTGCGTTATGATCCCGACGAAGTCGTCAAACGCTGAGCGACAGTGTAGGAACAGTGGCAAGTTCCACGAATTTTCCACGAATAAATCCAACTGGGTCTTGAACGCGTGAACCTGGACGTCCTTAGGAGCAAAGTTCAACCGGTCATAGTCAAGCTCCAACTCGCCAAAAGCAGCCACAGGAGTAGGCATCAGAGCCAACGCGGCCCGGAGACTCTCCGCCAGTTTGTCCAGGTATGATGGACCCTCCGCCTCAAGCTCAGCGGCGTGGTACGGGTGAACGCCTATCGTGACAGCACATTGTCTCGGCCGAGACTGTGCGACAGCCAGATTTATAGGAACGTCGGAGAGCGACATCCCCGTTAGCATCACCTTCTTCACGCCAGCGGCCAAAGCGCGATCCAGGGTGCTCTCGAAGTCTGCCGGGTGGTATTTCTTATTCCGATATACGCCGCCGAACTCCTTAGCAGTAGCAGTCACGGCAACCTGGGTATTCCGAGTGTTACGTGATTGAAGGAAGGCAGGGTCAACACAGTAACTCTACCTACATCTATATATATATTGCATCGCTTTTCTAGGCCTTGAAGGGGCCTTCTTAGGCAGGCCGCTCAAATCCAAGTTTTCGGATGTCATCGGTACCGTAAAGAATCGCAACGCCGATTTGATCGTCAAGGGCGTTAATTGAATAATAATAATAAAAAAATCAGAAGACTATTCCTTGCTAGGTGTGTATGCGTACCCAATACTCATCATGAACTCCTTTACATGAAGTATGGTCTCTTTGGCCATAAATCCATCCCAATCCCCGAATTTGAATACCGTTCCCCCACCATTCCATGCTTGAATCAGCTTAGTGCTAACCCTAGAAATGTTCTATAATACCTAGCATCGGCACATCTAAGTCTCGGTATTCAATCATTACGAGACCACCTAGAATCGTGAGAGATCATTGAAAACGTCCGCACATATCACGTATGACAGGACAGCACGGTCGCAACAAAGGGACTCAAAGGGAATGCGCTTCGCGATTTCTATGATGCTAGCTTCTATGTCTGGGTTGCCAGGGCTCTACTCTTATGCAGTGGACGTTACTCATCAAATTCCCCATCTCTAAACGACGACGTCCTTCTTCAGAAATTCATACGCAACCCCAACCGGACAAGCGAGCCTTAATTTTCCTTAAGCGCCTCAAAGATGCCCTTGTAAGAGCAGTTGGAATCCATGACCATGTACCTCTCCTCGCCCTTGATGCCGCGGCTCATCTTGCGCGTGTTGTCGAGGACGGTGGCGGCGCGCGGGATCCGCACATTTTCGATGCGCCGCAGGATCGCTGGGATGTCGTCGCGCGTCACGCCCGGCTCCAGCAGCAGCCGGAACGCCTCCGCGTCCTCGATCCCGATGTTCGCCCCTTGCCCCTGCATCGGCGTCATCGCGTGCGCCGCGTCCCCGATCAGGATCGCCCGCCCCGCCGCCCATCGCTCTAGCGGCTCTAGGTCTTGCAGCTCCCAGAGTTTCACTTCCGATGCCGCGCTGTGCGCTTGTTAGTTATCAACTATTCCCGGGGTCGGAAAGGAGGGGAGATGCTTGCTTACCCGATGAGTGCGAGCAATTCATGGTGGAAGTCTTTGAAGATTTCCAGGATTTCCTTGCGGTTTCCGTCGGCGAACCACGATGTCGTCGTGCTCTCCGTCTCTTCCTTGGTGACGTAGATGGCCGACATGTTCATGTAGCTGAGATGGCGAAGGGGATACAGGGCCATCATACGGTCGCTACCGTCGTTAGGCTCGAATACCAGGATGCGGCGTTCCCCGGTCTTCAGGGACTCCCACCATTCCGGAAGATAGCCGAGGGCCTCTATGGCTTCGTTCGCCGACACGGCCGCTCGGCAACACGTGAGCCCGGTCTTTTCAGGCTTGGGACAGTCTGCGCCGGCGATCTTCGGTCGCAGGCGGGAATGAATGCCGTCCGCAACTTTACGCTTCAGTTAGCCAAGCTATTCCCCTGCACACCAACCACCGTACGGGATGCACCGTCCCAGGGGATTACTTACTGATCACGACGTCCGCCTTGGCCGTCGTTCCGTCATCCAAAGTTATCTCTCCCGCCTCGGGGTTGACGTCTTTCGCGCCGTTGTTGAACACGATCTTGGCGGGTTCGCCACCGATTCCCAGATCCTTGGACGGCGCGGTGGCGAGGCGTAGCAGCTCGGCTCGGAAGTCGACGCGCATGTGGGACATGCATGGGGAGCCGTATTTCTCGGCGAAGGGGAACTTGGTGTCGAAGATGTGGTTCCCGAGCTTGTCCATCGTCCGGAAGCCCGACGACGCTACGGAACCCGTCGATTGCGGGTCGTACCCGAGCTGCCGCATGATGTTGATGGCGTTGGGGAAGTTGGCGATGCCCTGGCCGCCCGTCGCCGTCGACGGCTCCCCCCGCTCGTACACGGTCACTTGGCACTTCTCCCGCAGGATACGTGCGGTAGCTAGACCGGCGATGCCCGATCCGACTATAATGACGCTGAATTGTTGATCGTCCCCGGCCATCGTTTAGGTGGTTCCGCGAATATGAAGTCAGAATACTCTTTTGAGGTGTAATGAAGACGAATTAAGCATTTACTGATATGCTAGACAGATGGTATGATCCTTTTGCGTCTGGTGGGAAAGATATCGAAGTGTATCGTGGCATGAAGACATGACCACCCTTATATACAGCAATACACAATAACATTTTTGCCTGATGTTCTGATGTAGTCGTTCTACGACTGGGCAGTAAGAGCCAGTGACACATCGCCGATGTTGATTGCTATGAAGGAGATCCGAGCAAGAGTTCGAATCTCCGAGCCCATTGTCTTCGAATCTCCGTCTAGGCATGCATGTGGCCAGGTCTGTCAAGTTATGTGTTGCTTGGTTGATGTGGATACTCATATGTCAACTGCTGTGGGTAGCGTGGAGCTTTTGTTTGGGTGATTAGGGGGAAGAAGAGGGGGACAAGGGGGAATAGGGTTACGTCGAACCCGCAATCTGCTGCTGGACGGGAGATCTCCACAGTTTAAACAGGTGAAGTATTACGGACGCGTGGGTTTAACGAAAATATATCCAATGGCTTACGACTTGCCAGGTAAGTAACACCTTACGCCCTATTGGAATAATGAACACACTAATAGGCACGGAATTCGGTCAAGTCGAAGAAGAAAAGTACGATGGAATAGTTTCCCCCGTACCGGCTCAAGTAGGTACCTATCCTAGCGCTTCCGCTCAA
Organism: Hypoxylon rickii; assembly: GCA_902806535.1. NCBI lineage: Eukaryota > Fungi > Ascomycota > Sordariomycetes > Xylariales > Hypoxylaceae > Hypoxylon > Hypoxylon rickii. The sequence goes on along the minus strand of CADCWY010000005.1, from coordinate 1,458,928 downwards.
CATAACCTCCCTTAAACTCCAAATGAGACTCTATCCAGCTCGGTGTCCGAGGAGATCACCCTGCCATCATGAGATTCAGCACTTTCCTGATGTGTCGTGCCGCGGCTAGCATCCGCCTATCACTCTAACAGATGACAGAACTGCCGGCGTCATGCATGCGGCATGCATGTAGCCCGCCACCAGACACCAGAAAACATCTACACCCAACGTATTTCCAACTAATACCGTACGTGTATCGTTACGAATGCCTACTATTTGCTGAAGGAAAAGTACCTAGGTACCTAGTAGGTATGGACTCTTTTGGTTAGGCATGATAAACCATTGATGTCATCTGAGACAATGCGAGGCTCTCATCTCCGAGACATGGCTTACCGATGCTCTACCTAGGTACCTAGTAGGTGTTCAAGTGATCGAATACTCTCTTCTCTCGCGCGTCTCTTGAAAGGGAATCAGCAAACCTGATATGGTGTATATAGTATAGTGCATATCCGCGGGTAGATCAGGATCCATCATGACAGACAATTGGTACTAGATATTTTGACGGAAGCGCGATGCATATGGTGGCGTCTCCAAGACCCGGGTAGGATTCAGTTCAATCGAATTCAACCTCAATTCAATCAATTGATCCTGGTTCCTTACCCGTGTTCCAGATACTCGGGTCTCATCTCCCCATTTACTGACGTAATGGCTTGTTAGCTTTTTTCAAGCCCCCTAAATTCATTGTATTTCTTTGCCGCGCATATCCTGGTTTCAGCATCAATGAATGATATTGATGAAAGCAAGGGATTTTCTAGGTACATCACATGTACTGCCACAGACCACTATTTTTGATTATTTCATTGGCTTCGATAATTCTTTTCTTTTCCTTCATTCCATATAACCTGATGCACTGTAGCAATCATAATTATTGTGTCTATTCCCGATTCCAATGGAAAACCACATCACGCATCGGCAATGTGCGAAGAAATAGCCCTGGAGCTAATGTCGGTGTTAAGACCCTCGGCCGGCGACCCGACTCCGAGCTCCCATTTTCGGCCACCCGACCCCGTGCCCCTGATCGGCTTGTCACTACACCTCTGAGTCGATGCCTCTCTTGCTTGCTACGTGTGAATACATTTTCGTTTGTGGTCCTGACTTCCGTTAGTGCTGAATTGGGGCCTGTAGAGCACCTGGAACAGTGGACATCTATCAATTCCTAAGTAGACCAGACAGCGATAAATTAGTGGTCATACTTGTATCACCCAGACAAACTCGAAATGGACACTGCGGTGATGCTTCACGATGCAGCATTCGCGCGTGAAGCAAACGAAATCTATGTGAATCTCCATTAAACAAAACTCCTATAATTTCTAACTAAGTCCATTGGTTCTTGGACAGTATGGCCCAAGCTCTAGCAATCCAGAATCATTCTTATCCTGTCTCCTTCATACCCAAACACATCGTCTACGAACATTCAAGATTGGTTTCCTTGTCGAGGAATATCAATCATCTACCTACCTAGTAAGTATCTACTAAGGAATATTTAGGTCTTTTCGCGGGGTCACCTCTCGGTCTCAATCGAGGAACCAACGAGTTTGTCATGGAGGCTAAGAAAGCGCGGAGAAACACTCTTCTTTCACATAACAATGTCTGTTATGAGTGATTCACCGTTCAGCATAAACTCAACGAAACTTCTATAGGACTTGACTCAGTGTGTTTGGGAGAACACTATTCCGTAGACATCCGAGTATTAAATGGCCGGCTCTATGACCTCTTCGCGTTTGTAGCGTAGCATCCCCTACACGCCCTACACCATCGACACTAGAGCTCAACGCCAACTCGAATTTCTCGCCCGGCTGGATTCGCAGTGGCGCGTCATTAATTGCAACGACAGATCCCATGAACGTCTCTACCGGTGCACCGAGTATGCCATTACCGGCTCCCACCGTCAGGTGGCAGGACCTCCTCGCCATGGGCTTTTGTGCCGCCTACGGGCTTACCGCCTGCGTCATTTTGGTCCTTATTTCCCTCGGTCGGTGGAAGCCCCGAAAGCGTTGGAGGATGAATGCTATATGAGAAGATCCGTTTGCCGGCCGTCTATTCCTTGGCAGAGAAGGAATACAGCATGTCGACGCCTCATCCACTTAATCAAGATGCCGGGAGATTTTGGGGGTCGACATATCACTATCTGAAAGCCGCCCTGAATAGTGGAAGGTTTTGGCCACGCCATCTGATAGTCATAATCGATTTTTCGAACCTCAAATGCTGCATTTCCAGCACGTCTAGCATCTCCTTCCTTCCTTCCTTCCTTCCTTCCTTCCTTCCTTCCTTCGCTCCGTCCATCAGTGTATGTCCTCAGTATAACTTTGACGCCATGGTTCGGCTGACATCCTCCGCCGAAGCGCGAAAAAGGGGTTGCTTAGGTACTCATAAGGTCGGCCAAGCACCACAACTTAAAGAAGTTCCACATAGGTGTGATATTTACGTTATCCTACTAGATAGGCGACGTGTTGACGAGTTTCCTTGTCTTAGATTCTAGGATCGCAGCATAGATGCTACATTCGTAAGATGACCTCTGAACCCCATCGTAATCCCACATCACTAAATGGCCAATAGATAGAGTCATTCCAATTCGGCATGATATTCTTGCCCGTGTAAATGTTCACTCATAGCCAAGCTGTTCGAGTCTTGCATGGAGCCAAGCCCGGTACCCAGCGAACATACCGACCTGCCCCCATGCGTCGCAACAGTCTGCGATCGACTTATACCTCTCTTTCACATATTCCTCCTTCCCCGCATCGTCCATTCCTTCTAGCTCGCAGACAATCAGATGCGAAACCTTGCTCAGACACACGGGGCAGAGATAAGGTGGTTGGCGCACGTCTTCCGCCATTCCTGCCGTGCTCTGCATTACACATGCGTAGTAGACGCAGTGATCTAACGCAAGACAATGTCCAAGTTCATGTACTACCGTCCTCGCAACCCTGGAGAACCACAGAGCTCTCTTGTCTTCCGGCGTCTGTGGCTTCTTAAGACCACCTAATGCTTGCACAGCTGCCCGCAATGGCCCAGAGTTGCTCTTGCCTGCTTTATTCGGCACGGGTTCCAGGTCAAGGCCCTCAGCTGTGCAACGGCCGTCGACGTAGGATTTGCAATGAGAAGTTGGCCACATGTGGCTATAATCGATTTTAGCATGGTCATCCAAGATGGGGTGGTATCTCGAAGTAGAGACCACCGCAACACGATTTCCTCCGTATGCCCTGCCGCAGCAGAAGTCATCGTCCTCGTCCTCGTACATGTCCTGGTCAACCAGCAGAATAAGTGAGAACGCATCCTGTGGCAGCATCTCGATGGCGGCATCAAGCAGGTCCTCAAGATTGAGTTGGCGCTCAAAGGCCTTATCGGGCACCGGTCTGGCACGGATGCGGGTGCAGTTGTTTCCCGCGGCAAGGCCCACGTGAACCACACCGGGACTTGGCTTTTCAGACTTTTTCGAATCCGTCCAAGGGATGAATTTCAAGCGGTGCGGGAAGGGTTTGACGGGCATCTTGTGGTAAAAGGCCCCCACATATTTGAGGAAGCCCTCGAACGCCGGTGAAGTTACGGGTTCGCCAAACCGAAGCTTGCGGTCTTCTCCAACCTTCGGCTCCGACCACCCTTTCATGAACGCCATGCGCGGCGTGATCTCGGGTGCGGCAGCAACATAAAGCGTCTTGCGCTTCTTGGTGGGCTTGATGCGCTGGCCTTCGAGCTGCCAGGATCGGAATGACTGCGGCGGATACTTCGGGTCCCAGGCTAGTTCGTCGTTGGGTAGGACCAACGGCCCCGGGAATACGTCAAGCAATTTGCTGGCAGCATCCTGCGTCAACTCTTCGACGGCCTCGGGTTTTCGTCCCTTTGTAGCCAACGGATTTCTACCTGACTTCGTTGTCGCCGCAAGCCTCTTATGCGGGTTTGGCTGTGTGTATCCGACTTCTTGGGCGTATGGTGATGGCTCTAGCTGCAAAGCATTATGGGGACAGGTATTGTGCATTTTGGACATATTTTGAAAATCTTACAGTCGATAGGTATTTGAATCAGAAAGAAAACCAAGCCTTCTCTAGATTAATTCTTGAATATTTTAAATATTTTGGAAGGGTAAGCTGTAGTTGGTCCATGGCTGCCTAAGACCTAGTAGGCAACAGGTAGCCGATTCAATTACACGATACAAGTCAGAACGCGTTTATCTGTTTAACCGTGCTCTCCTTTTCCTTAGGCGATCAATTTCATCCCGAAAACGCGTGTTTAGTTATCCCACTATCCCATATAATATGTTAAAAGAGTTATACCCACACCATCGCCGTTCACCAGGTAATCTGAGGCTTATCTCTACAGCCGAAATCATCGCCCGAGTCAGTTCATTCGAACGTTCCCGATCTCCAAGGCTCACGATCTGCAAAGTACCGTCGGGACACGTCGGCTTTCCCATGTCAATTAGCCGCCTTTTTGTTTGACGTCAAACAAGGTTGGTACGACGCCTACAGCCGACAAGCCAACCCCCCCTCAACAATTCTCTACTAAGCTGTGGAACGGAACGAAATACCCCCACCACCACGTATCATAGCCAAGCCACCACTACAAACCCGCAGAATTGAGGCGTATTCTGCCCGTTCCAGAAATTCCCAAGTAGAGAATTTATCTGCCTAAGTCGGTGCCCGTGGTTCTACTATCTTATCGTTTGTTCGGTTAATCAATATGGGGTCCAACGAGCAAGGCTCACCCAAGAACCACGATGAGAGCGTTTTGAAATCTCACCTCGAGGATCTCGTCGCCACCCAGCTCCCCAACTCGGCTATCTACAGATTTTTGCTATCAGACGTACGCATCCGCTCCGCATCAAAAGGCTCCATGACCGCACGTCTAACGCTCACATCCAACCACATCAACTCCGCCGGCGGCATCCACGGCGCCGTGTCTGCCGCCATCGTGGACTGGGCCGGCGGCATGGCCATCGCGACGTGGGATCTCCGCCGCAAGACCGGCGTCTCGGCCGATATCCATGTTACCTATCTGTCGTCCGCCGCCGAGGGCGACGAGATCGAGATCGCGGCGTTCGCTGACAAGGTCGGGGGCTCATTGGCCTTTACGCGCATCGTCATATCCAAGGTCGTTGGCGGTGAGGTTGGCCCCATTATCGCGAATGGTTCACATACCAAGTACGTCAAGCAGCGATCATGAGGGAAATGGTGTCGGGAATCAAGGAGACGGTCGTTTTTTCGTGGTTGGGGTTTCCTAAGGTGCCTACGTAAAGAAGGCTCCGCGGTAGAGAGTGTGTTAGAAGGTAGGTACGTACCATTTTGACGATAGAATAGACTCCGCGGTTGGGGTCGGCAGTCGGTATCAACTAGACGGCGGGAATAGAAAGGAGATGCTAAACGTCAAGAGAATATGAAATTTCATCAATTGACATCTACGATGATCGAGCTCTTCCAACAGTCGGTTGAAAGAGAGCCGGGGCACCTGGCGTTTTAAAGGATACCTAGTAAGCAAGAACTATTCATATAAGGCCATTCATATGGACCCCATAACTTGCGCGGTGACCATGATAACCTCGGCAAATGCTTCAAATTCACCCTTATTGCGAGGCTTTTGGGGTATTCGATACACCCACGCGATATCAAACACACCAGCGCTACCTCATAGTCGATTTTAACTTAATTCACCTCGCTTTCTACTTCGGATAGCGCCGGATACGTCAAGACCATGCTTAGCATACCTAGTAGCTCATCGATGTTGGCTCCAATAATAACATCGGGCTTACTCTACATCTACTTCTTATACCCCCATTGGCTCTCACGCGCTCTTGAGTTGACATGCTAATGCCCTCCGTGTTACACGAAAAAGAATTCTAGGAACCAACAGCCGTGGTATGATGACGCGATTCTATCACCAACGAAGGATTTATCGCAGTCTAGTGATAATTCTACCTCGGTATATCATCAAAAAGGGGTTGGGAGTGAGATGCTCGGATTTATGCTCTTCTATGTTACCCTATTGGACCGATGGTCTCCTATGAGAGCCGCATCTTGAATTTCTATTCAAGATCCTCCCATTGAACCGAGTCAGGACAACTATTAAGACTTATGTTGATGAAAGAAACGCACTTTCCATGAGAACACATCTGCACAGCCATCCCTGATTACAGTGATTCGATGGGCACCGCGATGGTTGAGAGTCATGCAACATTTACCCCTTTTCTCCACATCTTCGACTGATGCTCTTGTATAGATGGAGACGACTGCAGAACTTCACGTCTACCTCTTTTCTACAAACAACTATTGAATATCATGAGTATTGCGTAATAGCGGACTTTCGATAAGCATTCTATGGTCCTCTCGTTGTGATGCTGGGGTGGTAGGTACTCCAAGTCCACATGATGCATAAATCAGCCGGTCGTAGTAGAATAGAAAGAATGAATTGATCCCAATATTCCAATAACGCTCGAGCTATTTAGATGGCTTATGCTGTATGTGGCCAACGTTGCCAGCCCGCCCGCCCGCCTTTTGCCCTTCGCTATGAAAAGGGGTGCACCATATCAAGGAGGAGCCCTTCTTGGCAACTAAATGTTTTAGATGGGGACTTAGCTTTCCCTGGCATGACGCCTTGGGGAGGAACTATTGAAGCTTTTCTGGATAATATTACGACTCCTCGCTCACGAAGAAGCTAGCAATGCCCCAAGACACAATCTCACCGGATTGACTCGGCTAACGTCGTGTTGGCCGCGGCCGAAACGCCCAAGGAAGTAGTCCGTGGGGATGTTTACCAGGCGGGTTATAAAAACACTCTAGGCTTGCTATCTAATCTCGAAGATGAGGGCTAATTTCCGTCCGTAAGCGGGCTTATTCCTGCCTTCCGCTTGTCCCCGTCTACGTGAGTTTCTCTTGCCATAGTATAAGCTTGACCATAAACAAACAAGGCAGTCATTTTATGGGTCACTCGATATAAGTAATCCACCTGGGGGCCGAAGCCGCCATATAGGGGAGTTTCCTCGAAGTTTAGGTGCTTACATGAAGGATCGTGATAACCTACTAGGCGTACACCTGCCGAGAAGATGACGTATTTGGTTTGGGAAGAGCTTGGTATCAGATGTGTTGAAAACCAAGGCATCAGGTGCCAGCATCGGTATTCCTTTGTTCGAGGATCAGTACTCTATTGGTATGATACCCGGGGTCTGGAAAGGGAGAGTATCGCTCTAGTAAAGTCTAGACTCACCTAAAAGCCGTTACCGCAAGGATCCCCGTTGACGGTCTAGGCCGATAACAGCTCGGGCGGGTAGATCTGTGCCGGTGGATTCTCCGCGGCCGTGTTGACATGGTCTTGCGAGGTATCCAAGCTCACAGTTACCGTCAAGACGTCCGGAGCGGAGGACCACGGTAGTCTAGCCCCGGACGGAAGCAATCTTGGTTGGCGGAGCAGTGGATTGCGTAGGTGGGGTCAGGCTCGTGGGAGCGATATCGCCCGGACCACAGGCAAGCTATTGAGCCAACCGCCATAAGCGTATCAGGTGCTACGGAGCATGGCATGGGGCCATATGGGGTAGTTCTAGCTGTAGACGACCTGTACGAAGCAGATCAGGGAAGGAGTCTACGGGTATCAGGAGGGTCCTGAGCTTATCGAGCGGTAAGAGTGGCGAAGAGATCAGAGTCCCCCTCCGGGACAAGCCTTTGCCAAACCCCAAAGCCAGAGCAGTCGCTATCAGGGTAGAATGGGGGTATCTCGACGCACAGCAAATCGCTCGCGACAGACCTGGGCCTACCATGGGCAGTTCTCGAGCGGTTTTCTGGGCTTCCACACTCTCTTGCTGCCGCGATCGTCTTCACAAGCCATAGATCATGCCATTACTAATGTAATGGTGTTGTGCATGAGAGGCTAGTGTTGAATAGCGCGGGTGATCGTTTCTGGAGAATTTCTGAAGGTGTTGATAGCGTAGGAGCTCCCGAGCTATACGCTGATAATGCTGGTAGCTCGCCTTCTCGCGCATGATAGCATCCACACCCTCCCCTCGCACACGAAACATCGGCAGCCCTCCTCCAGCGTGTTAGGCGAGAAGACGTGGCTGCTAACAAGACGCATTACGAACTATTCAGCAATATTTGGCATGTATCACAAACATTCCAACCCATGTGACTGAGGCAGGATGTCCTTGATCGGGACGGTGGGGCTAGACTGCTATTGTTAGACTCGCTCCTAGGTGGTCGGGTTGTTCTTAGCATACCCTCTATGCATTGAAGCTTGACCGGAACTACCGGCGCATATGCCCGGGAGGAACAACGCATGAGCGGGAACGATGTGATGACCCTGGTGATTAGCCCTGTATTTCCCTTCACTGATGGCGTGAGGTTCCAAGATCCCCAAAGGAGAAATCGGTGGGAAGCTTCCCCAGACGAGACTACACGTAGCTAAGCGGGCTGTTCCCAAGATTTGGGCTCTATTGGGAGTAAACGGCTAGGCCCAGGTGCGTCGCAAAGTCCCACTTGTACTTGGACGAAGAAGCTTCTCCTAAGCTGGCCTCGTATCTCTGCAGTTGGAAGCATGCGTGTGCGCGTGTCCGTTTCTAGATCTTTAAACCGGGTATTGGTAAGGGTGAATACACCCACACAGTCCTCGATACTGTACGACACAGGCGGTACTGCATCTGGCTGCGGGTAGCTTGTGTTATAGGATGCTATCTAGGAAGAACGACTATAGGTAATACAATACAGAGAAGATAGCGGTAACGATAATATGTATGCATCATCCTGGTCGTGCGGCGAGGGTGTCCGCCCAGCAGGACGTACAACGGGATCTCCCAAGAGGTTAAAAACGGCTGGCGTTGACCGGGGGTGATCAGGGTGGATTCAAAGCCAGTAAAAAGAGGAAGTTAGACCATTCTTCCCAGTTCCACGAATAGATCCCCGGATCCCTCGATATCGTCCTCTCGACACGGGGAGCTATGTTCGCTTCCCAATTTGCATTGTAGGAAATACGTAGGCCGGCTAGGTTGAGACCCTGGTTTACAATGGGCGTTACGAGTGAAGTGGTGTGTATCTCGATATCAGGGAAGGGGAAAAAATAGAAGAAAAGATGTCTAAACCAATCACAACACGGGGACATACCATGAACCGAACCCACCTACCCGTCGACTCCGGCGAATGACGAGGGCGGGTATATTTGCGTCTCAGCAGCCAGAATTGATGATATATCCGTAACAGCATAGAAAATAGTTCATGTAATGCGAATATACTACTGGCAAAGTCAGCATACGGATCCGTAGATGGAAATAGCATGACGTTGCCACATATAGATTTCCTGATCGGCGACTCATGCGTGTCGTAGTTTGCTTATCCTTTTACCCTTTCGCCCTTTCGCCATAAAAAGATTAAGGTTCTAGGGACAAGCTCTCCCGGCTTGCCAATGCATCCGTGGATAGGTAGAATGTAGGTAGAATGTAGGTAGATGGGTAGGTAGATCAAAATAGAAACAGGGTCTTTGCATAGCATAATGACAATATAAGGCCTTGAAAGGAATATGTCACGAGTGTGCTCTTCCTCGCTCGGGATCGAATGAAGTCGCTTAGCATGCCTACAATAGATAGCATGTGCCGCAGGTTGTACTGTACAGCCCGGTACGGCCTGCCTGCAGCAGGTGTCATAGGGAGGCAGGTAGTATTGATGGACGTAGGTGCATCAATGAAGGAGCGCGCGGTATTAGGGCGAGGCAGGCATAATGATTTGTCGAGACGAGTCAATCAGACTGCGGATTTCGCATGCGAATTGCGTCGTTTGAAACATTGTATATGCAATCGCCGCGGTCTTCCCTTGCACGATATAGGGAATACGTGCCAACGAGTCCAGGGTTGTAGCTATATGGTGTATATTATGATTGTACTTGCGTCTCAGGTCAGAGTGTCGCTTATTCTGTTTGGTCGCCTCGCGCGCCTGACATTCGCTATTTTCCGAGTAGATGCTTCGTTTTCTTCATTCTTCATTCCTCAATACGTACTACGAGGAAGGATTAAGTAAACGTGTTGCGACTTCGTAGGGGAGCATGCGAGCATGCCTTGTGGAAGAGAAGAGAGCGACTAGGAGCAGAAACGACGCGAAAGGAAGATTGGTTTATGTCTCTTAGAGAAAAAAGCAATTCGTCGCAGAAAGTTAATACTAACCACCTACGTCCACAAGTCGATTGGCTTGTAATTACAATTTATTGAACTAAAATTTGTCTATTTATTCCTACCCTGCTTGTCGATAAAGTGAGCACCAGCCCTCTTGCTGAATCCGGAACACAGAGCAGGATCTCTAGCTCTCTTTTGAGTAATCGGCCGCCCAAAGGAGAACGACCACGGCCTATCCGGGTCCCACAACGGCCGACAGCCACCATACTCGGCTGTCCAACTGTGCTCAACCTACCTGGTACCTAGCAGGTAGCTCTGTATGTGTGGTGGTATAGTAGTGCGTAGCTTGAGGGTGGGACAACTCAGCACATGGCTCATGCAGTAGCGACTGCATCGCTGCCGCAGGACCATGCCTACTACCTACGTAGGTATACCACTCCTAGGTTACGATAGGTACCTAAGTAAGTATAGTTGTACGAAGTCGGAAAGGAACATCGCGTCCACTAACGTTGGCGGGCCGGGTGGTGATAGACGTTACAGCGCACGTGGGTTCCGGGGACTGAGCGAAAGCTTTGACGAAGTGCCGATATCCCATCCCACGTTGTTTGCCGTAGCATATCTTGCACGTAGTGTCCACGGGTGCTGGGTATATGCTACCTGCTAGGTAGCTAGAGGCCTGATAGCTGGGTACATATAAGACAAGATTGTATTTGTTAAGGGCAGTGAAGGGGTGTACCCTACTCGAGATGGCACGATACAACAACATGGATTATTACTGCGGGAAATGGGGATGACGGACATCTGATACAAATGACATCCCTGACCCGTCTACTATATAACTATAACATATGAATTATAATAATTGTCATCATAAATCATGGCTACCCGGGAGCTAAGTTCGTGTCATGGCGCTAATTACCTGTTGCTTTTTTCTTTTTCTTTTTTGCCTGCCAACTTCGGCAACCTTCAGTGGAGACTAGATACCTACGCTTGAGACGAAGAGAGCGCGACAATGTTGATGATGCCAGGTAGGTACCTACCTATCTACAGTACGAAGGAGTGAATGCTGCTAGCCACTCGGTTATGTGGTCTGCCGGATTGGGAAGCTTACAGCAGCCCCAACGAAAATGTGGTATGCCAGAGACGAACTGCGAAAACGCCTTTCCGTCACACTCTCGGAGTGATAGCCGTTAGGTTGGTGTTCTGGCCATAATTAGCCCGTTTGCCAATCCGGGGTCCGGCCCAAGTGGCTGGAAACTAGAACAATCGGGACGCTTAATCGGCCTGTGCGTTTGCATCAGAGCGAGTTGGGTTTGAGACGGTGATTGCAACGTCACAAAAGCTCGAGTTTTTTTTTATACGAGATAAAGAAAGGGAGATATGAAAAGGTGCGCGCAGATTACATTGACTCCTCTCGTTTTATCATGAGGGGTTCAACTCGGTAGCATCCTCGAGTGCTCACACAGCATGCATAGGATTGGAGTAAAGAGGAGTATGAGGAGGGGCTGCATGTCTGCTGCCGCTGCTGCTGCCGCTTGCTTGTCTATCACACAATGCAACTGGGAGCCCTGCCAAGAGACACACTCTAGATTCTGTCAATGGATTCGACTCTTTGGAATACCTTCTTAGTACCAGGTAGGTATTAAGTAGGTACCTAGATATCTTCGAAAATACAAGAATGGGTGAGTGTACTAGGTAATGGTGGTATGATGTGGGGTAGACATGGTATTCTTATTTGTTGTCAAGGTAGGTTATATTAGAACTTGATGAAGGGATACGAAAAAATAATCGTTCGTCTCAAAATTGTTTCGATAGGATCTAATGCTTAGAACTTGGCGAAGGGCCTTTCTCTACCGAGAAAGCCAATAGCTGCCGGGGGGCCATATCATATATACGGACAAGTAGAGTTGGAAGCTTCCGTAATGGGATATATGCTAGCAATAAAAGTTTTCATCCGTTACAATCTCCTTGGGGTTGATGAGTTACTTGACCATTGGCATACGGGTACATCTTAAGTAGGTAGGTACCTACCTACCTACCTGGGCTGGTTACGGTCCCGTTACACGACCGCAGAAAGGGTGTGAGAGGGGGACTGACGTTCGAAGGTGTTACAATTAGTAAGGAAGAATACCCAGTAGAGCGACGTCGAGCTAGCATATAAGCGTAGACGCTGCCATGCGGCTCGTAAATCTTGAACTCATCATGAACCATGGTTGACCGTTGCGTGGACTCAAGGTATGAGTACGCAAGGGCAAGTGTGTGCCATCCCGTCCTAACTTAAGCTTGAATGGTAAGCTTAGCTGGTAGAATGTAGGCGCATAGCCTTACATGACCAGTACCCTTCCAATTTTGGCTGACGTCTCACTTCAACTCGTTCAACCCCAGATCGCGGATGTCAATCTCGAAAGCGGATAGGGATCTCAACCGAACCGGGAGCCTTGAGGATCTGGTTTGCTGACTCCGGGTTTGCCAAGGGGTGCATAAGCTCTACGTATTGGCGAGGTCTCGATTGTCTAAGCTCGAGTCAGAATAGCGCCAAGAGGGAGGAGGATGACGGGAGACAAGGTATATGTAAGTATTTGCGAAAACAGTTGCAACATGTTGCGCGCGCCGTTGAGTTGAAAGAGTTGAGTACCTACCTAGTAGGGGGAAAGAAGAAAGAAAGGGCGATTACTCAGTGGTATGAAAAATGAAAACAACATTTATACGGTACACGACGCACTGTGGATTCAACTCGGGTCGCTCACTGTACCTTACAGAATTTAACGTGTTACGATAGCCCGTCCCAGGAAATATACGGTGGCTTACATGACCCCATCCATCAAAGCCTCAGCTGCTAGGTACCCAGGGGGCACCGGAGGTCGATCCCCCACCTTAAGCCACTTAAATTCGATCCCGTGTAATTTTTATTATAGTTATTATATATATTATATAGGTATATTACAAAGGTACTGCTGTGTATAGCTAGACAGCTAGCTGGCGACTTATAACAATATGTATATCATATGTATCCTATGATATAGACAGGTATTGATAATGTAAGGACGCAGCTGGAGGCGTCAACAGTTGGCACGGACAAGTTTCATACGTAGCAGAAAAATCAAGCTTGACTGGCTTTCACCGTCTTTCTTTTCAACCTCACATCTACACCCATCCTAAACACCAGCAAACCTAGGTATTCATTGATTCTTCTTTCCTAGACGAACGCTTAACCACGAACCAATCATTTCCCGTCGTTGCGGTTTGAATGCCATCCACACCGAGCCGGAATACACCCCACTGGCAGGCACTTTTCATCTGCAATGCTCCGACTGAACCCTGCCCATATATGCATATGCACGCCAATGGCCCATCTGCATGAGCTAGACGAACAGCATAAGCGAGACAAGTGTCAAAAGCCCTATCGAGCACATTATTATGCTGCTATGCTGGTTAGGTGTGGTGCGTTCCATTGCGCGAAAGTGGTCAAGTGGGCTGGCTATCGAAGCACTCGCTGTATGTGGTGCGTAGGTCTAACACGTACTAGATACCTACCTACCCGGGTATGTATCTCCCTTCCCCCCTACCTAGCATGTAGGTAGGTAGATACTGGTAGACAGGTAAGAGAGTACCTACCGAGGTAGATATAGATGGAGGCATGGAGGTATGGAGGTATGGAGGTATGGAGGTATGTATGTACATGTGTGTATGTGTGACAAAAGACGGGCATTATTACCTATCTATTATTAAAACTGACACTACATCGCATCACTTTCATCATCGTCATCATCGTCATCACAATCATCATGATTATCTGCAGGCGTATGAGCAGCGAATGAGCTCACATCGCCAACGAAATGCGCTAAGAAATTCCTTCGTCTGGAGCTTGAGAGTCCGGCCTGATCTCCGCCTTTCCGACGAGATCAGTGTGACCGTAATGGGTCATGATGGACCAGGCAAAGCACATACATAGCAGGTACTTGTACCAGACATGCGTGTATGTATAGGCGCGCAGCAGCAGCAGCAGCAGCAGCAGCAGCAGCGGTATGTGCGATGCAGGGTCAAGAACGTGACGGGTTGGAGATGCCCGATGGATGCTGCTTTGACAGCTGGCCCTCACATGTCGCGGCCATCCGAAAGGCTACGCAGATGCATCTCTATGCATTGCGCAGGTCTTGCCTTGGCGGCCACGAACCCCTAACGCTACCTTCGGGCTGAGGTACACACACGCGCGCGCGCTTCGGGCCCTTGGAATTTAGGATGGTTATGCTACTACCCGGATCATCAAGACCCAGTTTGCATCGTACTGAGCCTCCAGCCCACCTTAGGTAGACGCTGCCGTGCGAATCCGACCCCAATTCCAAGAGAGGCATTAGGTGTGAGCGAAAGGAGCCAGAAGTGATTGCTGGTACTACTACTACGGTAAGTATCTGGTCACCGTTCGTCTGATACCCATGGTTTGTGCCGACGTCTGTGGCACACTTACCTAGGTACAGGGCCTAAGAAAAATTCGCCGACCAAGATCTGGCTTACCGCTTTGTTGTCTCGTTGGCTGAGCTGCCTAGTTCGTCCCGAGTCCAATCAATGATTACCGTCTTCTAGATGCATACCTAGTACCTACCGACCTTCTTACCTACCTCTGGCAGTGGCTCTAAAGATACCTAGCTGGTACCTTTTTTTTTTTTTTTTTTTTAATAAAAAACCAATTGGTATTACGGACATCCCAAAACGGCATATGGGTGAAAACCCTCTTTTCATTGCCAGCATAGAGGACCTGGCATTTTCACGTGGGCCAGTTTCATTTAACACAGCATCAATGATGGCTCATGTACCACTGCATGATTTTATATCGTCTGCGGACCGCCCTATATCGCATTGCGACACTCTTCAGCATGTACCTGTGATGGCCAAGCCGTTGTGGCAGGCAGGACAACAGGACAGCGGGGGCAGGTGTCCTCGCTCTCCGAATGGCATTTGATGCTAGGCTGAAAAAGACATCGGGATGAGAGTGGCGGATCCATTTGCCTTGAAAGTATAGTAGATATAGCATGGTAGATGGTATTTTACTCTAATTACCTAGGTGGTAATGTGGTGTAGCTATTCAGGCCCCGAATCTAAGAACCTGGATAAAATCCTTAGCTCCTGGCTCCTGGCTCCTAGCTCCTAAGCTCCTGTAGGCTTTGTTCACTGACGCGTGCATCGAATCCATTATGGCCTTCTTATTGTTCCTCCATACCATAACACATACAACCTTGGGATCCTGTGACCTTGGAACTCAGATCCCATAGATAAAGTAGTGCCTTTTTCAGCATACAGGTAGATTCTATGGTATACATAGCCTGTCCACAGGCATGGATACTGGCTGACTACCTAGGTAGCCAGCTTAGCTAGCCAAGTGGCGTCGGGATGTTCGATTTAGGGGATTTGGCCACCGCTCACTAACAGCGACTCCCTGGCCTGTCAAGTGCCACTAGGAACTTAAGAGGATTCAGGAACCCGAACCGCGAACGGCTTCGCCACCAAAAACGCAACATACACAGACGCTACCCCTTTATTATTAGTGTGCTAGTCTGAACCCTGAACCATGTCGAAGCTCTTTGGGGGTCTCGGGGAGGGGGGAACTTCTTCAGCACGACATCGACCAACCTAACGGCTTTGGCTTTGATGTGCTACATAGTGCTACATAGTACAGCATATGTCAGCATTAAAGTTAGGGGGGGGTGGATGATGGGGATGGAGGATTTTAGAGGGTTGGGAGGGCTGGAAAGCTGGAGGGGGAGGGTATACCGCGGCTGGCCGCGAAGACGGGTCGCCCTGCCTATTTTAGCGTTTGGACGCTTCTTTCGATGCGCATTCTTGACATGGGCCGTAGAAGCTTCTGAAACACGGCCGGGCCAGTCCCCGGCTGAGAATTCCGTCCGATCTGAAGAGGAAACTAGGAATCCTAAAGAGACTAAAAAAGAGAGGGGAAAATTAAATAAAATAAAAGATTGAGATGGAACTACGTAGGTTGCTAGGGAGTTTAACATGGTATGATAATGGCCATGGCAAGGTACATGCAATAATGATATGGGGCAGGGCAGGCCTGTTCGACGAGTAGGTCTGTAGCTGGCCACTGCGCGTTTCTTTATTACATTTTACCTTGCTGCCTTGCAACTTCTTCAACATCAACACGGGCTTCTTTTCTGATGCCCAGACTACATATTGTGCCAGAAGCTGATTCGGCGAATTCTGATCTTCCATGAGCTCGTAAATGCAACGGGAACAGTAACCTGACGCGATGGGTACAGTATTGAATATTTGCCCACACCTAATTAAGGACAACCCGTGGGAGCCTGTCATGTTCGGCGACCGCGTCCAGGGTTATCAAAGGAGGAAAAAAAATTGTTGGGTTAATTAAACAAGAATTCCTCTACTGACCATCAAGCCCACTCTCTATCAGACATCGCTCCCCAGAGACTTGCTAAGCACCTGGGCACCTGGCAGCTAAGGGTACTACAGACAGCACAGATTACATAGTGCTACTATGTAATAATCATTGATGTCAAGTATTACCTACCTACCTACCTACCTAGCCTGCCTACCTATATGTAGATACCCAAGTACCTACCTAGCATATGTACTATGTAGTAGCATGTAGCATGTAGCATGTAGCATGTAATGGTAGATCTTTTCGGTCTACGGAGTCCTGGAACCCGTACCTATACTTTGGACGATTAATTACTAGGTGCCATCGGCCCTCCTCCCAGGCTACTTTGAGAGGGACGATGCAATTGATGTACCACACTTGGCACTACTCGCGGATTACACATTTGATAGATAGTGGAGCATTCAACCTTCACCGTCTACCTCCTCCACTTCGCTTACGAGGGGGGGCGTAGCTCTTTCGCACATATCTGCACTTACTGTTCGTTCGGCTTCAAGACTTTTATAAGGAGGCTTGTAGGTACTTTTTGTTGCTCGCTGGTCATGTTGCTCAATATTATGTACGCTACCTCTACCTAGTATCTATCTACCTAGCATGTGTAGGTAGGTACCTAGGCAGGCATGGTATATGCAATGCGCAAGTGTGGCAGTCCTTCCGGGCCCTATTTGCAGGAGTCGCCTCTAGAGTGCCGGGGGGGTTGAGATGGTGGTTGAGGTGGTGTTGGTCCGCGCACTGTGTTATTTCGTTCTATCTACTAGGAGGCAGGTAGGTAGACAGGCTTACATGGCCTGGTAGGTACGTAGGTAGGTAAGTAGGTAGGTAGATACTGGTAGGCATATGCTTTGGAGACGGCATCCATACCGACAGATTAGATATCTAGGCTCATGTGGATTTCGCAGAACACGCCCTGTGTGTCCTTTCCTGTTCTGTTCTTAAATTCTCCTTGTCGGTACCAGCAGTAAGCTCGTCTTCCAGAATCTACAATCTACCGCGCCCGAAGATATGGAATACGGCGCGGGAGTGCTAGCATAAGTTGTATGTAGGTGTAGCCTTCCGCTGCACAGCACGGACAAGCGAACTACTAAGTCCATGTATTCCACACGACTCGTAGGCGGATACAAAAGCTTGAAGGGGCCGGCCCCCTGTCCTTTTCTACTTTGATCGTTGACAACGTTGACAATGCCCCATGCAGGCCGTTGCTGTACCTCGCGGCGAGGTATTCCTCCTGCAGCTAATCCCTGCCGGGGCAGGTATGTATACTTCAACATAGTACATAATTGAGCATGGTTTCGTCAGCATGGATAGCCTTTTAAGTATGGCGTACCAACGGCCAAGGCGGAGCCAGGTGTTCACCATGCCAATCACGAAGTTACGGTACAAACTGGCCTACCTTCGTATACATCGCTCGAAAGGTACTAGGTATCCATCTCCTCAAGGTGTGTACCCTCGAGGGTCGAGTACCTACCGGTTGATCCCTACAGACCTTGACCCACTATCGTCATTCCCCGTACAATCACAGTGCTTGACGTTGGCATTGTTCTCTGAAGGGTTTCGCAGCTATTGGCTGAATCATACCACTATCGTTTGCCTTAGGCCTTCCTCGAATATCTACTGTGCCATCTGTATTTGGTCCGTACACTACATATGCCTAGCTCATGCCTTCCCGTGGGTAGGTTGTAGGGGTATACCATAAAGTGATTCTTCTCCACATCGTAAATCCACCCAAATACATGACGGGTTCCAGAATCGCCTTCTCCAACCTTCACAACCACGACGAGGACGTCGTATCGTCCTTACTATTAACTCTTCGCCAAACCTCGTCGATGAATCTCTGGAAACCTGGTTGCGATTAGGACTGTTCATATTTCCTTCCTCCCCGCGACTGGATTATCAAGATTGGAAGCTTCTGCGGACCGGAAATACCCCCACGGAGCTACAACCTACCCTGCCAGATTACTCTTCCTCCCTTTCGTTTTCCTGGGTTTGACCTCAGAGCTTGTAAAGCTTCAAAGTTGCGCCAGTATACGGACAGGCAGACAGACCCAATCCACCTATATCAAACCGGGCGAGAATATCACAGCAAGCAGAAATCCCTCCGGAACACGGCGGAACCCTATCCCCATCTAGTACCAGCTCGAACGATTGCCATACAATCTGGAGTCTAACACTGCGGGTTCAAACATCAGTCTGGCTTGTGTACATACCCAACTACGAGAAGTAGTACGGTGTTAGTCGGCGGTTTTGGGAACCACTGATACCTTGATACACTATCTTGTGACTGCATTCCGGAAGTCTCGAATAGTGGTGTCTGGGTTTGGTGTGGTGGATTAAAGTGACCCAAGAAATTCGTCGTAGTACGAATACAAGATCGCGAGATTTCCGGTACTAACACTTCAGCCAAACATCAAATTATACATATCAGATTAATCTGGCACTGCTTTTGAAGCCGAGAAGAGCATTACGGAATTAGAAACGTCCCGACTCACACCGTTAACCTACCCACCTCTTGCCGCATTCCTCGGGTCCTTCCACTTAGCCCCAAAGTATTAGGTCGACGTTCTCAGTAGCTCTCTCGCCGAGTTTCGCCAGTCACCATCCTCTCTGTCTCCTAGATTCCTCAACTGCTCGAACGAGGCGACTCGGAACCCAACGTCCAGTTCTAACCCTCAGCTGCCAGGGCGGCGGTGACCTCTTCTTTGAACGGATTCCGACACGGCTTGGGATCGTCTTCTGCTAAGAGTATAAACTCTTGCTCACCTGCCCACCTAGCTATGCTCCTACCTTATGATCTTTGCTAGTAACGATACGCCACAACCGCTCGTTACAAATTCGAAGTTAAGAGACCACCTGGATGATCGAGGCGGCTTTGCTGTATTGATCTAACTTGCCTAAGTGAGGAATTCAAGGACAGAAAGACTAGCCATTAATCGCACTTCCGCCGTAGTTGCTGTTGCAAATCACTGCCTACGGCCAGCCAAATAGGGGACATAGGACTGTTTTCAAAAGTTTGCTACGAAAAGAGATCGGAATTGACGAGACTTTCGAGACTCGAGAGCTTTTGAGGCAAGGGAACCTACATTGGGGGATAATAGGCCCTTTTGTTAAAATTAACGAACGTGCCTCGCCAACTTACACGAGTCTCCTTTGGAATCACTCTACAGTAAATCTGATTTGCTTGGCCCACGTTGGACTCGGTATTTTTCGTCCATCGACACGCCAAATCCCGTTCCGATAAACCACGACCACTTCGAGAATCCTCGAGTTCTGGACCATCAGTTTCAGAAATTTCGAGTTTTATCCCCTAGGTAGCGTACAGCACCTGTGGGGAGAGTCGGGTTGTAAACGGCTACCACACGTAAATGTTGGTTCCCTCACCTTTTTCCCCATATAACCCCTTTCTACCCAGAAGATCCCCCAAGACCGTTTCCATATATTTAGCTCGCTCTTGAACCATCCTTTTCGAACCACACATCCTCTCGAGTTGATATCAATTCACGAATACGTATAATTGCTCTCCTACATATTTCCTCACAATTCTTTAATATCCACCGGACATTTCTCTAGTTATTCTTCTAACTTGACAAAAGTTCCTGAAGTATCAGCACCATTTGGTCCTAACCAAACTGATCTACGAAGAGGTCGAGTGGGGTACCCGACGTGCGCGGGAGGTACCGCATGAAGGCGTGAGTAAGTACCTACCTAGAACATTAAAATTAACCATCCCACTCCATCCTTTGACTCATTTCTAATGGTTGCTCCTAGATATGGCTTTCCACACTCACCAAAGCGGCCATTGGGTCGGACATGCTCCTGGTCCTGGCTATATGCCAGGAATGAGCCCAGCAATGCCTCCTCTATCAGGACCCCAAATTCACACGCAACCACACCCACAACCAAGTGGTCCTCAACCTCAACGGTAAGTGAACTGTTTCCGTGCGGACTTCCTGCATATCCTCTTGGCCACCGCTCACCGAATTCCAATAGCCCCGAAAGCTATCGATTAGAGGTTTTACAGCAACCTACTATGGCCAAAGCCGCCAACGGTAAAGACAAAGGTATCAATCCCTAAATTTTTATTGTCATGCTTGTAACAACGCTGACCTGTGCAGACCGAAAACCTGTCGATCCGCCTCCTATCCTACAACTACACGTTCCGAGCGACGAGGATCCCGACGGCGTGTACCGCCAAAGTCAGTAGATTCTGCCTTGTGATGTTCAGTTCAGTCGCTAAATGTGTTTCAGGTCCCTATCTTATAGCTGTTGCATATTTGGAATATGCACATCCCCCAGGCCCGAACGGCCAAACTACACCACCGGCAAATATGATGGCCGGAACAACAGTTTCGTCTCTACATCGACTGAAGGACCCTACGAATAAAGAGGGTGCGTTCTTTGTATTTGGTGATTTGACGATCAAGAGCGAGGGAGAGTATGTTATTCGGTTTGATTTGTTACAAATGACGATGGATAATCTCGAAGACGGCGAGTTCTGGGTCACGATATGCTCAGTAACCAGCGAGCCCTTCAAAGTCCACGCAGGCAGAGCCTTTCCGGGGATGGCCGAGTCGACGTTTCTCACCCGGTCGTTTAGCGATCAAGGAGTTCGCTTACGACTGCGAAAGGATTCGCGACAGATCGCCAATAAGAAGAAAAACCTACGAATGGCGGATCAGATAGACAAGCAAGCAGGTCACAGACAAGGAAATGCTTCTCAGAATGGGGGAATCTCGCAGATCGACGACCGACCCTACCACGACTACGGAGACGAACCTGTGGCTAAGAGACACAGATCGGAATATTCCACGATAGGCCCCGGAACGCCGACGCAGGAAGGCCCAGAGATGCGATGGGGATCTTATGCTGCTCCTACGGGTCCATCTTACGCATCCCAGCAATTATCTTTAGGGTCCGTGACCACTGGGCCACCCACCTCGGCCGCAGCAGTCTCAATGCCTCCCCCCACGGGCCGTATAGATACCCACTTCTCTTCGCTTGCTCAAGGACCGCACGCTTTCGAAAGGCAATCGCCGATGAGCCACTCGCCCATTCAATTCGGAAACCCTAACGCACAAAGCCCCTCCCATCCTTTCATGTTCACGGCGGGTTCCAACACGGGACACAATCCATCCCTAAATCTAGCACCGATCCCATCACATCCTCAGACCGCGTTGGCTTCACCAATACATAATGTCTCTCCTCGAGCTCATGGTCCCTTAAACGGTGCGCCCCCATCGGGAACCGCATCACCAGTGGGTCCTAACATGTACACAACAGCACCACCAGCTTCCAACTCGCACCAACCTCATCATTCTCCCTACACGAATCAAGGGCCATACCAAGGCATGCCGAATGCCTACGACCACGGCAGCCTCCGAGAGCACGGTTTGGGTACGCCGTTAACAGCAACCATGCCATCCGAAAGCTTGAACGGATCCTACTCTATCGGGGGCACCGACTCCTTCGACCACCACCTCGGTCACATGGTCAACAAGTCGCAAGACGACCACTAAGAACGTTCGGCTTCTTCGTATACACTTTTAATAATTTACCGAGGGTCTCGCTTACGCATTTCGTTGGATATTATTCGCCGAGGCAACTCTACCCCCCTTCATCTTCGAAATTTACAAGAACCCCAGGGTTCTGGACAATATCTTTTGGATAATACCTTTTTTTTTTTTTTTTTGAATATTCGCATGTTGGCAGCTTACGACGGCATATACGACTACGCAACCGTCCATTCGTTTTTACAACCTTACTCTTTATAAGAATTAATCGTCACACGCATCACACGGAATATTGCATCGAAATGGAATCTTTCCCAGTTCACAGGGCAGGGAGGCGGCGTTGGTTTGCGTGTATGTGCGTATATGTGTGTCCGGAATCGTTTATCACTTGTTTTCTTGGGAAATTGATGCATGGTGAAGGGGGATTTGACAAGATCAGAGTACTGTCAACATTGCCCGCTGGTTCACCCTTCTGAGTTTGTATTGGGAATACGGGGATTCAAAAAGCACTTCTTTGAAAGATACCCAAATGGAGGTTATTTTGCGTCATTGGTTTTATACCATATCCCCCCCTCTTCCAATCCCCCTCCTCTAGTTCCCTTTTGTTCTACTGCTGCTATTTAGCGATCTACGCACATTAAGGGGCTTATGGATTCGCCCCGGGAGGACATTGGTATTACGACGCCCCTGCCATACATACTCCTCGAGAATCCGACTTAATCGTTAGAATACAATAGACACGAAGGCATCACTGCAATGCTTGGTTTGAACTCTGCAATGTGACTTGCCTTACTACAGGCTTGGCGCTGGGTGAATGAATCCTTAGGTTCCAAGATTGTTCTTCTACCCCCGAGTGACTAGTTCTGCTAAAGAGGCAAAAAACAACAAGGAAAAAAGAGTAATGCTCATTACCTCTTGTGATATCCTACGGTATGGGGATGCATTCCGCGAACTCACCGGAGAGCCACGGCCAAGGCATCTCCGCTTGCCAACTCAGGTCATAGGTGTGATAGCAGTGCATTAACAGTTGATGGGGACATGTTGCAAGCATCAAACCAGTGCATGAAGGTATGGAGTCCGGCTGCAGCCTCGTGTAGGCAGGCCGATACAGATCAGTATTTTATCAATGGATCTAGAAATCAATAGTCGAATTACTAAATATGAGACAAGGGTTTGTTTTATTCGACTCGATAGGATAGCCTGATATAGCCCGGGATGTCGACATATCCTCGAAGCCGGCCAAGCTACCCAAACCCCCCGCAAGGGGACGGAACCAGATTTGTAGACTCTGCGGTTTGCGTCCACCATGGGGAGAAGCACAGGGAAAATCATAGGCATGTAGGCTCCCGAAGACGGTACTGCCATGTACATTACTACACTCCTCTCCAAGCTGTGGTGTACCGCTACCGTCGGGTACTTAGGACAGAATAAAGTTTTGTTGGTAGATCTACCGTGACCCTATAAAATACGTACTAGGTAGATATGTAGCAGGGTGGCGGGTTGTAAATACGATGGAGTGTCTAGCTGTTATGAGCTGTTCCCTGAAAGGTTCGCTGGAATTGAGCTCTACACGTACATGTACTGAAGAGTCATTGCTGGGGAGTCATGTAAGCACCTTCAAATGTAAAAGACCATCTAATTACTTTTTGCCTGCTAGACAAATGATGACTCCTTGTGTCAATATTCTCTAGAGGACCTAGACCAGTGCTTTCGACTCGATTTGGCTAACGAGACCTCTGTGTTGACGTAGTAGAATCTCGTATCCTGAGTCGAATCTAGTACCTACTTCATTTACTTGTTCATCTTAAATAGCACCATCTACCTAAGTACCTACCTGCCTGTCTATCCTCAATAGTAGATAACGTGGGTCTAGCAAGTTGGTCGTTGCCTCTCGTTGTTCTAGTATGAGTTTTCTTCATTATCCATATTTCGTACACGTCGTCCAAGCCAATAGTGCAATAAGCGTTGGTGAGTGGAGAGGCTTGTCCTGAACATGGCAGAAACCCCATGTGCCCTTGATCATCTCATCTAATAAGACGTTATATATATGTGAGAACCCTGATGTTAACAACCCAACTAAGCCACCACGACTCCAGCAAGCCCCATACTCCGGGGTTAGTCGCCGATGCTTCTTATTATTACTAGTCCAATTTGTTATTCTCAAACCCCCATTTTCCCAAGAAGTACCATCCCAAGGCCCTGGGGATCGCTCGGCTTCATGCCAGGCAGGCGATGACCCGATGTCCTTGGTTTCATCTTCCCAGGTTCAGGCTAGCGGGTTCTCCCGCCTGAGACAAACTGTGAGAATTCGAGAACGCTTAGACATCTGACTTCTACGATGTACTTGGCAGGTGGGTAGCACGATAGGCCAAGCATCATACTGTAGAATATCTACCGAGGTATTTACCTAGTACGCAGTGGGCAAAGAGGAATGTCGACACGACGACAATACGCAGGCCTTTACGTTACTGTATGGAGCATTCCTCTTCCTACTTAGTACCTAGAAATCTAATTGTACTTGTAAAACCTCTTTACGTACACCCTGCATCCACATCCAGGCCTGTCCAGTACATAGAGCTTGCCCATGTGCGTCCAAAGTTGCACCCCATTTTGGCATAGCCAAGTCGTGACAAACCGTCGCCAATCAATCCCTTCTATCCAGGCATTCCCACATGTCAACTAAAGCCACATATGGACTATTTTCTTACACCACGAGAAAAACACGATATTGTAATCCTGTAAACCCCACCCATAGCACGTAGCCTCTATTGCCGTCGATTATGATGCGCTCATCTGTTGCAATTTGGATCCACAGCCGCTATTGCGCGACTCCGTTCTTCATAGTGGCAGATAACCGCTGAAACGTGGAGTTCCTCTGAGCAAAGAACCCCCCCTGCTTTGTACTTCGCCCACAGAGCTCAGAATCCATGTTAGCGGCCTGGCCATCCTGGCCATCCTGGACATCCTACATAAGTTCCCTGGGCACCAGGTACAGAGTACTGACGCGTGTCGAACGGACCCAAGCAGAACTTATGGGGATCGTTCCTCGGCCCTAGCCTCCGAAAAAATATTCTCCGAGATTTGCCTTGAACCGTTGGCTCAGAACGGCCGAATCCGGCTTCGACACCCTAGAACCCACAGAAATCGGGGAGCCGGGGAAGTGCAGCGTGTTCACATGGTAAACTTGTAGGGGAGGTAAATGGGAAGCGGACATAGGTTAGATACGTGCGAAATAACGTTACCAAGAACGAAGCGCATTCAATTAGGAACAATGCTCTCGGAGTATAAGTTGCTTCCGACTTCTTATCACACCGGGCTGCTTGGCCTCTTCTTGGCCTTCTTGACATCTTGACATCGTAGGCGGCCTTGAACAGATTGTATATTGTTCAAGGACTTGGCATCAAGATTGGACCTGGTAAGTACTCTCGCAAATGACATCTCGCTTCAGCACCAACGGGAGCTATTTTCAGAGCGACCTACATATGCAAGTCTGCCGCAGTCGGCGCGGATGACCTGGATTGTAACTCGCAAGGTGCATAGAGGAGGGGAAGGGTTGCAAAATGGGCACACCATCAATCCCAAAATGGCAATGGCAAATCGTGACTTTTCTTCATCTGGAGTATGGGGGATAAATTGACTGCATGCGGAGTACAGGACAGTTCAACCCTCACAGGGGGCCTTCAGGTAGCGAGCTCGATAATCCTCCGATCAAACAGGGCCTATCTCAATTTACATACCTGGGAAGTCATGTAACCGTTTCAACGACGATTGTATGGGAGTCATAAAATATCTGGGATCAAGAATAATGCTTCAATGACGAAGGATTGTTGAGGAATGGCTGGATAAACTTCGATATACCTGTGTCTCGGCTTCAGGATTCCGGAGGGATTCGCTGAACAACATAGAAAAGTGCTAGACATCTATCGACGTATCATATCCATTCTCCAAGACACCTTTATCCTTGCGCCCTTCCTAATCAGTAAGATCACCATCTCCTAGGCCGTACTTCCATCCACTCGACGTCGAGTGAATGATACTATTCGAATCCATCAAGAGATATCCCCAGTCGTAGACACATTAACAGGTAGGTACATATCAACTTTAGCTACGGGGCGCCACAGTACCGGACAAGTTTAAACAGTTGCTTATCTACCTACCTACCTAGGTATGTAGTAGGTAGCTACCCAGGTTGGTACCTAGGATCTACGAGTGACATCAACTGTGCAATAGCAGGTCCCCCCATACACGGGCTCCTCACCCGAATACCACGTTTTCCCCTCACGGCTTGAGAAGGGTTGAGAGGGCTGTCAAGACTGCAGGATGATACCCCAAACTCGGAGCATTAATAATCGGCGATACATGCCTTCTATGCCTTTTCCAAGCTACCTACTAAGTAGATATCTCGCTAGATCCAACGAAGACCAAAAACATGCCCCTTCAACCTCCTCACGAAGATCGTTAGGACCCTAGCTAACCTTGGATGATTATCAGACACATCAAGGACACTACAGCAATATTAGCCCCTTACAACTCCTTATCTCCGATACCTACGCCCTGACCCTTATAATACACCAACCCAGAGCAATAACACACCTCTCTTATAACCCCGCATGCCAGGGTTGCACGGTACTGTGAAGGTTACAAACAGCATACAGGGAGTATGGGTTCCGCTCAGTTGATCCCACCTAGGTCAAGGGTACAACATCCGCGAGCCGTCGTTACATCGTGTACATAGGCCGAAGTTAGCCAGCGAGAGCCAATTTGCTCTCTCACTTTTCGACAGGGCAGCAGGGCTCCGCGATTACTTGCTCATAGCTCGCCCCAGCCTCTTCCCAGCCGGCCAGGAGGCTTTTCGGTAAAAGTCGGGTCTTGAAGATCATTGCGGATAAGCGTCCTGAAACATATAGTTAACTTTTCGTCCACACACTATTAATCCCGAGAAATTACATCAGGGTATGTGCCCTAGGTAAGCAGGTAGTAGGCAGGCAAGGTAGGGGGAGCTCTCCAGGCTCAGCACCGAAGATCTGGCCACAGTCTTGGCAATAGAGCGATGGCCCCAAACCTCATCCGTGTCTGCAAAGTTCATCTCCCAGCCACGGGACACAGTAGCAATGATTTACAATACTACTTTCTGAGTATCCCCAACAAAACGACAATGGGTTTAGCTTCAATGAATCCACAGCGACAACTGAAGTAGAATGCCGTCGTTGCAATTGCAATTTTCTTGCTTTCCCATGTATCTTGCCGTACGGTCGTATGTACTGCTTACTACCTAGAGGTACTCCATGTACTGGTACTCCCAGCCCACGCTGGAACCTAATCTCCCGGGTGCCATACGCAGAATATGTCCTTCAATAGAGTCGCAATGATATCTACGTAGTAGCTACTGGGGAGGCATACAAATTCCAGCCATCGAGCTAGGCCACTACGGCCTGGGCCTAGATGCCGAGTTCCGCCGAACGTTACCATCGTCGTTCCGGGTTGCGAGTATTTCGCTTCTTCTACGCTACCGTTCTTTGTTACCGCTGGCTACTAGGTAGGTTGCAGTTCCGGGGTATGGCTCCACGTCCATTTATCGTGTGATAGGTTTGCCTGGTCTACGAGTGGTCTACGAGCAGCGTGCTTGTAGAGATTGGCGGGGAAGTCTCGGCGCAAAGATGATCTGTTTGGTAGAGGAGATAGGCTCTAAGAACTACCTGGTATCTACTGAGTGCCAAAACAGCAACTCATTCCACGAGCCGTTCAATCCGTGCTGTAGTAATTACTTGCCTAGCAGTATGGTATGGTACGGCATGGCATGGCATGGCCCGGCCCAGCCCAGCCCAGCCAGCTGCTGTAACGGTTAGATCTAGAGAGACCAGATGAAAAACGCACCGTCGTAGCCGCCTTCAAATTTAATTCTCCGGCTTGCCTGGGATGTGACACATGGATGAGCGAGCCTCCAACTTGTTTGGCCTATTCCCCTAACCTACGGCAGTTGCTTCACGGCCGCGAATATGCGGCCCTTGTGGCGCTCGTTGCAATGCAAACCATCATTACGACGTTGTAGATTGGTCGTAGCAACGCGATGTAGGTACCCGTACGATACAACACTTAGCGTAGAACATCTCACGTCTATATCTTTACTTAGATACATGGCAATCTCATGAGTAAGTGACGGTAATTACTTGTCGTCATCTGACGCCTTTCCGAAGTTGCGTCTAGATCACGAGATCTAATCCTTCGTTAACTTGAGAGGGTGATTGGATAACACGCACTGGAGCACCTTTGTATCATTTCCCTATTTGAGTATCCCTATGCCTCCGGAAGGCCGGTTTGCCACACGTAAAAACCTGTAGAGGTGGCTTGGCGTCCTGGAGGTCTACAATGCCCTACGCTTCTTGCTTAACTTCCGACCACCCAGAAGCTGTAGTAGGTATATGCTCCAACGTACCTGTCTCGGTGAGGGATTTCATTCCAAGCAAGATTTCGATATCGTAGATGGATTACAGGGTTCCTTTACCGTTGTAATAACCTCAACCTGCTACGTCCGAATGATATCGAGTCCGATGATTCTGGGGCATGATTGGTAGGGCAAATATTTCGCATAAATCGGTAGTACGTTTTTGGATGTGCTCGCAGCGGCACAGAGTATATGGCGCAAGAGATCCCTGCTTCTATAAACATCAATGATGTCTCTTGGAGGAGTACCTAGTGAATAGCAACGTTGTTCTTAGCACTAGGGGGAGATTGACATCTACGTTCGACACAGTTCCTAGCACTGTTGAAGGTGTTTACACCATGAGACCGAAAGGGTGGTTCGGAGTCAACACAGAACTACAAAACAAGCTTTAGCGTACCTCTTTCGCTCAACTACGTTGCTTCAACAGAGGTCTGGTTGTTCGATGTGTACCTCTCTAGCAGCATTACCAGGTTGCTACCGTAGTCATTGGGTAGATCTAAGCGCCGCGCAGGGACCAAAGCGGGTGAAGACCGCAAGGGATCCAGAGTACCAATGTATTGAATGTCCTGGTACCACGAGCGGGCCTGTCATCCCATACCCAGTCGTGGCTAGCAATTCTAATCTGGACTGCGGATGGTTGAACATGGCCTATCTGACCTCGGTAGCCGAACCAAAAAGGATGTAACCGCTCAAGTATTTGCTTAGCCCAAATTTACCTGACAGAGTAGGGCTTACGAAGGAATATCCCGCGAGTGTTTGTCTACCTACCAGGCATATTGTAACCAGAGGTCCAAGAAAGACTCAACCAATATCAAAAGACTCGTGGCAAATTTGAAGTCTGAGCCCAGGCCCTCCAGCCTCTATTGGATTAAGCTAAACGCTAATCAGAACGAGTGAAAGCATTCTACATTTACTTGAATGTATGTGCAGGTAGGCACGAATATATCAGGCTTTCCATATCAAGAGATATATCTTGTGTTTTACCACGCTCCTTAGCCCCTAGTTATCGGCCATAACTCGCCATAGATGTTAACATCTAGCTCCTGGTACCTAGGAAAGCCACTTACTAGTTACTAGTAAGAATATCACTTCTCCCAGAACTTCTGTGCCAAACAGGAACCCTGGATATGTTCGTCACGGCAACCCACGGTCCTATCCTTACAATGCTGACCTAGAAGACGCAGGAACGACTTCGTTGTGGTTGGAAGCATTACGAGGCGAACCTAGAAAGCATATAATCCACACCACATTACGATCCATGGCCTATACGCCGCAGCTTCGAAATAGGGGTGGGAATCATGGTCAAGCCCAAGCACGAAGTTACCACGGAGCAAACATACAATCCGCAGAAACAACACTGCTTTTGCACTAGACGCCTGAAATTCGAGCTGTGGATAAGGACATACACGTAGAATCTTTGGTCCGCGAGTCTCAGCAAGGCCTTAATAGGAGGGGGTTCGGGTGGGAAGCCTCGTCTCGAAGCCCAGTGTCGCCTATTAACCGACCAGACCACCACCGGCAGCCGCGCGCCCAGATTGCAGCCAACATTTATAGGACGAGAACTCTTCCTTCAATCACCCCCGAAGAGACACCATCAGGCCTTTGTGGTGTGGTGGTGGAGGCTTACGGGTACAGCAAAAACCCACACACCGCCCTTCTCCCATGGAAGGCGACCGACGGGGTTTTTCGTAGGTGCCGGGTTCGACTCCCTCCCCCCAAGTGACAACCCGGCACTGAGCTTTTTGCCCTGTTTTGGTTGCTGACTTTAGGTGCGAGCCATTCCTGCCAGTTTGGTTTCTGGGGTGTCAGCACCACTTAACAACCCCCCCGAAGAGATCATAGGGTAATGTCCAGCTGTGACACAATAGCAACATCCACTACACCTCCGAGCCAGCAATAGATCGAAACACTCTACACGCCCCAGCCCCCAGGAGTCTAGATTTGGAACATTTTCATGTTGGGTAATGCATCGCGAAGCTTTATTGCTGCTTATGTTCTATGGTTATATGCCCCTTTTGCGGGTCTTCTGGCTGTCTTCCACAACAGGCGGGACATGAAGTCCACCAGCCACTATTTTAGGTGGCCTGAGTTCAGGTACCACGAAACCTTGGTAATTAAGCCTATGGCCCCTCATGCTTGAGTTCAAGTTACTCTCCGCCTACGTTCAGGAGGGCCAGAGTATTATTAGAATAAAGAGCTCTTGTCCACCTCACCTTTATTCCTTGGTGGTTTCTGGCTAACACACTGCTCCTTAACAATTTGCGTGCCCATGTAAGAATGGGCTTCTCTTCCGATGATATCGCACGTGGCATCAAACGTTACACGCCGGCCTTAATATCCTAGGTTTCATTCCTTATGCAAAGTAACTCTTCCAGAGGACCCCCTCCAGGTCCTCCAGTTGTTCATGGGTGAAGTACTATTCATAGGTCAGCAGAGCTTGGTACGGACGGGAACGTAGATATAGACCCACCTTCTGATCAACCCCCCAGCTATCTTGCCTTGTTTTCTTGAATTCTGATAAGATTCCCTTCGTGGCCTTGCCGACTACACCTGGATCACTTGCCGCACGTCTCGCGAGCAGGGCCAAGACCTCTGGCATCCAATCAGGGGGTGGAGTTGCATATGGGAACGCCTCAACCAATGCGCCAAGTCCTAGCACAGCAGCATGTCTCCTTACGACTTGTTGCGTAACATTGACTGGCGTTTCGGTGCCTGGCTGTCTCTTCTTGGGCATGGGGTTTAGCGCCAACTGTTCTTCGAAGCGCGACTTAAGGTTTGCAATGAAAGGGTTTCGTATTGTAGCCGGGGAACATCTGATCATGCCAGCTAGCGTTGAGCTGGCGACGGTGCGGACCTCAAGTTGGGGGTCGGCAAGCATATCACCTACAGCGTCGAAGAGCAAGACTCGTTGGGACGCATCCATCAAGAATAATCGGCGGAAGTAGATAACTTGCATGTTAACTAGAGCCCTGAGTCGTTGATGCCAGCTTGTGGCGCTCTTTCCGAGGCGGATAAGTGCTGCAATGAATGGTGCATCCTCGCCGGTACGGAAGGGGATGTTCGGCAGGTGTCGATAGACATGGTAGGCTAGGCGCATTAACTCTGGGTCCTCCTTCACATCCATCATGTGTAAGAGTTGATCGATGAACGGATCAGGGAAGAAAGGGATGAGCTCAATGCACTCCTGCGACGAGAGAGTGTTATCCAACCAGATGAGAACCGTCTTCGACCCAGATGTGTAAGAACAAGGTGTCTGCTGACCGGGTGTGCGCTCGTGACGCCAGGCTTCGAGACGGGCGAATATGTCTTTGACGGTAGTAGTAAACTCTTCACTTGGCTTGTACGGTCTGATACCAATATTCGAGTCCGCCTTGTTCTGTTCAAGGAGAACACTGACATTTTCGAACGATTCGTGATACCTGGTTCTGTATATTGTAGCAATAACCCGACCAATCGACTCGCGTACCGCCTTATACGGATGGTCGATGTGCGCTAGGAAATCGTCCAGGATTGGCTTCTCGTGGCGATAGTGCCATCCACAATCATTAATTAGGATCTCGAGTAGCTGTACCTTAGAGGATTCCTTGAAAGCGGCATTGGAATTTATGTCCAGGCGGAAAGAACTTAGACGATTGACAAGCTCGCTAGCACGTCGAGGATCCTTAGTGTCGATGATGAAGTGTAGGCATGTAACCCAATAAGAGAGGTTGTCAGGTGTCAAGTTGTCCGCGAAGATGTTAAGGATCATAGGTTGTGCGAAGTTCCAAACGTCTTCCTTTAATTCGAGAGGGTCATATGCCGTACCGACTATCAAGGAGCCCAAGATTTCTGCGGTAGCACGGTGTTGGTGCTTGTCGCTTCCATCCCCGTACACCTCTGCGACCAGCTCTTTCACGTCTTCAAACTTGAGTTCGGTTTGTCCGTAAATCATGAGGTCAAATATGTGCATAAGTAGCACGGCATTCGATGACCTAAATCTGTCGGATGACGCATCTCGCGGCTCTTGCTTGAGATACTCAAAGCATTGCGATAACCATTCCTTGGTTATTAGCTTGCCGATCTGTTGCCTTGCTGCTCTCTCGATATCGTCATATTCGTCAAACCTCTCCGGCTTGGCCCTGAACGCATTGAAACCCTTGCCCCATACTAACCAACCAGGGTGGTCTGTATCAACGTAATACTCTGCGTTCTCTGGGTGCTTAAAGCTTTCTAAGAAAGTCTGAGTGAACTCGGCATCCCCCTTGGGAACAGGGATGACGAGCTTGTTGATATCTTTCTCTTTCTCCTCTAGATAGTCACTGTAACTATGGTTGTATACAGCACGTCGATCAATGGAGGTAAAGACGCTCGAGAAAGCGCTTAGATAACTGGCTCTCAGACCTGGGTGAGGATCGTTCGTACCTTTGACGACAAGTTCAATGAACTCCGGAGGCGCGATACTATCAAAACGCAGACAAAGATTAGCAGCAAAAATGGCACAGCGGCTAGCTGTTTTCCAGTGTGACTCTTTTGCTAGTTCTGCCAGTTCCAAACCTAAAGCTGCTTTCTTTCGTTCGACTTTCTCTCTTCGCTCGATAATGAAATCGTGTCTCGTATTGATAGCTTCTGAACAATCCTCGGCTGGTTTGATTAAGTCGACAATGGTGTCGTCAGTCAATACCATGTGTTCAAGCCGCTTACCAAATTCGATCAGAGGATAGATGGCAGTAGCACCCAGGTTCTGAATTGATGTTTTGTCAACATTGGCCGTTTGGATATAAAGTCGCATCAGGTCAGGGGCAAATCGCCAGTCCCTCATCAGAGTTCTTAGTAAGCTTGTGAAGAGTAACGTATACATCGCACCCTTGATCCTATCGTGGTCCACCTCGTCAAGGGCTTTGCGGAATCTTTCCAGTATAACGGGGATGACAAGCGGGCGACCGCCAATTAGGGCCTTGAGTGATGCATCCTGCGCGCCTTGGGCTATGCGTCGCACGTCCGCGTATGAGGAAACGGCAGATTCCGCGAGGTCGAGAAGTAGACGTTTATCCAGCTCGCTCTTTCTCCGAACCGACGCGTTATGTTTGATACGTTGCAACTGGTAAGCGTCGGCTCGCTTAATCAGAAGAGGTCGAGGGTATGGCTTTCTTAATCCGCTAATCTTGAACGGAGCAATGTCGGCCCTATACAGCCTAACGAGACGATCCAGCGGGTGCGCCGATCGCTCAAATCCCACATCCGTAATCCAGGTGCGGTAGGTGTTGTACAGCGCCGTGAAACATGCGACGTCGTCTTCCTGGT
This sequence comes from Hypoxylon rickii, assembly GCA_902806535.1. Taxonomy (NCBI): domain Eukaryota; kingdom Fungi; phylum Ascomycota; class Sordariomycetes; order Xylariales; family Hypoxylaceae; genus Hypoxylon; species Hypoxylon rickii. The sequence goes on along the minus strand of CADCWY010000005.1, from coordinate 1,425,185 downwards.
AAATGTTCAGGAAAGAATGTGTTCGAGAAAGCAGCCTTCCTATATCCTCTCGAAGTCCATGGATTCGGTTGTAGAGAGGAGAATCAGGCGTTAGTAAATAGCCGCTTGGGTATTTGAACTGTGGCTTCGTCTCGTCGTCTTCCCCAACCTCAGCCAGAGGGTTGTCACCGTCATCATCGTCATCGTCGTCGTCACGCATGATCGAGTCCTCCCCACCCTCATTGGCTCTTCCATTACCGTTAATATGTCCATGCGATGCTCCGGATGCACGTTTCGGATCGAAAAGATTCGCAAGCCCTGAAATGACTAATCGCAACTGGGTTAATTGGCGCGAAACCTCGTCTGACCATTCTTTATTCTTTCCCTTCCGGCTCACCGGTGGATTGTCACTCATGAAAGACTCCAGTCGTCCCATGGCCCCCTCAGCTTGGGATTCAAAGAGTTCGACCGCAAACTGAATTTCCTCCTGTAGTGGACGATGCCATCGAATTGTCAAATCTGCTGGCGAGGTGGGCTTTCCCCAGTCATCAACGTCGAGACCACGCTCTATAACCTCTGGCTCGTAAAGAGACGTGTCAATAGGATAAGTGTGGGTGAGGTTGAGCAGTAGGTGGTGTATGTAATTGCTGATGTGGATGGTGGGGAGACCTCTGCACTTCTCTTGCATATACTCTGCGATTTCGAAGAGATCCTTCTTGTACTTCAACACCTCGCTGCCGACGTGCACAACACACATACTAAGTATGCTGACATGCCAGACGAGTGCCCTATCTCGGGGAAGTACCTCGGTCCCACTGCTGCGGTCGGATGCCGCCCCATTGTAGTCGATTTCGTTGCGAATGTTGACTATCAGCATGGGAATGAAAACCTTCAACGTTTTTTCTGGGTTTACTTTGCAGAGGGCATTGCAAGTCCACGCCATAGCGTCACGGGCCTGGTGGACTACATGGCTTGAGACGAATGTTGAGAGCTTCTCCAAAGCAATGTCGAACAACTCTGGGGATAAAGAGGCGAACATCGGAGTCAGAGCAGCCGGTAGCGTGTTAATGATATTATCCTCGGGAGACCCAGAGCGTACCTGGGATGAGTCTGGGAGGTTTTCTAGCAATGTGAAGACCTTCCCTAATAGAGCCAGGATAAATTCACCGAAACCAGCCGTAGATGAACGAACGATATCAGCCTCATCCTCGTCGGTTAGCTCATTCTTGTAGTCAATCTTGACATCTTGACCCTCTCGTTCCATACGCTCCACTTCTCCTTGGACCCATTGCATCGCAAGTGACGTGTCATGAATCTTGTTGGTCTCCTTTGCTAGGTTCACAAATGGAATGCTGTAAGCAACACTCTGGATGAAGTTCAAGGTATACTGTGTTTTGTTGAGATCATTGGCATCGATACCGGGCAGGGCTAGCGCTAATAAAGCAGTGATGTGGCATCGAAAGCCTTTCTGGCGAGACATAATATTGGCGATCATGTTGAGACCGCAGAGACTAGAGGTAGTGCGATGTACTTCGACCAGGCCCTGTAAACTAGGATAGAACCTCTGGAGCGCACCAGGAAGCATCAAATCGGGCTCTAGATAGGTGAGGTTCTGAAGAGCATTAAAGTATAGGCTGGTGATACTGGAGCTTTTACCAAATAGCCCCATGAAGGTGACTTCTCGCAAACTCAGGACAAACCGGTGCTTCAAAGCATCGTTGATCCTTCGTTCAGGGGGGTTGTCCTGTTCTTCGTTCTGCTCTCTATTCCAGCGAGATACAAATAACTCAGTAAGGTAATAGGTTAGCTGAGCAAGCATCTTGGTCCACGATCCTTGGTTCGATGGGTGGAAGAACGTGTCGACGGACTCCATGAGACCCTCCAGACTATTCAGAATTGAGTTACTCTTGTCGAGGCAATGGGGCGATAACGATGATATGATCCAGCGAGCCACGATGTACGAGATCGGATGTTTTTTCTTGTCCTTCTCGAGGAAGATGCCCATCCCAGCCGAGTAATCGAGCGCGGTGTACGGCGAGTTTGCTTGCCCGACGGGGATCTCAGTTAAACGAAGAATGGCAGTAAAGATCAAATCAGACTGCTCTCGCGTAAAGATGCCATGCTCACCAAAGGGCACATGACGACAAGACAGATAATCCCTGGCGATCCTGGAAAATATGTCGATGAAAGCATTGTCTACAACCTTAGACCGGGTCATCAAAGACCACAGGTGGAAGAAGGTAGGTATGAAGTCCGAAGGCTGAGACTGGAGCTCGGTGGGTGGGGCTGGGGTGGTAGGCATCAAGATATTCAAGATACCAATCACTATATAGGCATTCTGGATGTCCGAAGTGCTGAAGTAGGGAAGAACCTCGTCTAGTATAGCGCGTCGCTCCTTGGGGTCGAAGTATAGCTGCGAATATAGACAAAGCTTTCGCAGGTGCTTGACACCTCGTCTTCTCGATGAATGGTGAGAAGCTGCTTCCCCTGGTAACACCAAAGCCTTCAACTCTTTCCAAAGTGGTCTCCAATCAAGAATCAGATCATCCTCAGGTTTAAGAGCTTGCTTCCTCCTAATAAGAGTCACTACCATCTTAGAGAAGCGATCTGCGGAGTTGTTATCCAAGCCGGGTGCGAGGGATAAGTGAAAGTATAGTTTCACAAGCTTGGCACGTAGCTCACGGGACATGTCGAACTTCAATGACAGCCACCCATGAAGCTGGCGCGTCCAATGGAGAGCCCCAGGAGAAAAGTCTTCGGCTTGAATTGCTATGTAGAGCTGCTTCAAAATCCCCTGCAGGGCTTCGTCGCGCTCCGCATCATCTTCGACGGGGTAAGGAAGTAGCTGGAAGTATGCAAAGGTTCGAGGTCGGTATCGTTTGGGATCGTCGACATCGGGGGAGTTGGAAGGTGGTAAGCCGGGCGAAGTGGCACGCGATATGGTGTCGCCAGCGACGTAGGTCGTAAGAAAATGCGAGGCGGCCGAGAATGCTGCAGCAGCAGACGCAGGATCGAGTCCTTCGTCCATGGTGGAAAGTGGATGTGTCGTAACTAGTTTCGTCCCTAGTCGTCTGTAGTATCAAATAAAACTTTCTCTGCTAAGAAAATACAATGCAGTAAGCAACCCAAGTCGTGTCCTATCTTCTGCTGTTTTAAAAAATGTCTTTCTCTTTATTATCTTAAGCGGAATGAGTTGTCGAGGTTTCTTGGTATCTCACACTCCTGCACGCTAATGGTGAAAGTTGGCAGTGCGCTGTTGAAATCGTTGGTGGCGTCGGGTTCGTTGGTCTCGTGCTGCAGCTAAACGTAGGGCGCACCGCACGCTGACATGTCGCAGCTCTCGGAGCTTCTCGAGCTAGCTTATCGGCAGATACCTTGTCCCGGTCCTGAGCTTCTCCAAATAACGGGCGGAAGAATTTACTTGATATACCACCTCGTGATTTAAGGCGAGAAGATACGGTCGGATCTTGAGTAACGTATGTGCGACCTTTTTGCTGGCCTCGTAGCTAGTATCTGGATCGCACCGCGTCCAAGATGGAAAAGAAAGGACAAGGAAAGAGGGAAAGAGGGAAAAAGCTCAGACCAAACCACCTAGCCTTTAGGGAGCGAGCGGGCCAAATCTAGTTAAAAACTTGTCAAAACCAAACCGATAATGCAAGACTACTAGACCTGAAGGTGAAGAAATGCAAGGGGAGTAGTCGTAAAGGAAAAGGGAAAGGGTTTGGGTAGGTATGTAGGTATGTAGGTATGTAGGTATGTAGAAGTAGGTAGGGTACGTTAATGAATTTGGATTTTGGATTTTGGATTTTGGGACTTGGAAGTTTGGGACTTGGATTTGGTCACTTTTGGGGGAGGAGGGGGAGGCTTGTCGAGGTGGGGAGCAATTGACTTTTGGTTCCTCGAGCTTTGCAATTGCTTGTTCGCCCGCCCTATTTGGCTGGTCCAGGTGCACATGCGAGTTCTTTTTGTACTGGAGGTTCACTGTGCATTGTTTAATGTTTCAATGTTTCAATGTTTCTCGCCGGAGACGTAGAGGCAGAAGTAGAAGTACGTAATTAGGTCGCCCACCTTTACCATGATAAATCCACTAAACCTCGTACCCATGATCGTCTGCGACTACCTGTGACTGCCTGTACACCTACCCAATGACTGGAAATCTATGCCCTCCAGCTCTACATGTACCCATTCTACACATTCTAAGCAGTCATCGACACAAATCCAATCCATTTGAAATGTTGGTACTTGGTACATCAATTATTCGCCTGCGTACTTGCGTATTTGTGTATTTGATTGCGGTTCGAGGACCTAAGTTCGGAATCGGAATCATCAATGTTTGTTTGTTCCATCAGAATGCTGATTATGCGGTCGTTTCTCCCTTAACATCAATCTTTGCACCCCATCCATCAGTTCTTAGGTAACGATTGGGCGTTGTGATTTCTTTTGTTCGTATCCAACTAGATCTTGCAATTTGAAAATACTAATGTCAGATCATGAACCTTATCGCCAACCATTCATATTCATTCTTGGTATTGGCTGCACCAGCATCTGTTTCCGAGATTGCCCTTGACTGGCTCATAATACTTCCTCCATCTCCTCCGTTATATCATGCGCATATCTATATGTTAGTAACTTGAGGTTGGTGGTGCCTTGCAGCTACTATTGGTGGGGCACAAAGAACACTGAATATTTGAGGTTTCACCAAATACAATCGAAAATAGGATACCATTCGTGAATAAGTCTTCTTTAATACATGGTCCCTATTAGATATGTACCTACTTATATCCATAGGACTGTAATAATCAGCTCGCCGTCGCCGAAGGAATTGTAAGCTCAAGATGCCTACCGAAGTTATCCGGACGCACCCAGGCTCCCGCACGACGTCATACTTAGGTACCTACATTTACCTAATCAGAGCTAACAGACAAGTCGATAGGTCGGGTATTAGGTAGGAATGAAAAGAACGGGGTTATTTAGGAATCAGATCCGATTTGTTCAAGAGGCAAAGGTCCCGTGAATCATCACAAATGTCAGCCTAGCAAATCGCGAATTGTAAATCGGTTAATAATTGCAGCTAGGCATATTGCTTTTGAACTCATCTGCTACTACATGGTACGTCAATGACCACTATATACCTAGTATACTACCTACCTAGTAGTATTCCATGCTACATACTCGCCTACCAGGTAGCATCAGACAAAATATCCCTATCCAACGGCTCTACCCGCTTTGCTTACCCGCTCTGCCTATCCGCCTCCTTCCATCGTCTTCGCTGCCATACGCCACACAGCTTACACAACACCCGACATCGCGGGTACGTGCGTGAAATTTCTGGTGTAACTAGCGTAGGTGTTCTCGGGCCGTACGTTGGCACCCAGTTTGATGACGGCAGGACGAGATACTCACATGACTTGTCTATCTCTTCCGTCGAAAAGATCCATCCAACGTGTAGTTGCTATCTGTCCCCAAGAAGTGACGTTCTGTTCCACAGGGTTGGTGTGAAGGTTCAGCAGTAGAATCATAGGGCGGTGGTAGAGGTTCTACAAGGCATGCCCGGGTGCTATTGGTACCCGGCATCCGTAATACTGGGTATTTGTCCTGGGTAGGTACATAGGAATATGGATAGCTGCCTACCTAGGACCTACGTGTGCTTATCTACCTGCCTCACCAAGATCCAAGGCAACCAGAAGATGACAGAGGCTATGAGGAGGATTCTCCCTGACCATGCTCATTATTTTGATGCCACGGAGTTTTCGGATGCACGTGAAACCGCGTTCGGATTTAATCCAGAAAGCTAACGTCATCAGGCTTGCCTACGCGCTTCCTACATTTATCCCGTCCTGGGTAAAACTGAAAGGATATGTGATCTCAAATTGTTTCCATGGATGGCTATATCATAAGCCAATAGTATTCCTATCCTAGATTGAAACATTGAGTCATCCTCCTATCTCTTTCCTTAGTAGTCATACCCGGGTTCTGGATAGATGTCACTCAAGGTAGGGCAGTCAACAGCCACCCAGAGAATCAATATCCTTAATGTTACTCCTTTTTCTTGTCCATCCTGGGTAACCCAACCCAGAGGAAGAAAATGACTGCAAGTAGCGCCACGATGATGGGTTGTAGCACTTGGACACCCTTAGCTTGTGCAATCGCTCCGACTGCGAAGGGTAGGACAGCCGCACCGCTGCCACCGAACGCCGCCGCAAACCCGATAGCACCGACGTGAAGCTGTCGAGGGAGTAGCTTGGACATGGCGACAATGACTGCCGGGAATAGCGGCCCGATGAAGAAACCCTGGAGTCCCACTGCGACGGCAGAAACGTAGAACTGTGGGACGAGCCAGAATAGGAGCTCTAGGCCTATGGTAATCGGAAGGTATATCTATCCGCCTACTGATTAGCACGAGACAACTCCCCGAATAAGTAGGTGTGAACAGGATCACCATCGTGGATGTTCGAGATGCTTACCATAATCGCCCTCTTTTCCCCTATTCTGGGTGTCACAAATCCTAGGACTATCCGTCCGATAGTGAGGCCGAGCCAGAATCCAGTAGCCGTCATACCGCTCGCGAAAGGCTCTCCATGTCGCACCTGGATCATGAACTCGACAATCCAGCCCCCGAGGGCGACTTCCAGGCCGACGTAGCCGAGCAAGAAAAGCGAGCACAGCCAAGTGACGCGCGCGCCGGGTTTCTTCCACAGGGCTTCCTTGAGGCTGCCTTTGGGCGTGTTGGCATCGGCGTTCTTTGACAGGGAGTCCCTATACTCCTGGCCGGTTGCGCTCCAGAAACACGTAATCGTAGCTATAACCTCGATGCTGGCCATGCCAATCTGCTCAAGTCAACCTTGTATTCGGTTGGGCCGGTACCGGATAACTCACCATGAGATAGTAGAAGGCGTACCAGGGCAAATGGCCCTTGGTGATCATGGTTGTGGCAATGAGCGGGCTCAGAACAGCGCCGGCGCCGTATACGCCGTGGAGGAAGCCCAGCAATTCGTTTGCGTGCGCCATGTTTCCGATCCACGCATTCCAGGCGGCGTCTGCGATGCCATTGCCGAAACCCGCAAGAATGAACGTAATCACCAGGACTGGGTACGGCGGGTGGACGGCGATGATTATGTAGGCGATCAAATGGCTGCCCGAGGAGAGAAACGCGACGCCGCGCTGGCCTGCTTTGTTGTGAACGACGTTGTTCAGGAACGCGGCCGCGGTGTATCCCACGAACGGCGAGAGGAAGACGAGCGACACTATGAGATACGAGAGGCCATAGTGGTCTTGGAGCTGCGCTTGGTGTCAGTTGGCTGTCATTCACTCAAAAGTTCCTATAGGTCTTATGCAGCCCGAAGGGTTATCTCACATATGGAATAAGAGGCTAAGCCAATGGTTGTTAGCAAAGCCACGAAACACTGCGCTAGTTCTTCGACGAGGACTCACACCATAGGCAGCATCATTAGCTCCCATGACGACAAAGGACCAGAAGCAAGAACAAACTCGCGGTATGTTTTTGCGGGGGTAGTTCCAGCGATTGATAACCTCCGTCGCGGAGTCCGGGTCCGGGGGCGTGCTCGTGCCCTGCGCGGGGGTCGCGTCGCCATCCTTGATGCTCGCCTGGCGACTCGGCTTGTGCGGGGGGGTCTCGACGTCAATCTCCTTCCGGATCGGCGACGACATGTAGACGGGCTCAAGCTCCATCTCCATGACCGAAGTCGAGGAGCTCCCGTTCTGCTGCGCTCGCATTGCCATGGGTGGCAAATCTGGCTCTTAGACTTCGTGGGATTGGATTAACTCTCTCCAATTACGAAGGAGATAAAAAGTGAAGTTTCAACCTCTGAGATGGAAGGTGAGCTGCCAGAGGAAAAGAAACGAGATATCCTGGTCAAAGTCGGGCCATGTCGCGCCTCATTTCTTATACGACACCGCCGGTGAAGCTTCGGAAGAACGACCCCATCAAAAGCGGAGGGCGCGCTGGTAAATCGAGCTTTCGTTTCGTCTTGGCTTTCGCTCTTGGCTCCGGCGCAAGAGTCAAAGACCGGGGAGCTGCTCGAGCCTCCCTATCTGCGTCGGTAGAACATCGGGTCTCCACGTCGTGATGTAAATCTGGACCATCCGCGACAGTTTGTCATTGGGGGGAGTGACCCGAATAGGAATCTCCGCGTCCGTTCCCCGGCTGGAAGCACTCCACCCTCATCATACTCCGCTCTACTCCGCCATTCAGATACGAGACCGGCATCGGTTTCTGGTGGAGGTAAGCCTCTCGTTTTCGGGCCGTTATTCCTATAACTTGTAGCCACTGCATTGGGGGACGTGGATGTGGCTGGCTGGAATGTGTGCACCTACCTATATTAAAGCATTGGCCCAGACGAAGCTTTCTGTGTGAGGTAGTATTGTGTGGTGATGCAAAACGTCCACTATCTCCTCACGAGGCGCAAGAAGAAATAGCGAAGGGCGGACACATACATTCCCAGTGAATATTCAGACAGCGGTTTACACTCATCAAGCTAAATCTTGGGGAGCTCTAGCATAGGTGAACCCACTTCCGGCGACAATGACAATGACGGCAATGGCACCCTAGGTGCGGCATGCTTGAATCGAAGCCTCACGCCGCCTACCACGTCGGTCTTGGCGGGTGCTAAAAACGCGAAAAGGTATCGACATACTCCTACTTATTTCGCATCGAGAACCTGAAAAGCTGCTCGACCAAGGCGACTAGCCACGAAACCGTTGTCTTAGGAATGGGGTCATAATAATGTTCTAGCTACATGATGTATCCTTGTTTATGTCGCCAGGAGCCCACTCTCTACTAAATAGCCGACGCTAAGAGGAGATCATGCGCACGAACCTCAACGAGTTTGGGATGGATTTTTGACCTATACGGAACAGATGCAAGGGCCTCAGATTCATTGTGAGCTTTGTAGGGCTACATACCTAGATACCTAGGTACTAGGTACCTAGTAGTCAAGCATACGAGGTCAAGACAGCGGGTACAATTCTCATTGGGATATTTGTTGCCATGAGAGCGAGTAGCTCTGATTGAATTTGCTAAAGTAGGGAATTCGTTTCTTTCCAGAGGGGGTATTGTGTATTTCAATGCCAGATGATAGCCGTCCTTCCAGTACTCTATTCACACTCAAAACGCCATTCAAACCGCCAGGCCGATCCTTCCAGATACCGAGGTCTCTAGTTGGCAGAGCAGATCCAGTGTTTCTCAAGTGCCATAGCCAATATAACTTTTCCCACCCAGTCCGTGATTCCATGCGCTGCCTCATTCTGTAACTCCTGTCTATGCGAATAAATGAATGCAGCCTCTCATCCCGCCATTCATGATCTGGCTAAACCATATGCTTTAGGTTTAGGGGTTCGTCAGCAAAGACATGCTTGACAGTCCTACCGCGCGTGCAGCTTCCGAAACCAATTTGCCATGTTCTTCCATTTGTGATGTTTAAGCTTCCGTTCGTTGTCGTCCGTTTGGGCTCTGGGCGCCATACTCGGAAAATAAGAATCACGTTGGATGCTGGGCGATTCGCTGAGCTCCACTTCGCCTGCTTTGAAAGGGACGGGGTCGACCGAATAATATGCCGAAACAGCACGTCTTCCTGTGGACAAAGGAGTCGGCGCTAAGGGCGAAGTGTTACTTTGTGCAAGACCGCTACGCTCCCGAGGTTCTGATGGTGAGTCCAACACCGCTGCCAACGATTTCTCTACGCGTCGATTTGCCATTCTAAGTTCCCAATCGCCACTGAGGGTCCGCTTATTTCGTTTTAATGCTTGATGGTTACTATTTGTTTGGTCAGGGCCCGCTGGCTGTGTAGCATTGAGCTTTTGTATGAACGCAGCTCCGGTCGAGGTTGCCCGTCGCGGAAGTGTACCTGGTGCTATTCGATCGCCTGTTCTTAAAGATCCCGGTGATTTCCGTCGACAAATAGGTTCGGGAATGTTGGTCCTTGATGGTAATTCCGAGTTGACACTCACCGATCTGCTTCGAGCTGTTATACTTGGATCGGTGGGAGACGTAGGAAGGGATGTATTTGAAGGAGTGAAATCCGTTGGTTTGAAGTTGGGTGACCATCCGTGGCGAAGCACGACCCATATAGCCGAAATGGCAATAAATGTCTTCTGCCATTCTTCGACGCGTTGGGTAGTACGCTCGGAAGTGTTCACTTCGGCATTCGGAGGAGATCTAGATAACAAAGGTGAGGTTGGGGGATGGTGACCAGCAGATTGGGAAACAGTGGTGTACGTGTCTAGGATATCGAGAGAAGAATTTGTTAACGTAGCCATGATGGGATGTCGCCTAGAGTTCGGGTCGATGATGCTAAAGGTGAACTTGGCATCAACCACCGAACCCGCCGCTGACGGGGGCGTTGGTGAGGTTGGTGTCGGTGGCAACGATTTGGAGACGATCTGCTTGCGGACCCAGCGTGCTGTGGTGGTATGCCCAGTCGAGTCAACGGAAACAAACTCATAAGAAGACAAGTTAGAACCATTGTATCTGGGGGTGGCGATCCAGACAGTTCCATCGGCTAGCACGATCTCGGCCTTATCCTCCGTCACAAAAGGACTCAATATTGCCAAAAGCTCGCGAGATTTGAGGTCCTCCTCGTCGCCATCACTCTCTGATGCGGAAGTTTGCGTGTCATAGTCCTCGCTCTTCACCAACATAACATCCTGGATACCCAACTCCCTCTTGATACGAGCAATTCGAGGAAAGCGTTTGAGCAGCGGCGCTATCAACGACCCTGCTATGGCAGACGAGGGGTATACATCAATGGCGGGCCTCGGGCGTCTAGTGGCGGACAGCTGCTGCATCTGAAGTAGTAATTGGGGGTGTATGGGAATCAAACGCTGTTTGGTACGAAGCTTTGGAGGCGGATGGGCGAGGATAAAGCCCGTACTCCTCCGCGGTGCTCTTCGACGGGCGCGACGAGCAGAAGACGAACCCCGGCTTGCATCACTATCGGAAGCAACGGAGCCTTCATCCTCGCTCATTGCTTCGGGCTTCGCTGTCGTTGTCTCGCATCTAGGCTCTTGGAATCTGACAACCGGCTCAGAAGGCTTAGGAATCTGCTCTGAAAGAGGTCTAGGGCGTGGTAATCTAGGCAAGCTGGGTTCATTAGGAGAAGACTCGGTGCTAGTACGATAGGATGATGATCGGTTTATAGGTGTTGCGAAAGCAGATCGCAATAGTGGATTGCGTCGCTGGCCCTGGCCGGGTTGAGGGGTTGGTCGATTGGAATATTCATGGCCATGTAGGCTTGCCCCGGAATGTAAGAACATCATAAAGAAATAGCCATCAATCTGTCACTTCCCGCAGGTCAGGTGGAGCTCTTATGAAAGGCCTGACGGGCAGGTCGATATCCGGCAGCTTCGATGGGTACTTGATAGTTGAAATGTCCCAACCCAGAGCTAGTCATAACATGGCTGGGTCAGAATCTCTTCAATTCCTTCCAAAGGTCAACTCGACTAGCTGGCAACTATCGAGTTGATATAAGAGGAAAGGAAAGCCTGAAGGTATAACTGCACTGCTATGACCGAGTTGTTTCAAGGTGAAGCTGGTGAGGAATAAGAGACTATCGCGTACGGCAACAAGGCTCGAGGAGCAATGCAGTGATCGCTGGGTCACCTAGGTTTAAAGAGACAAGGAGGTCCCAGGAGGTAGAGAAAGTGGAGAGCTGAGTATGACTTGACAGGCTGAATCGCTTGGCCCGCCTAGGAAATGCGTAACGGCCCAAGGACCAGGAGCTTTAATAGGGGTGGTTATTGGGGGTTATTGGGGGTGTTGGTGGATCTGATCACAATCAGCCATGTGCGTGTCCCCGTTGGCGTGCCTGTGTGCTAAGCTTCTACAGCCTCAGCTCGGATCGAGGCCGAGGCCGAGTGTCGAAGGGACCCGCAGACGTTTGAAGAATTGCACGAGGGAATCGAACCAATTATCAATCAAGAGGGGTTCTAGATCTTAGCTAACCGCCCACTAAAAGACTCGATTTTATGAAACCAAAAAGAATCAAACGTCCGACCAGAAAAGAGGATTGATTAACCAATGCCTACTAACCTGGTCACATATGTACCTAACCTTGGTGCTGCTGGGTACGCAGGTAAGGCTAGAAGCTAGAGGACTAAGGAGCTAAACACAAAAAGAGAAAAAGAGAGGAACGAAAAGTACGATGTTCTTGTAGTACACGTATGTTCGTCGTACGGGCGGTGAAATTGGAATGTTACAAAATGGCAGGATGGGTAGCAGTGGAAGTTACCGTTGTTCATCACGGAATTGATTACACCAAGAGGTTGGGATGATAGAAATGCATCCATGGGATGGTATTCTTAAATGGTTGAACGGCATTGTATGTATTGGATGCATTGGATGTATTGAATTAATCTGATCTGTAACCTATTGGATGTCGAGAATGTCGAGAAGATCAAGGAGGTTAAAGGTCGAGGATGTCAGTGGTATCGGAATTTGCTTGGCCGGCAGTTTAGTTATGCAGGTAGTGAATCCATTAGTACACTGGACCCGCTATATCCCTGAGTAGTGTAGCGAGCTCCCCCTGACTGGCTGCTGCCCAGGTGGATAAAAAAGGGCTAAAAAAGGGAAGAAAATTCCCCTAAGGCTCACCAGCTGGAACGTCCGGAACATCGATAAACCCACTGAGCTTCCAGGGCTACCGAGGCCTGATGATCAGCCCTAGGCAAACTCGGCACGCTATTCTGTCTGGGTCTTCTTCTCCCTCTCATTGCTTTTCTCTGGATACCCGATATGCCTGATACGTGGACCTAGTAGACATACTAGGTACATGTAGTAGGCATGCTAAGAAGTCCCTAACTAATACTCACGAATAATGCTCGTATGGATAATCCACCGTAAAAGAGTAAAAGAAAACCTAAGAATCTTTCCAGGCTTCCAAATTCTTCTTCGGCCGGTTGGTGCGGAATCTTCGTATTCCTCTTATTCCTATTGGGTCCATAGGTGTGTATTAGCAATAGTCATCGGACTGACTGATGACCGATCATACCGACATCAATGAGCCGTTCTAGAGACGGATTGCAAGAATCTTTCCGCTGTCCGAATCCGAACCCGCCATCTAATTCTTACAGATGCCAAGTCTGACCAAGCTTAACAATGATTCGGTTGTTTTTCCCTTTTCCTTTTTTCCTTTTTTATTCTTCTTGATCAACATTTCCAAGACTTCGGTTCCCGAGTCAGAATCTAATATTGATTGGATGAACATGGAAAAAAGCTAGTCTACATGTACCTAGCGGCCATCGCATCTAGGAACTACCCAGTTGGTATCAGCCGTGCTACGTGTATTTGCGTGTATTACGCATCCACGGACGTACGCCAAGTATTATGTATATTGAAGTTAAGATGTCATGAAGGTCGAAATAGGCTGTCACATTATTCAAAAGCTATCCATATCTCGTGGATGGCACGGCAAGGCATCGAGATCGCTTCATTCGGATCCCTAGATATCCCGGGGCAGTTCAAGTTTGCGAGGACACTCGAGACGAGTCGAGCGATAAGTCCATTATGACCCCCAAAAGCCACCTTCGCGATGCGCTCTATCGTTAGTTCATAACGTAGGTTGAGCTCTCTCGAACGAATCAAGGTCTCCGCAACGCGCCATTTACATGTCGGTGAGGGTGTAATAAAGTTAAGGGCATACATAGTAGGAGTCCGGTGACCATGAGAGCTTGTATCTTAAGTACGTACCTAGCGGGTTAATAATGTATACCAAGCTGTTTCGGCATCGACATCTATCCCTTGGCAAGCTCATAGCCGTTTAGCTGCGGGTAGACAGTTTAGGGGATTTCCAAGAAGATCTACGGGATCGGCTCTCTATGGTACTCTCGATGGCTTTTCTCCATTCACACCGAGTCGCCAATCTTCAACGCCTCGTACTCGCAATGACAATTCTAGGGAACCTAAACGGTTGTTGATATGCACGCGTTCAGGTCGCAACCGATGAAGTCATCAACATCATCTACAGCATGAAATGCTCAGAAGATCGCCTCTCAATGACAAACCTGTCAGCCCTAAGACAGGTAGGGCCTGCAAGATAATGACGACATGCCGCGAAATCCGTCTAGGCGGTAAGCATCATATCCATCACCCTGCCTTGGGTCCCGAGTACGTTGCGCGACATGCGTACCTAGTACCTACCTAGGTACATAGTACACAGGTATTAACTAATGGCGGCAGCAAGCAGCGAGGTCGTGGAAATAAAATGAGAAGAGATATATTGTTTGTTATGCAAGTAGGAAGTCGCCGGGAAATAAGCACGCATCTGGATTAAGTAAATAGTCGTGCTTAGTGCAGACACGTCGCGAGTGACTGACTAGGATCTTGTGTGTATCCGTGTCCTGTGCTGTACCTTGCTTGGATTATTATCTCCGGGAAATGAACGATGCAGGACCAGTCACATCAAATAGTCGGCTGGTCAACGTTATCACTGTATTCATTTCCGGATATCGTCTTATAGTCAGCAGACGAGATGCAGTGATTCCTTCGCAATTTCCATTTCCATTCCATTTCGTTGCATTTCTTTTCGGATTCAAAACATTGAAAACCACACAACCCGAAAGAATACGCGTATATGCGTATGAGTGTGTGCATATACATAGTACATACATATGCAGGTACGTACCTAGGTATGTACTGAGCGGGTGGACTCTTGGGATTGGGTACATGTATGTATGTACTAAATAGGTACCAGCCACATGACCTTGCTGCTGAATAATTTGGTGTGGCGGGAACATTACTGCCTTCAAGGTTATTCGAATCAAGCCACTATGGATGTACTTTGTACCTAGTACTACCGTACTAATCCACACCAATCAATTATATCTGATTGATCCACTCTTTCTTCTCCTTTCTATACGCGTGTGAGTCGTCGGAATAACATCCGCCACTCTGTCACCAGAGTTTGCATATCGCAACGATGCTCTTGTTAGAATCAAAAAAACCTATTCAATCGTTGGTTCGCAGTTTTTTTGCCTGGAAAGCTCTTCTGCTACTCATTGCAATCGGAAGTAGCGTCGGCCCGGCTTATGACACCTCCACAACTCTGCTATCTCCTGAAATAATCTCTCCTGATGAGGCTGCCTTTGATGTAGCTACTAAGCTGACCAGATGGGATTCTATTTATTTCATACAAACCTCTCGCCGAGGCTACTTGTTTGAGCAGGAATGGGCATTCGGCCGCGGCCTTCCCACAGTCATCTCTTTTCTTGCTCGAGGTACGTCCATGTCCTATTGATCGTTCTTCATGCTACATGTAGTCGGAGCTAGCTAATGACCATAGTCCTCTCTATTTTTGGCACACAAGCCACCGGTCGATATGAGCCGCTCATCGGGATATTTGTGGCTCATGCATCTCATCTGCTGTCGGTGCTAATGTTATATCAGCTTGGGCTTGTTGTTTGGAAAGACAAACGGTTGTCGTTTGTAGCAGCGCTACTTCACATTTTATCCCCAGCTGGATTGTTTTTGTCGGCACCTTATAATGAGAGTACATTCTCGCTCCTCACTTTTGCGGGGTATCTTTTCTTCGCAAAGGGTTTACTTGGGCAAACACGGACTTTCGCCCATGATGCGAGTTTGGTCGCATCCGGAATGTGGTTTGGCTTCGCCACCACGTTTCGCAGCAACGGCTTATTCAATGGAATCCCATTTGCCGTGGCACTGATTCAAGAACTCTCGGTCGCGCCCACGTTGACTAGCATCAGACGACGATGTGCACTAATCATCGGCGGGTCGGCCATTGCCATCGGTTTCGCGGGGCCCCAACTTGTAGCTTATCAGATCTTCTGTTCCTCCCTTTCAGTGCTCCAGGCAAGACCCTGGTGTACGAGTGGCTTGCCTAGCATCTATTCCTTCGTGCAAGAGCGTTATTGGTCAGTTGATGAGTCCTCGCTTTGCGAATAAAGCTAACACGGAAAGTAGGAACGTTGGGTTTCTTCGTTATTGGATTCTGTCGAATATACCGCTTTTTCTTCTCGCGGCACCCATGATCTACATTCTCATTAGATCAGGATCAGAACTGACCAAAAACCCCTTGGCCTTCGCGGTCGAGAAATCCGAGCTTATCCGTTCGCCCCATCTGACGTTGTTGGTACGATCGATGGCTTTGAGCCAGCTCATTTTAGCAGGCCTAGCTATCACGAATTACCACGTCCAAATCATTACGAGGATCTCATCAGGATATCCGTTATGGTATTGGTGGGTAGCAGGACTCATCACAGATACCAAGACTTCGGTGCTCGGTAGTAATGTCATCAAATTCATGGTCATGTATGCTATTATTCAAGGGGCCTTGTTTGCAACTTTTCTTCCACCGGCATAGTATAATTTGCATCGATGTTAGCACCGTCCCAACGTTATATTGGCCCATCAACAACGTTCAATCGATCGTGACAGTTGTTTTCATGATCCTCGCAAAGGTCAGGTTCACTTAATTCTCAATAGAATCAAATTAAATTCAAATACAACAAAACCACGATGTATCAATCATGGCCAAGCTTCGGATGGGGAGGGAACTCGGCGATTTTACCTCTTCTTCCGTAGGCAATTTTGAAAAAGGGCACACACAGCCATAGTCTACGTGACCGGATACAGCACGATATGGCACTCAAATATTATGCCAGTTTAATACTGATGATCGTTCCCAGCTCGAATTAGGCCCTTACGAGGTTCAAACATAGAGTAACTCTGACACTGGTTTTCTCTCTGAAAGTACCTACTAGTTAGCTACCTACCTAGGTAGGTAGATAGGTACTCGGTGGCTACCTATCTTGCTTCCTCGACGTTGGTAGCCTCATTTCCTGTGCCGCTGGTAGGAGCTTAAACTAACTGCTCAATACTAATCAAATTACATTTCCTACTATACGACTTAGGTAGGTACTCAATATCTATCTGCTAGGTATGCAGATACCTACCAATCTCTTTTCAGTACAATGATAATGTTAAGCTTGGGATTATTGCATGCGGTCTAGCAAACATTATTGCCGATGAGTCTCGCGTATGTCGGGGCCAGCCACATAAAGGTGTAGTCAGCGCGGTCGTGCTTGGGGCAACATGAATATGAACAATAGAGGAAACAAGTAGGTACCATGCATAGGTACCTAGTAGGAAAGGGGGGTGTCTTTGATATCGAAGTTTCTCAACAGTTTAGCCAAGTCGTTAGATATGAATATACCTACTGGCGAATTCCCTGGCTGATCCACGATGGCGCATATGCTTGGACCACGTGATAGCGCGACGTATGCTGAGAGTGATATCAAGTCAGAAGTGCCCCAAGTCGCGATAAAAGTATGCTTAAAACAAGTTGAAAATATTTTCAGCATATCATAGGTACTAGGTAGGTAGGTACCTAATATTGCTATGTAGATACCTGGTGCCTTATGAATCAACTACCAGCACTTAGTATTAGGTACTAGGTAGTTCAGGTTAGAAATAAAGTACCTTAAGTACCTTGATCTCAACCTCCTCGGCCGCCGTCTACCAACGTTGGTATCTTGAAACTATCACAACCAGAATCAGAATCATAAGAGCATATCGATACCCGACAATTCGCGCCTATCAGGTTTAACATCCCCGGAAGTCGTGACTAAAAATTTCCCTAGCTCTTTTAAGCTATACATCGCCGCCTTTTAAACATATTCGCGACTTCACAATCATACCTACTTGTTACTTAAACATCTTCTCTCGCCAACCTCCCAGACGTGACAAATATCACCAGTAAACTTTTATCCCATACCAATCCCGTCCTTGTTACATTCTAGCTTTGCATATCACTCTACATTATTTCGGTACCCTCACCTTTCAAAGATCAAAGGCATAGATATCTAGAGAGATTTCCTCGTCGCGCAAGACGGATCTCGGTGAAGGTACGATCGCCGGCACAGACTACGCCTTTTTCCTACAATTGCTGTATCTATGGATGCTAACATACAGCGCTAGTACAAAACCATATCTCGAGACCTGTTATCGCCCCTTCCTACCTTGCCATCCCAACCTGCAAACATCGAAACCTCGATAACTCAAGATAACTCAAGATCATTCATTCAATACCACCGCCATCTCTCACATTATCCTGTTTATCTGAGAACGCCAATAAACGGAAGTACCTCCTACCTTACTAACGTTCTCTGCTCCATTTTCCCTACCTGAAGACGCCTATTTAAAAATTCCAAAGAACCCACTCCCAGATATCATTTTCACAAAAACATCTTCATACATCGACATCTCCCAACCCCAGGATCTAGGAGCCTCACTGATTGATTTTTTTTCAATCCAGAGCCTCGATACTTTCTTAAGATATTGAAGCATATACTGATCGCCGGTATATATTTCTACGCTAACCTATTACCGCCGTTCCCATATCGATATCGAGAGGGAAGTATTTCTTTCTGATCCAAGATTCGACTTCCTTCAAATTCACGCATCGAACATCTACCGGTTAGAGTCAACCTCTATAAAAGTACAGTAAATCTTTAAGGATCTAAGGTATGTATTGAAATCTTTGCCTTTTCCACCTTTTCCCACAAGCCAGATTCAACATTTACCATTTACCCAACCACCCTATCCTATCCATCTTCCGCCGCTAAACATCACCTTCACCATCCACCTTTACACTCTGCTTAACTACATCACCTTTTCTATCTTTCACCACCAAACATCACCTTCATCCTCAACCTTCACATTCTGCCTAACTACTTCACCTTTTTCATCCTCTGCCGCCAAGCATTACCTTCCTCCTCGGCCTGCACACATCACCTACTATTGCCCTGGGTAGCCTCTCTTCTACATTTCGCACTTGTTCTCCTCAGCTTTTTCAGTGTGCCGTTTGTTTCTACACACAACCACATCGAGACTCTGCTGACACAGACAATTACCATCTTCAGATAGAGAGCCACCGAATCAACCGTCCACTATCATCTCGTTAGTTAACGCTACCCCAACACTACATGATGGCATCCGTCGCCCCTACCACCCCTGACTGGTTGGAAGTTCGGGTATCCTCGGATATCCAGGACTGGCTGGCCCTTACTGGCTGGCATGACAGCGACTACAAAGAAAAGAAGTTGCGCGAGTTCCGTGATGAGAACCGTGACGGCCGTGGGGCCTTGGATGGGGTTCCGGCGCCTAGCGGTGCTGGTAAGGCCAAGGATGACAAGACTGGCATTCAGACCAAGGAGAAGAACGTCGTCCGCCGAGATGAAACGCCAGCTGACACCAAAAGTATGATCTCACTGGGGGTGGATGAGCCTAGCACCGCGGCTGCCGCTCCGATCGTGGTGGACGGCGGCCCAAGCCGTGGCCGCCAAGGCTACATTAGCGATAGAGCCCACGTTTACGCCGCCCGACGTCGCTCTGCGTCCCCAATCGGCCGTAGCTTTCAAGGTGATGAAAAGCTTGATCTCGGATACCGTGACCGCGGTGATAGGGTAACTAACCGTGGAGCTTATGAACGGCTTGATGATGCTTCCTTGTCTCGTGGTTCACCCGCCGTAGGCCAACGTCACCATACGGCTTTGAGTCGCCGCCAAGAGCATGGCTCGAGACCCGGCGAACACAAGGGAGAGCTCGTAACCGACACTCGTGACTTTGAACGGGAGAGAGCCCTTCTCCAATACCCTACCAAGCTCACGTTCAATAATCCGGATGGTAAGTCTGGTTCTGGACATCGCCGAACCTCCGGCGTTCCAGAGTATGCTAACATGTGCGGCGTCTGCTTTATAGGTTATCGCTTCTTCGTAATGCGATCATATAGCTACAACCATATCTACGAGGCGCAGGAGAAGGGAGTCTGGGCTACTCAATCCCATAATGTTAACACGCTCGCCCAAGCCTTCAACAGTGGCAAGACAGTTGTTCTCTTTTTTGCGGTCAACAAGTCCCATTGCTTCCAAGGCTATGTCAGTATTCTCGCCGTTTAGTTGTATTCCCAGGTTCTTTGTTCTCTTGCTAACATTTACCAACTTCTATTTCTTAGGGCGTTATGACAGGTCTCCCGAGTGCCAAGATCGACCCCCCGTCTTGGTGGTACAACCTTAGTTGGAATGTTTCTCGACCCTTCAAAATCGAGTGGATGGCCACGAACAGCGTCAGCAATACTCATACCTTTGATATTGAGAACAAATTGGCCTCTAACTTCTCCGTCAACCGAGGCAAGGACGGCCAGGAGTTGGATGGAGACGCCGGACGAGCGATGGTCGCCGTCCTAGAATCTCAGTCCATTCAGGATTACCGCCGCACGACAAAGAAGGGCATCTACGCCAATCGTTAAAGCACTCCTCATAACCATGACCGCCGAGCATCGGGCTCTACGACCGGCGTTTCTGCGATGAACTGCACCGGCGTTACGGTTCTTTTCCAAAAAATTCCGATTTACTTTCGACGTGCATTTCGCGTATGCTTTTCGCATTGACTTTCATCTTTTCTCGCATCTACGAGGATGCTTAACGAACAAAAGGGAGTCTTCTGGCTGTCGCCGGGACATACTTCTTAAGGCTCCGCATACGGAAACAGTCGATATGGTTTCCCTTTCAAATAATTGCTTGCCTTTTCAGTTGTTACGTTGGGACCAATCCCAACATCGGCATCGATGAACTCTTGAAGTTTGTCACCTAAAGGAAGGATGGGCATGGAACATGGAGCATGGCTGAATGACTGGGAGGGAGGGAGGGTTGGGGAGCACATGCTCCCAAAATACATTACATGGAGTGATAAACGCCGGTGATGAACGCCGATGTCTTCACCGTTGCATTGCGTTGTTACTTAGAAATTTGCTACAGCCTCTATTATTGCTAGACAGACAAATTCGTTGATTTCTACTCTTTTTTTCCCTTTTAGAAAATACGGCGATAATGCTGGCACCGAGATGGATCCTACTTGGGACCCGTGGACTAGGCCACCGCCGTAGTTTGAATGCAGTGATTAAACAAGTATGTGATAAATTAATAACAGCTCACTAACCCTAGAACTATGTTTCGCCGGATCGCGACATGTGTGCATAGTAATTTTTAGCGGGTGTGTGCTTCAACATCCGCTAGCGGACCTGAGGATATTGCGAGGCCAACGCGTGAGTATAGCTTCTTTTCCTGTCGGCTAGCAGCATTGCGCCGGGTAAGTACGTTGATTCTCATCCAACATGCTGTTTGAGCCACCTCTACAGGTACTTGGAGACGCTCAGGTAATCGCGGACCAGCCGGCGTCTGGCGCATGGGCAAAACCGATTGGGCTGCGAGAACTCAACGCGAAAAATTTGTCACGGCGTAATTTGGCTGCCGAGGAAATGCTTCGCGGATGGTGAATCGCCGGTTTGTTTACGAGTCATTCTCGGGAGAATTGCTCCCCCTCCCTTCTCTGCGAGCCTCGGTCCAACTGAGCTTTTCGCACCTAATTTCGCAAGCGTTGGGTAGAGTCGATAGATCCCTACGCCGGCAGCTAGCCGGCGCATTCGTGTCTAACAAATCTGCAGTTAGCCTTCATGCCGCGTCCCTTCCTCCCCAAATATCGCATCACGCAGACAACCGGACGATGCGAGATCTATATACGACGCTATCCTCGTGCGCTATCCTCATGCGCTATCCCATACGAGTAAGCCCGGGGCGGCCGCTGCAGGCTAGAGGGATCGTGGCCTCTTGGTGGCCTCAATCTTGGTGCGAATGGACGCTGGGTCGCTGATGCCGGGAAGAAGCTCTCGGACGTGTTCGTCTAATGCAGCCTGAACGGGGTTCCTTGCAGCGAACACGCTGTTGTCGTCGCACTGACGTCTCCAGTGTTTCTGTAGATTGGGGTTGGGAGGATTTATGCAAGACAACCGTGCGCGCGTCGCCTCGTTGCCTCAGACTGAGACATGCGCGCGGCAGCTGGCCGGGTCGGTCAATCTATAACCCAAATGTCTTAGCAGACACGAGCCTGTGAGACGAAAACGGGGATATGCCATGTGCTTGACCGGCTGCAGACTAATTTGTTTTTTCTCTCCTAGCCGCGCCGGTCTCGAAGCTCGCATCTCGTCTGTTCGTCTGTTCGTCTGTAGCTGAATTGATTTTCGCGCCTCTGGATCGGAAACTAGCGATCATGGCGGAGACTCCGAGGACCCCCCCTATGCCGCTATTTACGGCATAGGGCGTTTTCATGGAACGTTCGATAGGCACCTGCCCGATCTGTTAACAAGCAAAAGGGATGGCGTTAGATCTCTCACCAGCCTTCTTCAGGGAACCCGATGTCTGAGACAAGACTTTGAGGCTGATGAGGCTGGACCGTTGAAGACATCGCGTTGGTTAAACGCCACCATCGCTGCTACGTAGGACGGGCAAGACAGATATCCTCGCGATGCTAATCTTCCATGCGCAAGCCTTAAAAAAAGAAACCCAACGACACGCGAAGAAATACAGAAATACGATCGCTAATCAAAGACTCGCATATTCTACAGGGTGCGTGATTCGAACTATTGATTGTTATTGCTTTTGTTTGGGTATGATTCATGATTTTCGTCGACACCATTTGCCATCTATCACATTCCGACTACCCCATGAACCTTGCTGCCTGTCCAATTTAGCGGCAAACAAGCCGTGTCATTATGTGACCGGCAGCCCGGCCGGCTGGAAATTAATTGAGCATTGATACAGCAGCAGACATGGCTTTTTCTGCCCTAAAGTAAGGAGAGCTGAATTTCCTGGTTGGCTGTCCCATGCGTTGCCATGCTTTGCCATGCATATTCTCCTGATTTTCTGCGGCACCTACACGATAGTCTCCTGCGGTGCTGGTATTTGCTTCTCGATCGCCATAAGCAAATTTAATATAGCCCGCCATTTTTACGTAGCATCGTGCAGTTGTACCTTACATATTAACCCACATATGTATAATCTAGACGGATAATCCAGCCCTGGAACCATACGATACGAACTGCTTGCTGCTGCTGGAGAGATTTTGTGACAGGGGCTAAATTCAGGGGTCTCCAGATCCCCTCAGTGTCCCCTCTTCCATGAACTTGGCAGTGGCTTGCGACCTGACAAGGTTCCTTGAGTTCCTTGGGTCCCTTGGGAGGTGGTCCCCGGTGGGTCGACGGGCATAACAGCTCATTTGGTGGCAGCAGTTGTTTGTATGCTGTGCTATGGCAGTCTATGGTAGTCTATGACAGCTTATGGAGTCCATCTGCAGGTCACCTAAGCCTGCTTTTGGGTTGGTGTCGTGCCATTGTGTCGGTGGCTTGGGTGGATAAGTTGACAGGTTGCTCGGCCTTCTTGACCACACAGATCCTGCAAAATAAACTACCATGTCTCCAGTAACCTATGATAGTTTCCCCTAGGGGATTACAGGTACGGCATTAGTTGATTCGGGAAGGAATCTCAGGGCACATACATATTACATGTATGCAAGTCAATTCTTCGTGCTCTCTACTATGTATACGCACCTACGGTAATACCTTTCTCTCAACTAAGTACCTATAGGTGTTCGCATATGGTATATGTGGATGTGCAGACATTGCCAATAAATTGGAATCTGCTACGAATTACCTACTGTATGGATCTTGGGTTCTCCAGTTTTAATATCCAAGAAAAAAAAAAGTGTCCGTGTCGTCGTGACAGGACCATCGTTCCAGTCCCTTTTTGATTCTGTTTCTCCCCCCTCTTCTGTCACCCGTCCCATCTTCTACATCATTTACTACGCACGTATGGGGTCGCGCCTACGAACTTAATGTTGGGATCGGACGAGGGTCTCTGTTTAGGGAGTAGAAGCCAGCGGAAGAGTCAGTTGTCAGGAGCCTACCTACCTAGTCGAGACCATATATCCTTGAGCCTATTCGTCGAGCGTACGAGTCGAGTTGTGGCTTTGGATTCCTGCGAAACTTGGTAATCCGCTTCTTAGTTCTCGTATACCTACTTGCGACTTATCGATCGAAAAAGCCGCATCACTCGGGCACGCAACTTGGAGAACGACTTGGGTATTCTGCCTGCAGGACATGATAGGGTCAATTGGACATGCCGACTGATCCCACTTGAATCCCACTCTGAATTATTACCCTGATCGTCCACCGACACTGCGACTGTTAGACATTCGGCCTGGGATTCAATAATCTAGTTTCAGTTTGCGGCTCTGGTTTATCTGTAGTGCACGACGTTTCTATTTTTATTCGGCAATTAGTCTGCGATACATTCCTACTTGCTAAGAAGTGCCGCCCGACAGATAGGATATGAAAGTTGAGAACGGGAACTTGGGGTTTAGTTGTTGGTTTTCTGGTTCACTTCGCTGCGAAGCTGAACTCAGTTAGCAGCCCTAGGCGTGGACGACGGACCACCATTTCGCGGATTGAGTCACCGCTTTATTAACAGACCCATTGGTCAATTGATTGGTCATCGAGAAAATGGGTCACAAATCCAAATTCACCTTCCCCATGCCGGGACGCTCATCGAAGCAATCGCCGACCGTGCCGGTCTCGAATTCGCTTTCGAAAGCAGAGAAGATATTGGGAACTGGTGGAATGGGTTTCGGCTCGCCTACGGCGACAAGGGATCCTGGTCGGTCTTGGGAGACGAGCTCAAATGGCGGCATTAGTATATCCATATCCGAAAGCAGTGCTAGCCAGTCTGGTGCCTTGGACGATGACGATGACGACGAGTTCGCCGGAACTACGTATGGGAGGGCCTTATGGGAGGAGGAATCGGAAGCTCTCCCACGACGGTTACGCAGTGACCATGGCCACTCCGGAAAGGACCTAAAGGCGAAGAGGTCGGCGGTTACTCTTGGTGCCCGCAGTCGGGATGCTATGACGGATGAGACTCTTTCCAGACGGCCTCAATCGAGCTCGACGGTCTATTCGCACTATGAATCGAATAAGATGCCACTGGCCATATCCCAGCAGACTTCGAATTCAGCAATGGCCAAGGGGCTGCCATCGAAAGCCGGCGCGCTATTGGACATTGATGGTGTATACTCTGGAAAAGGGCCGCAAAAGAAGAAGCCATCGAAGCTAGACTTCTCGAGGCTCCGTTTTAGGAGTCGCAAGGATCATACCTCGGATGCTAATAACGTCGGCCCTGTTTTAGGAAACAACTATGTGATGAAGTCGCCATCTGTTATGTCGCACATGTCAAATTCTATGACATCGTTGACGCGTCAGTCACCGACAAGCCCCGGGACAGACTTGAAGACAGCAAGACCCGACATGAAGGCTTCGCCCCAAGCACCTTCAGGAGCACAGACAAGGCCAGGCCGCTTAAAGGGAACGATGGATACGAGCACGCTGCACCATCTTTACGACCATTACGAACAGATGTCTTTCCGGCATGCGGGGGAGCTGAAGGAGGAGGATGAAGAGATAGAAGGGGAACGGTTCAGCCAGCAACGGCTACTGCCCCGAACGTATGAGCCGTCGATTCCTGAGGTATCTCGCGAGGATATGGTCACGCCACTGCCAAATTCTATCTCTAGAGATCATAACTCTAGCTGGAATCATAGCCGAAATACTTCGCAAGCGAGTAAAGTGACAGCAACCAGAGCTGGAACACCAAACACTATGCAGCTACGTCCGAGTTCGAGGAGCGATTACCCTGCGAGCGTATCAAGCCGGCATACACGCACTTCGAAGGCCACGCCGTCCGTTATCAGTGCATTGGATTCTGATCGACAGCAACAGAGCGTCCTCTCGCTGACGGATTCTGATTCTGACGAGGAAGAACGGACGGATTCCAGACCCGGCTCGTCCCTGCCGTCCTACGAAAATAGCTTCCGCGATGATCTCAGTGTGTCTTCGAGTCAGCGTCAGCTGAACACTTCGCGGCTGTCTATCAGCAGCCATTCGACCAATCCCAAGGGCGCATCGTATGCGCAGTTGAATGATTTTCTCACCATTCCGCAGGCCTCCCCGAAATCGAACAAATCGAAGGGCACTCGATCGCCTTCCACAAATACTCTCCATTCCACTAATTCTTCTATGAGCACAGCAACTCGAGTTTCCTCTCCCTCTCATCATTCGCACCAAGATCCCCGGGCATCGGTTTCGACGACAGGAACCATCGGTTCTATACTATCCCCTGCCTTCACTAGCATGACCAGTTACAGCGTGCAGGAAGCAAGGACAATCGCGTTTACTCCGCTAAGCTCTGCGCCTCCCACAAAGCCAATTCCGTCGCCCCCGACAAGCCAGAAACCCAATATTCACGTACAACAGACAAAGCAGCGTACGTCGCAGCATTCGCATGCTTCCGATCAACCTACACCACCATTGTCGCCGACTAGCGTGGAATTCTATAAGAAATCATCGGAATCCGCAAGACAAGAACCTGCGATAGCTAATGCTAGCGAAACTCACGATTCACGAATGATGGCTGTGACGAAACAGGAAGAGATGCTTCTTGCTGCATTGCGGAAGAAGAGGGCCAGGATGCGGGAGAACATCATCGCTGAGATTGAGGAGGATAGGAGTGGTCGAAGTGGCAGTATCGACGACGTTGAGAAGATAGCAACGGCGCGGTTGAAGGAAGCGGAGAGGCAGGCTGCTAGGGAGACCAAGGAGGCCCGGGAAGCCCGCGCTCGAGCAACCCAACAACCCAAGAGCTATCCTAAAAGGGCGTCCTCGCTCATGGGACGGACAGGGCAGAGAGCGGGTAGCAGACAGGGTCGACAGCGCGACCATTCCAGCGGGCCCCGCATCGTCGACGTCCCGCCGTCGACCAGCCATAGCGACCCTGCGGGAAAGTCCCACCGAGCACGAGCATCCCCCGAACCGACTTCTCAGCGCTCCGGAAAAGCTCGCGCCGAGCGTGTGCTCCTCTATCTGGATCGACCTGTCGATAGTATCGACGTGATCGACCAGGCAGAGCCGAGCCCCGATCTAAGCGAGTTTCTCGATGACGAGTTTGAGTTCCCACTACCCAACCGTCAAAGCCGGGGAAGATCGAAGCTCGGTGGCAGCCCCCATTCATCCCCTCCCGAGGGCCATGGTAGACCGCGACCTGATTCGAGCCCGGTCAGCCCTAAGAGTAATCCGTTGAGGGTGGTGCCGAAGGCCAAACATCAAATCAACGAGGATATCGATGCCGACGACGTGGATTTCGACGACTTCCCAATGGTTTGCAACCGGCGGAAGCCACCACCTACCCTTCAATCCGTGCCTGAGAAGGGAATTCCCCGACCAGATAGCCCTGTATCCCCTGGGCATCCCCCGCCGTCGAGCATTGGCCATAAGAAGGGCAAGAAGAGCGCTGTGAGGTTGAGTGCTGTGGGACAAATTAGCTCGCCTGTGCCGTGGTGGGGCGACGATGATTGAAGAGGGGCGATCCCAGAAGCAGTACACGCTACACCACATCATCCCCTATGTTCAACATACATACTTGCATAATACTTTGCTTTTTGTTTTTCTCCGTTCAGCGTTTGGTTTTTACGATTTCCGGGCGAGCGAGTTCAGGCGGGACTCATTTATACCGGCGTTCAGCATCACCGCTTACGACTAATACATCTACTCGATCTCCTTCGATCTGCGGAGAAGGAGCATGAGGATACCTGCGGGGCAGAGGGCTAATGTCTATCTACCTACCTACCTACCTCCTTACCCGCCCAACCTCTTTTTGTATAGCAATACCCCTCGGAGTGGTGGAAAAAGGGTTTGTGATTTTTGTGTTTGATTGCCTGGGTAACCTACCTGCCTACCTGCCTACCTGTCTTACCTGACTGGGACCATCTCATAAGTGAAAAGGGGAACGGGACTTTTTTGCTTGCTTTCTCTCGCATGCCATGTACTATCAGAAAAACAAGGGGCAAAAATTTGTAATGCTAGAAACTACGAGTGTCGGATGAAATACATATGACGAGGGTATTGAGAGGACGAAAGGTGCTTGTGGGTTGTGGGCGCATCGTTTGTCTCACATATCAAGCACTGCAGTGCTTCTTGACTCCGCTGCGAACCAACGCACGCGGTGGGCAATGCGCTTGTTGTGGGTGTTTTTTCGTTCAACCTCCAGGGAAGAGAAAAGATGGGATACTAGAGAAAAAATATTGCTCAATAGAAATACTTGGACTTAATCCCTTGAATATCTTGTTGTACGCCCGATTCGGCTTGGATGTTTGCCGAGGTGCCCTTTCGATCTGTCGTTGATGATTGAAGCCCAGGCCAATAGTTTGAAAGTATTGGCGAGAAAGGGAATGCTTCTTTCTCACTATATCGTCCGATGGTCGAACTTCTGTTGCGTAATGAGTCCCAGCCTCTATTTTTACCACATCTACTACTAGAAACACTTGTCTGCAAATGATTGCTGTCTCACGCGATAACCACGTTGAAGATGCCTCTTGGCATGGCCGAATAAAGTAGTGCAAAGGATCGAACTCATGTATCACGATCTGGACTAAGTAGTCCAAGAGCTGTCCGTAGATCAAGGCAATTCGTTCGATTTTCCACCGCCAAGCAACAGCTTAAGAATGGACTGCAGGAAGCTAGTGTTGACGCCGTGCCGTCCACCTGGATTTTTCGATGTGTTAAGCAAGGAAATGCGCGCAGTCTACTCTTAGTGTAGGTACGATGTGCACGCGGCCTTCTTAGTTCGCTATGGCAATCAGGGGACTGTGTCTATCTTCCTCAAGTCTACTCATAGTAGGTAATTTGTGTGATTAACGTCAAGAGCTATAATTGTGGCTTTATAGGCAGCAAAACCAAGTAAGCGGAAATAGTAGGAAATGATAGATCGAATCCCTCAAACACGCAGACAGGCAGATAAGCGAGCACGCCACAGCTAGGTAGGTTCCACGGTTCATTCGAGGTCATGATGTGTACAGTAACGTACTGTAGGTATTAGTGGAGTGGATTAGCTAGGCGCGATGGGTGTCCTTTCAAGCAAGAGTCAAAACAATCCGAAACAGATGACGTTCGAAAAGTCGTCCGAAAATGAGGATTCCGTGCCTCTTTTCGGATATTTTCCCCATCACAATCAGATTGCTCCGTGAAGATCACGGCAGCCGAAAAGGGCCCATGCGTGTAGCTAGCGAGGCCGATCGGAATTAGTCGCACATACTGATGTGATTCGGACTGCTAAAATTCGAATGATTCCCTTCCAACCTTCGTGCTACTAACTTTCCCCAGGGGATCCCACGTTGTGGAAAAAGTAGAACGGAGTTCGGGGAACTCAAATGGTCGTCTGCTTATCTATCATTCGATCGTCATACAGGCTTAGGTTTTCTGTGGGTTTATGTAGCACATGGGAAAAAGGATGAGGGTGCTGTCACTGTTGCGATCGTTGTTTGTTTGCCGTGATAGCTTCTTGCTATCCATATAGGTAGCATACAACAAGGCACGAGCGTCAAAATCCGGATTGAATCCTGTTCAGCCTTCGGTATTATTCGCAGAACCGTGGTGGTACAATGCTAGGTACAACCCCCCTGTAGTATGTCGTGCCGTGCCTCAGGCACAGCGCAACCCGAGCTTCGATGATCCTTACGTTTTAGGGGAATCCATTTGAACGCCTTTGATATCATCGACCTATGGGGCCAGTTAATAGCAGTCCTCACTGGTCGGACTGGTACTTCGTAGCACGACAGCACATACCTACTGCTTACTGAATGAAAATGACAGACACATTTGATTGATTTGTAAAACTTTTTAACTTCTGACCTCTCTTTTTCCTTACTTATTGCTCTTTTCTTTTGACTTAACCCAATTCTAACTTACCTCAAATACGATACATCAAAGTTGACTTGGACCACCTTGAAAATCAGGTTGTCACAGACTAACGTCACATTCAGGGGTTTTGAGAGCCTAATTGGTGAGCTGGACGTGGATGTGCTGAATGTGGGCAGTGGGCAGTGGGCAGTGGGCAGTTGAAGCGCACCCTCCCAAAACCGGCAATACTTCAAACCAGGCTTTAACATCCAGTTTTTTTATTTTAATTTATTCAAACAAGACGCGACATATCTGCATCATCATTGATCTGATTTTTTGCTGCTCACTACCTAGTATTTAATCACGCAGTGCACATCCCCCATTATCACTGCGACGATTGTCATTACGAAGAACGCACATCGCACAGAAAAAGCTGGGTATTAATTGGGCAAACTAACGCATATTTGCTCGAATACTTGGGCGCGGTTTCAAACGAACAAGAACAAGAACAAAATCTACACGACAACGAACCTTCCACAAAACTCGGCCGAGCAACGATCCCAATCTACCATCTAACATGGCTCTCCTCGATGGTAGCCCACAACCCGTGGGAGGGCCGACACTATTCGGCATGCCTATGAAGCAGGTCTCTTTGATAACGGTATGTGCGGCGAAGATAGCTTCGTCTGCTTGCAATATGGCATGACTGACACTCCTGTTGCCCTCTAGTTGACCTTCCAAAACTCCGCACTTATCATCCTCATGCACTATTCTCGAATGATGCCTCCGAGCGGGGATCACCGGTATTTCACATCGACGGCTGTGTTCCTGACTGAGGTGATCAAGCTAGCGATCTCCCTGACGTTTGCCATGTACGAGGTTGCGAGAAACCTAGCGCCGTCGACGCCCGCAACCGTCATATTCGAACAAATCTACAACTCCGTCTTCTCCGGCGACAGCTGGAAGTTGGCTATCCCGGCCACGCTTTACACATTCCAAAACATGTTGCAGTATGTCGCGGTCGGGAACCTGGATCCGGTACACTTTCAGATCCTGTACCAGCTTAAGATCCTCACGACTGCCGTCTTTACTGTGATAATGCTTGGTCGCTCGTTGACAGTCAGACGTTGGGTTTCGCTCATTATCCTGACAATCGGCGTTTCGGTTGTATCGATCCCGTCCTCCAACTCGAAGGATAGCTCCTTCATCATCCACGACATGGCCGATCACTTCTTTCCCCGATCCGTGCACGAGCTAGGCCAGTTGACAGATGGGATGGGAGATGTGGCGCGTGAGCTCACAAAGCGGGGCATGGAAGCTGTGGTAGAAGTTGGCCAGGCTATCGCAAAGCGCTCGGCAACCTACGAAGGTATTGAGGAGGATCAGAACACAGCACCAGTCATGAACTACTCTATAGGACTAGCAGCGGTGATCACCGTGACGGTACTGTCTGGCGTAACAGGCGTATACTTCGAGAAGGTTCTCAAGGACACGGAAAGCCCTGCGTCCGTCTGGACCCGCAACATCCAGCTATCGTTCTACTCACTATTCCCGGCATTGCTGGGCATCATATTCAAGGATGGCCAGGAGATCGCGAAGCACGGAATTTTCGATGGCTACAACTGGATTGTGTGGGCGTTGATTATTCTGCAGGCGTTTGGCGGCGTGCTCGCCTCGCTCTGCATCAATTACGCGGATAATATTGCCAAGAACTTCGCGACAAGCATTAGCATCGTGATAGGGTTCTTATTCAGTGTTTGGTTCTTCAGAGTCCAAGTGACTTTAGCAGTAAGCTTATTTACCTTGATAACTCAGCTTCCAGGTATGGCGTTTACCTAACAATTTGGCAGTTCCTGATTGGGACGGCCCTGGTCATGGTCTCGACGTTCCTCTATACCGGCCCGGATCGGAAGCGTGGCAGGCCACCGCCGATCAACATTGTCAACTACGAGAAGACGACCATCGACCCGATGAGCACGCCAAGATATACGGACGACCGGCTTAGTGTTCCTGATCCGCTGGAGAATATTAAGGCGATGGGTCTTTCGACTTCGCGTCCTGCCTCGCCATTAAGACACCATAACAGGGTGCCTTCATCACGGGGTAAGACCCGCGACGAATGAGACATCCGAGCACGACTTGGATGAGAAACTTATCGACAGGAAGAGTCCGCAAACCTATGGTCTCAGATTCCGAAAGGAGAATCTAGGCAGATTAAGTGCCGAGCCAAAGTTTGGACGAGACTCACGTCGATACTTATGGAGACTTTCGTGAAACGCACAACAGGGTACTATGCCGCCTTGAGGAGAGTGCGCTAGTCAATTACGACTATTTGGAAATTTAACGATGACGAGTTCGGATACAAGGCAGAACGAATCCGTAGCAGGTTACGAGACCAGGAGCAAGGAGTATGGGGATAGGTAATAGGGGGATCCGGGATCCAGCAGGCAAAAGGACTCGAGAGATTCGGGAGATCCGCGAGGTGTTGGTAAAGAATAGATTTTGTGCGTATCATCTGGAGATTCCGATGTCCTCTTTCGCCGATCCTCCAAAGTGCTGCACTCGTGATGTGATCATTAATTGCACGTAGCCTTGACGCCTTGGAGAAGTATTACATTACCTAGGTCATCGAATATGCCAGGTTTTCGATGGATTGTGTAGTCGCTATTGGCTCATGACTATCCGAGACAACCTCATCTGAGGAAAGGGCGAGAGCATCTCTACCTTCCTAGCCTTGATACTCTACCTGTCACCCAAGCAGGTAATCGCGACTCCTATGCCGAATTTTGGTACCTGCCGCCCACAAGAAATGGCTGCCTACTAGGGCAAATCATGATGTCTCCTCCACAAATACTTTGCTTCTGGTTCCATCTTTCTTCCAAGGCCCTAATCTTCCAATATCAAAAGGTGCTCGATTTATTCACTCTAGGTCAATGCCAGCTAGGTGTCTTGCATTACTAGAGATCATCGTGATATCTTCTTACCCACCTAGTACTGTTGATTCAACATGTCGGATTCTGGTGACGACGGCCATACTAACCGCTCCACGGGCAGAATGGAATATGATAGATATATCCAGAACATCATTGACCATACTAACACTCTATTCCCGGATTATGGCTACCAGTTTGCTGGCCCCAATAACTCCGGCCATTCTGGCCAATCTCACAGCAATGGAACGTTTGTAGATCGATTGAATGCTGAATACGAGGGTGGCGAAGATCTTGACAACTTCGGTGAGCCGGGGACTATTATCCTTGGGGTCCCGATATAAAGCACATTCTAATGTTCAGGGCAGACCGCAACCTGCTTGGTCGACTACAGGCCCCTCTTCGTCTTCCTAGCTCGGAGAGCCATGATCACCGCTTGTCGTTACCTGTCACCAACACTCCTAATCAACGACGACGCGTGGTGGGAGATGCTAGCCATCATTTTAGGTCGTTTATGTCCCAGGATCACTGCTTTCCATCTCCCTTCTCCAGCAGTCTGGCACAAATGGGACAATTTGTGCCGAGTCCAGCTTCGCAAGCGGCATTCGATCGCGATAGATCTAGGAGGATAGGAGAACTCCAGCCCGGGGTCCAAATGGTCACCCCTCCCTTCTACACTGGTTAGTTCAAGCCTCAGATTCATTTTATGCCAATAAATTGCTAATGGTAGAGAACAGCCCCAAATCCAATCCGTCTTCTTGACAGTTCTGCTTCTAGTAGCTCCCCTACTCACGTTGGTGGATCTAGTCCTTCTACTCGTCTGAGTCTAAAACAAAACGCTGGGATAAATGACAGCCCTCTTGTGCCTCATAAGAAAGCCGCCAATCTTCGTCTTGACCTCGATCATGCTCCTGATGGACCTCCAGTAATAAATGGTGTTCGCCTCATTGACCCACGGCAAGCCCTACCCGACAAGATTCGCTCCGTCTTTCCGTACGATGTTTTCAATGTCGTCCAATCCAAGTGTTTCCCGCTGGTGTACGGCACGAATGACAACGTAGTTGTGTCCGCTCCAACGGGTAGCGGCAAGACGGCACTTCTGGAGATGGCTATCTGTAAGCTCGTGATGAGCCCGGGTGGCGAAAATTTTAAGATTGTCTATCAAGCACCCACGAAATCTTTATGTTCGGAGCGCGCAAAAGACTGGGAGAAAAAGTTCAGCCATATGAATTTGCGATGTATCGAGCTTACGGGTGACACGTCGCAAACACAGGCGAGTCGAGTTGGCAGCGCGTCGATCATCGTGACCACACCCGAAAAGTGGGATTCTATAACCAGGAAATGGTCGGACCACAGAAAGCTGTTAGAGGTCATTCGCCTCGTTCTTATTGATGAAGTACATTTCCTGAGAGACGCTCGTGGTGCCACATTGGAAGCTGTCGTTTCACGCATGAAAACCATTGGAGCAAATGTACGTTTTGTCGCTTTAAGCGCTACTGTGCCTAACATTGAGGACGTTGCGAGATGGCTTGGACACAGCCATTCGAATCAACGGGACCCAGCTCACTTCCAGTCTTTCGGCGAGGAGCAACGACCAGTCAAGTTACAGCGATACGTTTATGGCTACGATAACTGTCCGAACGATTTCGCATTCGACAAGTCCCTTGATGGAAAACTAACCTTACTGCTTGCTAAGCATTCGGAGAAGAAACCCATCATGATCTTTTGCTTTACAAGGAAGTCATGCGAGACTACTGCTCGTAAACTTGCAGAGTGGTGGTCGGTCTCCCTTGCAGAGGAGAGAGCTTGGCCTGCGCCGACAGAACGGGTTCCCGTCGTAAGCAGAGAGTTGCAGGAAATCGTACGATATGGCGTAGCCTTTCACCATGCAGGTCTTGATGCACAAGACCGAGCACAAGTAGCGCAGAAATTCCTCGAAGGTCAACTCCATGTCATTTGTTGTACGTCTACTCTGGCTGTTGGAGTGAACCTTCCTTGTCATACCGTTATCCTCAAGGGTACGACTGGGTACTCCGGTGACCAGCCCCAGGAATACTCGGACTTGGAGGTCATGCAGATGCTTGGCCGCGCCGGCCGTCCGCAATTCGACAATAGCGCCGTCGCTATTATAATGACCAGAAGATCGAACGTCGATAGATACAAGAGCATGATTAGCGGGAAAGAGACTCTAGAAAGCACTCTTCATCGTAATCTGGTCGAGCATCTCAACTCCGAAATTAGCTTGGGTACCATCCAAGATGTCGACACTGCCAAGAAATGGATTAGTGGAACGTTTCTCAGTGTACGAGTTCGACAATCTCCGACACTTTATAACCTTGAAGATACCCTGAATGCCGAGGTTGCCGACAAGAGGATGGAGCAATGGTGCGAGAGGGATGTGAAGTTATTGCAACAATTCGATTTAATCACTGAGCAGGCCCCATTTAAGTGCACTGAGTATGGACACGCCATGTCTAGGTACATGGTTAGTTTCGAGACGATGAAATTGATCCTTTCAATTCCCCGTGGTGCTGGCCTCGAAGAAACTGTAAGTACCCCAGGGAGGATCTCGACGGGGTAGGTTGAATGCTAACTAGGCCTTTGAAGCTTGCTACGCTTTGCAAGGCAGTGGAATTCAAAGATTTTCGTTTCAAGTCCGAAGAACGTACTCTATTTCGAGAGCTAAATAAATCGCCATTCATTCTCCACCCGATCAAGGAGACACTGTCGCTGACTTGGCACAAAGTGTTTCTGGTGGTCCAGGTCCATCTAGGTGGCGTGGAGCTGCCGAACGAAAAGGGGTTTGGCCACCTCAGAACCAGGATTGCAGGAGATAAGCGAGCCATATTCGATCGATTGAACCGTCTGGTACGATGCTTTGTTGATTGCAGGGCTTTCGATGGTGACGGCCTAAGCACAAAAGTCGGTCTTGAGCTTTCTCGTGCTCTTGCCGCACAGTCGTGGGACAATAAGCCGTGGCAACTTTCTCAAATCCCTGGCTGCGGTCCTGTGGCGGTACGAAAATTAGTCAGTCATGGGGTCCGAACAGTACTAGGTCTGGCCGACCGAGAGTTCCACGATATTGAGCGTTTCTTGAGCCGAAACCCTCCATATGGGATGAATATGTTGAAAACTTTGGAGAGTTTTCCTCGTTTAGCTTTGAAAGCTCGTCTCGTAACTGCGAATACGCACGGATCGCGGTGTGAAGACGACGTAACGGTAACGTTGAAGGCAAATCTTCACTACCAAAACAAAGGGCTTCCTAGCTGGAATGGAAAAGTGCCGGCCGTAACATTCATGGTGATAACCACAGACGGAAACCTTGCGTACTTCTGGCGTGGGAATTTGAAGAAGATCCATAAATCCACCGGCCTCGACCTAAAATTCCCGATTCCGCTGAGTGGTCCGGATCAGAAAATTCACTGTTACCTTAGCTGCGAAGACATTGTTGGCACCCAAGTTGCGGAGGTACTAGTGCCTGATATGCCAGCGACAGCGTTCAAGAACCGACAAACCTCATCGATCTCTCGTAAAACGCCGGTGGCAGGCTTGTTTGAGGACGAGTCTGATTACGATAGTGTTCCTGACGAAGACATGCTGAGCGTTGCTATTAACCACACGAATTCAGACGAAACCCCAAATTCACCGAATAACCCAATGGTCAACGCCGGAGACGAATACCCGCTTGTCGACGACTTGCTGTCTCAGGAAGAGGCACCCGTGGAGCACGAGCCCATAAGGATGGAAAACGGCAAATGGATGTGCAATCACCATTGCCGCAATGGCGGACTCACCAGAGCGGGGAAACAATGCACACATAGATGTTGTCATGAAGGGCTTGATAGGCCACGCCGGCCACCAACAGAGAAGAGGGACAAGAGTGTTGTGGAAAACAAAGGAACCCCAGCCAGTCTTTCCGTTGATCCTCCCGCCAAACGTCCACGGATTCCTACAAGCACGATTGATATTGGAAAAGAGGCCAACAAACCTAGAGGGAAATTGCCAGCAAAGCGCAAACTTACTGTTCT
The DNA here is from genome assembly GCA_902806535.1 of Hypoxylon rickii. NCBI lineage: Eukaryota > Fungi > Ascomycota > Sordariomycetes > Xylariales > Hypoxylaceae > Hypoxylon > Hypoxylon rickii. The sequence goes on along the minus strand of CADCWY010000005.1, from coordinate 1,388,663 downwards.
CTCTCTGCCCTATGGCTCAGGTGCAGGGAAAGGGGTGGAGGGAAGTGGAACTGCTGCTGGTTTATCTAACATGAAAAGAAAACGTTTACCAGGGGACGAGAGCAACGAGCCAGGTGTTGTGAAGAGAAGGGATATTCTGAAGGACGCAATTCTCGGAGATGTCGAGTGTATCGATCTTTCGACATCTTCTGGCGATAATATGGCCGGTCGCTCATTATCGATTATGTCGACTTCCGATAAAAAGCATGCTTCTCTAGTTCCTTCCAAGTTTAACGACGGGAAAAATATAAAGAGCTCGGGGGAGAACACGAAGACCGGATACTACGGCGGAAAAGTCGGTATTGATAGCGATATTTTCGAGGAAGACGAATGGCTCGATCTAGAAGCTGTCAGTACGTCTCAGGCTACATCGAAAAGGGACGAGACTCTGTATCCTGGTGTTGTTCAGACTCTAAAGGAAAGCTTTGATTATGGTTAGGAACCAAATCTCAGCTTCACCACAGTAGATGAACTGCAGAAGGCGTCGGATCGATTCGATCTGCCTTCAGTTGCTGACCCGAATAGAGACACGCCTGCCAAGACTAGCTCTGCGACACAGGAAATGTCAACTGAAAAGGCAGGTTCGCAATCAGTGTATCAGCAGACATCCTTTCCGGGCTCGCCTACTCCAGAGGTAGATGATCGTTCACCTCTTTTCTTTGGTTCAGACCTTTTATCGCCTGAACCAAATGAACCTGCCTGGTTGTCGGAGTTCGACCCGGAACTTGTGGAGAGTCTTCGTGGTTGCGTTAATTTCGTAGACTAGCTGTATGTATTGCGATCGGGAAGGAGATTGCTTTTTCTATGGTTGGCTGTCGAAGAATCTGCGTTCGAGGTACTAAAGCACGTAACGTTTTGCTGAGATGTTTATAAAAGCCTGAGTAAAAGGTGGTGGGGATTTGAGTTCGCAAAAGCGTTGCTTTATGCCATCTTAGCTTGTATGGTGAAGTCTCAGGCAATGTGTCCAACTTGCTAAAGAATATTAAGCAGTTCCTATTGACCAAGTGATACCAATGTCACGGAGCCTAGATGCTTCCAGCACACTATCGTTGATTTCTTGCAGTATCGCATGGTCTGTGGATGTATTGTCGCATCGGGAGATGTCGAGATACGGTACTGTCGCGCCGAGCCCGTGAAGCTCATGGGAGCTCGACCTAAGACCTTGGGGTTCGAGACGTACTGGGTACCTGGGGAGACCAACGGTTAGCGATGGGATCTGGTTGCTCGTCATAGGCCTTCTAAGATAAATAAAACAATCCGTATGAAGTTTCGCATAGATACGAACTGTTTTGGTGAATTCTTTGGTGTCCTAGTGCGCCTTGGTTATCGTCAAGTTGTTGCGTTTTGATCTTATCAGGATGAATCAGGACCTGTGAAATAATAGCCATAAATAGCTTGTAGGCACTCAGGGTGAACTAGGAAGTCGCTGCGCACCTCGTATCGCACACATAGCATCGATGAGATGCTTCAGTATTGACTTGGGTTATTGGGAGACTTGACACCCGTAGTTGCATGACTAAGCAAATTATTACATAAGCGAAAAATAGGGGGGAGGGTGACGACAGATAGAGCTTTTCTTTTTTTTCCTTCCGGTTTGCTTGTTAGAATTTTGTCCCATTTGCGCACGCTGCCATCGGCGCACGTCGCTGATTGCCAGATGGCAGGAAAAACTACCTACAGAGTTGGATGCTTGGTTGGGCTTGATCAAGCCGTGGGTGTTGGACGACAAGCTATGTGCCTGGTATGTACGCAGGGGAATTACTATCTAGGTATGACGATATGTACTTGCTTAAAAATGGACAGTAGAATCAGGGCTTGTACATGAGACATGAAGAACAAAAAGTTGCTTCGCCGTATGTGATTTGTTAGGTACGCAGTTAGACAAGCTCGTAGAAAACAAGAAGACAGTACTCAGTAGCTCAGATGATATCCATATATAAACATTTGAACGAGCCGTGTAATTTGGTCGGTCACGAGCGTAAGGCTCCAAGGTTATAATGCTCTCCTTGCACATTTAATATTTAATTCTGACTCACAGTCCATACCGCCAGGTACATGCCTACTAGGTACCTACCTAGCAGATATACAGTAAAACTATCACAGTTGTATATAGTAATATCATATGTTTTAGTATCTATTTTTCTATCCAGTGCACAATTTCCATTTTCAGTACAGGCACAGTGTTTGGCAGCCGTAAACGGCAAGGTGTGGGAAAATTCAGTGTTGAAAAAATGAATATTCAGCACCTTCCCTACGGATTAAAATCAGTACCTGGCTAGCCACCTGCTGATCCCGCCGACTATATATTCAGGCCATTCTCCCCCCATGCACGGCTTTTCCTTTCGTTCTTTTCTTTACAACAACAGTTCATAGAACAGGTTACCAACAAGACCAGCACTGCGAACCAGTAATCAGCCTTCTACCATTCAACAACGACAATAATATATCTATTGATATAATATTCACAACCCTTCCTTCGTCGACTTAGATATAATATCTACTTCACAAACACCATCCACCATCCTTCCTTTCATCCACTCCTTCGTCGCATCTTTCGAATTTTCACAACATTCACAATGTCCGTCTCCCTGCAGCAAGCCATCGACTGGGAGGGTGCCGCGACCGGCGATCAAATCGCCGAATACTTTACACAAGAGCGAACCAAGCCCTGGAAGGTCCGTATCCAAGACTTCTGGGCCCGACAAGTCGGCGACCCGACATCTATGAACGGCAATGATGAACTAGAGCGTCGCCGCAAAGCTCGAATCGGTACCGAGTTCCACGGATTCCTGAGCCTGCCCCCCGAAGTGCGAAACCACATATACGGTTACTTCATTACCAAAGGAGGCTCAGTATTCTTGCCCGAGTACCGGGGCGCCGAGACCGGACCGGTCAATCGCGATGCCTGCAGTTTCTGGTTCCGGCGAACAGATTGTTACCGGTATAAAGACTTCCCAGTCAAACGTCGGGAAGGCCTCGAAAATCCGCCGATCCAGTTACTGTGTGGGGTCGGCCGTCAGATCCAGAGCGAAGTAGGGTCTTTGTACTGTGGCGGCAATCGCTTCGTGTTCCCAGTCGGCCCTTGCAACATCCCTGCGCTGCTTCCTCGCCAGACGGCACAAAGTCGCATCCTGGGCGCCAACTCGTTCTCCAACTTGCGATACGTCAGCTTTGCCTTCGATAGCGACGCCGCGCATTCCCTAGGTTTCATAGACGCTGGTGAGATTGACCCGCTTCCTGGCCAAAAGATGCGGGATATCCACGAGGGCATCCATAGCGAAAGGATGTTCTACCTCTTGTCTTCCTGGGAAAACATGGCAGAGATGATCAAGAAGATGCGCCTGGACCGCCTGCAACTGAGCTTCGAAGAGGCTAACTGCGGGATGGGCTGCTGCCGGCTGTTGGGAAGGGCCATCAATTTCATCTCCTGGTCCTACAAAAAGCAGGGTTGGAAGTATGGCCCTCCCGACGTCATCGAGATAATCGGCTGGAAGAACGACCGCGAAAAGGAGGGTGTATTGTCTCATGTTCGCGGCATCGAAGAGGATGAGCACGCTCAAATCAAGGTCGAATTCCTCGGAGAGGCCCTCCCCCCCGGCCGAGGCGAGGAAATCTGTCCAACTTTTGAGGACGAAGACGAAGACCTAGAAGATGAGGACGAGGACGAGGATGAGGAAGAAGAGGAGGAAGAGGAAGAAGAGGAGGAGGAAGACGAGAGCGAGGACGACGACGACGACGGAGATGATAGTGAGGGGGATGAGCAGGAAGAGGAGGAGGAGGAGGATCATGAATAAGTCCTCCAGTACGAAGAGGACAAGGAGGATCCTGGGGACCAGGAGAGCCTGTAGCAGGAATTGTTTTGATGCCTCTGATCATCATTTGTCTTCTCATCGCCTGTAGCGTTCATTGTAGCGTTCGCATTGCATTGCTAATACCCGATGAATCCATGAGTTATTGCACTTACGTCTGATTGTATCGCCTGGGTACCTGAGAAATTGCTTAATATTTATCTCAAGTGCGATAGCTACTAATGTGATAATGAATGTATAACCCAACTTAGCCCGTCGTGAACCAATCCAACCCGTGTTTGCTCAGCCAAACCGACCTTGATAACTCCTGCTCCGTACCGACTTAAAATAAGTTTAAGTTACTAGCAATATGCCAACAAAATTCCGTTGACGTCTGAACGAAGTACTCAATCGCAGGTAGCTCTCCCTGTGGGATCGTCGTGGCATCTACACCCACAGGCGTGTCCCTGGAGACAAGCAACACACCCAACGAACCCAGCCTGTCTCAGAGCCTGGTCGCCGTCAGGGTCTGGGCGCCGTTGTATTAGCTAGTGCGAGGGCTTGAGGGTTAAGTGAGATAAAGAATCATCGGCAGTCTATCTCTGCGTACCTGGTAGGCATATAGAAATATGTATAGTGGGTACGTACGGCCAAGTACGGGATGGGCTTTTACCTAGCATATTACGTTGTAGCTATATACCTCCGGGGATGGATAACTACCTGGCATCTAGTATACAGGAGACTAAGACATGCCACTCCTCCAATAGATATACATTTGACAATAATGTAATGAACATATGGGAAGGTGTATAACAGAGATGGGTACTTGAGTATCGGAGCGGACAAACTTGAATTAACATACGATGAGAGCAGATGACCGCCTTCGTGCGTTTTGAAAGTCGACAACAGTGATAATTACATGTGTCTAGACATAAGGCCTGTTAGCATGGATCTTTATGTCGGTACCTGGGCGATGACCCAATATGTAAGAGCTTATGTAGGTACATACGGCTTGAACAGAATGCATGGCCACTAGGGACAGAGACTCTACAGCCACTGTGCTGGCAAATTGTCCAGAGGGATGACATGGTAACATGAATGTGGATACTAGACAAGCCAACGATGTATAAGCCTTAAGGGAGATGAGTAGAGCAAAAGTAGGAGATGGAACAGGGAGACTTAGGCATCTTATATGTTCTTGTGTGTATGTCAATTTAGAAAAATGCTTGACTCGAGCGATATGTGTTTCTCACAAGCCATAACTTTTGGGCTGTGTCCTGTTACAAGCCAATCTCGAGTGAGAATATCTAAGGCAAAGGTCGTTCACGGTTGCTTCCTTTTTATTGAAGATACTAGTCTAGGCTATGGTGTATGCACTTAGTATGGACGACGTGGTTGGAATGGCACCTGCGGGCTAGCATGCAGACGACCCAGAACCAGGTAGTTGCCGGTTGATGCAGGAGATATCGCGCTCTGTCGGCCAATTCGCTCAATTACAATTATTATGGGGCGACTGCACTATGGATCTGAGGGTGTGGGCAATGAGTTTGACGGGTGTAGGCCAAAGATCAGACGCCGTATCTCTGACTGGCTGCTGGCTGAAGTTGATATTAATATTAATGATACCTATACGTACCTATCTACCGTAAGAAGTCACTCAGTAGGGTGCCTGGAGTGTCCCCCCAGTAGGTGAATTAGGATTGACAGCGGCCTTATTACCGTGACACCGTTTTTTTAAAGAAAAAAGAAAAGCAGAAATCCCCCAAGAATCATCAAAGGCCGGGTAGCCTTGGGGTTGGATCCAAGGCTTCTTATGTATGATTGTATTATTTTACATGATAGACTACGAGGCATTATTATTATTATTATTGTTGTTGTTGTTGTTGTTGTTGTTGTTATTATTATTATTATTACTACCGTTGCGTGTATACAAGCGTGTGGCTATTTATTGAGCGATGCTCGGGAGTACGGACGGACTAAACGATGACAAAATATCCATTATAACTTGGATTTGAAGGGCGCCTTTTCACGCGTAACTCGTTCACAAACTACTCGCAGACCTTGGGGTAAGCCTGGAATGGTTGTTCGGCAACGTTGCAAGAAGGCGACGAAGCGGGCCACTGTTCCAAACCGAAGTCCTCAAATCTCGGCGCACGGAAGATCGACCTCCTTCGTATCCGAGATGTTCCCCACATAATAGCCCATCGACTTGGGAACAATGTCCACATCGCCCGCCGCGTAATTAAAAGTCCGCGCTGTGTTGGATGATGCCAAGACGGTTACGTGAACACCTGAGTTCGGCCCGGTAAGTGTTTCTTTCATGGTAGGTGCGCTTCCTCAAGATAAGGATATGACAGAATGGGTAAGATGATAGGGGGTAGACTATGGGCATCTTGATCTGATAAAGTAATACCTTTGGATACCAATGCATTTCGCGGATCCCGCCAGGCTCGATAATAACATGTGCCGGGTTGATTGTCTTCGATATAGGGAAATTGGTCATGTTCGTGATCCTAACTTCGCCCGCCGGCGTCTGTGTTGGCTCCAGAGTAAACATCTTGTGCGTGAACCGGAGCTTGCTCCGTTCTACACTCCATCTGGCTTATCGCTCTCCGGATCCTCACTCGGCTTGCTCCCGGCAAAGGTATACCGTTTTTTGGCAATACTCTCAAGCACCTCCGATAACCACCGGCCACGGCACATGAGCCAGGGAATTAGAGAGCAAGACCATGGAGTCCGCACTAAATTGCCGTCGTCAAAGACCAACAAAACCTCGCACCCCCGGGTCCAAGCTCAATCAGACTATGGGAGAACCCCGCGGGGAGGTACTATGAATCACTCTTTTCAACATCGCCCAGAAACTTACCGCCGTCCGCCTCGAGCGCCGTGATGCGGGCCCGACCATCCAGCATGTACGCCCTCTCGGCCTCCTTGTGCCAGTGTAGCTGACGGCGCCCTCGGCGAGCCGCATATTAAGGCCGGCGAGCCCGACACCGGTCGATAACTCGCATATCTTGGCCTTGTGGGCCCAGCCGCCGTCCTCAATGCGCGTGTACGGGTCCGCGAACTCCACTTCGTGTTGGGCAGGGTGCCGTAGTCGGTGGACGGCGACCGCAACATATCGGGGGCTTGGCGCTCGCGCGGCTCCAGAACTTCGGCGCCCTCGCCGTTGCGGAGCTGTTGCGGAATACAGCAAATTTAAGAGACATGTAAATATGTAGAGATAGGTAATGTAGTTCCCATTCATGATTCAGGAACTATCTTATCTGTAATTAGCGTTACGCATCTGTTGCTTCATTAATGCTACGAACTATAGGATCCATGTATGACCGGGTATAATAGGTGCCGGGAAATGCATTGTTCGAAGCGGATGTAATGATATATTTGAATATAATAGTTCATAGGACCATCCAGATTCTCTGGATAATTGGGTTGAATTACAACCTGATTCAACAACTCCTATTTTTACCCCTATTTCTGCTCGATCAGTCATCATTACCCTGATTTCATATGGTCTGAAGCCGCGCAAGTGAACTATTAGCAGTCTGCATGACAATGGCTCTTCCTTCTACCTATTATTGCCGGACAACTTCTACGTCTGTGTTTAGAAGGGAAGGCATCCTCCGTCCTAGGGGGACTTTCTCTTCACTCCTACGTCGTTCCATGCCTTTCGGACGATGGCCGCCGCGTCGTCGCCGAAGAGTTCCTCGGCTTTGTCGACAGTCACATCCGCGAATTGAACAAAGGTGCACTTGGGAGGAATTTGGCCGCTCTGCATTGTCTCCCACCAGATCTTGCCAGCCTTCTCCCACCTTCACATGGTCAGCAACAGCAACATCTGGAATCTTAATCCTTTTGGGAGGGACTCGAGAGTCAAGAAGGGACAGAGATGACGGGGTTTTAGATGATATGAATTAGAGTCTGACTTACGAATAACCACCGAACGCAACAGCTGCATTGTAGAAAGCTTTGTTGGGGATGCCGGAGTAGAGGTGCACCCCTCCATTATCTTCCAAGGTTAACTTGTAGTCTTTGAAATGAGCGGGTTGAGGATCCTTCCCCTATTTGTAACTGGTTAGTGCATTACTCGTTTGCGTCACGAAGCCAGCCGCAAGTTCAGTAAGAACTGATCAGTAACTTACAAAGCGGGGATCATCGTAAGCGGTGCCAGGTGCTTTCATGCTACGCAGAGCGACGCCCTTAACACCGGGCATGAGACAGTTTTCGCCAATCAGCCAGTCTGCTTCCTTGGCGGGTTCGTTTTCAACCCTCTGCTTGATCATGATGCCGAAGACGTCGGATACGTGCTCGTTGAGAGCACCACTCTGGCCCAAATAATCGAGTGGAGAGGTATACTCCGTCACGGCGTGCTGGCATAGGGTCAGTAACTTGTCTCAGGCTGGGGAAATGCGCAGATACCTACTGTGAGCTCGTGACCAATGACGTCTACGCAGCCGGTAAAGTTGGTCAAGAAATTGTGTCCATCGCCGTACACCATCTGGGCAATCTCGGGATCCCAAAAGGCGTTTTCGTAGTTCACGCCAAAATGCACGGAGCTGACGACGTGCATGTTGTTGTTATCAATAGACTTCCAGTTGAAGATATCAGCGTAGAAGGAGAGCACGAGGCCGGCATTGTCGTAGGCTTCGTTCACAGAGTCGTCCTCAGCGGCCTTCTGACCCTCAACCCGAACTACCTTTCCAGGGAGATGGGACTCTTTGGCGTCATGCTGGGCATCATATACAGCGCGATAAACCTTCCCCGGGGTCTCAGACGGCTCCTCTGTAGCTGCGGCGGCATGTTGATCGGAAGACCCCTCGTGAAGACCTTGGGCTTGCTGGTACTTGGCGTGCACACTCCTGATGTGCTCAAGATCTCGTTTGGCGCAGAAACGGGTATCATCGTCTACATCCTCGCAGTCGGCAATGTGCTGAAGCATATGATCTGGTACGATGGTCTGCTGTCGATGAGCTCTGGCAGCGGCTCTCAGACCGCGAGGGGCAGTAAGAGCTGCGAAGCGCCTTTCTCGCTTGTCGCAATAACTCTTATGGAGAGTGAGCGCATTGCGGGCAGACTCGCGGATAGGGTCCTCATTGTCACTGCTGTCGGCAATAGCGCTCAGCATGTATGGTGGTACGACGTAACAGACGTAATGATGATCACGGGTCGCCATCTTGGATCCCTAAACAAGAGGTGATGGGCGTAGAATTAAGGATTTTCTTAGGACTGATGGTCTTAGGATGGTGTTCAATATGGGCATAAAGATGCTAGGGCCAGGGTGGATAGATACTAAGTAGACACCTAGGTAAACGAGACAACTAGGGAAGCGTGGAAGAAGAGGTCACCTTTTATAGCCCGAGAGGTATGAACAATATCGAGAGCAGGATATGAAGGGCAATATCACGGAATGTCGAGTGTAGTGATACGAAGCAAGTTGGAGCTGATCTCAGTAATCCCATCCGTCAGGGGTGTAGTCCAAGGATAGAAGATCGCCTTACGCAAGTCTATAAAGACTTCATCGGAAGGTGCCAGGGCCGAGAAGGGGCATTACATACTTGATAAGTGCGTGGAGCCCGAGTATACGAGGCAACTAGCAGGTCGCAGGTGAGTAGGTGAGTTATGGATGGCGAAATATCATGCCGTCACTATCTCTCCCGCTGAGCCTCGGTTGCTGTAACTATGGGATAACTACTAGGTACCTACCTAGTGGGTGCCCAGGTAGATACCCAATAGGTACCCATGCGGCAACCGCATTATACGAAGTAGATGCGTTCGTGAAAGCACGACTGGTCCTACTCGGTGTTGGTTGTTGGTCGTGACCTTCCTACCAGGTGGTAGCTTACTCATGAACTGATGGGTAAGATCAACGTGTAGGCCGATTATTGGGATAGTAGACCTCAGCAAAAGCAGCCTCAGCTCAAGGCGAGTGGGCGCCAGCTTCCAATTCCGTCCATTTCGTACCCCATCGTCACTAATCGTTAGGGTATATGAGCATATGAGCTTGCCCAGAGGTCGCGAACTTGCTTGCGCCTACCTCGATTCGTATATTTGACCAGGAGCTTCCGGGAAGTGTGGGGATTGTCGTCATCTTGGCTCAGCATAGAAACGAAACAAGGAAATAGGACTGGGTCGATAACATGGTGTAGGCCATAGTATCAAGCTACCTATCAGCTTGATACATTAGTCGCCATCATGCTAACTTGTTAGCTGCACTGATGGGGCTTAGTCCATTGCTTCACGTCGGCAGAATTTAGACTATGGAGACAGCTGCATGCAGAGGTGAAGCTGGACGTGCCCAAGGATGGATATCTCTAAGTCCTGCAATTGGATAGCTACTATGTAGTACCTACTCTTCAAGTAGTAAGGTGAGCGGAGTATGAGTTACGGTCAAGGGTAATATCCTCGGCGCGTCATTGTGAACTCCCAGAAATCAGGCAGAGGAGGTTGAGAACTTGGAAAGGTACTAGGTAGATGACTGGAGGACTGGGGCATTACACGCATTGCAAGAAATGCAAGAAATGCCCCTGGCGTCCCACTATAAAGACGCGGTAGAAGCTGGGGCTGGTGGGGGATAACCCAACTGGGCTTAGCACCGGCACTTGGGCATTTACAGTGGATCGAACGCTGTGCCAGATGCTAAACCAAAACATCAATCCATCAATGATTTCTCTCGTCCGAACGACATATCACAGATCACCACTGCTAGGTACCTACTAGATAGGCAATCAATGGTAGAAATCAATACAGGAGAAAACATAGATGGAGCAAATTGACGGGAGCTCATCATCAGCCTCAAATGTGAGCATTCTATCGCAAGTCGGACACCTCAAGTCTGCATCGACTAGTGGTAGGGGCCTGGGGAGTAATCTCCCGATAGTTGTAGCAACTGGCATGACGTCCGTGGCCTCATCGGTGAAGAGCAATTTTTTCAAGCACATCCACGGATGTAGTAGAGTCGCTTCTAGATCGGGAATTCACCAGACTGAATGTCGAGCAAAAGCATGCACAGGCATGCGCAAAGGGAGGTACAAACCGAGAATAGCAAACAGAAAGCAAGGGCAAACGAGATGAACGTAGCACGAGCTCCTCCTCTTACCACGTTGTACAGTCGCATGTGAATACCACCAGAGGGTACTTACATCGATTAGGAGGATAGGAGGTATTGATATTTCTACCTTATTATCAGCCATTGAATTCTCCGGGTCTCACTTTTGCATTTCCACTCTCCACTCCCACTCTCGTTTCCAATCAGTGCGGTGCTCCAGTGTCGTGAGACATACTATCGTTCAAGCCCTCTGTCCGCAAGACACTACTAGGTACTTATAGTACCGACCTACCAACACTCTTTCCACTACGCCAAACACCATCAAACACTTAAACTCGAGTTCGACGAACACCTCGAGTAATACAACAATGCGTAGTCTCATCTTCTGTCTCGCCTACTCGGCCGTGGCCTCCGCCACGACCTACTTCCTCACCATCTTCGCCCCAGGCACCGAAGTCGACGGCGCTCTCTTGAACGCCGCGGGCCAGGGCTTCTACACGGGCACGTCGGGGCCGGCGACGTACTGTCCCGACAACGTCAAGCCGTGCCCGGAAGTCGAGGGCACGCTCGTGTACGCGGGGCTCGCCGGGATGGCAGTAAGCCGCCCACCACCTAACGTACCTACACAGCACCAATCCCCGTCTGCTAACCCCCCAATCTAGGTCGAAGTCCCCGGCGGGCAGGCGATCTACGTAGCGCCGACGGGGCAGGTGTCGTACACGCAGGCGCACTCGGCGTCGATGCCGGCGGGGGCGGTGGTGGGGGGGTGGTTCAACAAGACGGTGGAGTCGGACTGCGCGGCGGCGCGGGACGTGCTGGACTTCGCGGCGCCCGACGGCTCGCGCCTCGGCGGCGTCCAGGTGTGCCCCGACGTCGAGGCCTTCATGGCCGGCACCGGCGCCTCCTACCAGCTCTACGCCCGCACCCCCGCCTTCAACCTGACCGACTGCATCGAGGCCGTCGGCTTGAACCTCAAGCCCGCTAGGGCCGAGGTAGGTTGCTGGCAGTACATCTGAGTGGTCCCTGGACTGCGTGTGGGGGTGCGGGTTCTGGAAGGGGAGGCGGAGTGGAGGGGTGCAGGGTTACGCTGTGTTGGTGACATTCATCTACGCGGTTTCTGGACGGAGGTAGGGCTATGGAATTTTGCTTGGAGGTGGTTGTCACGATATTGCCCGTAACAGGGAATGGATTAAGGGGGTGGAACCATACGACACACCTGCGGAGCTTTTAATGGTGCGACGAAGACATTACGGATGCTTATTGTCGTAGACATAGTATGGCCAGATCAATTGCATATTACACTTCGTCTTCTATGCTGGGGCGTACTCTTAATGTGTCTTTTTTTTCCTTTTGAAAAGGGGGAAAGAGGAAGTGGGGTCAAGAAATCAAAATGAGATGGTACTCGCGACTCTGTAAATGTAAGAAACTGTCACGACTATCGCCTTTCAGACTAGGATTTAACTAACGCAAATCCTCGACTCGGTTCATATCGCCCATGCAAACACACTTCGCGAGCGTAGTCCTAATCAAGCAAGACCTCCACATCAAACTCGCGATCCGTCCGAAGTTGGTACTGGGGCAACGTGGCCGGCCCGCAGCTCCCCGTGCCAAGACCGTGGTGATACCAGTCCAAGCGAACGATATGATCATCCCTCCGCCTCTTCCGTAGCTCATACGGGTGCCTGCACTCGTCCACATCCTTCGTCGCGTATGGCGTAACACTAAAGCTCGCGCCCTCATGCTCGCCGAAGCGAGCACGCAGCAGGCGATTAGGGTAGTCGTCGTCACCGCCCCAGCGGGTGCGCAGCTCGACCCAGCGGGCATCGGTGCGGTTTCCGCTGTCCTGCGGGAACTCGTACTCGTGGAACAGCGAGTTGGCGGACCAGCCCCACGTATTGACGAGCTGTGCCCGCTTCTTATCCGCGTACGACTCGTCGGGCCCCCGCCCAAACCACTCCACGATCCGCACGTCACGCAGCCCGAAGGAGAGCCCGAACCGCGCGAACGTCTCGGGGAGCAGGGCGCCGTGCGGTTTCGCCTGCACCCGGATGCTGCAGTGCTCCGACGTCACGGTGTACGTCGTCGTCGTGTCGACGCCCCAGGCGAGAACGGGTGGAGCTACCCGTCCTTTTACGACGACTGTGCAGCCCGACTCCGTCTCCGTCGTGGTCACCTGCGAGAAGTGATTTCGCGTCTGGTGTAGCCTTCTCTCGATCCACTGCTTACCGTGAGGGCCGCCCCGGTCGTTGTCTGTGAGAGCGCGATAGAAGTCAAGGCCAAAGGGGACGGTAATAAGGTTGCGGTCCGGTCTCGAGGTGTGCGTTAAAGACGATAAAGTGCCATTGGCCGTGTCGAAACCAAACGTGGTTCCTTTGTAAAGGGTGACATAGAACATATCACCATTGCGCTCCATGAGGGGACGAGTTGGTGAAGAAGGGGTCTTGAGCAACTGAAGAGTCCGAGGTGGAGTCAGAGCAACTTGGCCTCGGGATACAACTCGGCCTCGCGGTATCCATTCGCTATTTTCTCTTGCCATAAACTCTAGCTGTAGCCACGTATCTGCGGATAGAGTCATTGGTAAACCGCCGAGTATCAATGTCGCTTTGGTATGGGGCTTGACCCCCTTGGGAATAAGAATTTCTCGGCCAATCATTTGTTGTCGATCGGAAATGAGTTCCCAGTAGCACTTGAGGTGGTCTAGTGTTAGAAAGTCGTAACGGTTTATAATTGTTACCTCGTGGCCTTTGACGCCAAGGATTTGAACTGGCTCGATCGCCTTGCTGTACTCATTGAGTCCTGGGCCCGCAAAATGTCGCGAGTCGCAAAGGCCATCCATCACGAAATTTCCGTCGTTGGGTTCGTCGGGTTGGAAATCACCACCGTACCCGAAGTACTTTTCGCCATCTTTTGTTTCCGCGACGAGTCCCTGTACGCTTGTTAGTTGTTATCACCAAGAGTCGTTTGAGTTTCCCAGCCTACGTGGTTCGCCCATTCCCACACGAAGCCCCCTAGTAAACGTGGGTGTTTGTAGAAAGCTTCGATGTATTCCTGGACTGCTCCAGGCCCATTACCCATAGCATGTGCAAACTCGCACATGACGAAAGGCTTTTCCCAGCTCTTCTCTTCTGCGTATTTGATCATCTCATCAACAGGTGTGTACATCCGACTAAAGATATCTGCCGTCTGCGCCTTCTGGTCTCCCTCATAGTGGATGAGGCGCGTCTGGTCTATTTCCTTGATGGCGTCATACATCGCCTGGTGGTTTCTACCGTAGAAAGCTTCGTTCCCGAGAGACCACATAATGACAGAGGGGTGGTTCTTATCCCTGTGCACCATTTGCACCGCACGATCTACGTAGGCTTCTCTCCATTCGGGGTTATCCGATGCAAAACTGGCTGGGTCGCCACCAACTTCTCCGAATCCGTGACATTCAAGGTCAGCCTCGTCCAATACCCAGAACCCCATCTGGTCTGTGAGGTCGTAAAAGCGGGGATCGTTTATATAATGAGAGGTCCGAATGGCATTGATATTAAATGTTTTCATCAATTGGAGATCGTATTCCAGGGCTGCGTACGGAACTGTCCTTCCTGACTGCGAGTTATGCTCGTGACGATTGACCCCGCGAATCTTCACCGGAGTCCCGTTTACACAAAAGATTCCCTTGACCAGTTCGGCTTTTCGAAACCCTACTTTCTGCCTAACGTAGACGTCTCCCACGGAAAGTACAAGAGTGTAAAGATATGGTGTTTCTGCTGTCCATTTTGCCGGGTTATTCACCTTAAACTCGAATTTGGAGGATTTCCCTTGGGGTGTAATTGAATTAGACACAACCAGATTGCCATTTCTGTCAAGAAGCTTAGAGCTGATTGTTTCACCGGCTTCATTCAAAGAAACATCAACTGTAAGCAAGGCGTCTTTGTAGTCGCTGTCAAGAAGTGTTTGGACATGAAAGTCCTCCAAATGAATGGAAGGGAACGAATGTAGCCAGACGTCTCTGAAGATACCGCTCAGCCACCATTGGTCCTGGGTGGTAGGCGATTAGCATAACCCGTGGTGGCGGTAATGCCGCGGGAAACACCCACCTGATCTTCTATGTAACTGCCGTCGCATCGCTGATAGACTTCTACGCACAGAGTATTTTCAGCCCCTGAGCTGACATCAAGGAAGGACGAAATATCAAACTCGCTCGGGTTCCTGGAGCCTTGTGAATAGCCAACTTCCTCCCCATTTAGCCAGACGGTAAAGGCTGCGTCAACACCTTCGAAACGCAGTCGCCATTGGTTGCCATTTTTGAGGGCATCAGGTACGGTGAATCGTGTGACATAGCGCCCGCACTCGTTATCGTCATACGGGACATGAGGGGGATCTACTGGAAAGGGAAAGTTAACATTCGTGTATTGCGGTCCTTTGCCAAACCCCTGAAGCTGCCACATTCCTGGCACTTTGATGAGCTTCCATTCCGTGTGGTCAAAATTCGGCTTATAGAAATCTCGGGAGCCTTTGAAGGGAGCTGGTGAGAGTTCAAATCCCCAGGTGCCGGATAGCAAGGCAGCCCTGGAACGGCTCACATCACCTGATAGAGCATCATCTTCGGTATTGTAAAGATGAAAATGGCTTCGGGGTGGGAGAGTGTTTCGGTGTATGACTTCAAGATTGCTCCAGTCAGGGACCTGTTTTGGCCGGGCTTCTGTTTCGGTTGGCCCTGTCGGATTAGGGATTGAAGACGGGTTTGGAGAGCTTGACGTAGATCCAAGACGTAGACGGGAAGTAGTGATATGCAAGTCCATGTGGAGATCAGAACCCCCCCGGATTTCTAGATTGGCCTCACTTTGAGAAGGCTTGGGGATATCAGAGGAAGACATGTCGAACGAAACTGTTTAAACCAGAAACGAGAGTAGCGGGAGTCCGATACGACTCGGAATCATTTATCGGACGATATTTCATAAATTGGAAGGGCCGGTGGGATGAAGCCCTACGCGATGATCTTGCAATGAAATGGGACGCGTCCACGGGTATAATCAAACCAGGTCCAGAGACTCTTGGTGATTGGCCATTAGATGGCTAACGTCGTGCTATAACTAACGAACGGAGATAGTTCTAGATAGCCTGCAGAATAGTTGAAGTCTAGCGTTTTACAAAGTCGCTCTAAAATCCAATAACATTAAGATGGTTAAGATGGTCAAGATGGTTTGTATGCAAGGAGAATTGGATAGTTGAGGTAGTACGTACCACGTAGTGGTTTGGAGGGGTAGCACATTTAAATGCTTGGCTCGGACTGTCCCGTGTTGGTGTGTGGAGACTCGGTAGCACTTAGGTATTGAGCTTGGGGTTGGGAATTCGGGTGTTTTTTCAACTCGGAGCGATCCAGATGATCTAAACATTCAAACGGAGTCAAAGGAGTTAACACGATAAACGATCATTTGCTGAGTATCTAGTATTAAGGTATTGAGGATCTCTTCGTCAAATGGTTTTTATTTGTTGACATGGTGGTCTCCCTTTACGTGTTCAGCTATGCTATGCAACATCCCTAATGAGATTCTCATTCTTAAGGCCTCTATGTCATGACACCAAGGCTAAGTTAAAACGGCCACTCGCTCGTGAGAGCGGATTGTACCCCTCGAATACGCCGTTGGACCGGAGAACGCCGCTTGTCAACCAGAATCCATGCCAGCTTTCTCTTAGAGAATTGTGCCGAATCTTTGCCCGTGTTAGCTGAGGTTCTGCAGAAACCGGCGTCGGATGCTCAAGGAGCACTTACCCAAACGTCTTCTTGATGCTTCTCACATAATACTCTTCCCAGTTACGTTTGGTAACTTCTTCCTGGCCTACTGGTACGCCGCTCCATGTGACTCTCATCACCGTTACGCTGTCTACGTCGTTCTGGTCGAACTCAATCACTTGTTTCGAATAATGACCTGCCGGCCATTGATCCAGGCGCCAAGTTTGCACAATCTTGGTTGGCTCCTCTAGTTCTTCGTACTCTCCAGAAACGTTGCCACCGAAGAGCTCAAATCTTCCGCCTTTCTTGGCACCATCAAATCGCTTCGGCGGGGCACGGGTAAAGGCGGCTAGGCGTTGCGGGTCAGTGAACGTCTGGTACAGCTCAGCGGCAGTGGTTCGGAATTCCTCCTGATCTGTTACCGTCGTCGTGTTGACAACGCTGCCGCCGTTCTTCTGTGTGCTGGTGCTGGTTTCCGACTTTGACCCAGAAGCACCCGTAGGCACGTGATACTTGGGTGTGCTAAACCCACTCGATGGATTCGAGCCGGCTGCGTGTTGGATATCTTTGCCGTGTTCCGCGATCAAGGCTGGGATGAGCTTCGCGAATTCCTTCCGTAGCTGAGGAGTAATCTTGGATCGAACCAGGTCCTTCACCGGTTGCTTTGCCTGGGACTCCGAGTAGATGTCTATGTCGAACTTTCGGTAAATTAGTATCGAGAAGAGCCACCGTTACAACACTGGAAGAGAACATACGACAAATTCATCCTCTTCGGTATCGTGAGCGATTTCAGGCACAGTAATTGTACCAGATACGTCCTCTTCTCCAGGTGCAGTTCCTAGTTCAGGTTAGACGCATGGGGCGAAGATCATCGTAGCAATTGATGCGGGGATGAACATACCGGAATATTCCAAAACGAGCTTCACATCGTAGATGGTAATAACCTTACCCTTGCGTTGGCTTACATCAACATCACCGTCCATGCTGACAACCTTATTGATCTTGGCGGTGACTTCTCCATCTTCGGCCGAAACCCGTGTCAAATTCTCCTCAAACCATTGTTTGGTCCATTCGCTGGCATTTTTGCTGACCCAATGCCAGTTGTTTGGGTTGTGCAGGACCATGGTGGAGATGGAATGAGGAGCGACGTAATTCGTAACGAAATCGGGAGTTGGCGGAAAGCTGTAGGATAGCAAGCCAATTAGCAATTGCAGGGCCTTGACATACAACGATCACGAATATTGAGATGTGTTTAGAGGTATTGTAAGTCAGATATCAGTCTCAAGGACTACAGCATGTTGGTCATCAAAGAAAGGGAGTACAAGTCGCTCTATGACTGGTGCCAGCTGGTGTATCATCACAAAATAGATTGAATGAAAAGAAAAGCTGAGTAAGTAGGTAAATAACAGCAATGAGATAAAAACTTACTGATGGCAGATGGACGGGTGTTTGTTGACTACGAAATCAGTCTGTAATCATAGTAGACGAATAAAATAGAAGAAGCCGTCGGCATGGAGGGCACTCGGCCAAACGACGTAAGATGTTGAAGAAGATGCAGCGGAAAGCTCTAGAATTTCGACGAAGATTTTTAGGTTTTTCGAGACGAGGCATTCCAATCGGAGGACCGGGACAAACAAGGCCGGGAGGGGCGCTGTTCCAGGGCTGTTTACAGCGGAGTCGTTAACGGAAAACTTGTTCGCTTTATTTAAAAACCTTTTCGTTAATTTTTAAATTTATACTTTTCGTATTTATTAACATATTAATTATTAATTTTAAAATGTTCGATATTAAAAATAATTATTTTAAAATATAATATTAAAATCGTTATAATTAGCTGATATTAACGTCAGCTCGGAAAGTCAATACTCCGTTACCTTTACAACTGCTAATTCCATATATGACAAAGCCATTAATCATCCCTTTACAATCAATCACTTCATTAATCTTTCAAGGTATCAACCACCAGCTACCGAATATATACCTAGATATATTTCTATTCCATAATGATGGAATAATACACAGAATGGCGTCAATTTACCTTCCCAAAGTTACCTACTGGAAAAAAGCGCAAGCAGTTTCTCAGTCGCATCGACATTTACCACCCGGCCTACGATTCTAGCGAACCGCTACTTAGTTTTCAACGTTCTGACCGCGGTGGTGTTTATTATCCCACTGTATATTATGCTTGCTGTATAGTAGCTGGAAATGTATGGTCGAGCGATGAGGGTAGAGGTGAAGATGCAAACGTCTTCCTATCGTCAACTGTCGAGCCAAATCCTATTCCCGTACCAAAAGACAACATCCTGCGTGGGAAACGATTCTTCTTCCACGTTCGTGGGTGTCCCAGCAGTACGTAACTATCTACCGGTTATCAAATCTATCCTCAGTTTACTTTATTAACTTCTTATTTAATAGATCGTTACCCATTTGTCCCATCGTTTGAAGACTGGGTCTTTCCGAAGAGGCTACCTCGGCCCTGGCGTCGTTTAATCCTAGCAAGCGAGGATGCCGATGCCGATGATATTGACAGCGACTCGGACAATTGCACCGACAAGACTCCAAAACCCCAACAGGTAGAGGAAGGTACTTCATCCGTCAGCGAACAGCCGGAGCCCGAAATCGTGGATCCACCCCGCCGATCAAGTCCACCCGCCGCCGTCGCCGTCCACACTGAGTCGTGTCGCATCACTGGGACGCTAAATTCATTGGACCTAGGCCATATAATTCCTTCATCTTGCCACGGATGGTTCACTGATAACTTCATGCAGGAGTATGCAGCTTTTAGCCCTGATCCCTTTGTTGGGCAGCCCAACCAAATCCCTCTATCCACCAATATACATCGCCTTTTCGACCGTAGCTATATAACCATGGTTCCAAGGGCCAGGAAAACAACTGCTCCTTCATACGACCTACACACACATGTGCTTCGAGGGGCAGATAAGTCACAAGAGGGTAATCTTGAGTTGATTCTCCGGTATCATGACCTTCAGATCTTATCACTGAGAGGGGTACCCGTCGAATACGCCTTCGCCCGGTTCGCTTGGTCTATCCTGAGCAAAACAGTTATGCCGATTTTTAATGGTCCAGAATCAGATGAAGAAACGTATACAGTTCTTGCAGGTGAAAATGTACCGGGGCAGGGAAATAAGTCTGTGACAAGGGAGTATCAAGGCAAAGACTTGCCTTTCAAACCACACGCAAGGACTCGGTCAGGCGCTACGGGTGCTGCCGGCAACAGTGCCGGCGCCAGTGCCAACACTCCGCATACGGCCGCGTGCACTAAGCGTTCGTATCCGGAGGATAATTTCTCGGATGATCACTCTATCAATTCATTTGACCCCGACTATTATGATGCGGCGTTCGAGAATCTTTACGACCAGGACGAGTACGATAGCGATTGTAGTTTTTCATCAGATACTAGACCTCGAGATCGGCCCCGATCTTTGAGTTCTGATGGAAGCTTGAACGGGGCAACCGCCGAAAGTGAGTCTGTACCGGACCTGTCTCGATCCGTCCATAGTATTGGAAGTAGCAAAAGAAGCGCAAGCAGTCCGCACGGGGGCAATGTACCTAGGGAAAGTTCTGGTAGGAATGATATACTTGAAGGATATTCAGTTAATAGCTTAAACAATCGTAAGGTTACCTTTGATTTTTAGCAGTATACTATTTTCCCGTCCGGAGGACATATTACGGCGAAATTCGAGAAAATTATTATGTGAAAATACGCGGTAATTTCAAATAAATACGCGATAAATACACGTTAAATAAGGGGTAATACGTTTACTACACATAAATATATAATTTATAGCAAGGTTTAAAAATTTTTATTAGCTTAATTTATTTAAATAAGCTTTAATTAAATATATTATTTTAAAATAAAAACCGTTTTATTTACGTTTTATTTTATCGTTTTAATTTATCGGTTTAATTTTTAAAATTATCGTTTAAATTTAATTAATTATTTAAATATATTATTTATATTTTTTTAAATATAATTTATTTATTTTTATTATTTATTTTTATTTTATAAATATAATAAATTATATTTTAAAATTTATAATTATTTATAATTTTATTTTATATTTATATTTTATTTATTTATAATAAATAATTATAAAAATATATTAATTTTTAAATAACATTAAATTTATTTATTATATTATTAAAAATATAATATTAATTAATTTTATTATAATAAAATTTTAAATATATTTTTAATATTTATTTTTTATAAATTTATTAATATTATTTTATAATAAATTATTATTAATTTTAATAAATATTTTTATATTTTTTTAGTTTTTTAATTTTATATTTATAAAACGTTATAATTTAATTTATAAATTTTTAATAATATATATTATTTAAAAATTATATTTTAATTAATATTATTATAAAAATTATTAAAAATAAAATAATTATTATTTAAAAACGTTATTATATAAAAAACGTTATAATAAAAAATTTTTATAAATTTTATAATAATTAAATTATTAATTTAATAATAATATAATAATTAAAAAAATTTTTAATAATAAAATTTTAATAATAAATATAAAAATTTTAATAATAAAAATTTTTAAAAATTTAATAACGTTAAATAATTTAATAATTATTAATATAACTTTTTTATAATATTTTAATATTATTTTAAATATTATAAAATTTACATTATTAAAATTAATTTTATATTATTTTTATATTAAATTAATTATTATTTTTTAATTATTTTTTAATTATTATTTTTAAAATTAAATTATAATAATAATTCGTTTTTTTAAAAAATAAACTTTATTTAAATTATTTTTAAAATTAAAATTAAAATTAACTTTTTTATATAAATTTAATAAAAATTAAAAAATAATTATATAATTATTTATTTATTAAAAACTTTATTTCCGGCGAAATTAAAATTAAAATTATTTTTATTTTAAATTTTATATTTATAAACATTTTTATTTAAATCGTAATTTAATTAATTAATTATTTTATAATAATAAAATTATATTTTATAATATTAATAAAAACTTTTAATTTATAATAATAATAATAATAAAAGTTTATTAATAAATAAAAATATTATAATTAAATAAAAATTTAATAATATATTTATAAATATAAATATAATATAATACCCGTAATATTAAAAAAATGGTTTAATATTATTTTAAATAATAATAAAATTTATATATATTATATTAATTATAATAAAAAAAATAATTTAATAAACTTTTTTTTATTAAAAATTATTTTAATTTTAATAATATATTTAATTATTTTTATAATTTAAATATTTAAAAAACTATTAATTATTTATATTTATATTATAATTAATATTTTTATAATTAATATTATAATATTATTTTTTTAAAATATAAAATTAATAAATATTTAAATAAAAAATAATAATATAAATATTAAAAACATATAATATATTTTTATATAACGTTAAAAAATATATAATAAATTACCGTTATTATTAAAAAATTTAACGATTATAATATTTAAACTTTTTAATGTAAAAAATATTAAAAATAAGTTATTAATTTTAAAAATAATTTCGTATATAACGAAAACTTATTAAAATTTAATTTCGTTATTTATAACGAAATTATTTTAATTATTAAAGGTTTTATTTAAACGAAAATATTTTATTTTAATTTTAAAAATAATTTCGTATTTAAATAATTAAATATTTAAAAATATAAAACATATAAAATGTTAATTTAAATATTAACTTAATTTTAAACGATTTAAAAAAGATGATAATATTATTAATAAAGCCGTAGTTTTTAATATTTTAATTACGAAATTAAAAATAAATAAATTTTATAAACGGTTTAATTTTAATAATAATATAATAAATATTATAAATTTAATTAAGCCGTATAATTTTTAAAAATACATTAATTATATATATTATTAATTAAAAATATTTTATTAAATAAATTTAATAAAAATTAAGCTTTATTATTATTAATTTATTTAATATTATATTTTAATAATATTATTAATTTTAAAAATTTTATTAATAAAATATTTTATATAAAAATTATTTAATTTATATTATAAAATAAAAAATAAAAGATTTATATAATATTTTTTAAATATATTTATAAAAAACAAGTAAAAAATTAAAATTATTTTTTATTTAAAAATATATTTTTAAGTTTTAATAAAAACTAGTTTTATATTATTTTAAATAATTTTAATAATTTTTAATTATAAATTATTTTAAATAATATTTTTATATCGCCGTTAATTTAAAAATATATAACTTTTTAATATAAAAATAAAAAAATATAAAACTTTTACATATTATTTTAAAATTTTAATAATATTTATTATATTAAACTTTATAAATTTATATTAATATAATTTTTATCGATATATATTAAAATATAATAAATAAATATAATTTAAAAATCCATAAAAATAATTTTATTTTATAAATTATTAAAGAAAAACTTTTATATTATAATTATATATTTTTATAAATAAATTATATTATTTTAAAATATTATCTTAAAAAAAGTTTAATATAAAAATTTTTAAACTTATTATAAATGGTAATTTCGTAATAACTTATATAACCATAATTTTTATTAATTTTTTTTATTTTTATTTTTTATAAATATAAAAGACGAAAAACTTATAAAAATTTATTAAAAATAAAAATATTAAATTAAAGCTAAAAATTTTAAGCCGGTAATTATTAATTAAAATAATATTAATAATTTATTATTTATTAATTTTTTCGTTATATTTATTTTTAAAATTAATTTAATAATATTATTAATTATATATAACGTTATTATTATATAATTTAATATTATTTTTATATTAATAAAAAAGTTAAAAAACTAAGAAAAAAATGAGCTTTTTTAACTTAAAATATTAATTTTAATTTTTAAAAACTTATTAAATAAACTTAAAATAATTTAAAAATTAAATAAAATATAATAAGTTTTAAGCTTAAAAAATGATATATTATTTAATTAATATAATTATTTAATTATAATATATTAATTAATAAATATAAATATTTTATTTTATATTAATATTAATATTATTATTAATTACGTTATAAAATATTATTTAAAAATAAAACCTTATTTATAATTTATAATAATATTATAAAAATAATTTTTTATATATTTTTAATAATAATTTAATATTATTATTTATTTTAAAAATAATAAATAAATTAATAAATAAAAGAAATTATTTAATTTAAAAGTTTATTATTATTTATTAAAACTTTTTTATAAAAAATAATCGAATTATATAAAATATTAATTATTATAAATTAAAGGTTTATTTATATATTATTAATTTTAATAAAAAAGTAATATATGAAAATATATTATATTATATTTAAAATATTTTATTAAGCCGTTTTAAAAATTTAATATATTTCGATTTTTTAAAAAATAAAAATTTAACTTTTATAATTTAAATAAATAAAAATTTAATAATATTTAATAAAGTTTAAAATATTATATTATTTTTACGATATAAGTTTATTTTTAAATATTTATAATTTAAAGATTATTATTACGTAAAATTAATATTAAATTATTTATATCGTAACTTTTTAAATTATTAATAATAAAATAATATTTTTATTATTTATAATTATATATTTTTTATTATTATTAAATATATTAATATTTAAATAATTATTATAATGTTTTATTAAAACCGAATTTAAAATTTAACGAAAAAAGTTTAAAAAAAACGTTAATAATTTAAATAATATTATATTAAAAATTAATAAAAAATTATTTATTTTTCCTTAAAATTTAATTTTAAAATAAATTAATTAATTTATTAATTTTTAAAACTTTAATATAAATTATAATTAAACGAATTATATTATTTAATATATATATAATATTTTTAAATTTTATAATTATTAAAAAAATTATAAAATATTATTATTAAAAATTATAAAATAAATAAAATATTATAATAAATTTATTATATATTTAATTAAAAATAATATATTATATATAATATTATTTTAAATTATTATTAAATAAATTTTTATAAAAAACGTATATTATTATTTTTTATATATAATTTAATAATAAAATAATATTAAAAATTATATTTTATTAATATATTTTCTTTTATTTATAAAAATGGTAATAAATTAAAGGTTTTTTATTTAAAATTATTTTAATTAATATTATAAATAATTTAATTAAAAGTTAAATATTTTATTTATTTTTTATATATTTATAAATAAAATTATAAACTTTTTTAAAAATCTTCAAATTTTTAATTTATTATAACGTTAATTTAATAAAATATATTATTTAATTATAAATAAAAAATATAATTAATTTAATAATATAAAATTAAATTAATTAAAAATTTTAAAATTTTTTTTAATATTATAATATTATATTTAATAATATTAATATTATTTTTATTAAAAATTTTTTTAATTATTTTTATAATAATTAAATTATTATATATAATAACATTTTAATTAAATTAAAATAAAATTATAAAATATAATATATATAAAGCTTTAATATATTTCGTATTTTTAATGTTAATTTAATAATAATAAAATAATAAAAAACTTTATTTAAAAATGTGTTAAATAAATTATATTTTATTAAAATATTTATTTTATTATAAAATTATTAGTTTTAAAATATATTATTAAACTTTTACCGGATAAAATAAAAATTTTTAATATATTTTTATATATATTTATTAAAAATATAAGTTTAAATTTATAATAAATAATATTAAGTTAAAATAATACTTTAAAAAAAAAAAAAAACACATATATAACAATTATTTTATTATATAATTTTCCGCGTTTTTCGCTGTTTTATAATTTATTATAATCGAAAGTTATAAACCGGATTTTAAATAATTTAAATACGTATTACGTAATGTGTTAAAATATTAAAAAGCGTTTTAATTTTTTTATTTTATAAAAACTTTTCCGGTATTACGTAATTATTTTATAAATTTTTAACCTTTATTTTATATTAATTTAATATATATTAAATTTTTTTATTATTATTATATAATTAATTAATAATAGCTTAAATATAATTATTATTAATTTATAAATAATAAATAATTTATTTAATTTTTTTTATTTATATTAAATATAAAATAATATTAATTTATAATATTTTTAATATAATTAAATTAATAAACGGTGTTTAAAAATTTATTTATAATATATTTTAAATATTAAACGTTAATATATTTTAAGATTTACTTTAAATTATTATAATTATATAAAAAAATATATTAACTTTTTTTTATCGTTAAAAAAATATTAAAATATAAATAAGAAATTAATTATTTTCGTTAAATAAATATAATAAAATTTTATTATTAATAAGTATATACGTTTAATAAGGAATAATAAATAAGAAATAGAAATAATAAATGGTAAAATAATAATTTTATTATATTTAAAGAAAAAAAGGAAAAGTTAATTTAAAAAATAAGCGGAAAATTTTATTTTTATATATTTTAAATATATAAATATTTTCTTTAATTAAATATATATCGTATAAATATATATTATTATTATATAATTATTACTTACTTTATTTTTTTCGTAATTAATTAATTATAAATTTTATATTAATTTTTATTTTACTTATTTTTTAATTTTAAATTAATTTAATTATTTTTATTAATATTTTTATAATTTTATTTAAGGATGTTTTAATTATGACATTAACAAGGTTATAATTACCATAAATTTAATAAATATTATCTATTTTTAATTCTTATATAATTACTTTAATATTATTAAATTAATTATTAATTTTTTATTAATATTACCTATTTATATTAAACATTAATATAAAGAAAAAATTAATATATAAAATTAAGGGAATTTTAAAAAGAAAAAATCACTTTAAAATAATATTAATAATATAATAAATAATATAACTAATATTAAACCTTTAAATTATTTTATAAATTTCGTTAACTAAAATATTATATATCACATATTTACATTTAATAAATAATTAATAAATAATATTTTTAATAATTTATATTTTATTATTTTATTCGATTAATCATTTATTTCTAAAAATAATAACATAACTAATTTATAAATTAAAATTTTAATTATTTATAAATAATTTATTAATAAAAATATAAAAATAAAAATCTTAAAAGTTAAGGTTAATATAATTAAGTTTTCGATTTTTATTATTTATTTATTATTAAATCTTAAAATTAAATATTTTCGTTTTTTAAATTTAAATTATAAATATTAAGCCGTTATTAAATAATTAAAAACAGTTTTAAATTAATAAATTAATAAAATATAAGTTTTATAAGTTTATTATTTAATAAATTTTTAACCATATCCGGAAATTTAAAATTTAATAAATTAAACTTTTAACTTAACCTTTTATATAATAAATATAACATAATTTTCTTTATAAACATTAATATAAAAGTTGTTAAAATTTTTAATTTCTTTATCTAAAATTTTTAAAAGTATATTTTAATTTTAGCTTTTATAAATGCCTTATTTTTAATAATAAAAACTTATCGATATTAATATTAAAAATATCATTTATTTAAAAATTAATAAGTTTAAAAGTTTTAATTTTATTATAAATAAACATAAATTAAACATTAATAATTTTATACGTAATTATTATTAATAATAACATAAATATATTTTAAATTAATATATCTTAAATTTAATAAAATTATATAATAATTTAATAATATATAATAACGTTTCCTTAAAATATTTATTTTTAATTTAATAAATAAACGTATAAAAATCATTTTTATATTAACATAATAAATTAAGTATAAATTATAATAATATTTTAAATTATAACTTTTATTTTTAATAATATAATATAAATATTAAGGTAAATATTAAATATTAATTAACTTTTAAATAATAAGTGTGTACGTTATAATAAATTTTTATTAAAATTATTATAGCTTTAAATTATTAATTATAATTTTTATAAAAGGCCGGGATATTTTTATTTTTAACTTTATAAATTATACGTAATTTAAAATTATCGTATTTTAATAAGTTATAAAGTTATATACCTTAAATTAAAAATGCTTTCTAAAAATAAAACATTTAATTCTTTTATATTTAAAGTTTTATATAATTTACCTAATACAACTATTTTTTCGTTTATATAAAACTTTAATGTTAAAATAAGATTATTTTTTTTATTATAAAATGTAAAGCTACGATATAAAAGAAATTATTTATATGTATAAGGTTTTTTTAATATAATTATATAATTATTAAGATTAAAAATTAATTTAAATAATTAAATTTCTAATTTTTTATAAATTATAGCATTTTTAAGGTTAAATATATAATTTAATATAGGTATTTTTAAAGGTTAAAATATTATTTAATACGTTAAAAATAACAATAATATTTTATTAATAACGGTAATAATTTTATAAAAACCTTTTATTTATTTTTTCTTAATAAATAAAAATTTTATTTTTATTAAGAATAATATAAAAGCATTTTATAAATGTTTAAGTTATTTTTTATATTTAAAATATTTTTAATTAATTATTATATTTTTAATTTTTAATTTTTATTATAATTTTCTAAATAACTTAAACCTTTTAAATTTAAGCTAAAGTTAGTAATAAATCTATATTAATTTTAAGATATATATTAAATATAAATAAGGTAAAAATAAATTTATTAAAATTAATAATATTATTTATTATTTTTACCGTTATTTAAAATTAAAATACATTAAAATTAAATCCTTAAAATTTGTTATTTATAATTTTATAAATTTATTATATAAAACTATAATATTTTTTAATTTTATTAATTAATTAATATACTTTTATTAAAATTTAATAATAAGTGATTTTATAATACGAACTTTATTTTTAAACTTAGTATTATTAAAATTAATATTAACGTCATAAATAATAACGTTAAAAATCCGAAATAAATATTAATTTAATATTACTTAAACATTTTTAAATTTTTTAATAAAAAGTTTTTTAAAAACATATTATTTAAAAACTTATGGCCGTATCGATAATATAAAATATAAATCGTTTATTTAAATATATAATATTAATAATTATTTTATAATTAAAATTTATATTAAGGTTTTTAAATTAAATTTAAACCTTTAAAAACTTTACCTTTAATTTAATAATAATAATAAAACTTATTAATTTTTTAATATTTTTAATTTTAATATTATAATTAACTTTATCTAAAAAATCGTATAATTTAATAACCGATAAATAATTAAAATAAATATAAAAACATCGTAGTTTTATTTTTATAAAAAATAATACTTTTAAAATAAAATTATAAATATTTTTATTTTTAAATAATATTAATTATAATACCATTTTTATATATTAATTAATTAATAACGTTATTAAAATAAATTTTTAATTAATTTATATTTTTAAGTAAAAATAAAAATAAAATATTAATATTTATAATATAAAAGTTTATATAATTAAATAAAATATTAATAATAATAATTTTAAAAATTTTATAAATTATTTATCATTAAAACAAATATTAATTTCATTAATATAAATATTATCCATTTTTAAGCGTTTATTAAAATATTTTTAATAAAAATTAAATATTAGTTTTTTCGACCGTAAAAACGTAAACAATTTTTATATTAAATATAATTCCTTAAAAACATTTTTCGTATATTAATTTAAAAAAAATATTATCGGAAGTTAATTTATCCGATAAGGAACATATAATTATATAATATTAAAATATTTAATTAAATAAATACGTTATAATTAAAAATAAATTATTATTATTTTTAAAATTTATTTTTAATTTAGTTATTATATCTTTTTAATTTTATTTTAAATTAAAATCGTTAAGTTTTTCGTAATTAACTAAAAATATTACATAATTTTTATTAAAAAATTTCGTTTAACTTTTAATTTTTCCTAACTTTTTACATTTTTATTTAAAATATTTAATAAATTAATATCTTTTTTTATAAATTTAATAATGTCGCTTTTATATTTTTAAAATTTATTTAACGTTATATTTCCTTTTTTATTTATTTTATAATATTTTTAATCGATATAATATTAATAATTTTTTTATTTTCGTCATTATTATTATATCCGTAATTATATTATTTAATTATTTTCATAATTTTATAAATTTTAATAAACGTTTAAAATTTACTAATTAAATTTTAAATTTTAATAAAAATTTAAATAAAACATATTATAATTAAAATATAACTTAATAAATACGATAAATAACGGCGATAAATTACTACTTTTTTAAACTTAAAACCGAAAATTTGTTAATATAAAAAATTTATCGAAAAATATTTATAATACTTTTAAATTATTTTTACTTACATTTTTTATCGGCTTTAACATTAAAAAATATAATCGTAATTTAATTATAATAATATTAAATTTTATTTTATTTAATATTAAAATAACGTTTTATAATTAAATATATATTTATAAAACATTAATAATAAAAACGTTATAAAAAAATATAAGGTTACTTTAT
The DNA here is from genome assembly GCA_902806535.1 of Hypoxylon rickii. NCBI lineage: Eukaryota > Fungi > Ascomycota > Sordariomycetes > Xylariales > Hypoxylaceae > Hypoxylon > Hypoxylon rickii. Next base: position 1,358,520 of record CADCWY010000005.1, on the reverse strand, counting down.
TAGAAAAATTATCGAAAATATAACATAAAATTAAATTTATCGTATTCCCGCGATATAATAAACATCGAAAAAAACAAAACTTATTTTTAAAAATATTGTAAAATTCGCCGATATAATTATTTTTATTATTTTAAACTTTTTAAAATAATTAATAATAATTAAAGAACACATTTTATTAAAAACTTATATTAAAAAACATTATAATAATTATTATTTAAATAATTACCGATAAACATTAAAATTTATCATTAATAATTACTTATTAATATAAATAATTAAATTATTAAAAAAAAACCGTAATTTTTGTTAAATTAATTTTATTTTTTAATATAACGTTTAAAAATACCGCTTAAATTATATATAAACTATTTATTAATAATTTAAAAATCTAATAATATTTCCTTAATATAATAAATTAAAATATTTATTTTTACCATTTTATTAAAATTATATCCTTAATTACCACCTTATAAATTTATAAAAGATAAAAATTATAAGATAATTAAGAAATAAAAAAACATTAATAATTTTAAAAAACCGGAAAAAAAAAACTATTTATTAAATTTATTTTTAATTAACTAATAATTAAAAAAGGAAAAATCCAGAAAAAACTAATTAATTAAACTTTACGATTAATTTAAAAACAATATATAAAATAATAAAAATAAATTACTAAAAGTAAATAAAATAAATAATAAAAATATTAAATATTTAAACGATAAAAATAATAATTAATTAAGAAAAATCCGGTTAAAATAATAAATGGGCTAAAATTATAACTTTAATTTATTAAAATCAAAAATTTATAAAAAATAACCGCATATTATTATTTACATTTATTTTATTATTTATAATTTAAAATAAATTAAACTTAATTTTATATAATATATAAATATTTTTTATGTTAATATATTAAATTATTTTTATTAAATTTTTACTAACTTATCGAAATTTTATTATAATAAATTACGTATTTTAAAAAATTAATAAATTTCTTAAAATAATTAGAATTATATTATTTTATATAAATGTTTTATTATATTAATGTGTTTTATAATATTAATTATAATAGTTTTAATATTTAAAAAAATTTAATAACTTAAATCTTATAAAATACTTTAAATATATATTAAATATTTCCTTTATTATATAAATATAACTAATATTTTTATTAATTATTTTAAAATTTATTAATCTTATAAATATTTAAGTATTTTTTACTTTTAAATTACCTGTTTAATGTTAAAAAATTATTATTTTATAATTATAAAATTAAATTATTATTTAAAAATAATAAATTAATTAAAAATATATAAAAATAAATCATTTAATTTATTTATATTTTTTAAATAATAAAATTATTATTAAAATTATAGCTTTAAAATTATATTAAAAATTTATTTATATTATTATAAAAAAATTAAGGTTAAGAAAATAAAAAAGTAATAAAAAAGAATTTAAATTTCATTAAAAAGCTTAAATAAATTATAAAAGAAAAAAATTAAATTTTATTATAAATAAAATAATAAAAATTAATTATTAATATTATATATATTATTATAATAAAATTTTCCAAATTATTATAATAATAATTTTTCTAACCTTACTAATTTATATTATTAATTTTTAATAATATTAATTAATATTAATAAATACATACGTTTAATAAAAATAATAAATAAAAATAAAATAATAAATAATAAAATAATGATTTTATTATGTTAAAAAAAAAAGAAAAACTAATTTAAAAATAAATAAAAACTTTATTTTTATATACTTTAAATATATAAGTACTTTTTTAGTTAAATATATACCATATAAATACGTACCATTATTATATAACTATTATTTATATTATATAATAATTTATATTATTAAAAATAATTTTCTTTTATTATGTTTTATATTATTATTATATATAAATTATAAAACATAATTATAAAAAAGTAATTTATAATATTTTTATGTAAAAATTTATTTTTAAATTATTTTATATTATTATTTTATACGTTTTAAATTTAAAATAACTTATATTTAATTTATTATTTAATTAAAATTATATATATTATAATTTATTATTATTTATAATATAAATATATATAAATAATTATAAAAAAATCTATTATTTTATAAAACCATTATATTATTTTAAAAAGTTTTAAATAATATTAATTAATTTAAATATATTTAATTTTTATAAATATTATTAAATAAGTTTTTAATTTTATAATCCGTTATTTTATAAATAAAATAATATATAATTATAATATATATAATTTATTAAACTAAAAATATTATTATTATAAAATAAAATATTATAAACTTTTTTAAACTTAAATAAAATTCCTTTTTTATTTTTTTATTTATATTAAACTTTTAAAATATTATTTAAATTATTATTTATTAAACTTATACTTTTATTTTAATAACTTATATTTTTAAAATTAAACGTTAATATATATTATTTAAATTATTTAAAAAATATAAATTATTATTATATTTTAAATATTTTAATAATAATAATGTTAATTATAATTTAATATATTAAATTATATATATTTTAATTAATAATAATTAATTATTTAATAATAATAATAATTATTTTATAATATATAATAAGTAATACTTTTATTTATTAATAAATATTAATTTAAATATTAAAATTATAAAACGATTTATCGATAATATTTTTAAAAATTTATTATTATTTTTATATATTAAGATTTTAATTTTATATTTAAATTTTATTAATTTAATTATAAGTAATTTTATATTTAATAATTTTTAATTTTATTAATTAAGTTTTTTACGATAAAATTTCGTTATTATAATATTAATTTAATATTTAATTTATATTATTTAATATATTTTTAACGATATTATTTTTAAAAGCAATTATATTATTATTTATAATAAAATATATTATTTTATATTATTTGTTTTTAATAATAAATAAGCTTATATTATTTTAAAAAATAAGAAAATTAATTTTAAATAAATAATATATAATAATATTATTAAAATTAAATATAATTTTAATTATTAACGACTTAAATAATTAAATTTTATTACGTATTAATATTTATAATATGTTTAATTAAAAAATTTATTATAATATTAAAATTAAATAATAATTAAATATATTTCGTTATATATATTTTTAATTTAAAATTACGATATTTTTATAAATAAAAAGTTTTATATTATAATTAAAAATATTAATAAATTTATAATATATTATATAAATTTTTTTACCCGTTTTATTTAATTAATTTTTAATAATTATATTATACGTTTTTAAAAATAAAAGATATTTTTTAAAAATATAAATTTATAAAAACTTATTAATTAACGAGCCGTTTAATATTATTATTAAACGATTTAAAATTTAATAATTTTTCGTAAATTTCCGCGGTTTTTACTTAATATTATATATAATAATAAAAGTTTAAAAATATAATTAAAATTATAATACGGATAAATTTTCGTAATATTTTTATATATTAAAAATGATTTATATTAATTAACGATAAGGATAATTTATTTAAAAAATAATAACGATTTTAATAAAATTATAAAAAACGTATAAATATAAACGTTTTAAATTATTTCTTTTTTATTTTAATTTATTATTAATATTATTAATAATAATAAAAATAAAAATTAAATATAAAAAATAATAATAAATTTATTAAAAATAATATAATTATAAAAACGGTAAAACCTTTAATATATTAAATAAAAAATAAATATATAATTTAAAGATTTTAATATAATTAATTAATTAATAAAATTATATTTTTAAATAAATATTACCGTTTAATTTATTATTTTAATATATAGTTTTTAATTTAAAAATAAAAATATAAATTTATATATAAAAATAAAAATATAAATTTATATATAAAATAATGTTATAAAATTTTTAAGTTAATATAATAAATTTATAAAAAATTTTTAAAATATTAAAAATTTCGAAACTTATAAAAACTGTTTTTAATATTTCCAAGCTTTTTAAAACGGCTTAAAAATTTTATACGGTAATTAATATTACGACGATTAAATATTAAATATAAATAAAATAATTATAATATTATAACCGATTTTTAAAGCTTTATATAAATTTAATATAAATATAATATAAATATATAATTATTTTTAATTAAAAATAAATAATTAAACGCGTTAAATATTTTTTATAAATATTTAATTAATTAATTTATTATAATTTAATATTTAATATTTATTTCGTTAAAAATAAATAAATAAAAATTATAAAAATATATATTAAAAATTAATAAAAAATTATTAAATAAAATAAATAAATTTTTCGTTAATAATAATCGTTTTAAAGTTATTTATAACGGTAAAATTTCGAAATAAATATTTTAATTTAATTAAACGTTTTTTTTTATGTTTTTAATTTAATTTTTAATTAAATATTCGCGATTTAATATTATAAATAAAAGCATAATTAAAGTTTTATTTATAAAAATCAGTTAAATTAATTAATTTATTAACCTTTAAATAATTTTAACGGTTATATTTAAACTTTTAATATATTTTAATGTCATACCGATATATGTTACGCTTTAATTAATCATGTTTTAAATGACTTTTAAGTTTTTAACGTTTAATATTAAAACATGCCCTTAAAATATTTAAACTTAACTATCACCCTCTTACCTTGCCAGGCTTTATTTTAGCCCTAATTCGAACCGTTTAATATATGCTAGGTAACTCCCACGTGGAATTCCCGAATTGCGATGTAGCCAATTTCATTTATGTGGTCGTCCAAGCGGCTAGGAACACCGGCCACCGGCCCTAGGCCCGTGGATGATGCAACGAATCCTTTTGCCTGTCCAGTATCTCACAAGCGTCTACATTCCCGTACGTTGGTCACTGAGTTATATATACTGCATAGTAAGGAACACAAGTCTCGCGATATTGATATTCCTACTAAGATGGCAGTCGAGCCAACGCCCGAGAGATCAGGATGTGTTATGGTGGGTCGCCTTGCAGCGGGGATCGGATTTTGCTGACGATCACCTGCAAGGCGTCCTCCTTGTTTTATCGGATCCATCTTACAAAGTCGAAGACATGATAGTTGCCGTTATACACACACACTACTAGGCGTCTAGGTTGGTAGGTGAGAGCCTCTAAGTATATGCGATACCAGTGACATGGTCATGAGCTACGGAACATAAAATTTCCAGGTTGGTAGAGCTGTAGCAAGACGGTTCAACGATTGCTATTGTACACTAGAAGGAAAGAATGGAGCCAATTCAGAGTGGCAACTTTTAAGCGCCGACAAGCCCAGAACCATGAGGGCAGACGGGAAAACAACCAATGAAGAACGCGACGGTCAGGCAATTCTAAATATAAACTGAACCCACCCAGTCCTTCCGCCAATGATTGATGATATTCCAAAGAGCTAACATCAATATGGAAGTGATGCTAAGGTACCAAATCCAAAGTACCGGCCGCCCCAATCCCAGGAGGTTCACACCATCCACCAACCCACCAATCCACCATCCACCTTTTGATCTTAAAATCTTGTACATCCTGTACATCTTTCCTATTCAATCTATTAGGTGCATCTTCATTAAAGAACCCCGCCCTGATGCCGACGGCCGATGGTGTCGGAGTCGTCCATTGGGATTGATTCCATTGGCGTATAACGTGGTGTGAAGGTCAATAAGGCAAACGAACCAACTCATGAACTACTGTACTAGGCACCTACCTGGCATTTCGGTACTTAGAAGAATGATGGGGATATATTTAGGTACGGCAAAGATACTAGGTACGCATGTACGCATGAAAGAGGAGCCCCCAACAACTTCTTACAGTTCTTACAGTTCCTACAGTAGTCCAAGTTTGGAATGTACCAGGCATGCGTGGCGGTGGGCATTCAGGGTAGTATTCTTGGGAGTTTTCAGTGTTGCAGTTACCCAAGTGCTAGAAAGGCCAATGTAATAGATGTATGTATAAAGATCAAGGGGGGCATAAGGGGTAAAAGATCGTACGGTTCCTACGGAAGCAACACGATGGTATGGGGTTAGCGGATAAGATCACGCCCATTTTGTCGGAATTTACCTCCCCTTCAGCCAGTATCCATATCCAGCTGGACAATTGATGATCCTGTGTGTAGCCTATGTAGCCATTCAGGGCTCCGCCAAGAGACTTGCCTTTCCCCCACGTACCTCGAACTTGAACTCGAACAGGGGCATCTTCCTAAGTAGGACCGTCGTTCCTAATCTAGTTCAGCCATCACCTTTTTATCTCTATCTCCTACAACTTCCTCTGCATCGCACAAGATTCCTTCCGTCACGCTTCAGTACATGCCTAGCATATAAACCCTTTCGATTTTGCCTCTCCTTTAATATTTGCTTTTGGGCGATGGGAATACCAAGCGACAACCGTGCTTCCTAGATCTTCGTTTGGAGGACTAGAGGTGAAAAGTAACGCCACGAGCGCCGACAACCCGACGACCACGGACGATCGCAAAATTAAAGGGCAATTGGGTTTTAGGCATCTCGTATCAACGTCTATCTAGGATTTGTCTGCTGTCGTCTCACCTGTGCGTTACCGTCAGGACGGCTACAGCCGTTTGTGAATGATGATGACTAGTCCGCGTGATAGTGCAACTTCTCGACTTCGTCAGACGCTCAATCCATTGCGCACAACGGCCTTGGGTGGTTTTCATAACCAGTATAACACACCGCATTCGGCTGTGTCAATCAGTTCATCACACAACTTTGCTGGACTTCACACACCGGCCAGCTCTATACAGCCCTACAATCCGCAAGAATGGGGCCCCTCTCCAGCGGTGGGCCCGGAGCGAACACATCAGTTCCCTCCGTCGTCATCGCTTCGGGAGTCGCAAGGTAAGGAATTCACGTAGCTACACATTTCGAAGTCAACGTTGGTGACAAGAGCTGATAAATCCGAACGCATCAGTCCCGGCGCCTCCACCACCCTACTCCCCCCCTCGAAGTCAGAGGCCAGTTAGCGGGGTATATGAGACGCCGCCAGCAAACATATCTGCTGCGCGAGTCCCTGCTTCGACTGTTCATCGACCTTCGCCAGAGCAGCCAAACAATCCCAGCTTTCCCCCACCACCGGGATCAAATGGCCGTGGTGGCTCTCGCGAAAGACGTTTCGGCCTTCCGTCGTTAACTAGACGGAGAGACCGAGGCACAGCCGAGTCTGTGTCGCCGCCCGATCCCCACCCCCCCTCTTCATTATCTCGTCCACAGACTCTTGCAATCCAAATTCCCACCCCTATCAATCCAGCAGAAGGCTGCCACTCTGCAATACCTCCCAGCGCGCGCAGAGCAGCGTCCGCAAGCGCAATTGACACACCGATCTCGGCTCGATCTAGGTCGGCGTCGCAATCGAGATGGGAACCTGGCATGCCCCTGCCCCCACCACCACCTGGTCCACCACCGTCGCAGTCGCGATCTCAAAGTCTTAACAGGACTACCGAGCCCATCGTTTCTCCTCCCACCCGAAGGCCACCACCTGAAGGTGTAACTGCCCTTGGGCCCGTTCCACCAACCCCCGCTGACTGGGTTAACGATGAACGCCAAGGTCACAGCAAACCATTTAACGCATCCGGTTTAACTATTGACACGTCTGCCGCCACTCAATCCAGTGCACAGGCACAGCCTGAATCGGGGTCTGCATCGAACTCGGCCGGCTTTGGGTTGAATAGAACAGGGGCCGTTCGTGGTGAGAAATCTCTTCGCGAAAGACGAAACGAAAGTCGAACACGGCAAAAGCCAGAGGATGAGATCCAACCTTTATCTGACATTATAGTTCCTGCTGGGCCTGGTTCGTCCCGGAAAGCCCCTGCTTATAGGGGAACTCCTCGAAGCGGCAATAGAACAACGCCCGGCGTACCAGGGTCGGGAGAGGACGCGACTATGGACTCTAGAAACTCGACACCTCGCCCATCTGCTGGTCTCCATCCAGAGACACCGACACCACCATTTTCTCCGCGACCGCAGAAGATCTACCCTGTTTCAGAACAGGGTCACGCTATGGCGCCAAAGGCGCTTCCTACGCCTCCACCACAAAGTCGATCAGGTTCGAATTCCTCACAAGTACGACCGGAAATCCACAAATTGCTAGGCGGCCTTTCATCAGCCGATTCCCTAGCCTATCCCGCAACCAAGCAAGCCGTGGTTGGGCAGACCGCCGAGCAATTCTGCCGAGGCAGCGTGGAACGTTTTCAAGCATTCGCCAACCAGGAAGCAGCGGCAGAATCGGACTCGGAGCGAGTGAAACTATTTGCTGATTTCATTGTGAACGAATCCCGATTGCGACGCGAAAGATATGCATCGGCCATTGGAGCAATGGGGTCCGAGATTTTTGATCTGACCCGGGATCTGTTCCGCCCCATGAAAGCAAGGCGCGACTCGACGAACTCGAATAGTAGCGAATGGACACCACAGATTCCCGACACGAGATCACAGCAAAGCTCCCTACCCCCTGTCTTCCGCGACAACGGAAAGTCGACATCAGCCCCAGCCTCGGCAAACCTCCCTCCCTCGCCTGTCAACGGACCTACTGTAAACCCAAACTGGACGTCTCAGTATATGCCGTCGTTATCCCCGATATTGAGTATGAGTGTTAGCGAGCATCTGGATGAGTCGAGTTCGCGTGGGAGGCCAGCAAGTCGTTGGTGGGAATCAGAGTCTGGGGGCGAGTCGAACCGGCTGGAAAGAACAAAGCGCGAATCGAAGTATATGGGGGTCCCCAAAGAGGCTAGGGAGGCTCTACAATGGCAGGATATGCCGAATAGCGCGGACGGTCATGCTGGGCCCAGCGAGCAATATTCGGATAATGAGTATCCTCCGGAAAAGGTTGGCTGGCATGAGTCCAAGCAGGAGACACCGCGGCCATACCGAAATTCACTTTTGTCTATTGCCTCATCTGCACCAAACACACCAAGCCCGTCGCATCTGGATGTATCACGACTAGTCACATTACCGCCACCTTACCCGCGTCATCATCCCGCCGTAAATAACAACCATCCAGAATTATCGTCCACTCGAACACTCGTGCGAGCGCTGAGTGATTTACAGGAGGTCCAAGCAACGAAAGAACGATTCCAACTGGAAACCCAAAAGGCACGGCACGAAGCGACACAAGCAGCCTCTTCAAGACAGAAGTCACTCCGTGCAAATTTACATCAGGAAATCAGCTCAGGGAACATGTCTTACGCGGAAGCTGCGGCCATCGAAGCCGACACCCAGGCATCAGAGAACGCAAAAGTCAAAGAGCTAGAAAAGCAGGAATTCGATCGGTTCCAAAACGCGGTGGTTATGCCCCTGAACGAACTCTTGACCAGCCGCATCGCGCAAGCAACTTCGCTCTTCGATGAGCTCCGCTCGCGGCTCTTCGTTGAGACGCAGGCACCTGACCCCAACATGCCACAAGAGGAAGGCGACGAGCAGCCGGAGTTACTCGAAAAGCTTACTCTGCTCAAGTGGATCTTTGAGGCGCGCGAGATGTTACATCGCGAGATCTACGATTTACTTAGCGACCGCAACAACCGCTACAAGGAAATGGTCCTCACACCATACCGGCTCTCCTGCAACGAGGACAAGGTGCAGACCGCCGAAGCCTTCTTCGTGGACGACGCGATCAAGCGACAGACGGCGTTCGCGAACGAGGTGCTGCACCGGACGCTCGAGTTCCAAGCGGTGGTGGAGGAGAACGTGGTGCGCGGGGTGGACATGCAGCTGAACGCGTTCTGGGACCTGGCGCCGCCGTTGAAGCGGCTACTAGACAAGATCCCGGCGACGGTGGACCGCAGCTTCCGAATCCAGATCCCGCCGGCCGAGTACGACGAGAACCCCAGCTACGACGAGCACCCCCTGCAGTACCTCTTCAGCCTGCTGCTCCACGCCGAGAAGAGCTCCTACCAGTTCATCGAGTCCCAGACCAACCTGCTCTGCCTCCTGCACGAGGTCAAGGAGGCCGTCACGGGCGCCCGCGCTAAGGTCGGCGAGGCTGAGGGCCGCGACTCGCGCATTGTTGAGGAGGAGCGCAAGGCCGAGCAGACGCGGCTCACAGATGACCTCAAGGAGAAGGTCCGCGTCGTGCAAGACCAGTGGGAGGGCGCGCTGGCCGAGGCCATGAGGGGCGTCAAGGAACGTGTCGGCGAATATCTCCTATCCACGGGTGGATGGGATGAGAGCCTTGAAGACGGGGGCGTTGGCGGCGTTTAAGAGTCGAATTGAAAGATATTTCCCGAAAAACAATAAACCACATGCGGTTTGGATAAAAAAAGAAGACAGGAGGTAATAGGTTGCGAGAGATTAGGATAGGCCCAGCCTGGTACTGGATATGATGAGACAGGCGTAGCCAACCGCATATGCCCAGTTGTGTGATACCCCTTTTAGTTTACGACCGATATATGATTTTATGGTTTCTACTTCAGTACCTCTAGATATTCTTAGTTCTCTAGGATTGGTTTGAGCAACTGGTATATGAAGAGATGATACTAATTTTCGGATATGCCGTAACATACCATGATTGAATATTGACAGTGCCAGTTAGCGTATCGCTCCTAAGCCAGAGTGTCTATGAACCGAGCTACTTCATATCCTGAATGAATCCATCGCTCTTGTGGCATCTCTACGCATAGGAATACTGACTTCTAATTAGCTTAGAGTGTGGCTACCTTGAGGGTCAAATCGATCGAGCAGGTTTCGTGTAACTAATCGCGGCCGCCGAAACCGCACCAGATTCGCTAAGGTCGCAGGCCAGTCTACCCTAATTAATCGGAGTAGCTCCAAGTTCATCGTCTGGATTGTAGAGTTTATCATGGCCCAGCCCACGGTAAATATCATGAATGCGGTTTAAATTTTGTCTGTTTAGGCCACCTTCGCAGGCAAAATTGATCCTCCCACTGGTGGCAAAAGCGGGTATGTGCTTCGTCCCCCAAACAATGCAACTCCAGGTAGGCTGAGCCACCAAGTGGCCCATTATCCGCCTAGGTATCGATTCAGGCGACGATGTCTATGATGCCCAAGGCTTTGGGAGATGTAAATTACGACATGCTTTCGCTGGTTGGAGCCTGAAGTTAGGGTGACGAGATAGAAATGAGGCGCATGTTGTGTTGCCCTAGGGGTGGCACGGGGACACCCCGAGAAAGGGGGCTTCACTCTAAAAGCAGGCCTCCATTCCGCAGAGCCTCATGGAATGCGTCAGTACCCTACGTAATCACCTGCCGATGATATATCATGACAGAAACTATTGCTCCCCACGTCTATTCCGATAACGCAGCTAAATTTCTATTCGCAACTAGGAACCCGGCTGCGTTATGCATGGTTTCTAACTTGTATGATCTGACGATTGACTGGCTGGATATCAAGCGAGTAACTTCCAATAGCAACAGAAAGAAGCAGGTCCAAATTAATTGATGGTCTCGATCTCAGTTTCATGTATGATTGTTCCATCATTGCGCCTTATCCCTCACAAGGCTTCTTCAGTCTGCAGTAGAAGTGGCATCTCTCGTGTTACGTATCACGGCGAACCAGTGAATATCCTACAGTAGGCCCAAGATCAATAACGGCTATTTTGCGTATAAGTAAGTCGATTCTTTTCTACTTGCAACGGCTTGTGCATGGACGACTTGATTTATCAGTTCACTTGCACTGACTTCTTAACGTGAAAGCCATCCCCACGACAGCACATATATCCACTTCTTCCTCAATTCAGCTTATACTTTAGGTTTCCCATTTATATTTGAGGAACTCCCTCGTACTTCGTTTCTATCCGCAGCACCATGGATCAATGGAGTGCACTAGTGGGCAAGGAGCCCGTTGGGCTAGACAGCACCGTCGGAAAGCTTTATAGACATACGAAATCGTCATCATGGTCAGTCATTCAGGACCCAGTGTTGCACCAGAAGCAAGTTTCGGAGATGGGCCAGTCCTACGCAATTGTTCACCGTTTCTCTATGGATCAACTAGAAGGCGGCAAACAACCACGATATTCTTGGACTACACACTCTGTGACAGCTCAGAGCCAGGGGCTTCAAAATGTCCTCACGCTGGTTTTCCAAGGATATCCGGACTGGGCACCAGCAGACAAACCATTCACATTCTTGCCACCATACAAGCCCCTTCTCCATAGATGGGAGCTGATGAGCTCCATCAATGCTATAGATGAGACAACCAAGAAGGAAATGCACATCCTCCGTGAAGAACTCAAGCCCCTTATTGAAGTGGATCTTCATGTCCTGGAGGAAGTAAAATCCTCGGGTGTCGTATCATTTGACATGCTTTGGCTCATATTTGCCCCAGGAGACCTTGTGGTTACCAATGTTCAAGGCAGCACGTGCGTTTGCAGGCTTCTCAGTGCTACAAAGATAGTCAGCCCCAAACGAAAAACGCGAGGCCGGTTCTTGGGTCTCTACGCGAATCGCGATGACGACGACGACGATGATGACGAAGAAGGTGACCAAGAGTCCTACTGGCAAATAGTATTTTCTCAGATCGATTGGAATGGCAGCTGCTGTGGCCCGAAGATCGACCAGAAAAGAATCGGTGAGTTCCGTGGAATGAAAGCGATCACGGCTCTCGACATATACCCGCTCTCGTTCTCTAGCGACCAGCAGGAGAAGGCACTAGCGCTTGCGCGAGGGAGGAAGTTTGAATCTCTTCGGGGATTTCACGTCATGGATTGCAAAGGAGCAAAATTCATAGAGAAGCGGAGCATGCTGGGAGTGGAATACATCCCCGAGCCAGTAAGAATACCCGCGCACCCCAACAATTCAAACTCGAAACATGCTAAACAGTACGAAGGTCTCGGGTCGTGTTATTGTCGACGCGCACGCGTTCTACTATTGCCAGGAACAAGTGCCGCCTTTCATGCCCAAGGGTACCGACTCGGAGACAAGTTCTGAGGACGATGTCGAAGAGCTGGCCGTAAGACGAGACGAGGAGAGACGCGAGGACTTACGGCCCATGACCGACGAAGAATGCATATTGGCCGTCCCTCGTGTAAAGGGGTTCGATTTGAGAACCAAGCAGTGGTGTACGCCATCCTCACCGCCCGGGCTCTCACGAACCTGTCAAGCTGATATTCATTACAGGCTATTTCAATGTCGATGACCTCCTGGAAACCAACTGGACTGAGAGCTCATACAACAACCTGGTCCTCCCTACCGACGAGAAGGAGCTCCTGTTAGGGTTCGCGGATAAAGAAAGACTTCGGGAAGCAGGCTTCGACGACTTCGTCAAGAACAAGGGTGAGGGAGTGATGTTGCCAGAGTATATTACGTGAAATCATGCTGACAGTGAGAATATCATAGGGAAAGGAGTTATCATACTCCTTTACGGTCCCGCGGGTGTTGGAAAGACACTCACAGCAGAAGCAGGTTAGCTCAAGTTTTCTCGTCTCTGTCATTACAACAACTCATAGAGAGGGCCACTCTTTCTCTAGGAGTTGTTATTTCCTGGGGTGGGGAGGTAGAAATGTACCAATCATACTAATATGATATAGTTGCCGAAAAGTCTAGAGTTCCTTTATACGTCTTGAGCGCTGGCGAACTAGGCTCAAGGGCCGACAAGCTGGAGCACGCTCTTCAAACAGCGCTCAAATGTTGCCAGCTATGGGGTGCAATGCTTCTACTCGATGAAGCAGATGTCTTCTTGGAAGCTCGAGGGTCCGACAATGTGGAGCGTAATGAACTTGTATCGAGTAAGTGAACCCCCGGTGAACCCCGACACAGCTAGTTTGATGTACACGCCGATTAGGTGCTGACGCATGAAGTCTTCCTTCGGCAACTCGAATATTACCAAGGCCTCATGTTCCTCACGACCAACAGGGTCCGGAAAATTGACAACGCGTTCCTGTCGCGAATCGATTTGATACTGCCTTACAAAAACCTCGACATGAACACTCGACGAGAACTCTGGGCGAAATTCATTCATCGTCTGCCCTCTTCTGGCGTTGAATTAAGCGAAGCTGATATAGACGATTTGGCAACCAGCGAGATGAATGGCAGAGAGATAAAGAGCGTGCTCAAAACCGCGCTGATCATAGCAGCCGGTGCCAAACCTCTCAGAAAGCGCCATCTACAGACTGTCTTGGACATCCGGAAACGGGTTGATTCTCTACGACTCACCACGGATGGGATGGCTAACTAAAACCTAGACTGTGCTTCTTGGGTGTGCCACACACCTACCTAGGTGGTAATAAGAGTGGCGGTAGCTGACCAACAGAATGACGATAGGCCCAGAATACACCAATGAACGACCTATACAAAACTCATTAGGCTCTTCGAGGCTCCTTAGGAAAATACAGGGCTACTTTAACAACGTCTCCTGCGTGCCGTTAAGCTTCAGTGCCCGACTACTATTCAGCCGTTATTATGGCGTTACTCAGCGATTGCTTAACCGTTGCTTGACTGGCGTTCAACGATGTTTTGAGGCGTTGGCAGTTTTGGTCCCGCACAGTCATTCATAGATGCCCTGTTGCTATCTTGTTGCTATTTGTGGTGTCAAAATCTCTCCATTATTCGTCTTTCCTTATTTCCTTATTTTTTTTTCCCCATGAAATCACGTCCTATTCCTGGACGATGACATTAATTGGGCTCAATACCTCACAGAATGTTTGGCAACTCCAGTTATAGGTAGAATTTACGGAACTCTCGGGCGACATTGATCCCCTTAAATCCTGTCCAAATTATATAATCGCACCTTGTCCCCCGACTATCTAATATTCACAATGTGACCACCACCTTCTTGGCGGACACGCCCTTCATGCGAATGTCAAAGCCCCCCTGAATACTATTTAGGCCTGTCCCCACAACCCAAGGCTCCGGCTCAGGGGTAAACTGGCCAGTTTCAAGTGCTTTCGGCAAGAAATCTCTAAATATCTTGCTGGCGACATTGGCGGGGTCGTGAAGGTCGGCCAAATCAATGAATCGCGTCCTTATGCCCTCCGGATAACCATCTGGGGGTGGTGGTCCACTATCGGCGATGACCCGGATGCTGTTCGTATTCTTTAAAACTTCGGCGCATATCGCAACACCACCGGCATTTATCGCCATTGCTCCAGCAATTTTCTTATCTTTCAGTGCATTTGTTATGGAATCGGCGCAGTCATCCTCATGGTAGTCAAAGACTTGACTAGCACCTAGACGACGCACGAACTCAAAGTTCCCAGGTGATGCTGTCGAAATTACATCGTATCCCGCAGCAACAGCGAGCTGTACGGCATTGGCTCCTACACTCGATGCGCCCGAAGTTATCACGACTGCCTTGTTCTTGGGAGTTGCAGTTGGCGAGGTAGGTATTCCTAACCCAAGGTAGTCATCATGAAAGAGCCCATAAGCAGCCGTTGTAAAGCATAGCGGCAAGACACACGCGCGCTCGTACGGGACGGAACCGGGGAATGCCGCCGTCAAGTGTTCGCGTAGGACGGTGTACTCCTGGAAGCCCCCTTCGGGCGTGCGGTTGGCGAAGGGGAGAGTCCCGGCTGCGTAACCAAGGACACGGTCGCCTACTTGGAAGCGACTCACATCGCTGCCAACTTCGACAACATCACCGGCAACGTCACAACCCCCGACACAGGGCCATTTGATGTATGGGAGAAGATTATCCCCAAGAAGCTGTTTGTAGGCATCGACAGGGTTAATCGCTAGGGAACGATTCTTGACGACCAGCTCGTAGGGCCCAGGTGGAGTGTAAGGGGCCTCCTTAACCTCAAGCGGCTTATTGGGACCTACGAGAAAGGCGGCTTGGTTTTTCGGTGCCATTATCTTTGAGATGGCATGCTAGAGAAAATACTGAGTGTAAACCGTACAGGACGAGGAAGAAATAATGAAATTGTCTGCAGCCGATTCTTTGGTGGCTAGACTTATCCTACTTAAGTATCATGCCCATTCTCTCACATAAGCATGTCCACACAGGGTAGACTTACGAATACAAACGCGGGGAATTTAAAGTCAGAACCAACAAGCCGGTGCCAGAGTGAAAGGAAACCAACGTATTACCGATATTGGCATACTGCTTATTTTTCACACCTCCAAAAGCTATAATGGCGCAATAGGACGCTGCGTATCCTTGTTTCGAATTCCTTAACCATACCGCCACCCAGTATACACAGTCGTGCTCCTCCAGACCGTTTTGCTTTGATCGTATCTAAGTACCTACCTGGCCTATACGATACTCTACAGCTCTCCAATCTAGGTAGCATCATGCGTCCTACCTCCGACTTGGAACCTATAGAACTTCGCACCACTCGTTTTTCACTATTTCCCCCCTGTATGTCGTTCACGATGTCCAAGACGCCACAGAAAGTCTTACTACCGTTTTTGGAAACGCCTATGGGACCCGAAACAACCATGGGGAGTCATCATGGGTTGTGACAACTACTTTTTTCACCGCGTCTAATTGCAATCTGGATATCCACGTATAATAGGATTCTCTTGCGACTCCTACATGCCCCAGAACAACCATTACGAAGGACAGTGCTAATACAAGCCCACAACGGTAGCTTTGACAGTTTCATATATACGACCCTCAAGATCAACAATAGACGGAGCGATGTACATAGTCTTGACAACCACGATAAATAAATCCATTATATTACATCTTACGGCAGAGGTATCTTGTAGGGAGAGAGGCTTAGTAGCTAGGAACCTAGTATCCCATGGAGATCGTCACGCTAACCTACCCGGGTAGCTGCCTACCCATGCGGCCTCCTTGGAAAGGTCGTAGTTGGTATTCCTTCAGACAGGGGTTCTTAGACTGTCTCCAGGTTAATTGACTGATTTACGGATTCTCAGGGTTTTATCCACTCGTTCGGGGCATCGTATGGGCACTTTGATGTTGTATGTGGGGCGGCTCTGTTGAAGACCGGGGATCCACGTGACTTCCATCAGACACCAAGCGAAGACTGCTCCCTTCATAAGATACGCAAAACCGTTGATTAAATCCCAAGAATAAAAACCTAGAGGCACAGAGCCAACATCCTTTACTAGGCACATAATAACTTGACTAGAGGTATTGATGATCAGATGCCACATATAGAGCCTAATGATGAACAACAGAACTAGGTACACGATGTAGACGTGCGTGCGTGTAGAACGATAAGGATGTGGGTGGCCGAGGGCCTCACGTAACACGGTCTACGATATTCCACGTGCAAAACGACGCTTAAGAATACTATTTGCTCTGCGATGGCGCCAACCACTACTAGGTATGATCACCACCGGCAAGTACCTAGGTTTCTAACGGCTTACGCTCGATATAATATGATATACGCTTCCAAGAATTATATGCAAATAATCTTAATGGTAAAGCGCTCGAAACATCTAATTAAACGGCAAATCCAAAGGGTCCGACAAACAAGGCTCAAATAGCCTCAGTCATCACAACCTGATAAATAACACTGGAAATCGATAGCGGCCAAATAACCACCTCCAAACATTGTGTGCTATATATTCTCACGGGAAGCTATAGGAATAGTTAGACCGTTGTCATATCTCCTACCGGGTTATACTTATGATGTATTATAGATCTGCTTATATATCATATATGCCTAACCTAGGTGGATAGGTACTTATAGAAATTAGCAGATAAGACCTATATAAACCTACACACGACACGCCACGAGGAGGTTCCGAGGAATAGTTCATCCCCTCTTTTCTCGAAATGAAATCTATCATACCATACCGTTCCATACAAGTGATCCCACGGGCATAGTGATATCGAATCCCCTTAGGAGTTTCTACCGGTACATCCATGGATCTTGTTACCTGTTCCATTCTAGGTTCTGGTGACTTCAAATCCCACTGTCCATTATGTCTCCCATCCAGTTATTGATCGCTCTTCACCATGCTCAGTTTACGATCTTAGTAATTGGAACCACGTAGCTTCCTCTTACTATATGCTCGCCGCTTGCGACCAGTTTTCACACAACGCCTATTTGAACAGGCTCCCCAGAAAGTACAAATGCTCATCTACGGCGACCAACTCTTGCTTCCCACGGTTTCCATTTGCATCTTTTCTTATATCTTTAACACTTCCTTTATTTCCTATGTCGAACACGTAACTCTACACCGGTTCTATTTAGTTACTGCCACGGTAGGTAAGGTACGTACTCTACCATGTAACCTCTAAGACCCATTCCTAGGTGAGGATTTCAGAACATACACTGGCTTCCGGCTAGGATCCCTGTTCTTACTTCCTCACCTATGGTTTAGTTAGGTAGTTAACATTGTGCATTCCGCCTATTCATCCAGAATCCTCCAGTCCTCGAGGATTTTCCTATGTTCCCATCTGGGTATATCCCCGGCGGCGGCCTCTAATGGAGGCATTGGAACAGGTATTTATACTCATCATATAGAATTATTTACCCCGGGCAACAATCCTCCACGGTTCTCTTGACACTTGCGCGCACACTGACATTCTTGACGCAGGCCGGAAAATGGCGCGGGGGCTTTTCATCATACGTCAAACTTGAGAAATTCGCCAAGTTCCTGGCTCGCCCAGGGTCCGAATAGCCGTTATCGGCGGCTAGACTTATGCTACACGAGCCTTCCAAGTAGGAGAGGCCGTCGTATTATTCAACATCGACGCCTTAGTTTCAAAAAAATAAATCAGCCGTCTCTTCGAACCCGATAATAACCCAGTCTACCTGGGGGGTACAACCTGGAAGGGCCTGAAAGCCCTGTATTCAGATACCACAAGGAGTCGTGATTAAGCTGAAGAACTTCCAGAATTTGGTGAACGTGCTTTAGGAAGGCACTAGACGTGTGCTTTGCTGGCGGGAGCTCGTATCTGCACGGCTTACTACGTCCTTGGGCCCGGCTCCCGCCTTTTCCCCAAAAACCGATACCTAACGAATGCAGAATATCTGGCACCTATTTACTGGGAAATACCTGAACTGGATCTGCCGGGGGTCCGTCGCGATGGATCCGTCGTGATGAATGGGTCATCCATGGCGCTATACTACGTTAGGAGAACTCTCAGTTCCTGAAATTCCTGCCTGCTCTGCGGCAAAAGAAACGACAATCACACGAAGGCGAGCGGCGGAGTCGGCGCCTGAAGTCATCGCGTAGGCTTAAAGGAGCCCCCCAGCGAGCACATTTTAACAGGCCGCGATAAAGTATGAGCTTACAGCCAAGCTGGAATAACTCGGACGGAATATCGCCATTCAAAGCAGACTGGCCCGGTGTCTCTATCAGTCAGAATCGGCATGGGTTCCAGAAGACCGAGAATGCCTTCACCGTGGTCGCTGTTATCGCCTTGGACGAGGAAGGCTACCTTTATCCTAGAAATACCGAGGGACTCGCAGAAGAATTTGAACCGAAACGCGTTCCCGTCGGCGGTTACTTCACGCTCCGTTCCACTGCGAAGAACCAAGACGACTTATCAAAAGGGACCGAGGGAGTAGGGAGGAATAATAGGGCGAGGGAGGGCCTCGTATACAAGAACATCGAAGACCGCTGATGGTTCAAGGTCATACCTCACAACTACTTGCTGGCTCACAGCGAGTCAAAGATTGGGAGCATGGAAAACCAAGGGTACAAGGCATGGGGCATATGTGGGTATCTTTTTAGATGCATGCTGTTTAGGTCTACCATGTCTACCATGTCTGATGCCTTAATATTTAACATCACTGATACTTTATCTTGTCTCTGATATCATACCTGTGAGGCGTGTACGACCAATCTGGCTGCTAAGAATGATACCTGTTGAGACGTCAAAAGTGGACCGTAATAGTAAAGAGGTTCACGTACCGTGAATGTACAGGTGCCCTACGTACTATCATTGAAGCCAATGGTGTTCTCTTATATCTGCTTGAAGGAGATGCCCTGACGTGCTATAATTTGGACGCAACTTCACGATATATGGTCGTGTCTGTCTTGGGGGTCTGGAACAACACTTTCAAGTATTTCTTACAAAAAAGGAGGCTTGCGATTACTGCGTGGTACCGTCTTTGAATATGGGTGAATCGACGTATTGAGCACAAATATTGTACCAGACGCCAATTGATCCTTCACCTGGACACACTTGCCATGACTGTTTGCTATGCTTGGCTTGGAGATAATTCTCACAGAAGTAGTTGGCGCCCCCTTTCATAAAGGACCTGTACTCGATCATGCACTCAATCTCCTCTAGCTTCTAGAAAGGGTACGACACCAAATACGATTCGCGCATCGCGGCTTATTAGCCCTCTGATGACGGAATGACGGTACTTGTCTTCCGAAGGGTGAACCTAATGCTTGATGCCTAGTAGCACGCTCATAGCTTTAATGATTTCACGGGATCAAAGTTGTAGTTGGGTATAGCTTCATCATTAACGTCTTAAGCATCAATTGATGGCTTTTGACACGCACCAAGAAAGTGGCGAGGTTTTCTGGGGGCCAGAATAGTGGTTTGAACATCCATTTTTCCCCCAGCGAGAGATTAGACCTTGGCTTCTCATCTGCATGAATGCGATTCGCCCAGCCTAGCGCTTTTTATTATATTTTTTTCCTCTTTTTTTTCAGGTCGAGCTCGTACAGTGGGCGCGCCTCCCGTGATGGTTTCTCTGTCTTTTATAGCATTGACTCTCAGGGAGCGTTCTCTTCATCTTGTAATCGCGACTGCACCGGCGTGTGGTTGTTGGAAAGCGAGAATTGGAAGGTGCTTAGGATGGCAAAAGAACCATCGCAAGATAATCTTTGTTCGTATGGGGAGCATATTTATGCATTATCGTAGCTTCGTGGAGCAGGAATTTGTCTTAGTCTTTTTGATATTCCAATGGCAAATTCATGCCGACCCGCCGGGCAGTGAGCCTAACGCGCTCCTCCTCGTCCATATTCATGCCAGGGTTATATCGCTCTAATAAGGTGGTATACTGCCGCTGCGCCCTGAGGTATTGCAAGAGTTGGTCGGCTTGCGCAACTGCATGTTCGTGAGGTGCGTCGCTCGAGAAGCTTTGTCTTAGTCGTTGGTGTAAAGGCGAGCGAGATTGTAAGGTCGGGGACGATCGTGGCTTTGGCGGGAGCTCGCGAAGGAGCGCCCTATACAGCGAGCGTAGTTGAGTTGATCTTGACATCATGAGTGGTAGGTCGCGTGCACCTACGTACCTACTAGGTATTTATGCTGGTTTGTAAATTGGTGGTAAAACTTCCAAAGTTCTAATGTTGATTTTATGAATCAATTGATTTTGGGGCTCTTGATTGTAGCCGGGTTGGGGACGTCGACGTCCCTAGGGCGGGCGATAAGATCGATAAGATAAAGAAAAAGAAAAAAATGGAGGGACCGTCGCGGGATGGTCTTTCGATTCTAAAATTTCTGTTGGCGCATTTCCAATTCTACTTCTAACATCGAAAGCTATTAATTGATATCAATCCTCAATTTTTCGCCACCACAGTCTTTAGCACCACATGCTCTATACTTGTCTCTACATGGGACGCGCGTATAACTCGTGGCTCATATAGAGTCTCTACGTTCAATAAATCCAAATTAATGAGGTCCAAGTTGCTTATTTCAGTATGTCTTGGACCAATCCATCCAATGCGATTCTGGTTATGCCGGCTTCACTACGACTTTTCCTGATCGGCTCACCTCCACGAACACGAGCACCCCTGACTCGAATCTGCCAGTACTCGAAAAGATTCAGATCAATGGCAAAGACCATCCGAAATGCAAAAACCGCCGCCTTCTCGATCCCCAAATTTCATACTCCCCAAACCGCTCAGCCAGCACATCTTACCTACCAGGATCTTTGCCAGCTTTACTCCGTGCATTCTCCTTCGGAAAAGGGTTTAGCCCATGACATAAATACTCTGTTCGTTTCGAATCCTGCGGAGTGTAAATATTCCCAAGTTGACTTCTATGGGCTGAGGAAGAACATCTATCTTCCCGAAGTCTGCATTCTCGGACGATCCAACGTTGGCAAGTCGTCTTTCTTAAACGCGCTGGCAAACGTGAAAAATCAGTCTGAGAATGAGCTAGCCTTTACTAGCAAGCATGCTGGAAAGACCCGGACTCTGAATATCTTTGGGTTCGGGCCTCCACCACCACCGGAGCATATACGGGAGATGAAGCGTTTGGCCTGGGAAAATGAGAATAAAACTCCCCGTGACAACACAACCGATTTAGAAATTCGACACTCCTTCTACATAGTAGACCTGCCCGGGTACGGGTACGGGTCCTTGAGCGAGTGGGGAGAGAATATCACTCGGTACCTGGAGAAAAGGTCTGCGCTGCGTGGGGCTATCGTGCTAATAGACGCAAAGGTAGGACCCAAAGAGTCAGATATCCGTATGCTCGAGTTGCTATGCGCAGCGGAAAAGAAGACCACCATTATCTTTACCAAATCCGACAAGGTCAAAGAGCCTGATGAGCTACGCGAAACATGCGCCAAATTATGGGAAATACTGGTCGGGATCGAAAAGGCACAGCCCAAAAAAAAGTGGGATTGGGGAAACCAAATCTTCGTGACCTATATCGGTGCGGGATTCCCTATCCGCCCTTTTCTCACGGCATTCGTTACCGCAAGATTAGCTGTTGCCTCTCTAGTTGGTTTGGCAACTGCAGAAAAGCCAGGGGAAGGTGGAGGACGGAAGTGGTCCGGCCAAGTGGTCTCATTTGATGACCTACAGTTTATCCCTCGGAAACCGAGGTCGACTTCTTCGCTACCTAATACGGCATTGTCTTCTGCTTCTCGCGCCAGGCCCGAAAGTACTCCAGCCGCAGATTTACTACACCGAACACCCCGAAGGTCTAAATTACATACTTTGAGGTCGGGCACTTATCTGCCGTCACAGTCACAGTCCTTCTATAGCAGCTACTCCAATCCAAAGGATCGAAAAGTTCCAATCACGTCTTCTCCCGGTGAGATAGCTAACGTCTTAGACAACTTCATGAGGGAATTAAAGCTGTCTAACACCCCAGCTTATTACGCCCGAGAGAGGCGTCAAAGGCACGATAAAAAATTGCCGTTGTCCCCTAGTCAGCGCAGCCTCCGCGAAAGGGACCGGAAAAAACAGGCCAACAGCCTACAAAAACGGTTTCCTGAGGAAACGGCCAGGACGAAGGAAGTGTATGAACAGAGACTTGATACCGAAGAGTTGAAGAAGCAGCGCAGGGACGAGCAGAGGAGACAAACGCGGCTGAAAGAACTGGCTGCTAAGGGCTGGCTTGACAACGACGCACCTTTCGATGCAGAGCCCGTCAAGAAAGGTCGCGCTGCGGAAAACCTCATGACTGCAGATATGTTTAACGAAGTTATGGGGTCATCTTTTGGGTTGAATGAACCAAAGGGGAAGAAGGGGAAGGGAGGACAGAAGGAGGATCACGCAGATTTCATGACCGCGGACTCATTCCACGAAGCTATGGGTTCATCATCTGGACTGAATAACTCCAAGGGGAAGAAGGGCCAAAAGGGGGGCTCTGCGGAAGACTTCATGACTACGGACTTGTTCACCGAAGCTATGGTGACGTCTCCTGGGCTGAAAGAGCCCAAGGGGAAGAAGGCTAAAAACCAGGGGTCTAAGAGCAAGCAAAAGCCTGGCAAAAAAGGGAAATCCAAGGCTGAACCCAAGCCTAAGCCGCTGGATCCTTTCGAAGCCAAGTTCGCTAATGTGGTTCGATAGCTGGGTATCAAGTGGATAGATAAATTAGCACCTCAATCCTTGGTAGGGACGCTATATCTGTATATGTATGGAATGAATCCCCCCATTAGATGTGTGTAGAGACTACGCGGGCTCTCAGGATATGAATTGAGGATGATCGTAATTGATTATTAAAATGCTACCTGAAAACATGACTACCTAGCTAAACCCCATTTACGTCGCAGCAGCCACTAAACTCGACGCTCGTGGGGCCTTGGGCGATTTTTTAGTCCTTCTCCTCTTGCCCCTCTCCAGATCCGCGTTCGTAGTCGACTCAGGCAGGCGGAAGGCGTAGTTGGGTACGAAGACATCAACCAAGTTGTCCCAGAAGCCGAGATCATACAGGTTCTCGACGTCGCGCAGGCGCCACACGCGCTCCCACTCGCCAACACCGGGGCCGGAGGTAGGGGCGGGAGGCGTGCCGTCCTCGGTGCGGATGAGGACCTGGATGGGGTCAACAGGCCAACGCGTCCAAGCGGGCTCGTGGCGGGGGTCGCGAGGGCGGTCGGCGGGGAGCGTGCGCCGGAACGCGCAGCCCTCGTCCATCTCCAGCTGCCAGTCCTGCCACTTCATGCTCTCGTTGGTGGTGGTGCCGCTCCAGATCAGATATACGTGGTAGCCGAGCAGGCCCCAGACGAGCGGCGACGTCATGAGCGAGAGCAGGGTCACGGAGCCCGCGCCGACGTCCGACTGGATGCCGAAGGTCAGCAGGATGAAGTACTCGTGCCAGGACCAAGTCGGCGGCTTGGGGAACAGCGCGAAGTCCGCGTTGCGGGTGCGCGCGGCGGCGGCGACGTGCTGCAGCCCCAGGGCGCCGCCGTAGGTGGTGAGCACGGCGGTGGAGAGCAGGAGCAGGAGGAAGTAGTGCTGGTTGCCGTAGCCGACGCAGTTGTTGATGAAGACGCAGTGGTGGTCCATCCGGTGGACGCACCGCTTGCACACGGAGCAGTGCTTGGAGCGCGGGGGCTTGAGTAGTCCGCAGGTGCGGCATGGTTGGCCTGGGTGGAACAGCGCGAAGTCATAGGGGTAATGCGACATGTAGCGTGAATGCGTGGCGGGGGTCACGACCCCTGGGTCGCCGTGCGCGGCCAGGTAAAGAAACACATACGGCAGAAGAATGGATATGCCGCCGAGGGTCTTATGCAGCAGGCTCAGGCCCGGCCATACTCCGGGTAGGTACATGTACTCGCCGACGGAGAGAAGTAAGATGAAGAAGATCAGCACCGTCGGATGCCGATCGTACATGATGTAGCTGCCGAAGCGGCCTAGCGCCGTAGTGAGGCGGCCCGAGGTGAGCCGTTGGTCCAGGGATAGAATCGCGCTTGGGATGGATACCCATATTGCGCGGTGCATCCAAGCTATCGGGGTATGTCTATAATCCCATTAGTAAGAACCGCCAGCAATGCATAAATAGTCCATTGTCCAGCGTTCAACGAATGGAATGCTAGTGAGTTTTAGGTGGCTCATACCTCAAAGCTGGAAGTCTACCAAAAAAAGCGACAAAAGTCATGAAAGAGATAGCGAGAACGCCTAGGGCAATCTGGGACAGGGCCCCCATAGTCAAGCAATTGATAAGTGAGCAGTATCAATCGAGGCTGTCTCACGTATCCAAGGATTTAAATGAAGGGCTTTGTTCTCGATCATGGCCAAATTTTCAAGTCCAGGAACAAGCACTCAAGGAGACACATCAAGATTACCACGAAAAGTGAATATAAATGAGCAGGTCCAGCCCAACGAATTAATAACCGCTACAAAGGGATATGACGATGGAGCAGCCGGAGGTAGGAGAATACAATCAATGGTACACCAGCTGAGGTTGATTGATTTCCTGCCATATTAACAGACTGTCACAAACATCAATCACTTGGCACTTCCAAAGCTGTGGGAAATACTACAGTATTCTAACGGTAAATACTGTTTATGTGCACTGTGTCCAGCAAATCAGCAAATGTGAATGCGGACAACTACAGTATTCTAACGGTAAATACTGTTTATGTGCACTGTGTCCAGCAAATCAGCAAATGTGAATGCGGACAAGCTGAGGCGGTGCACGGGTCATTCAGCCGCTTTTCTATGAATCAAGCAAATCAAGCGTTAATGAACAAAGCTCAGCTGTCTCCGGTTAAATTGATAAAGCCCCGAGAAGTGCATAACAATCAAATCGCACATGATTATCTTGAAGCGAAGAAATCGCGGTTTCTTATCACGCGTCTCATCCGTCGATGCAGTCTTATGAAACTTCACTCACGGGACTATGATAATAAATCTTGCTTCCCAACACTGTTCTAAATGACAATAAAAAAGGATGCTCCTCCCGACCAGACGAATATCATCTTTTCTTCGAACCTGCTCATTCGAGATCCACCTTCTTCATTCTGAACGCAGTACCTATACCCCACGTTCACCGTTAGCTCATTGATAACCTTGATAACCTCAAGAACTGCTTCCCTACTGCCTCCATAGTATCTTCCCAACTACATTTTCTCGAAGAGCAAGTTAAGATTACCAAGGCGACAATTAATACGCAGCTTTCATCAATCCAATATCACACCAAACCCGATTCGTTCACATCGGATCGATTCCTTGTGAGGCTTGGCCCAATGTCGACACCTCCTATTCTCTACGAAGGGGCCCTTGCCTCCAAAAATCCTCAGCGCAGTCTGTTTAAGGGCTTAACGTTCTGGGTGGCGCATCGCGTCCCCTCGCGAAAGCACTATGTTCAACAAATAGAGGTGAGGAAACGTCGTCTCTTCGGTCCTTCATTCACTACGTGTATGCTAACCCGCCCCTAAGGATAATGGTGGCAAGATTACTTCGATTGAAAAGAATGCAGACTGCTGCATTCATGATCATCTCAGAAGTGCACCAGAAGACGCCTATTCTTATGAGCTCATCGATGACTCCATCATGGCTGGCATTTTGCAAGACCCCCAGAAGTATCTATGCGGGACTCTCAAACGTCAGGCTGGATCAAGCGGGCCACGACCTAGCGCTTCAACCCCGGCCCCGGCCCCGGCCCCAACCATGACTCCGGCTCGAAAGGGTATGAGAACCAAGTTCACACCCCAGGATGATCTGATTCTCTGGCGATGGGTTGCCAAGGCGGAGCGAAATGGCCAGGCTCTCTCGGGAAACACGATTTACAAAGAGCTTGAAGCTCAGGTATGTGATTTCCCTATTTACTCCTACTGTGGACTTATTGATATTAAACTGAAATATTAAGTATCCCCACCATACTTATCATTCCTGGCGAGACCGCTGGGTGAATAGGCTGCAAAATCTGCCCCGGCCGAGAAGTTCTGGCGGAGAGCTGTCCCTTTCCCCAGACAGGCAACCTCAACAAACACCCAGGCCACCAGCGCCTATGCCCAGGCAACTCGAGAACACCCAAACACAAAGCCCCGACAGCCCTCGAGGGCGAACAAAATTTACCGAAGACGATGACATTATTCTCATCGAACATATTCGTGAATGCGTAAAGCAGGGGAGGTACCTTCAAGGAAATAAGATTTACGCTGAACTTGCTAAAGACGTAAGTCTACCGCACGTCTGCTGCGCTGTCAAGCTAACTCGCTCAGTTTCCGCAACATTCCGAACAGTCTTGGAGAAACCGCTGGGTTCGACAGCTCGCGCCGAAATACGAAGACCGTGTTCAGGGAGAATCTGAAAACGCATCGGACGGACAATCCGAGCCTACCCCAGAGAGGAGCGTGGAAGATGATCGAGAATCTGATAAGGGACCGCGGCCACAAGACAATCCCCAAACGCAGAAGCTCCCAGCTAACACACCCGCCGCGCCCGAAATAAACAAGGAAGACCAACTGGACTCTCCGAATCCTGTGGACCAAGCACCGCCTTCTAGCGTTATCGAACCAGAAATCATGGACGAGGCTGACGATCATGGGCCGAATCATCAAGCTCCTATTGACGAACAAGCCGAAGAACAAGCCGAAGAACAAACTGTGTCCCAGGAACACGCACTAGGATCTAACCACGACATGGATCCTAGCCATTCGAACCCCGGTAAAATGAAGGAACAGTTCTTTCGCGATTATCAAGCGTACTTGGAGGCTGAAGGAGCCTCGTTTATTCCTTTTATCACTCTGATGAAACGCACCTTCACGCCATGGGACCTATGGCAGGCTGTCGCTTCTCAGAAGATGGACCCTGAGGAACGGGACTGGCAACAAATCGCCGAAATGCTTGGCTTTGACTGGGTTAGTCACGACGATGTACCCTTAAAACTTCAAGAATGCTACGAGGAACATCTTGCCGGCTTTGAGGAAGCATGGTATAGTTTCAACGCCAATACCGATGAGGACTCCGGAAGTGGCGATGAAGGCGACGAAGGCGACGAAGAGGTAGAGGATAACAGTGAACAAGAGAGAGAGGATGGCATTGAGGAGGAAATGGAGGATGACAGAGGTCAGGAACTGGAGCTTCCTTCGTCACCACCGAAGCTGCGTCCCTCAAAACGACCCCTCAATGCCCATATGATGTCGGACCGTTCGTACCCATCGTCCTCCCCTAAGAGGAGGCGAATCGACAGAGGAGCCGAGATTCCATCTACTCCTGATAACGTGAATGGAACTTCTCATTTACGCCATCACTCCGGCGCCGCTGCCTCCCCAAGCGTAGGGAGGTCGGCGCGTGTTGTGCGCCCCGAAATTGGAGAGAACGAATCCCGAGATACGGTCCCCGACTTACCGGTCTCACGCCTCGGAAGAAAGAAGGCGCTCGAGCCGGAAACACAGGATTTCCGCTTCGACCCAGAGACCCAGAACATCGTATTCGAGACGCAAAATATTGAGATAGAGACACAATACAACATCACACCGTCCCAACAACTCCAGCAGGAATCCGACCAATTATTTCCTGGAATTGCGAGCGCTTCACCAACACCCAAGGCGAGGTTACAACAAAGCAAGCCGACAACTCCTACGCCCAGAAGATCAATTCGAACTCCCTTCCGTCAAGATCCTGATGACGAAGTCAATACTGCACCGAGCACCTCCACCTATCAGAATAGTGGCCCTTCTACAGAATTGCTTTCCAAAGGAATAGGCAAAGTCCCTCGCCGTTCTCTTCCTAGTTCGTATGCTAGAAAGCCATCTCTTACTCTTGGTACTTCTCCTGTGGCTTTGGTGCTGGATGGATCCCCGCCCCCAGAGCAACCGCGACCAGCACCTAGCCCGAAGCCCGTAAAAGAAACGCCTGACGAAATCATCGATCGCTTTTATTCGCTTGGTTATCCGAAAAAGATAATTGTACAAGCACTTCGAGCCACGACGTGGCGTCTCGGTGACGCTGGTCAAGTCATGGAGATCTTAAAGAGAGGCGAAGAGTTGCCCCAAAGAGCACATGGTGTATGGACGCAACGTGACGACGATGGTTTGAAGCTAGTACTTAGTAGCGATCCCCCAAATGATGAGATGGAGGAAAGGAAACGTGCCAGGGAGAGGAGACGACTTGAGGCAAAGCATGGTTCGGAGCTGATGGAGCTCCGCCGTATGTATCTCTGGGAGGATGTATAATCTCCATGGAACTACAAGTTCCGCATCCGATGTCCCAGTGTCCTCCGTGAGGGCTGGGAGGGCCGACCCCCACAAGCTCGAGACATCGTATGGATTCTTTACCTGGTCCAACATTCAAGAGGTGTGTTCCCATCACACCAGTGGCATGCTCATCCGAGTCATTATTCGTTGATACTTTTAGGTTGCGAGCTATAGTAATACACTCAAGTGGCAAAGAGCTAGTGCCATTAACCATTATGATCCGAAAGAATAGATGGCAGGTTTAGTATGAATAATCAATGAAGTTAAGTTCAATAAGTCTTAATAGTATATATTGCTTCCAACGCAATAGTAATAGGTTTATCAGATCTGTTATTGAGAACGATCAGAAGGGTTTCCCACACTTTCTAAGGTATAAAATCCCTTTCCCTCAATTCCATCTCCCTTGTGCCCTCCTTTCCAACTTTCCTTTCCAGCTTCCTGTTTTCTATCAACCGCAGCCGCGCACAGCCAAATCATACTACTCCAGCCAGTTGATCACCAAAGTTCAATCGTTCATACAAGTCTGCTCTCGATACAAGTCCGCTCTCAGCAAAAAAATTTTTTTTTTACCTCAAATTAACCCTAATTAGTGGCATCAGCCTTCAGCATACCGGGGCAATTATTTTCTCGAAGTCCACGAAAAAAACTACATTCGTTTTCGAAGTACATTTATTTCTTGTGCAAGCGACTTCGGACACCAACATCCCTGGCATCCATCTCGGTTTCGTCTTACAACAACCTCCCCAGTATCTTGCGCAAGTCCTAAAGCTCGAATTACATTGATCAAATTCATAGGTACCTATATACCAATATGGCGGGCTCTGTTTTCCGAATCCTCGATCTTCCGGTCGATATCGTTTTTGATGTTTGCGAAGCCGTCCTTCCCGATATCCCTCCCCCCTATCGGACCTACAGGGAACACAGAGACGGCCAAGCACAGTTTCCAGACCTACTTAACTTTTCTCTCACCTGTAGGTCATTCTACGTGGTGGGAAGGGCTTTTCTTAATAAATACAAGCCACTCTCCGACTTTAATATGGAACTGATCCCATACGCTCGGGCTATCTTGAACGATGAATGGACAGCCCGACGAGAGCTCTCGTTCACAATGACACCATCCCACCTAAATGGGTCATTGCAAGGGAACGACTCGGAACGTTTTGACTCGGTGGCTCGAGAACAGAGGATGGTCCGGCCGCGGGTATCACAAAATAGCTTTCATTACGACGACGTCTGGGTGAGAACTGGTCGCGCAAAAACTCACGCCCGACGAGGCGAGCTTGTAGCCCTCGTCCTTCGCAACCTCCCTAAACTGATGTCGATGTCCATCTGCACGATTTACCCAGAAAATCGGTACCTTTTTCACTTTGACCACCTGAAGATCGCCAAGATCACGGGATTCCGCCCAGCGGACTACCAGCGACAAGCTCATCTTAAGCACCAGGACCTAGCTCGCTTCTCGCGCTACGTCGACGTCATCGGCGCGCCACATCTAGATACTCTCGAAGTCGATAACATCAAGAGATGCAGCACGTCTGTAGGTATGAGGCAGGTCAGCGCTATAAAACTAACGCGATGTCACTTTCGATACCAAGACTTTTTCAATCTTCTACAAGGCTGCTCGGATCGGCTCGAAACCTTCGTCTCCCGCACTGGATCCTACAAGGGGTACCTACGACTGAAACAACCCTACATACGCAACGACGATTCCTACCCAGGCGAGGTGATCGACGTCCTCGAGTGGACCGCGGCGCGAAGCAGCCTTAAAAATCTCGAGATCGACGTACGATCGCCAACGTGGTTGTCATGGAACAGCGTCTGGCAGCTTCTTCCCCACGGCTACATACCAGGGCGCCACTACTTCATCAGGAACCTCCAGGCCTTCGACAACCTCGAAAACATCAGCCTTACGCAGCAGACCATCTGGCAGGCCGCGCACGAGCACCTGCCCGGCTACCAAGGCAGGCACTCCATGAGGGGCCCGGGCAGACTGCTCTACTTCCTGCCGCACAGCGTCGTGACCTTCGCGCTGCACGACATCACCCGGGGGTTCCTGGTATGTCTGGCGTCCTTCGCCGAGCACATAGCGGTGTCGTCCCGGGTTTCCCTGCCCAACCTGCAAAAGGTGCATCTAAGCCCCGAGCCCCGGTTCATCCGCGAAATGTCGCACGCGCGCGCGCACCGCGACGAGCCGGGCCTGGAGAAGACGCGCGAAGGGCATAGCGGGGACTGCGGCGTGGACGACGAGATCTTGGTGCTGCGCGGGAGGATCATCGTCGGCATTAAGAACGCCGGCGTCAAGATCGAGTTCCCGAACGAGGCGCACCCCATCTGCAGCGAGAACGAGGCGGACCTGGCCCGCCAGCGCGATTTTGGGCATTGGTGCCCTGCTTGCCATCACTCGAGGCGCGGCTGTCCGTTCCCGGAATGATTCATGGAGGGAGAAGGAAAAGCGAGGATTTGA
This sequence comes from Hypoxylon rickii, assembly GCA_902806535.1. Taxonomy (NCBI): domain Eukaryota; kingdom Fungi; phylum Ascomycota; class Sordariomycetes; order Xylariales; family Hypoxylaceae; genus Hypoxylon; species Hypoxylon rickii. The sequence continues at coordinate 1,326,860 of CADCWY010000005.1, read as the reverse complement.
TAGAGGGAAAATGAAAAATAGAAAAAAAAAATTATAGAAATAGAGAGGGGGACTTATGACAAGTTAGAACTGCCTATTCTTTTTCGACGTCGGACTCGGGCTTTGCGCATGTGTTTCATGATCTGGGGATGGAATTCACGGAGCCTTGAAATGCACGAAGGGAGCGCTGGGATTTAATTCATGCCTTTATGAAATTTCTACCGTCCCCAGGATGGTCCAAGATATAGGAAGTAATCGTTCGGTGGACTTTGTCTTTAAGTCATTTAATCGGTGCAATGAGGCCATAATGTGCTAATATCAATAAAAAGTTGCCCTGATTTCAGCGCTGAGGGGCCATCCAAAACTCTGCTGGTGTTCTTCTGGTGAATCGATTCCCTAGAATATAGTGGCCGCCACCCAGACCCCAGGGGGGCAGATCGCTATACGGTCCCGAGCTCGGTGAATGGATACAGCACTGGCATGGATGAATGTGAGGGCCTCATGGTGTGAAAATACAGCGGTGCTTTCCGGTGAGAAGCTCCTTAAAAGATAGTGGCTTAGCAGCCAAAATTGAGGGGTTAGACCACTAAGCTCGACGGGGTTTTGCAGCAAACCGTTAATTGTAGAGTGCCAACGTTTGTTTGGAATCTTTGAGTAGAACATCATAATCCAGACTTATTCTATTACAAACGTCTGCCGTTTCGGCCCAGCTACTTCTAGTCAAAGGGGCCTTACAATCTACCCACCACGCACCTGGGCATTTGATCATCTCGATTTACTCAATTTCTGGGTTAGGATTGGTGTTACTGGGTCACGTCACAATTTGGTTCCGGGATACGTGAGCGTTAATTAACGTCCATATCGTAACGTGCTACATTAACCCGCCCGAACGATTTTCTATCGCTCCCTACTAGGTAGACTTCGACCCAACCCCTTATATATAGTACTTCCCAGACTACCTGTCTTAGAACTATACTATACTCATTATGAAGCCTCCTCCACCTTCTTAGCCTCATCCGGCTGGACGCGCTCGACAGTAGCCTCTACCTTCTCCGTCATCAGGGCCTTTATGCTCTTGAGCAACCAAACAGCAATAAGAGCAAGCACGACGAAGGGGATGATGCTCGACCACGCTAGCCGATACGCGTGGGCGTATTCTGCCTTGCTAGCTTCATTCGCAGCGACGAGGATCTCCCGTGTCGCGCCCGGGATGTCGGCGCTGAACAGCTTGCCGGCGTCAAGTGCCTTAACCAAGGCCGAAACACTGCTCTCGGGAAGCCCAGCATTGACCGCGGCGCCACCGACTGCGGAGTCGTAGTTGCTGCTCAGGCGGCCGTTGATGATGGCGTTCAATGCCGCGGACCCGAAGGCACCGCCGACGGCACGCGCGGAGAAAGAGAGACCCGTCGCTGTGGATAGATACGCGTGTGGTGCTGTGAACTGTACTGCAGCAGGGAGAAGGGTGAGTGGTCCGCCTTGTCCGATACCAGCAAAGACGTTGACAGCGAGTTGGCCGCGCTCCCAAGATGGCCTTATGAGGGCGTAGCATATGCAACTATGAGACACGTTAGCTCGATGTTACAAACCGATGACAGCTGGGATATACTCACACGGCAAAGAAACACGTAAAGGTTACCAGCAGAGGCGACTGGAGATCCTTAAACTTTGTCGCGTACCATGTGACGAAGACGGAGGTCGCCATCAGCGGCAGCTGGAAGCTAAGCTGACGGACAGAGATGCTGAAGGAGTCTGGGGCGAATCCCAAATGCAGCACGATTTGGGGGACGACGGAGTTGACGGCGCTATAGAATACCCAACCCTCAACTGCGAAGGCAAACATAGAGTAGGCGAAGTTGGCGTTGTGCTTGAAGAAGATGTGAGCGATAAGACCGTCGTCTCGCCCCTTCCATTCTATACGAAAAATTAGCCGAGTCGTCCATATAAATAGGTAGCTAGATACAGCCGGTAGGACGTACCGTAAAACCCAAAACCGATGAGCATCGCCAGACCAACGGCCAGAGGGGCCGCGACGTGCGGGTCAGCCCACTTGTATGCTCCGCCAGCCCAGTTAAGAGCCAGCAACATCAACGCCGTGCTGCCCATAAAGAGAAAGGAACCGATCGGATCGCAGGCCCAGAAAAGATCCTTCAGCTTCAAGCCACGGGACTCAGGGTTCCTCGGCGGCCAGTAGAAGAGGAAGAGGCCGACGGCGGTGAGACCGTGGAATCCAGCTTGCATCCAGAAAATGTTACGCCAACCACCCGTGCCGAGGTTTGTGAGGGCGCCTGTACTGAGATGAGCCATTCTAATAGGGGTGATTAGCTAGATTGGTCTGGCTAACAAACGGGCTAGAAAACTCACAGCCCAGAGCAGGACCCTGCCACTGCCAATATACCATTCGCAAGCGCGCGATACTTCACTACAAGATCCGGAGTCAGCAACATATTCATCCGAGGGCAGCCGGTCGATAATATGCTTACATGGCAAGATCTCCGAGGGAATGGCGTGAATTACTGAAACCGTGCAAAGCGTCGCGCCGATCAGAATGCCGCCGCCAGCAAGGGCCGCCATGGAACTCGCACGGGCAGAGACGATTGCTCCGACAAAAGCGATCAAAGGTGGTATTGTCGCGACGTACTTCCGGTCGAGGACATCAGATAACCGTCCTAGAACGGGAGACAATACGCTCTGCATGAGGAGTGGACCCTGGATGATCCAGCCGGAGAGTGGGCTTCCACCAAGGTCTCGCACGATAAAGGCGATCACGGAGCCGGCGCCTGTGACGACGAATATTTGTCCCATGTTCCTGTTGTACCGATAAGCTACTGAACACGTTTGCAGATTCATGAAGTTGAGAATGTTGCCCCGTGTATTCGGCCTTCAATGGTGAGGAAGCTTGGAGCTCCGAAGAGGCAAAATTCTATGATGAAGAGGACTCACGCGAAGGTACAAATGGCGACGACGAGCTGTAGGATATCGTTAGTTACCCGGTTAAACAAGCAAAGCTCACAGTTGGCTGAGGCCGTACGTACCCATGATCGCCAGCTTAAGTTGATGTGGACGACATCTTGAACAGCTTCCTCTTCAATGGAGAGGATCTGTGGGTGGTGGCGCTCCTGGTTCTCGAGATGTTCTGCTTCCACATGCGCTCCCTTCTTCTCGTCACTGCTGTCGGAAGCCATGTTCCCTCCGTTTCTCTCTCAAGTTCGGTGTATACAACGGGGGCTAGAGGAGTGATGGAATTGAAAGAAACCCTAGAAGATAGGAAGTCCGGGCCCTTTTCTAGGACTTCTTATAGAGCTTGAGAAGCTGAGGAACCAAGGCAGAGAGCTCCGGACACGGCATGCTGGCAATAGCTATAGCGACAACCATTATCAGGGGTCCTTTACAATCTCTCCTTGCGACCCCCAAGACACTAGATGATAAGCCAAGCCATGCTAACCAATAAGACAGGCAGCAATTGAATATATATTTACTTGTAAGGCTCGCTAGTCTGGGGAATCCCTACGTCGTTCCCACTTAACATCTTGCCTGGCCCCAGCTCGGCTGTCTAGTTCTCCCCATGGGGAGGAAATGGGAGGGAATGAGAGGAAATCCACAACCATCCCCGCATTCCAACCCCACAGGCCTTGATCATTTGGGGTACGGCAGTTCCTGAATTGCATCCAGCTCTTCATGGCGCGGCCCCGATTCTAATTCTACCTTGTACTATACGACCCGGATATCTGGATATACCAACCATGAAGCATTGGATACTACGGGAAGCATTTCCCCGCATGCCGGCTCTGACAACAGCCGGACTATGATTAGACGGACATCCTTACACTGTTATAGGGAGCTAAAGTTAATCCGTAGTCTGAGACGCCATTCACAACAGCCGATTTCGACTAAGGCTCAACAACAAGCGATGGATTTGTGCTAACTCTATCGGCCGAGAGCACGTACTAGGATCTAATACGGGCTTCACTCTTGCCGAGCCAACGTTGTTTTAAACGTATTCCTGATTGGAAACTAGCCAAAGAACTAACGGACTATACGTTCAGCCCGACGGTCTTAGTACCTTCTATGGTAACAAGCCCTGATGAAAATTCAGGATCGAAACCTGACTCGTGAGCATTGGCAAAACGGCAATTATATCTGAGACGCTGAGCCACTTTCCTGGGATACCAACGTAAATCAATGACATTTTGCTAAATGTGCTCCAATAAACCTCGGACGCCTTGGAATAACTCTAACAAAAAAGCAATACGCCCTCACGTTAAGGGGCCAGGAAAAGAGCGAATTTCGCGTAAATCATAAAATGCCAAAGTATGAATCCAGCGAAATAGCCTTGTTATAAGCCTTCCCACTAGCAATTTGTATGCTTCGGCCGCTGACATGCGCTGCATTCGATGAGGGGTGTCACGTGATGAACATTCGCCTGACACAACATTTTGAAAACTTCGCTTCCCCGTAGAATTGATATACAAACAAATTCATACACATAATGTGATAGATTATAAGGTATAATAATTTCATGAAAGTTATGCCAGATCATACCAAAACACAAGGAGAGGAAAAAAGGAAGTTAGTAATGCTATTCTACTCATATTACCGGCATATCTGTATTGATGTGACACGCCGCTCGGTTTCCGAGGCGTGTCATCAACTAGTGGGAGGTTTCTTGCTTACGGGTGACCAGTTAGAGGCCTGTACTGCCTATCGTGCTTTTAAAACAGTGTATCCAGGCACCCTATTGAGCCCCGTGTCTTAGACTCCCGAACCACCGCCAAGCCGTTGTTCAATCGCTATTCAGCTGTTGCTCACCCATGATATTCGGTCGTCCTTGGTCATTAATTCGATACATCATACTTTTGAGGGTTTGGCGGTGTTCATCCTATAGCTCATCCTCGTTACCGATGTTTAGAGTCTGATAATACCTTGAGCTCCCAGGAATGATGCTATTGATTTATCTTATTTTTGGCATTCGAACAACAGGTCATATTCAAGAGCGTCTTTCACCACCCAGGTGTATAATAGCCATTCATCGCATTAAATTTTCGGTAAATTAACCACCTGGGCGCCCACTTACGGTGTACTATGAAGTAGGTATTGCGACACGAGGACAGAAAGCTTTATAAACAACAGGATACCCATTCTATTATTCAACGAAAGGAATATTACAGCCCAATGCATACGATAAAAATAAAAGCCAACAGGCCCCTCCAGCTCACCAAATGCACCAGACCCTCAACTCGCAGCTACGTCTCACGGGCTGGTTCTCCGAATCTGGGAGCGGGAACGCGCTGTGCGGGCACATCAAACGAACACTCCCATCAGCACGGCGCAGGGCCTCGCTGTCGTAGAACTTCAGCGCGAGCACCTCGTCGGGCTGCTGCTCGCGCAGGTACCCCCACACGTGCGGCCGGGCGGCCGTCGGCGGCCGCACCAGCGCGTTCTCGTTGTAGTACTCGCCCACGCACCCCGGCCGGTTGCGGTACATCCGCGGCAGCGCCACGTACGGCGACCCGTCCGCGTCGGCGCCCTGCACCAGCACCGCCAGGGGGTCCCGTCGCACCACCTCCCACGGCCGCCAGATGCTGAACATCGCGTACCGCGGCCCCTCGTACCCCCGCCCGTCCCAGTCCCAGTGCCCGCCTCTGCCCTCGCCTGACGCGGCTGCGCGGTCGTCCGATGGGTCCAGGCCTGCGGCGCGTATGGCGCGGTCTTCTGAGGCGATGATGTCGTCGCGCAGGCGCAGGAACAGCGCGCGGTCCTCGGCGCTCGTGCTTCCGTCCGAAGTGCCCGTTGACTCGAACCAGTTCGGCGTCATGGCGCGTAGGTGCGCCCGCGCGCCGCCCGGCGTGTAGTCCGAGTGGGCGACGAAGAAGGGGCTGAGGGAGCCGGCGCTGGTGGTGGGGCGCGGGTTCTTAGGGTCGAAGTTGGCGTGGTCTAGCTCCGGGATGTCCCGCAGTGTGCTGTTGATGACCACTGCCGACCGGACACCAAGTGTCTTCTTAAGAAGGGTGGTGATGGAAGGGTAGTACTCAGAAACCAACACCTCGGCGTTGTGGACGGACTCGTGGGACGGGCTGATGGGAAGAGGTTGGTGCAAAACTTGGAAGCCATGGTCGGAGTGGTTGATCTCCGATAGTGGTATGGGAAGAGTGCGCAAGTCCGTCACTGGAACGTCGCAGCGGACTGTGTTAGGTGAGGCACCTTGTACGATGGATAGGTCATCGAGTGCTGGGGTCGTAGATAAGGAGTAATAGTTAAAAGGGGCATGCAATTGAGTCTTATGCACCTCAAGGGCAGCCGTCGCATTTCTAGCTTTAGTTTCCGTCTCGGTGGCCATAGTGAATTTTGACGGAAAATGAATTTCAGGATTGATGCCCAAAGGTGATTCTTTTATGACGAAATTACTCTGATATAATCTGTTGTATTTCACACGATTCTCATTCTCAACTTAACGAAACTCCTAGATCTAAATATGAAGTATCATCGGAGCCGAGAGGGGTATGCTGTTCAATCGATGATAGTGCTTACAGGAAACCGAGATCATTCATCGGCTCCGTCTCGGCTCCGATCCAGTTCCGGTGGGTGACTGGCCGCTCTCCAACCCAACGACAACACATAGTTTCGTCAGAACCAGCTCACCCAACAGACAGTTACTTACTTCAAAACCCCCTGGATACTAGGTAAGTAATTATTAGTGATTCAATGGATTCATAAAAAAGGGAGTGGCGGTTGCATCGTTCAGGGCGGTTTCGGGGGCAAAATATTGGCTCGACGCCTACCTATCGCACAGGGATGTCCAGACCTACCATTGAAGAGCCCAACATATTGTCGCATACATTCTCATGTGAAAAATTCCGATACACTTCCTTTTTATATTCAAACTAAGGACGCATTTGATTCCAACCCATTACTAGCCGGGGTTCGAGGGCTCCTGTGAGTGTTGATACAACAACGCTCATACCCCGAAATATCAGGTATGGTGCTACTATGAAAGTTACATTCCTATTCGGTATTGGCGATACGGGGGTTGCGGGATATTGGCAACGGAGCATTCGAGGATCTAGAGTCTCGCCGAATTATGTACCTCGTAGGATCCCCGCATTCCCGACCGATCTCAACTCCTTGTACCAGGGTTCGGATCGGGATCCTTAGGCTCGAACTGGCAGGAGGCTTTGGGTTGAATCCTCGGTAGACGATTTAAGCAATACTTAGAAATCCTCTGTTTTTATTTTATGGTACATATACCAACTTCCCTATTTACCTAGTATTTAATCCATCCCAGTTGCATGATATTAGATGTACCAAAAACCAGGAACCTTAGTCACGGCTGTTTCCCATGAATAAGCCTTTGATAATCCTAGATAAAGTTGCCACTCGTAAACATGTCCAATGAACGTCTCTAAGGAAAGTTTACCTTAACGCCTTATTAGGAACCGGAGGATGTGAAGAATCGAGGGGCATGCTCGCGTAGAGAAGCCGAGGGATGGTAGCTTGTTATTGTAACAAAATCCTTCATACCCTCTGATGACAACATCTGATCTAGAGGTAAAAGGCCGGTCAGGTATATAGCCTTGAATAATTCTGACTTATAAATAAAAAGATATCATCCCTTGAGCATTCCATCGGAACTGTATGATGCCCACCTAAGAAGCAATAACTCGGCTCATTCACCTACACATTTCGTCAACATACTATCTAAAACAACATCATCATGTTCTCTTTCAAGGTCCTCACCGCCTCGCTTTTGCTCGCCGTAACGGCCACCGCCAACCCTGCTGAGCAAGCTCCTCAGGCGCACCTATGCAGCGGCGCTATCCATCGCCTCATGGATGGTACTGCCTGCACCAACTATTACAGCGAGGTTTGGGAGGTATGCCCATACAGCGTCGAATGCGAAAACACAGAAGAACACTTCCGGAACCTTGGCTTCGGATCTATCCAATATGGAAGCAACAGTTGCGAGGTCAGGATTTACGACCAACCCGACTGTGGAAACCCCGATGGAGCATGGATTCTCTCACGGTATGCCATGTTCCTGGCCCCCATTTTCTTTATCCTTATGCTAACGGCGCAACAGCGCTACTACACCCGGCGACTGTTACCCTGCTCCCTTCCGAGGACGGTCGTACTCCGTGAACTGCGATTAGGGAACATAGGAACGGACTCGGTATCTCGAGCAGCTTCTTGTATTTCTCAGAAGGTCTATTGTTCGGTGTGATAATCGGGATTCTTTATCTCAGGATCAGCATATATTATATATATTATTCAAATGGTATAAGGGCACCGTGACAGTATTCGGAATTCTGCGACCCTCAACACTATTACCAACGCGCGTGATGATAGCAAGAGTCCACGAACCGTATGACTCCCACAGAGCGAATTTACTCGGTCTTTACTTAGCGGGACGAGCTACACAGGTCTACCATATACCGAGTAAGGCAACTTCAGAGAAGTCGCTGTCGTAATGGTAGGAAATGCTGGTGATTGGAACTGGTTGGATATACCGTTGACTAGAATCTGCGAGAATCGCTTTGCCGGCATAGAGCTGTAGACGCGAAAAGGAGTTGGGGATGGCTACACATATCTTTGTTCTCTTTTAAAAGTCGTCCTGTATTTAACCACAGGGGGCTTATTGTCTTCGAAGCACCTAGTTGATACTCGTGTCCTCCAGTGAATTTTATAAGCCAGGCTTCCGATATAGGGGCTCGGTTAAGTACGTTCGCCTCCTACTTGATTAACTTGCTGCCCCTCCGGTACACAGCCTGATCAACTCTTATTTCATTCCAAAAACCATACCTGGTGTCTGGCTAGTACTGAACCCACTCTCGCGCTCGGAATGGAGTCACCAAGATCCGAATCTATCTCATCAGCGCTATCATCCCCTGGACCGGCCCCATTCCGATACGGTCATGATAAACGTCGAAACTTTCCCCAACTAGATGACAATCAGTTTAACGACCTTACAGCAGTGGTTAGAGCGTTAGCGAAAGGCAGCTACCCGCGGCTCGAAGCGGTCCCGCTTGCGCTTAACGCGTACAACTGCGATCGACAGGGTGACATTGAGGATGAGCCGTGGGTGTACTTTCACGACATCACAGTCATCACGCCCGAGTGTACTCCGTTAAAAGTACACCCCGTGATTGAGCTTGGGGAGGATATTATAGAGGATTTGGAGAAGTCGTGGCAGCCTATACGGAATAGCGGGAAAATAGTTGGAAACTATGGCTGGCAGGACTCGGCGCGGTACCGGTTCCTGTGCTTCATCCACAAGCACAGGATCGACCGCAAGCCCAGTTCCCAGAAGGGCGTGCATACCATCAGTATCTGGGACAGAGAGGTACGTAGACCTTTGTCGCACAATACTAGCTGTGTTATCCTGGCTAAAAACCATCCATGACCACAGTGGGACGAGCTGACCTGGCATGACACATACCACATAGACCGGGACGCACGACGGCGAGAAATCAAGCGGTTCTGGCAACACGCGCACGCGCCTGGCTTAATCGGCAACGGGTACTCGCAAGACGAGTTCGTGGACCGGATTCGGTACCGAACGGTGTACCACACGTGCGAGCGGATCGAGGAGACGCTGCGGGGCGTGGTGCCACCGCGCAACACGCTGTGGGCGGTCATGGCGGTGGCCTTGGTGCACATGAACAACATCTACGACCCGCAGGTCAGCATCGTGCCCGACCGCATCGAGCTGTTCGGCGGCCAGGCCAAGGACCTGCTGCCGCGCTTCTTCGTGCATCTGCTATGCCTCTGCCTAGACGCCAGGCCCGAGTGGTCCCAGCGACAACGGGTCCGCTTCGTGCAGGGCTTCAAGATCCTCGAGCGCTTGCCGTGGATGCGGCTGCGCACGCGCGAGCATCTGGAGCAGAGAGGCTGGAATGATGGCGACGAGGACGAGGGGGAAAGTGATGAAGCCGCGGACGGCGACGCGCGACAGTGGATCTATGATACCTTGAAGATATGAAGCGGCGCTTTCTAGATTCGGCGTAGGTGACACGGTACGACCAGTGTCTTCCTAATCGGATGGTCACTGTAAGAATCCCCTCCCTCAGAAACCGCAAAGCACAGAAAACTAGGTACCTAATCAGTGATGTGCAAGGCACCAGCAGCGGTCCAATACAACACTGCTCGTTCCCTCGAGCATGAATGCCATCCTAAACTCACAGCTGGCTAGAGGGTTCGTTACGCCATGAGCACAATCGAGTTGGGGCTCTGGTTAGGGTATTATTGGACCCAAAAATCACGAAATGGAGACGTTCTGGTAAAAGCTGCGATAGCATCCTCTCATCTAAGCAGCCTCGTCCGAGCTAATAATCATGACATGACCAGTCCGTCTTAAAGTTCCATTCCTCATATCCATCATGTGTCGCCAAGCCATAAACCGTAAATCCAACCTAACTGCTGTTACTGCCACTGGAGCTGCTGCTCGAGCTGCTGCGGCTGCGGCTCTTGTGCTTCTTCTTGTCCTTCTTCTTGTGCTTCTTGTCCTTATGCTTCTTATGTCCGTGCGAACCACCGAGGTAATGGCCTGCGACCCCCCCTACGAGCGCGCCACCGACGAAGGACCCCAATCCTCTATCGGTGTTGGGGTCTTGGCCGGGACCACCCCCATGTTGCGGGGTAGCATACTGCTGGTGTTGACCTTGCTGGTGTGGTGGGTATTGGCCTCCAGGGGAAGAGTACTGGTTTGAATCCCTGGGAGCATACTGGTTTGGATAGCCCTGTTGAGGATATCCGTGGCCTTGCGCAGGGCCGGACTGGTAGTCGTAGGGCGGCGGGCCACCAGGGTAGGGCGGCTGATTGCCTTGTGGAGGGGCGCTGTGCGATTCGGAGGGTCGATAGGGAGAATATTCTTTCGTGGGCGGCTGCCCGTACGGGTTCGGGGAATGCGACGGTGGGTTCCCGCTGTATTGGCCGCCGTATTGATTGTGCGCCGGAGGATATTGGCCCTGAGGATTGTATTGGTTGGGCGGAGGATACTGTCCTTGGGGAGGATATTGGTTCGAGGGAGGATATTGATTCTGCTGCGGGGGGTAACCACCGCCCCCGGCGCCGTAATAATCTTGGTTCGACATGGCCAAGTTCAATCGGCTTATTTGAGGTCAAATTTAGTAGGTACTCGCCGCTCAGCAAAGAGCGCTGCCGTTGGATTCCCTTGAGTACCAGATAGAAACAGTGTAAACTATTGGTAAGTAATTAAACAGTCGCAGGTCATTGCTTATATGGTGCTGATGCCAGCATTGACTGGATCACGTATTGTGGCTGTGTGGAGTAGAATAGGAGAAGGGAGAGAGGGAGCCCTCAAAGTAAGCGCCTATCTTTCAGGGCTATGAAGCAGTCCTGCACAGGCGCAGTCACAGGTGCAAGTCAGGAACAGGTAAGAAAGCACTGATCTGTAGGGAACAAAGAGGTTACGTGACAGCGTGACTGGCGGCAGCGGTAGCAGCGGTGGGTGGCTGGATGATCGCAGGATCCTCCAATTAATATGCTAGAGTCTCATTGGCTTGTAGCTGACCGACCCCTCTGCCCCTCGAATCATTCATCATCCATGAATCAGAGCATATCCTCTCTTGTGGGTCCGTCCCTTCGTCTCCGAACGACCAAAGTGACGAGAATGTGGGGTCCTCTACATAGCTGCATAGTATCTCCAGCTGCTCATGCGCGTTCTGTTATCCAACTTCTTAAGCTTTACCAAGCAATTTTGTCTACCTAGTAAGCATCGTAGTGCTTATGACGACTTCCTACTTGATACCTGAGCGAGTAGTGTCCGGACTAACATCGTGGATCGGGTAGGCTTTTGCATATCGCTAGGGCCTCCAAACAAACAAAAGGCCCCCATCCGTTAAAGCTCATAGTCCTCCTGGTACTTGGGTACCGAGGTAGTTATCGACTCCAGGGTCCATTTACTTGTTACTCAAAGCACTTTGGAGACATGGGGTCAGATTCGAGGTTGGCTATCTCTCAGGTAACGAGATACCATGGGGTTTTCATGCGGGATGGTACCTATATATTCATTCCACAGTTGTGATGAACGCCAACATAGGTCAGTGCGCTGCAAACAGTGGTATCAAAACGTCGAAATAATTGATCAACTCAAATGAACTTGGAATCTTTGCCGCCCCCAATTACACGCTTCCCAGCAATTGATATGCGATTCACAAAAAGAAGAGCGCCTCACTTCTCACCATACGTAATCACCCTCTGTCGTCGCCAATGCAGGAATTCCAAACACGCCAACACCGTTACCCCCAGCTGAATGAGGAACATCGGGATTAAGTTGTACTGCCATCCTCTCATAACCGACAAGTGACTCTGTACTTCGTTTCTTGCGTCGACCAGGTCCAGCTGCAGAACCGCTGTGAACCAGTTCTGTGGGGTCCAGGTTTCCAAAGGGTAACGACTTTCATCCAAGCTCGCAGCCAAGGCAACATCAATGCTCTGCCCCTCGTGCGCGTTCGTGACTGCGAACACATAGGCGAGCGCGCCTGTCGTAAGGAGGAATGCTGGGATGGTAAGAGAAAACCAGAGATAGTAAATCGACCGCGCGAAGACCGCCGTCCCATTCGATTTATTTGACGACCAGGACCGGAGCAGAAGACCAAGGATGCCGCCGAGCCCGATGACGACGAAAGCAGTGCCCGCGGCACCGTTGCTGGTGTGGCCCTGATCGACCATGATGTTTAACGGCTCGCCTGCCAGGAGGTGAGTCGAGCCGTCGTGGCGGAAAAGAAACCCATGGCTGGCCCTGCGATGTATCCATGCGACTATGCTGCTAACGAACGACAATTCGATAATCGACGAGACCATAAGTAGGCCGATGGCCACTTTCAGGGCGAGCGATACCCTCGACATCTTTGAAGATTCTTTCGCCCGTGAGTCCCCGCCTAACAAAAAAGGATGCCGTTCAGCTGGAGATGGAAAAGATGGGAGGTCAGCATCATAAGTCAAACGGCGAGAATCATTCACTTTATGATGGTTCATCTTCGCTTCTACCAACAAGGCTCTGTTCGTTAGGTCTTACAGCATCCGAGCAACCGGTAATATCCATCAGGTCGCAATTCAATAGCCGACTATATAGGTACCTACCCGGACCTACCTACCTAGTCTTGATATTTATGTCAGCTGAGATTAGTTAATTTGCTTATGTGAGTGGCGATATGCACATAAGATGATGGCCTCACCTTCCAACAATACTACTGGCTCTGTCGTATTGGGGCCCCCTACCACCCAACAACCATCGAACAGACCAGCATCGCCAATAAGGTTCTTACAACAACGATGAGGCACGCCAACTGCATTGGAATTGTAGGCCATGCCATTCGAGAGTACTAGACGACGCCAATGCCGAAGAGACCTTGGCGTGCAGCTAAGTTTCCATGAAATGTAAATGGGGTCCATCACGTCACGGAGAAAGCGTCGACGCGGGTGACATCGTGCTTGGGGGCTTAAAGTAGAAAACCGGCCAGCAGAGAATTCAGTCTTGATCGTAGCTGTCGTGCAACACACTCGCAATTGAGGGGTGCGGCGAATGACCGCCAAGAGACGAAAGGCTACTCCGAAAGCCCCGCGGATAGTTACTGGGTATCAAATATACGGTAAGGCGCGGGTTAATGAATTATTATTACATATATACAATCCCCAGATCACCCTGTCACTGAGAAGACTCGGGAGATCCAACCACTCCTAGGACATTCAATGAAATCGCCTCGAGATGCTATATCAGTCGAGGTATCAATATCAACGTCTTCAATCGGCCCCATCACCTGTTTTTAATAAGGAGCTGTTTCTCTTTCTGCAGATTCTCCGCGACGTCCAGGGGGATTTTCAGTGTGGTTGCCACAATGCCCGCGGGGGTTAGCGCAAGCCACTGTGTCAATGAGATGTCCTCAACGCGGTCACTCTTGTAAATCTCAACCCAAACCAGGTCGTCCGTGTCTGAAGTGTTCTCGATATAGTGTCCTTGAAAGGTCAGTTTTATCTCATAAGGACTTGCCGATGAGAATCTTACCGCTGTTGTCGGGGAATACACCGGTATCTCCTGCTCTGAAGTCGAACGTCCGAGCGGCGGAGTTGCCTATGAACACAGTTGCGCGCCCCTGACCCTTGTGGAAGTAGAGCCATTCTTGAGCCTGAGTAAATGTTAACATTTATATAAAGCACGAGAAAATAGTGCCAATCCAGGGACGCACGTTTGGATGCCAATGCAGTTCTCTCAACGCCCGTGGCTGAAGAGTGACCACGGTAGCAGCTATCGTCGTCGCGATAGGAAAGATCTTGGAGTCAACGATACGAAGGGTACCGCCCCCACCTGGAACTTCCTCCAGTGGATGATCTTTTGCGTAATAAGCGAATGAGGCGTTCCCGGTTAGCTCACCATTACCACCAGTAACATTATGGTTGTCAATGGTCCCATTCGTGATGTACGGATTGGGTGAGGGCACTGAGCCGAAGACAGACTCAGGAAGCCCAAAGTTCTTGGCAAGAACCGACTTGGGCGTATGGGTGATCCAATCATCCACGTTGAAAGTAGTCCTATAACCAGTCAGCACCTATGTATCGTGGCCATACTGCTGACGCTCAGCCGCTTACCCCACAGCGTCGAAGTCGCCGTCATCAAATATTAATAGAAATTCGTTCTGGTCTTCGAGACCTTGCACCGTGTGGGCTAGGCCTTTGGGGAAATACCATACGTCTCCTTCCTCGAGCTTGGCGACTTGATACTGACCATTCTGGTCGACGCCAGAAACCAGGATTGATCCAGCGTACACATATCCCCACTCCGCCTACGAGCATTTCGTAAGTATATCTATCAGCTTTTGGGAATCCGCGTATTACGTACAACTCGATGCCAATGAAGCTCCCGGATCGAGCCCTTCGTCAAGTGCTGCTGGGCAGACGCAATGTCTCTGCTAGTGGGAAGATCAGTGACGACTTGTTCTCGGACCCAGCCGCCCCGTAGAATCCTCGTCTTGGAGTCCGAGAAACTCCATTTGAGATTCGGGACGACACCATTGTCAGTGCTCTGCTGGCCAAGGTTGTCCGGGTTTTGGAGGTCAAGTTCGTGGTTCGTGCCGCCTTTGGGTACTTAATTAGCATATAGAGAGCCAGCATCGGGAATGCGAAGAGCAAGTAGGACGCACCTGAGAATGGGGCGCCTTTCCCATCGCTGTCTATCGGCTGACCATTCTCAAAGCCACCATTACTCTGGCGTCGTACGACGGAGCTGCTGACTCCATATGCTGCGAGGATTACTGATGAGACCTGGAGAATGCGCATTTTGATATGAGCTTGCAGCACCACAAGCGAGGATATTTCCAGGGATGCGGCCACAAGATTTCATGCAGCAAGAGGACCTACGAAGGTTTATATGCTTTCTTTGATCTACGGATCTGCATCCGGCGGGATCTAGAAACGCACTACCCGGAACTCTGGCTCACGGCATGATTTATGTCGATTGGAGGAATCATATTAACTACCAGAGAAAACCCAGGCCGAGTGCGCGCGTTGGAATGCCAAGCGAGGCCGACCCCTGAATACATATTGAAATCGACCATATTCCCGCGCGACGTTGCTCATCTCTGTGTGCGGGGACCTATAATCAGCCGTCTTCCCCTAACGCACCATCTATATTAAAATAACGTCATGGCTTGGCACAGGACCGCAATGAAAAATAAACATTGCACGGTTGGATGGGCGACACCCTAAGGTTGCAGCGGAAGGGTGAATCTCGCATGTTATCTGCGCGTGCCATGATTAATAGATTTCCAATGATCACTTGCGCCATCGCGTGGCTTCGTTGCGGCATGCTGGGAAGACTTGAAGCATCATGATTACTCGAAGTCAAAATAGGAGTAATTCATAAGCATGTCAACCACATGATATATCATTGGCGCGTAATTCTTTCACACTCCAAGAGGCCCATCGGCCTTTGTTGCCACCGTTCTTATTAGGATACTACTAGGTACGTACTCGCTAGCCTGGAATAATTCGTCGTCTGGTGACCATCCCCAGTCCAGTTGGCAGATTTTGATATTTGAACTTATAAAAATCTCTGCAGGTAGATTGAATTGATTGGTTTCGTAGCATCCGTCTTGGCTCTATGGTTGAGCATGGCGCTTGGAAGGAAAACGCACCAAAGGGTAGAGATAAGATAATGAATCCGAAAGAAGTATATGCTATCATGGACCATTCTGGTGTAGGCCCTGATAGTTCAGCATCTCCACAGGTATAATAGTCAAATATAAAGGTTGTTGTATGAGTAGTTGCTCTGAGGGGTGTCACGTGATACCACTATCCCCTGGCGGTCGTAACCACCCACCCAGTTCAACAGCTTGCTTCTAGCTGCGTGAAGCTTCTAGCTACTACTTGCCTTAGTATTGATAGAAGAGATATCAAGTCGCTATCTTCAATAACGTATATGGATCTTGACCCTGTTCTCGTAAATTATTTGCCCTGGCAGGTTAGCTCCTGACTCTCATATTTATGACCACCTACGAGGAAGCACTCGAGAAATGGTTCTTTAAATGTGAGTACAAACTTCGGGGTTTCGAGGGGGGTGCTATGCGGAAAAGACATTGGGCAAGCTTGGGGGTCACACAGCAAGCCTGAATGCAAACTGGGTACAAGGT